>JARQOC010000008.1:33448013-34039870 GCA_033576535.1 Allobates femoralis | reverse complement strand
TAAGTATATAAATCGGCCATGTGGGTCAAGTTCAGTCGATTGTATGCGAACTCTACATGAGCGGGACAACAGGACCGCAACCCCAGCCCTTTTTGTTTGTGCTGTAGCCGAGTAGGTTCTGGGGAAGTAGTGTTGGGCAAATTTAAATGATCCGCTAGGAGTGAAGTGTGTTTCCTGTAGGAATACAATGTCCGCTCCAGAATCCCTCATCTCTCTCAGAGCCAGTCTCCTCTTGACAGGTGTGTTAAGTCCCTTGACATTAAGTGAAAGTAATTTTACCATGGTGGGGGCGGGTATAGGCCAGCGAATTAATCTCTATAGAGATCCGGGGGGTCCCTCCCTCTCCAACTACCAGATCTAGGAGCTCAAAGCCCCCCTGCGAAGGAAAGTCATAGACACGCTGCAAACGATGAAATCTAGAATAGTGCAAAACATCTATAAAAACAGAAATAAGCAAGTAATAAACAATAAAACTTGGATATGTTAGGATCCGACTCATAGGGATCCCTGGGCAAGAGCCAACCCGTTCAAATCAGTCTCCAAATTGGAGATCAGAATATCTAAATAGACCACTGCACCCCTCAGAGGGATGCGATTTCTTTGGTATGTACTCTTGCCGGGGGTCATGGCCTTCTGACCACAGAGGTAGGAAACAAAGCATCAGTTACAGCCCCCATCCTCAGGGACAATGCTTAGAGGAAGTTCCCTTAAAGGGAACCTGTCACCTGGATCTAAGCCCCTACACTATCATTACCTGTCCCTGCACCTTCCTAGCTGCTCCCTATCTATCCCTCTCTGAGCTAAATCCGCCCTATAAAACTGCAGAAAAATAACTTATAACTTACAGAAGTCCCTGAGGCTGGGGACTGAGAAGGCGGCGCCAGGCTCCATTCAGCCCCTCCTCCATGCAGCAGCACACGCCCCACTGGGTGGCATTATTCTTTCTTCATCGCCGCCTCCTCCATTTGGAATCTGTGCTTTACACCTATCATGTTGTGGTGATGCGACCTCGATGTGTCCCCTGACCAAGACACAGCATATGGGAGATTGTATCTTCTGCTCGGTAGCAGCAGACACAGGGTGAGCTGCTACTGGAGCTAAGTGCTGATTGAAAGCACTGACCCCCAGGTGTGCAGGTGAATAGGAGATGATATGTGCTGCCCTGGGCTGTGGGGAGGGGGTGGAGTGTGTCAGGACAGCAGCAGGAGCTGCTGGGATTGTATGAGGTTCTACTCGGCAGTGCCCCGGTGTAACAGGCCAGACTAAACCCCCGACCAGAATATACTCGGGGTTAAAGTGGCCTAGGCCAGATTATACCCCTCCGTATACCACAGCAGCTGTAGATCAGGGCCCCAAGCAACACATGGGGGCCCGAGGCAGCACAAAGTGGCCCCAGGCAGCACAAAGTGGCCCTACGCAACATACAGGGGCCCCAGGCAGTGCTAGGGCCCCAGGCAGTGCTATGGGCCCCAGGCAGTGCACAGGGCCCCAGGCAGCACAAAGTGGCCCCAAGCAGCACAAAGAGGCCCCAGGCAACATACAGGGGCCCCAGGCAGTACTAGGGGCCACAAGCTACACACAGGATCCCAGGCTACACACAGGGGCCCCATGCAGCATACAAGGACCCCAGGCAGTGCACGGGGCCCCAGGCAGTGCACAGGGCCCCAGGCAGCACAAAGTGGCCCCAGGCAGCACAAAGTGGCCCCAGGCAACATACAGGGGCCCCAGGCAGTACTAGGGGCCCCAGGCTACACACAGGGTCCCAGGCTACATACAGGGGCCCCATGCAGCATACAAGGGCCCCAGGCAGTACAAAGGGGGCCCAGGCAGCGCATGGGGGCCAGAGGCAGCACACAGGGACCCCAGGCAGCACAAAGTGGCCCCAGGTGGCCCACTGCCTGGGGCCCCTGTATATTGCCTGTGGTCACTTTGTGCTGCCTGGGGCCCTGTGCACTGCCTGGGGCCCTTGTATGCTGCATGGGGCCCCTGTGTGTAGCCTGGGATCCTGTGTGTAGCCTGGGGCCCCTGGTACTGCATGGGGCCCCTGTATGTTGCCTGGGGCCACTTTGTGCTGCCTGGGGCCCTGTGCACTGCCTGGGGCCCTTGTATCCTGGCTGGGGCCCCTGTGTGTAGCCTGGGATCCTGTGTGTAGCCTGGGGCCCCTAGTACTGCCTGGGGCCCCTGTATGTTGCCTGGGGTCACTTTGTGCTGTCTGGGGCCACTTTGTGCTGCCTGGGGCCCTGTGCACTGCCTGGGGCCCCGTGTACTGCCTGGGGCCCTTGTATGCTGGCTGGGGCCCCTGTGTGTAGCCTGGGATCCTGTGTGTAGCCTGGGGCCCCTGTGTGCTGCCTCGGGCCCCCATGCACTGCCTGGGGCCCCTAGCACTGCCTGGGGCCCCTAGCACTGCCTGGGGCCCCTGTATGTTGCCTGGGGTCACTTCGTGCTGCCTGGGGCCACTTTGTACTGCCTGGGGCCCCGTGAACTGCCTGGGGCCCTTGTATGCTGGCTGGGGCCCCTGTGTGTAGCCTGGGGCCCCTGTGTGCTGCCTCGGGCCCCCATGCACTGCCTGGGGCCCCTAGCACTGCCTGGGGCCCCTGTATGTTGCGTAGGGCCACTTTCTGCTGCCTGGGGCCACCTTGTGCTGCCTCAGGCCCTCATGCATTGCTTGGGGCCCTGTGCACTGCTTGGGGCCCTGATCTACAGCTGCTGTGGTATACGGAGAGTTATAATCTGGCCTAGGCCTGTTTATACCCTGGGGTATAGTTTGGGCTAGGCCAGAATATACCAATGGTATATTCTGGCTCAGGGGGGTATACTCTGGGCTAGCCCAGTTTATACCTCGGGTATATTCTGGTCGGGAGGTTAGTCTAACCTGTAATGGCGGGTTTACACGTCGCGATATCGCAGTACAATTTCAATCAAAAGTCACGTGGTTCAATCGTCGGAGGCGAAATCGTTCCTGCGTTGTATGGTGTGAACGTCCAATACGATGCAGGAACGATGTCAATGCGATATCGGGGATCGAATGAGCGTGCTATTCAATGCTCCGATATTGCATAGCGATTGAAGCCGGATCGTGCTGTGTAAACGCCCAATTACGATGCAATTTCATACGTCACCCATTCACTCCCATGTTAACTATGCGATCCTGGGTTGGGAGGCGGAGACATCGCACGGACGTTGTAATACGATATCGCAGCGTGTAAACATTCAATGCGATGCGGGAGGAACGTGCACTAATTGCGCGCTCCCGCGCCATTGAGTTGCGATATCGAAACGATATCGCGGCGTGTAAACCCACCATTACACCGGAATCTGGAGGTCTGTGAATACCTGAACTGTGCCATTAAACTGTGTGCTGTGTGAGTAAATACCTGAGTCACTGCCTTCTGTCGTGCCGATCCTAACCGCTACCTTACAGTGTAAAGTGGGTGGGAGATTCCAAATGGAGGAGGCGGCGATGAAGAAAGAATAACGCCGCCCAGCGGGGCGTGTGCTGCTGCATGGAGGAGGGGCTGAATGGAGCCTGGCACCGCCTTCTCAGTCCCCAGCCTCAGGGACTTCTGTAAGTTATAAGTTATTTTTCTGCAGTTTTATAGGGCGGATTTAGCTCAGAGAGGGATAGATAGGAAGCAGCTGGGAAGGTGCAGGGACAGGTAGTGATAGTGTAGGGGCTTAGATCCAGGTGACAGGTTCCCTTTAAAGGGCATAGGGGGGGTGAAAGGGTCTAGGAGGAGGGAGAGAAGGGGGGGGAAGAGAGGGAGGGGGGGAGAAGAGGAACGAGGAGGGAGGAAGGAAGGGGATAGGGGGAAAGAGAGAAATAGGTAGATACCCCTCTCATAGGGGCCATTTATTTATAGGGTAACCCATTGGGTAGTGAGGCATCGAACCAGAAGCCCCTCTGGAGACAGCAATGAAGACCTCGCGTTGGAGTTAGGAAAGTTCAGGTATAGCCCCCGAGGTTCTTGCTCGCCGCTTCCTGGAGGTCGCAGTTTGCCAGGTCCGCTGAAGGGTCGAGGGTAGCAATGGCGAGGTCCAATACGGTAGAGCTGGTGCATCAAAGCCGAAAGTCTTACAGAAAGCCGGGACCTCATCCGGATATCTCAGGGTGGCGGTGGTGTTGCCTCGACGAGCTGACAGACTGAACGGGTATCCCCATTTATACAGGACCTCTCTATCTACCAGGCATTTAAGGAGAGGTCTCAAGGCCCGTCTACGTTGCAACGTGATCCAAGAGAGATCCTCATATAAAGCTATTTTGGCTCCTTTGAAAGATGGCAGTTTGGTTGGCGAAATCTTGGCCATGATGTCCTCTTTTAGCCGGAAGTCTGTGACGTGGCATATTATGTCTCTAGGGGCTCCATCCATGTTTTTGGCCTTTAGTGCTCTGTGTGCTCTATCCATGGGGATCGGGTGGTCCAGGGGACGTTTTAGTATCGTATTGAATATTGTGTTAAGAGTAGTCTCTATGTCCTCTCTCTCCCTCACCTCCGGTACCCCTCGAACCCGAATATTGTGTCTACGGCCCTGTTGTCAAGGTCTTCAACGTGGCGTTGCATGTCGTCTATCAGCCTAGCCTGGGAGGTCACAAGTGATTGTAACTGAGAAATAGCTTGCCTAGCTTCTATGTGTTCTTCCTCCAGCTGATGGATTCGTTGGGTCAATCCCGTTACCTCTTGGCGGACTAATGCTATTTCTTGGCGGCATGTAGACTTCACCTCCCTAATAAAAGCCTGGAAGTCTTGTTTAGTAGGGAGGTGTTGTATTAGAGCCCACCACTCCTCGGAGGGCTGTACGCAGGGCCGGGAGTTGTTAGGCCGTAACAGGGCCGTGGGGTCCATCACATCAGCAAAATCCAGCAAGGAGTCCTGACGGATGCCAGGTGTAACAGCAGAGGGGGTCCCCATCCCACCCCCACCCCCGGAGTGTTGCAAACGTGGCATCTTGGGCGACCTCTGGGGTCTAGGTGGGTCCAAATAGGAAGCCCCTCGGCTAGGTGCAGTGCCCTCCTCAGTGACTAGGTGTGAAGGCCCAGGGGAGAGACAGGGAAAGCTGGTCCCTACATGGGCTATATCTGTTAGATCCTGCAGGATTGAGGGGAGACCAAGCGGATCCCCGGGGCACTTTCCCCATGGTCAGCAGCCGGGGAGGGGGATAAAGAGTCCTCCAACCTGCGTTCCTGTTCTGCACAGTCAGTACATCCTCCTATATCTGGATCCCCTGGGTATCCCTCCATAGGCCCCAGCACAGGGGATATGAGGAGTGTGTCACCCACCTCATCTGCATCCCGTCCTCCAGATGCCATAGGCGACATCCCCCGGTCCGGTGTCCGGGACGCTGGGGAAGAAGAGGAGCGGCCCCCCTGCTGTGGAGGAGAGAGATCCGCGGCCGCACGCTGGATCGGTGAGCTGGAGAAGGAGGGGGCGGGACCTCCACCATCGGCGCCATCTTGTGGAGCTGCGGCAATGGAGACGCCTGAGTCCCGACTCCCGCCCCTCCGGGCGGCGAGGAGACGGATCCCGGCTGCGCTCGCCGGGTAGATGAGTCCTGCATGCCGAGCCCACTAGGGCTGGTAATCCCCGACAGCCCCGCGGGTGGTCCTCCCTGCACCTGAATGCCATCCGCTCGCTGCTCCCGCTGTCCTTTACAGAGAAATCCGTCCAGGGTGCCCGGTACCGATGCCTCCGGATCCCTGGCGGCCTTGGCTGATTTCTTACGGCCCATGAGAGGGGTCTAGGCTAATGTAGATGTGCTAATGAGGGTCCCCGGGTCAGGAGCTCTTCCTCCGCACGTCCTCACATGCAGGCTTCCGGGCACGCCCCTGATGCTGGAAATTTTGTTTGGTTTCATTCCAATGAGATTTATAAAGATGACTGCATGAAGAGCACATGCAAATTTCCACAGTCATTGATGATATGGGGCTGCATTCAGGTAAAGGCACTGGGGAGATGGCTGTCAATACTTCTTCAATAAATGCCCAAGTTTACGTTGATATTTTGGACACTTTTCTTATCCCATCAATTGAAAGGATGTTTGAGGATGATGAAATAATATTTCAAGATGAGAATGCATCCTGCGATAGAGCAAAAACTGTGAAAACATTTCCTGTACATAGGATTTGTTGAAGAGTAAGCACTACTCGAAACGGGCTCCATCATCTCTGCACCTCCATCCCCGCACCCTCCACCTGATGTAATACCGCAACTGGAATAAAGAAACCTGTCTTCACCGGTCCAATGAGTGCCGCCTTCTTCTTTCTTTTTGGATAAAAATGACTATGTCCTACGGCTGAGCAACGCTGGACCTGGTTCTGTGCCACAATTTCAACTGCAGCATCATAAGGTCAGTGCCCGGTTTTCCTTCTACATTCAAAATTTCTTGAAAGAAGACACATAAGGTCAATGTCATGACCTGCAAATAGTCCAGATCTCAATCCAATTGAAAATCTTTGGTGGAAGTTGAAGAAAATGGTCCATGACAAGGCTCCAACCTGCAAAGCTGAACTGGCAACAGCAATCAGAAAGTTGGAGGCAGATTGATGAAGAGTACTGTTTGTCACTCATTAAGTCCATGCCTCAGAGACTGCAAGCTGTTATTAAAGCCAGAGGTGCTGCAACAAAATACTAGTGATGTATTGGAGTGTTCTTTTGTGTGTTGGTTTTTCATGATTCCATAATTTTTTCCCTCTGCTTGGTCTGAAAAAAATTACCCTTTCTGACTACCACATTTTTTATCTTGATTTCTTTAAAAGTGTTCTTTTAAAGCCATAAAGTTGCCATTTGAAATGACTTCAGTTTTGTGCCACGTCTGTGATCTGCTTTTTTTCTACAAAATTAAATGACTAAATGAACGTCCTCCGAGCCAGGTGATTCCATTACTTTTGCCAGGCGTTGTAGAAATATTGACAGGCGACTTTCTCAGTGATGTCACCGCTGATCTCTAGTGATGATAGGAGGCGTTCTCAGTGATGTCACCGCTGATCTCTAGTGATGATAGGACTCGTTCTCAGTGATGTCACCGCTGATCTCTGGTGATGATAGAGATGTTCTCAGTGATGTCACGCTAATCTCTAATGATGGATAGAAGACGTTCTCAGTGATGTCACTGCTGATCTCTAGTGATGATAGTGGCTTTCTCAGGAGGTCACCATGATCTCTAGTGATGATAGGAGGCGTTCTCAGTGATGTCACCGCTGATCTCTAGTGTGATAGGAGGCGTTCTCAGTGATGTCACCGCTGATCTTTAGTGATGATAGGAGATGTTCTCAGTGATGTCACCGCTGATCTCTAATGATGGATAAAAGACGTTCTCAGTGATGTCACTGCTGATCTCTAGTGATGGATAGAAGACGTTCTCAGTGATGTCACTGCTGATCTCTAGTGATGATAGGTGGCTTTCTCAGGAGGTCACCACTGATCTCTAGTGATGATAGGAGGCGTTCTCAGTGATGTCACCGCTGATCTCTAGTGGTGATAGGAGGCGTTCTCAGTGATGTCACCGCTGATCTTTAGTGATGATAGGAGGCGTTCTCAGTGATGTCACCGCTGATCTCTAGTGATGATAGGAGACTTTCTCAGTGATGTCACCGCTAATCTCTAGTGATGATAGGAGGCGTTCTCAGTGATGTCACCACTGATCTCTAATGATTGATTGGTGGTGTTCTCAGTGATGTCACCACTGATCTCTAGTGATAGATAGGAGGTGTTCTCAGTGATGTCACCACTGATCTCTAATGATTGATTGGTGGTGTTCTCAGTGATGTCACCACTGATCTCTAGTGATAGATAGGAGGTGTTCTCAGTGATGAAACTGAATACACTAATAATACACAAGATTGTTATATTGCATCAGCCTTAGTTCAAAGTAGACTTTTTTGAGGAAGCACCAAGAAATGGGCAACTTTAAGGACTCGTGGACCCAGTGCTGAGCAAAGGAAAGTTTCTGCAGCATATGAGATACATCTTGCTTACTGCCTTTCAAAATCGTCAGATATCCAGTAGTGCCATCAACTTAGACCTAGCATCAACCACTATGAACTGGCTACACACATCTACTGTTGTTATGAGAAGTCTGGTTAGAAATTTTCTTCATGGAAGAACTGTAACAAAAAAAGCCATAATCAACATAGAAATAAGCAATTGACCCAAGTCTGCATGAAAACAGAGAAGCCAGGCTGCAGAAAAATGTCGGCTGGTCAGCTTTTGTGGACGAAGGAGTAAAATGTGTATTATTTGGATGTAACAAAATCAGATTGTCGCTGAAGGGATAGAGGGCACCACAGTGAGGGTTCGCAGGAGCAGTGACGCAGGTGGAGGGTCTGGCAGGTTTGGGGCTGCAATTTAGTAAATAGAGTTGGGGGTTTGGTCAGATTAATGGTGTCCGCAATGCTGAAAAATCCCAGCATATATTTCTCCATGCTGCGATACCATCTGGAATTGTCTGATTGGCTTCAAATATATTCTGCAGCTGGACAGCAACCCCCAAAACTCAGCCAATGTCATAAATAACACGGAGTCCACGTTTTTTTTTATACACCTGCCTAAATCTTTTGCATAGGACTGCAAAACATCGAGTATGTTACGTCGACAGTGGATAGATTGTGTCTGTGTTGCTTTGGTCCCTTTGCTGTTGGTATTATCTGTAGTGTAGCATCCCCCTGGGCCCCTCTGGCTGACAATACACAGGCTCCTGCTGGGCCTGGCTCAGATTATGTCATAATTTGGAACCACTCAGTGGTTTTCCTCTTGAAATGAGGACGTGTTACCCCAGAGTCTGATAACACAGATGTCAGACTGACAAGACCCTTCCCAGTCAGAGGGATTGTATTGAAGGTCTGTGTCGGTCGCCTTCATGATTTCAAGCATTAATTAGGATTTTTAGCTTTTCATTGATGACTAGTTTGTAAAACCTGGATATTATAATTTTATGTTACCCCATAATACTAAATTGCTTTGGTTTTAGATATTGGCTATTGACTGCAGTGCTGGGGAACTGTGTATCTAATCCTATCCTGTATGCTGCTGTCTGCTGAGTTGTATATCCAATGCTATCCTGTGTGATACTGTCTGCCAGGGGCGTAACTACAATAGGTTCAGGGGTTGTATGATTGCACCTGGGCCCTGGAGACTAGGGGCCCTCCAAAGTCCCTTTGGTCTATAAGACAAGACTACTACAATTCAAGATTTGCAATAATTGGGGGCCCCGTTGGAGCTTTTGCATCAGGGCCCATGAGCTTCAAGATATGCCACTGCCGTCTGCTAAGCCATGCATCTAATCTCATCATGTGTGATACTGTCTGGTGAGGTGGTTGATGATTTGCTCACTGATCACCACTGGGGGGCTCTCTTGATAAATGGGGCAGGTAGTTGCTTTGTGTCTCTGCAGGAGCAGCAGACTTTGTTGATACTGAGCCTGCATGTGTAGAGATTGTATGCTCTAGTCTTAGGGCCGGTTTACACGTAGCAAGATCGCTAACGAAATCGCTGCTACGTCTCCGGTTTTGTGACATAGCAGCGACCTCGCCGGCGATCTCACTGTGTGTGACACTTAGCAGTGATCAGCCCCCCACTGGGAGAGCGCTGATCTTTATTGAAGGGCCTGGGCCATTTTTCGATCACCAATCTCCCCTGGCCAGGCTGCATCGCTGTGTATGACAGGCACACTTACCAGCGATCCCCAGTCTGCACCTGAGACCCTGAATGATCCCAACGACCGTCGGGTGTCAGCGCATCGCTGGGTGCTCACTGGTGAGATCTGCCTGTCTTGCATCTCACCAGCGACCATGTAGCGAAGCACCAGCGATCCTGGCCAGGTCTGATCATTGTTGGGATCGCTGGTGCGTCACTACGTGTAAACCAGCCTTAGCTTTGGGTGCGGAGATATTCTTTGGTGGTTCAGGGGTTGTTCAGGGCGTCATCCAGGAACCAGGAATGTTCATTGTAAGGAGCAGGAAATTAGTTCTTTCCTTTTGTTGTGGCCAGTGATATGTGTTGGCAACGGGCGAGCCATGGAGGACTGTACAGCCTGGATTTCAGGGGCAGGAGAAAGGAATGTCCAGGCCCAATGAGACTCGATGTCAGATGAGTCGGGCCTATGTGGGTCCCTCCACTCTAGAAGGCGCCAGTTGGTGTCCACTAAGAGCTCGTGTTGAGTGTCCTGCACATCTGTCACCTTTTCTTTGGCCTGCTAAGTAGGGGAATTGAGGGCATTGGCGTAGTTTAACAAGATCATTAACCCATCGAGTGCTGGACACCTGTAATTCAGAGAATCAAGCACCACAAGGATCATCTCAACAATCAGCTGGTACATCAGTCCTATCTGCTTAACCCCCAGAATATATGGCTTTATCTTCTCTGTAAATTTTTACATTTTCAGGAGGATTCACCAATCCCAGCAGTTGAGACAATTCACGCCCAAGACTTGTGTCAGGGTTACACTTTCCAGACAAGCTGCACTCATATAAGTTATCTACACAGAGATTATGCAGATGTGGCAGGAGCTGTCTCTTTGTAATAGAGCAGCCTAATGATGAGCACAAAGGCTTTGAGATTATCTACCAGCTGCAGCTTTTAGTGGAGAAAGTCATATTCCTTGTTTCTTAATCCTCTCCCTATTTTTAAAGTGTATGTTTTAGCTGTTGGCACCAAGTTACTACTTACGATTAATTAACCAACATAAATAGGGGTGTCACTTTGTATAAACATTACATTACTAATCCTGCATTATACCCCAGAGCTGCACTCATTACTCTGCTGGTGGAGTCACTGTGTATATACATTATGTGGCGCCCCTGCGGTCTGGTCGCCACAGAGTGGTACTGCACCCAATCCATGGGTGTGGTATTCCCATCTGCAGTAACCAGGTTGGTAAGTCCAGACACCCACAAACACAACCAACACACCCGGTCCCAAGGACAGCGGGTGAACCCAGTGAGTGGGACGGGCGGGAGAGAAAGGTGGTGGGTGGGAAGTTAGCAGGAAGCAGTCAGGAAGAGGAAAGGGGACAAATGGGAAACACCACAGGAAGTGGAAGGCCAGTTGGAGAGAAAGTTGACAGAGTAAGCAGGAGAGAAGGACCCGGAGGACTTGAGCAGCGATGAGGCTCGTCCCGGTCTCTGGGACAACAGACTGCAGAGAGACAGAGGGAGCTCTAGGGGCAAGTACAGTGAGTGATCCATCCATGCGCCCGAATCTGAAGTAAAGCAGATGGGCAGGGCAAGCATCAGGGACCCAGCCAGGGCTGCCACTAGAAATTTTGGGGCCCCTTACTAGCAAAATTTTGGGGCCCCCTGAGACTCCACCCCAACTCCGCCTCCACCAAGCTCCGCCTCCATCCAGGTTCCGCCTCCACCCATGCTCCGCCTCCACCCATCAAACCTTCCATAGTTTCACCACCCACTATTGGAAAAACTCCCTTTCTGCACCACGTCCTCGCCAATCACTCATTAATCTCTTTCTATACATTGTTCTTTATCAGAGCTGTGGAGGGATGTGAACAATAAATGCCACATGAGGCAGAACAATACTGGTGCTGTTATTTATTAACCCTGTACAGGGGTGGGGAACCTTTTTGCTGCTGGAGGGACATTTGGAAATTACTACTGTCATTTAGGGGCCGTACATCACAATGAAAATTACCGGCTACATTAAATTAATTACCTCACCTAATTTGATGGCTGCAGCTGCTTCTCTGTGTCCTGCGATGTTCGGTGATATCTGATCTTCCAGGTTTGTGTTGGTCTGGAGCACAGTCGACTCTGTGACAATAAGTTTTGTAAATCAAATACATGACATAGGAAATTGTTATATATACAATATACAGGACAAAGAGTATATACAGCACCGCAGAGGGCTAGGGGACACAGACTGGGAGTGAGCTGAGCTCTGCAGGAGCCACAGAGATGTATGGTCTCTCCCCGGGCCCCCACCCATTGAGGGGGTGAAGTGAGCTCTGGAGCCAGGGGCCACAAGCTTCCAGAAAACGGCAGCGAATCTCGATTACTTATTATTATCAGAGACTCTGGAGAAGAATGCTACCGGCAAAGGCAGCCGAGACTATAAGAGCGGGAGCGGCATCCGCTGGGGGTTACCACTGGTACACACACCTCGTACGCACGTGGCTCCACTCCGTACACCTTGTACGCACGCAGCTCAGCTCCGTACACACTCGGCTCCACTCCGTACACCTCGTACACACACTGCTCTGCTCCGTACACCTCGTACACACACGGCTCTGCTCCGTACACCTCATACACACTCGGCTCCGCTCCGTACACCTCGTACACACTCGGCTCAGCTCTGTACACCTCGTACACACTCGGCTCAGCTCCGTACACCTCGTACGCACTCGGCTCAGCTCCGTACACCTCGTATGCACACGGCTCCGCTCCGTACACCTCGTACACACACGGCTCTGCTCCGTACACTTCGTACACACTCGGCTCCACTCCGTATACCTCGTACACACTCGACTCTGCTCCGTACACCTCGTACGCACGCAGCTCAACTCCGTACACACGCGGCTCTGCTCCGTACACCTCGTACGCACGTGGCTCCACTCCGTATACCTCGTACACACTCGACTCTGCTCCGTAGACCTCGTACACACTCGACTCTGCTCCGTACACCTCGTACACACTCAACTCTGCTCCGTACACCTCGTACACACACGGCTCTGCTCCGTACACCTCGTATACACTCGGCTCAGCTCCGTACACCTCGTACGCACGCAGCTCAACTCCGTACACACGCGGCTCTGCTCCGTACACCTCGTACGCACGTGGCTCCACTCCGTATACCTCGTACACACTCGACTCTGCTCCGTACACTTCGTACACACTCGACTCTGCTCCGTAGACCTCGTACACACTCGACTCTGCTCCGTACACCTCGTACACACTCGACTCTGCTCCGTACACCTCGTACACACACGGCTCTGCTCCGTACACCTCGTACACGCTCGGCTCTGCTCCGTACACCTCGTACACACTCGACTCTGCTCCGTACACCTCGTACACACACGGCTCTGCTCCGTACACCTCGTAAACACTCAGCTCTGCGCCGTACACCTCGTACACACTCGACTCTGCTCCGTACACCTCGTACACACTTGACTCTGCTCCGTACACCTCGTACACACTCGACTCTGCTCCGTACACCTCGTACACACTCGACTCTGCTCCGTACACCTCGTACACACTCGACTCTGCTCCGTACACCTCGTACACACTCGACTCTGCTCCTACACCTCGTACACACTCGACTCTGCTCCGTACACCTCGTACACACTCGACTCTGCTCCGTACACCTCGTACACACTCGACTCTGCTCCGTACACCTCGTACACACTCGACTCTGCTCCGTACACCTCGTACACACTCGACTCTGCTCCGTACACCTCGTACACACTCGGCTCTGCTCCGTACACCTCGTACGCACGCAGCTCAACTCCGTACACACGCGGCTCTGCTCCGTACACCTCGTACGCACGTGGCTCCACTCCGTATACCTCGTACACACTCGACTCTGCTCCGTACACCTTGTACACACTCGGCTCTGCGCTGTACACCTCGTACATAAGTGGCTCTGATCTGTACACCTCGTACACGTTGTTCCACTCCGTACACCTTGTACGCACGCAGCTCAGCTCCGTACACCTCATACGCACACGGCTCCGCTCCACACACATCATGCATACATGGCTCCTCTCCGTACACCTCGTATACATTCGGCTCTGCTACATCCACACTGTAAATCCATCCTGACCACAGATACACTTTACCTCATCCAGCACCATGACAACTGAGGAGCTGATCATGTGACCCCTGACTCCTCCCCTCCAAGTGACGTCATCACAGGTCCTGTAAGAACAGAGCAGCTATGTAGCATACTGCTCTGCAGGTGGAGAACAATGGGGGGGGGATCCCGACCTTGGGCACTGCAGCAGGCACCCCCAAACCCCCCCTCTCCCCCAAACTGCTGCGCACAGGCCCCATGACACAGACAGCAGCAGAGGGAGAGTGGGCGGGCCAGGGCCCCTGCACTGTGAGGCTGATGTGTGTGTGCACACTGAGTCACACTGTGGGCGGGTGCTGGCAGTGGTGCCGCTCAAGAGTAGGAGAGTCAGCTGTATGTTACAGGCTGTGCTGCGCCCCTGACCCTGTGCATTGAGGCCTGGGATGAGCGTGGATGGGCGGGCCCCCACAGGATAATAGAGGGTGGGTGTGCCTGGGCGGCGGCTGGGCAGTTCCCTGGTCCTGCTGGCCTGTCCAGCCCCAGCCTGTGTCTGTGTGTGTGACGGTCCCAGCCAGGCTCCCAGCAGGCCAGGTCCGGCCTGGTGACGTGGGGTGGACGGACGGGGGCGCCGGCGGCGCCGTAAACCACGTGCTCATTGCAGCAGTGTTTGAGCAATGGCACGGGCCGGCCGACACCGCACTCTGCCTCGCCCCTGGCTGGTGACTCAGAGTCAGGCAGTGCTGCATAGGAACTAGTCTGTGCCACTGCTGCTGGCCAAAGGGGGCGGGCATCATTGCTCCAAATGGCCCCGCCCACAGCCAGCGCGCCCGGGCCCCCCCCCCTGCTGTTTGTATGGCCACGCCCTCTCCACTTTTCGCCGGGCCCCATAAAGCTGTATGGCTTATAATGCCCTATTGGCGGCCCTGGACCCAGCCCTGAAGGTGGCGAGGAAACTCGACGCTCCAACCATGGAACCGGAGACCACAAGATCTAGAGGAGCTGTGGCCAACTCCCGGCACATCCGCCAAGAAGGCAGTCGTACTAGGGTCAGGGGACATTCCCGTTCACCCGACAAGGCCAGTGGCTGCTGGATATGGGGCACTGTGCGCGGAGGCTCATGCAGGAATGAGGCGAGCAGGCAGCACTGAGGAAGGATGACCCGAGAAGGGAGGAACAAGAAAGGGGTGTACCGGACAAGTCATCCTTGTTGCTAAGGACTACCTGGACTGCAATTAAACCTGAGCTGTAACCTGAGCAGAGAAGCCAAGTAAACCGAGTTTAGAAGTCAGAACTGTGTGTGAGACTGTTCATTTCCCGCCTGAGGAGCAGTAGACTGAAACGCCATGCTGGCCGCAGGAGCCTGCCTGTGAGACGCTCCGATCCCTCCCTGAAGCCAGATCGGCCCCACTGGCTCACCATCGCCCAATACCCCTACTCCAGATGCCCTAGGGACCCACTCCACCCGTGGGGAGCGACACCATCATAGCTGCCATCCCATCATCCCCAGAGGTCCCGGACTGCAGCGGTGGCCACTAATAGCCGCATACCACAGGTGGCGTCATGACAACCACCCCTCAAATTCCCTATTCCATAATCCTTTTTATTGACCGCTCCGGGGCCATGGACCGGGTCACGCCACCGTGACATCCCAAAGACTACCCCAAATGAAATTGCCAGAAGGGAGGCGCGGTTCCGAGTACCCCACGGCCCTGACGGGTTGCGTCCGTTGTCACATGTTCCCTATGGGCACGAACTGGTCCTTAATGGTCACCCGTGTGTGCAGGGATCCGATTGTGTCCGCTTTTTTCACGTACCGTATATACTCGCGTATAAGCCGAGTTTTTCAGCCCAAAAATTGGGCTGAAAAGTCCCCCCCTCGGCTTATACGCGAGTCACTGTATACTGTATACAGTGTATACAGTATACAGGCCCGCCCCCATCAGTATACAGCCCCCCCCCCTTGCAGCACAAACCTGTAAAGGAAGAGATTAGTATACTTATCACTGTCCCGCTGCTGCTGTCCCGCCGCCGTCATCGCGCTCCTCCGTCTTCTTCCGGCTTCCTCCGGTCCACGCAGGCAATGACGTCATTGTCTGTGCGCCAGAGGAAGTCGATGACGGCGGCGGCGGGACAGCGGCAGCGGGACAGTGATAAGTATACTAATCTCTTCCTTTACAGGTTTGTGCTGCAAGGGGGCCTGTATAGATGGGGGGCTGTATACACCTCTGGGGCTGCGTGTATACTACCACTGGCTGGTGTAACTACCACTGGGGCTGCTGTATACTACCTCTGGGGCTGCTGTATACTACCACTGGGGCTGCTGTATACTACCACTGGGGCTGCTGTACACCTCTGGGCTGCTGTATACACCTCTGGGGCTGCTGTATACTACCACTGGGGCTGTATATACCTCTGGGGCTCCTGTATACTACCACTGGGGCTGCTGTATACTACCACTGGGGCTGTATATACTTCTGGGGCTGCTGTATACTACCACTGGGCTGTATATACCTCTGGGGCTGCTGTATACACACGGGGCTGCTGTATACACCACTGGGCTGCTGTATACTACCTCTGGGGCTGCTGTATACTACCACTGGGGCTGCTGTATACACCTCTGCGGCTGCTGTATACTACCACTGGGGCTGATATACCTTGGGCTCCGTATACTACCACTGGGGCTGCTGTATACTACCACTGGGGCTGCTGATTACTTCTGGGCTGCTGTATACTACCACTGGGCTGTATATACCTCTGGGGCTGCTGTATACACCACGGGCTGCTGTATACACCACTGGGCTGCTGTATATACCTCTGGGGCTGCTGTATACTACCACTGGGGCTGCTATATACTACACTGGGGCTGCTGTATACTACCACTGGGGCTGCTGTATACTACCACTGGGCTGCTGTATACTACTCTGGGGTTGCTGTATACTACCACTGGGCTGTATATACCTCTGGGGCTGCTGTATACTACCACTGGGGCTGCTGTATACTACCACTGGGGCTGCTGTATACTACCACTGGGGTATAACTTGGCTGTATACTACCACTGGGGTTGCTGTATACTACCACTGGGGCTGTATACTCTGGGCTGCTATACTACCACTGGGGCTGCTGCTGTATATACCACTGGGGCTGCTGCTGTATACTACCACTGGGGCTGCTGTATATACCTCTGGGGCTGCTGTATACCACACTGCTGGGGGCTGTATACCTGTGCTGGGGTCCACCCTCGGCTTATATACGTGGTTTTCCCAGGTTTTGGGGGCAAAAGTAGGGGGGTCGGCTTATACACGGGTCGGCTTATACACGAGTATATACGGTACCCAAAATCAGAGACTGGTCCGATTTTGGGTGCAGCAGACAGAATCGGACAGCTTCGGTTCCGACGCTGTCCGATTCAAATAACATGTGGATCTATGGAGCTCGAATCCGGGAGAAAACAGGATCATTTTCCGGATCTGGCTTTAGTGTACCAGGCATGCTCAGTACACTAAAACTGCTCTGTTCAGTGTAATTTCACTTTAGCAGTGTATCTACATATTACCCATGTTACCCAAACCTAACCTATGCAGCACCTTGCCCATGAACACTTGAAAAATTGGGTTGAAGGCATTTTCCAGATCCAAGGAGACCAGGGCCATGTGTGCACAGCGGGCCTTAATATACTCAACTATGCCCTGTATGAGAGAGATTGCAAAGTATTCACTGATCTCAGGGAGACCAGTCCAAGAAAACACTGCGGGCAGCTGGCTAAAGCGCTCAAACACAGTGAATTCCTAGGCACATTGCCCCCTGGAAAATATGAATATGTAAATAGAGTCTGTGGAGCCTCGGTTAGGAGTCTCAAACACAGGACTAGCCATATATCCCTCCAGGGAAGGACCCAGCCAAGGGGTGGCTCCTTGCGGAGAACACCATAACCACCAAATGAAGTGGCCCTTTAAGTCAATATCCAACTCTTTTACAAGTTTACAGATATGACAAGGGAATACCAAGGCCAGGTATCCATCCACATACAGCTGTTTCGGGGTGTTGCCCCTCATCACTGTAGAGTAGGATTCTGGCTAGGTGGGAGCAAGGCCTAGTAGACCAAGATTGCAAAGTATTCACTGATCTCAGGGAGACCAGTCCAAGAAAACACTGCGGGCAGCTGGCTAAAGCGCTCAAACACAGTGAATTCCTAGGCACATTGCCCCCTGGGAAATATGAATATGCATTCCCAGGGGGCAATGTGCCTAGGAATTCACTGTGTTTGAGCGCTTTAGCCAGCTGCCCGCAGTGTTTTCTTGGACTGGTCTCCCTGCATATTGGTCTCTCTCCCCCCTCCCCCTCTTGTTATGGGGCTTTTCCATCTGCATCCCTGACCTTCTATGGGGTGAGATTGATTGCATTGTATCCACCAGCAGGCAGGTATTTGCACTTTATTTGGGACTGCTCAAGCTCCTGTACATGCCTTTGTATTTGGCTTTTTGTGATGGAGATTATAAAAGTTGTGGTTGTGGGGGTTTATGATTGATAGCCCTCATGACATCATAATATTGAAGTAACTCCAGTATTTTGCACTTACAGTTGGTCCGGTTTGGACACTGTTCAGTGCTTGCAGCACCCTTGACTTTTTGCCATTTCTGTATTTGATATTTGTATGTACTGGTTTGGGATTTATTGCATATATTCACAACTGCAGGGGCCCCACCCCTACTCATGGGCGATGTGGTTTTGCATTTTTTTGCACTGTTTTTAATTGGTTTAAATCTGTGTGGTTATGTAACTTAACAAAGTTGATTTTGTTTATTTACTTTACTTTGTAGTGTGCTGTGGTCATTTGTCAACCCTTTTTCTTCCTTGTCCATTTTGCTATGTTGACAAGCAGCACCCTTTCAATTATCATGTACTGACGTTTTGGTGCACCCACCCCTCTTCATAACCAGGGACTCTACCATCTACTCCATCTCCTCTACTCCCGGGAGGAGGTCCTCCTCCTGGGTTTTATCAACCTCTACAACAGAGGTCCCCAACTGCAGGCCTCGAGGGCCGCCAACAGTGCAGGATTTCCTTAGTATTGCACAGGTGTTAATGTGATCAAATGCACAGGTAATGATTCCAACCCCTGTGCAATACTAAGGAGATCCTGAAAACATGCACTGTTGGTGGCCCTCGAGGCCTGGATTTGGGAAACCCCTGCTCTACAATGATTGTTTTTGGAGATTTCTGCAACGGGGCTATCTTTCACCTTTTCTTTTCATATGTCTTGTATCTGAGGAGCAAAGAACTGGAAAATCCTTGATGAAGATTGCAGTAGTTGGAGGAATGTTTAGGTCTACTGCAACCATGGTCTGGAGAGAGAGTGGACTTCAGGGGGAATACCTACTGATGAGTAGGTTAAGGAGTAGATGAAATACTCAGTTGGGGTCCATAGTGGAGAGGGTTGGTACAGAGGTGGCGGGCCGGGGGGATCAGGACAATGGTCCTGTTACCTTCCTTTTTCCTGGGCTTCGTGGCCGCTGGGACCTCAGCTGGGGCCTTGGTTGCTGGGGTCTTGACCGCTAGAGCCTTGGCTTCTATGACCTTGCTCATCAGGGCCTTGGCTGCGAGCCGAGATCTTTACTGCCACCAATACCCAGGAATTCTCACACATTGGACTGTCCTTGTACAGGTGAGCTGCCAGTCCACATAAATTGCAGGTCATCTTCTTTGGTTAATCCTTTAAACTTTATCCTGTAGATGGATCTGGATTGCCGATTATTCTCCAGTTGTTTTCTGGACAAATTCCTCTAGAGAGGTATTTGTCTTACTGTAGTCATTCTCGAAGCTCCTCAGATATTGTGGCACCCTGCTCACGCAGATAGCCACAGACTTCCCTAATGCACAGCTGGGTTTCCACAGTGTAGGTATCTACTACATGCAACATCTTCCACCCCAGCACAGTAGGGGGAGCTCAACTTGCTGACCTTAGGCAAGATCCCCTATAAATACTGCTGCCGGGGGAGGAGTTAGTTAGAGTGTGCAGACGCTAGGAGAGCTGCGAAAACGTCCTGGTGGTCGGTGCCGCGGTTAGGCCCGAACTAGTGACCCGGACTGGTCCTTCTGACGTCCCGCAAGCCTAAGTGGGGACAGAAGGCAAGGAGCAGACAGCCCAAAGGGAGTGAGGAACTAGTGGAGATTCGCCCAAAGACGTACCAGACATCGGGGATCTGCACCTGTAGGATACTTCAGGACTGCAGAAAACCCCGTCACACCGTGGAGGCTTCAGCCACCCGGTCCCCCTGTGGGTCAGAAAGAGGGAGCCAGACACAGCAGTGTTCCACCGCAGTGATCAGAGAGGGTAACCCTTGGACCGCACAGGAGGAAACAACAGATATCAGAGTCAGGAAGAGAAAGGAGTCCAGTCTGGCTGCATGCAGGCTGTGCTTCCACCGAGGAACAGAGGAGGCCTTATACCCACTTGCTGTGCGGGTCCACTGTGCACCTGGTCACCTGTCAGTGCCCTGGACATCTTTACCTGCGTACCACCAGTAAAAGGTAAAAGAAACTCCTGCATTGTGTATGCGTCATTCCTCTCCATTCCCGGTGCCCCTCATAGACTGCTCCAACACTCCCCACCTACCTACAGCTCCACTACAAGCTGCCCCTTCACACTACGCTGCCCCGGAGGTCCAGCCCTTTGCCAACTAGCCACATTACCATCTACCTCGGCTGACTGTGGCGGTGCTGGTGACCCATCACCAGAAACTTTTTGAAGGTTCACCCAGGACACGTGATCAGGCGCGGCCTCAGGAGTGACTGTGTCTTGATGTGGTAGCCTCATGAGACCCTGCCATGGACGTGTTGGACTTAAGAGTGACACTGCTCTGACCTAGTGGGCTCAGGCATGACTGCCGTAACCAGGTGGCTGATGGTTGGGTACAGATACATACTAACTTCCTTTATACAGTACTATAATACTATATAGAGGATGATGAGAGACATTCAGAGCAGTAAATCACAGATTTGCTATATAGTTGGTGTTGGCTGAGAGTCACAGTGCTGTTTGTGTAATTACAGTATTCTCGCCAGGAGCAGAGGGGGGAGGCGGCTGTGTGGTGGATACACAATTCATCCACATTTGCACACTCCCCATTGTACTTAAAGAAACCATGCACAGAGCGAGAAACGTTTGGGACAAAATTCGTGAGTGAGGTCAGTTTAGATTAAAGGTAGCTCACACACCACCTTTAAAGTCTACAGGGATTTTTTGAGAAGTGTGATCAATGGTACATTTAATGTGTGAGAGCCAACACATACACCAGAGCCTGCAGGCCCATGTAATACTGTAATAATGTAGTAGGTGCTACGCTGCTATGTAACCAATCGTGACCACACTGCATAACATCATTTACAGATGTAGCAGAGCTGAACTTGTACTTAATCTGTTAAGTTTTCAGCAGTGTGATAGGACCTGTAAATCATACATGACACGTGGAGTTACCTCGGCAGCTCCTGCTAAATGAAGTGCATGCAACGGCCATGCTCTGAGCAGAATGTATATACTAGGGTATACAGCATGTAGTCGATAGACTGCATTCACCTGGCATGTTTTATGCAGCAGTTCCTCTTATGCCATGCCTTCTATCCAAACAGTGGCCACTGCATACCCCAAGCAATAGCCAAAAACACAGGCTGCACCTAGCCACACCCTGAGTTATAAGATTTCTAGACCCCCTGGCATGTCATGAAGAGCTGTCAGACATCTGTAGGGTCCATTAGTGGGGCCCCCATAGACAGCTGGAACGAGGGGCCCTCAGTCATCTGTCAACACCCTACTGTAGGAAGAAATAGGGCCTCTTTACACACACCAACTTCTGTGACCAACTTCTGAACAGATCTCTGGTTGCAGTGAAATCATGGTCACATTGTTCCATTTTGTGGCTGTGTACAAATGTAACTATGTGTCCATGATTTCACTACAACCAGAGATCTGTTCAGAAGTTGGTCACAGAAGTTGGTGTGTGTAAAGCGGCCCATAGCCGCCTGGTGTAATTGCCCCGTGTCTTCTCGGTGGCTCAGACTGGAAGACTGATGCTATGAGTTGTATGAAGACTGAACCATGTGTTTTCTGGTCATCATAATGGGAGACCCAGACAATGGGGTTTAGGGCACTGCCCTCCGGAGGTCACACTAGGTACTACAAGTTTGTAGACACCGCCCCCTCCGCTTATAAACCCCTACCGCAGGGAACATCCTCAGTTTTAAACTTAGTGTGCTCGGAGGATCACGCTTTGCTTGCACTTCACTGCATTCTCACTACTTTCGTGATGGCGTCTGAAGACAAGGTAATAAGGTCCCAGTCGGGACCGGTGACAGCCTCCCCGCTCACCCTTAGTGGCACACGCTGGTGGAGGTACCGGAGGGCCTAGTGCCTGGACACCTGGTGTTTTCCCGGTACGCTGTTACACTCCTCTCCATCCCTCTCTGGGGGGCTCTGGTGAGTGGGAGATGGGAGCCTTGCACAGCTCCGCTCCGTCCGAGGCCTCCCTAAATGGTGCTTACAGACCGGACTGGAGCCAGCCCAGTCCGAGGCCTCCCTAAATGGTGCTTACACTCCGGACTGGGCTGAGCGGCCCAGTCTGAGGCCTCCCTAAATGGTGCTTACACTCCAGACTGGTGCTGCACCCCCGTCCGAGGCCTCCTTAAATGGTGCTTACAGACCGGACCGGCACTGAGGCACTCTGTGTCTCCTGTGTGCCTGGGGGTAGTGTCTGGCACTTTATGTGTTTCATGACACTCAGACCGCGCGTTGCCCTCGGGCCCGCGGTTCTGCGGGTGTACCCTGTGCTGGGGTCACCCTGGCTGACCGCCCTGTGTGTCACAGGGGCTGAGGCCGTAGGCTGCGGATGTGTGACATGTATTTGCAGTCTGTGTATAATTTTTTTTTTACACTGTTTCCCGCGCTGCGGGCTCCAGCTCCCTCATGAGAAGGAGGCTTGGAGGATGGGACGCGGCCCGTGCGGTGACGTCACCGCGGGGCGTGTGTGTGTGTTTCCCGCGTGTCTTCGGCGCCGCCCACAGTTTCACTGTCGGCGGCCATCTTTACCCTCACTTCCCGGCTGGGAACTGTATGCAGCGTGCGTCTGCACTCCAGAGGGGAGACCGGAAGACGGCGCGGAGGTCACACACACACACCGCTCCCTCATACCGCTTTATAGCGGTCGGTAAGCCACCGGGATCCCCGGTTTCATTGTCTGCAATTGGGCTTATCTACCCCTACTGTGGCCATGTCCTCAGCTGGGAAGCGTGCTGCTAAGGCGGCCGAGACCACCGTTACATGTGCTACGTGCAATGGAACACTGGTGGAGGGGTCCTGCAATAACTGCGGACGCCCAGAGGCCCGGGCTGCAACTGCTGGGTCAGCAACCCCGGTGCTATACCCCGAGGTTCAGGTGATCTCAGGGCCATGGGAGACTCAGAACAGGATCAATGAATCTCTGTTGTCTCAGCTGTCCTCCATGTCGCAATCCCTGGAGGCACTTAATAGGAGACTGGATAGCCCAGCTACTCCTTCCAGTTACCCCGGGTGTCTCCCTCTTCTGCTGTGAGACCCCTTACGCGGGCTCGTCGTGAGGCTTCACCCGAGCTCCAGACTCTCTCTGAGGAGGAGCGTTCCTCTGATGGTGAGGAAGATGATGGGGGTTCAACTTTCGGGTCAACGTCTGTGTCTGAACCTCCAGATGGGGTGGAGGATCTGGTGTCCTCTATTAACGAGTCCTTACATCTCGTGACATCCCCTGAGGAGGTGGCTGTACACCCGAAGGAGGTCTATCAATGGCTGCGGCCTGAGGCTAGACCAAGTGGCTCCTTCTTGGACCACACCAACTTTGGAAGGGTGGTTAGGGCACCCAGGTTACATCCTGGGCGGCGTTATGTCCGAAAACCGAAGGACACTCGCTTTCCCTTCCCCCAGGAGGTGCTTCAGGAATGGTCGCAGTCCCCGAAGGTGGATGCTTCCATGACCAGGATTGCTGCACGCTCCCTATTTTCTGCCTCTGATAGCTCCTCGTTGAAGGATGCGACTGATAGACAGGTCGAGCAACTCGCCAAGTCTTCCTATGAGGCTGTGGGGTCGTCCTTTGCCCCCAATTTTGCCGCGGTTTGGACCTTACAAGCAATTACTGTCTGCTTGGATGGTATCGCGGAACTGGCAAGGTCCAGTCCAGAGGTCAAGGCACTTACCGAGAGGGCAAGAGCTTATGCTGACTACGCCAGGACGGCGTCTCTGGAAGCTGCCAATCGCTCAGCTGTGGCCTCGGCCAATGCTATTGCGATTCGTAGGTTGTTGTGGCTGCGTCTCTGGGACTCAGATGCCACATCTAAGAAGATTTTGCAGAATCTTCCATTTGCTGGTGACAGGCTGTTTGGCACTGAACTGGACAGGCTGATAAAGGATTCTGCTGAGTCTAAGATACCGCAGAATAAGCCTAAGCCACGATATACGGTGAAAAGGAACCCTAAGCAGTGGTCCTTTCGCTCCAGCTTACAGTCATCAGCATCGTCCGCTCGTGCGGACCGAGGGGGCAAGCCTGCTTCGCAGTGGCGCACCAAGAGTCGTCCCAAGAAGCCGGCGGGGGCAGCAGCTGCCACCCCCAAACCCGCCTCTACATGACTCGCTCTCCCTTCCTGCCTCCCCACAGGTGGGGGGCCGCTTGTCTCGCTTTCAAGACCAGTGGCTTCTTCACGTTCAAGATCAGTGGGTTCGAGACGTGGTCTCGAGAGGTTACAGGATAGAGCTGACATCACAACCTTTACACCGGTTCCATCGGTCGATCCCATCGCCAGACAAGGCTCAGGCTTTTTATCTGGTGTTGGAAGGTCTCCGCAGGGACGGAGTGGTGGTCCCAGTGCCCACGGCAGAGAGGTTCAGGGGTTTTTACTCCAACCTCTTTATCGTCCCAAAGAAGGACGGATCCTTCCGTCCGGTTCTGGACCTGAAGTTGTTCAACCGCCACGTGCTGGTTCGGAAGTTCCGTATGGAATCACTGCGCTCAGTGATCGCGGCTGTGTCACAGGGGGACTTCTTAGCGTCCATAGATATCAGAGACGCTTACCTTCATGTGCCCATTGCACCAGCTCATCAGCGCTGGTTGAGATTTGCAGTGGGGGAGGAACACTTCCAATTTGTGGCGCTGCCGTTCGGCTTGGCCTCGGCACCGCGGGTGTTCACAAAAGTGATGGCCTCTATGATGGCTCTCCTGCACGTGCAGGGCCATGCCATCATTCCCTATTTGGACGACCTGCTGGTCAGGGCGCCATCGGAACACCTCTGTCAAGCGAGCCTGGATGTGACCATGCGGTCTCTGGAACAATTCGGTTGGCTCCTCAATGTTCAGAAGTCAACCTTGGTTCCGACCCAGTCCTTGACTTATTTGGGCATGGACTTCAACACGTCCTCAGCCCTGGTGTCTCTGCCACAATCCAAACAGGTGGCGATCCGATCGGGAGTACAAGCAGTGCTCCTGTCACCACAATCATCCCTTCGTGGGTTGATGAAGCTGGTGGGTCGCATGGTGGCGGCGATAGAGGCGGTGCCGTTTGCACAATTTCGCCTCCGTCCTCTCCAGCTGGAGATCCTACGCAGGTGGGACAAGAGGACGTTCTCGTTGAATCGGCTGGTGACACTGTCACAACCGACCCGAGATTCCCTGCAGTGGTGGCTTCAACCACATCACTTGTCGCGGGGCCGGTCCTTCATAAAACCGTCTTGGTTAGTGGTGACCACCGACGCCAGTCTGAAGGGCTGGGGTGCGGTGTTCTCACACCACAGGGCCCAAGGCCTCTGGACTCTGTCGGAGTCGGCATTGCAGATCAACGTGCTGGAGATCAAGGCGATCTATCTAGCACTCCTGGCTTTTCAGAGATTCCTCTCAGGACATCCCATCCGGGTTCAGTCCGACAATGCGACGGCCGTCGCTTATATAAATCATCAAGGAGGAACCAGGAGTGCAGAGGCTCTGGCCGCAGTCCACCGCATCCTATCCTGGGCGGAGGACAACGACTGCCTGATCTCCGCAGTTCACATCCCAGGGGTCGAAAACTGGGAGGCCGACTATCTGAGCAGGCAGGGGATGGACGCCGGAGAGTGGGCCCTTCATCCAGACGTCTTTCGGGACATCTGCAGCAGATGGGGCACTCCGGACGTGGATCTGATGGCCTCACGGCTGAATCATCAGGTTCCGCAATACATGGCGAGGTCATGGGACCCCCAGTCGTTGGGAGCGGACGCCCTGATCTTGACTTGGTCCAGATTCAATCTACCATATGTGTTCCCTCCTCTGGCTCTGATTCCCAGGGTGCTGTGGAAAATCAGGTCGGTATGCAGGGTAGCCATTCTAGTGGCTCCAGACTGGCCCAGGAGGTCCTGGTATCCGGACCTGTGGCAACTGTCAGGCGGACACAGGTGGGCTCTTCCAGAACGCGCAGATCTTCTCGCGCAAGGCCCATTCTTCCACCTCAATTTCAAGGCCCTCAGATTGACTGCATGGCTCTTGAGGCCTGGCTGCTGACATCCAGGGGTTTCTCCCCTACAGTGGTTGCCACTATGAATCGGGCTAGAAAGCCAGTTTCCAGGAAGATGTACCACAGGACGTGGAAAATCTTTTTTACCTGGTGTGCCTCTGGGGGCCGGTCCCCGTGGCCCTTGTCCATCCCGACATTGTTGGCATTCCTACAGTCGGGTTTGGAGTTGGGATTATCCCTTGGCTCCTTAAAGGGTCAGGTCTCAGCACTTTCTATGCTGTTTGACAGACGATTGGCGCTTCTCCCGAAGGTCCGTCAATTTCTGCAGGGGGTGTCACGGATGATTCCACCCTACAAAAGACCTCTGGATCCGTGGGACCTTAACATGGTCCTGGCGGCATTGCAAAAACCGCCATTTGAGCCTCTGAGGGAGGTTTCCCTTTCTCGTCTGTCCCAGAAAGTGGCTTTTCTGGTGGCGATTACATCTCTGAGGAGGGTCTCAGAATTGGCTGCACTATCGTGCAAGTCTCCCTTTCTGGTGGTTCACCAAGACAAGGTGGTGTTGCGTCCACGGCCGGAATTCTTGCCAAAGGTGGTTTCAAACGTTTCACCTGAACCAGGAGATTGTTCTCCCATCATTTTGCCCCGCTCCCGTTCATCAGGTTGAGCGCGACCTCCATACTCTGGATCTCGTGAGAGCTATACGCATTTATGTGTCCAGAACCGCCTCCTTTAGGAGTTCGGATTCTTTGTTTGTTCTTACGACAGGTCGCTGTAAGGGGTCCGCGGCTTCAAAGTCAACCTTAGCCAGGTGGATTAAGGCTTCCATTCAAGAGGCTTACCGGTCTTCTGGTTTGCCTCTCCCGGTGGGATTGAAGGCTCACTCTACCAGAGCCGTAGGTGCCTCATGGGCCTTGCGACATAGAGCATCTGCTCTACAGGTGTGTCAGGCGGCCACTTGGTCCAGCCTACACACTTTCTCTAAGCACTATATGGTGCATGCCCATGCCTCTGCGGATGCAAATTTGGGCAGGCGGGTTCTCCAGGCGGCGGTTGCC
This sequence comes from Allobates femoralis, assembly GCA_033576535.1. NCBI lineage: Eukaryota > Metazoa > Chordata > Amphibia > Anura > Aromobatidae > Allobates > Allobates femoralis. The sequence goes on along the minus strand of JARQOC010000008.1, from coordinate 34,012,584 downwards.
CACCTTTAAAAGGGAACCATGTTATCCGTCTTGTTGAGGAACTCTTCCCGCCCTGGGGTATTGCTTTAGGACATCCCCATTGTCTGGGTCTCCCATTATGATGACCAGAAAAAAGAGAATTTTGTTTACGTACCGTAAATTCTTTTTTCTTTAATCATCAATGGGAGACCCAGTACCCACCCAGTTGTTCCTTTGCATGTTTTGCATTGGCCCTGTTCTCTGTTGAGACAGTGTTTGCCGGGTTGTTGAACCGTTTGTGCACGGCGTTCTTCCCGATGTTTCGGGTGTGGTTTATTTTCCTCCTCGCAGCTTGTAGACCAAACTGAGGATGTTCCCTGCGGTAGGGGTTTATAAGCGGAGGGGGCGGTGTCTACAAACTTGTAGTACCTAGTGTGACCTCCGGAGGGCAGTGCCCTAAACCCCATTGTCTGGGTCTCCCATTGATGATTAAAGAAAAAAGAATTTACGGTACGTAAACAAAATTCTCTTTTTTGTCCCTATGGTGTCTCTTCCAATTTTCTACCTGCCCCTGCTTTTCCTGTACCTTTCCATCTCATCCTCCTCCTTCTTGTGGTGTTATCTGTGTATTTAGAGGAGTGCCCTATGTTTTCGGGTGAACATCTCCATCCCCGACCCTCACAGAGACAGATTCCTCTTTTCTCTTCACAGTGACAGGAATCAGCCATTTATTACTGATGTGAGGCATCAATCTGTCATTGTAGTGGATTGTCCGGAAATCTGCTCCAATAGATTATCCCAACTTCCTCCTCCAGTCCCTGCAGTGGTTGGAGCTGCTGTTTGGGGCGACATCCTGAGCCGCTCACAGAAATCATCAGGCTCCTGCCAGCAGTCAAAATCAAGCAATGTACACGTCACCAAATACAACTGCGGGCTTGTCATATTGGGAAATTGCAGAAAACCCTTAATATCAGGGCTGATTCCAATCATTCAACTATCTCGGGGAATTGCAGGTCATGCGAATCTGTCCTATTAATATAGATCTTACAGAGGTACATAGATGTACAATGTGTGATTAGCACCTTATGTGATTAGTGCAGAATGAGCTACATTAATATATTGGAAACCATATAGGTAATGCGGGCCGTTCACATCTAAGCTCCACGGTGGCTTTTACTCTTTTTAAAAGACCTGTGCTGTGCTTCGAGTAGAATGGCTATAAAACAGGTGGCCGCATAGCCCTCCGGTCACCGCTGTGCAAGATCCCACTATACGGATCACTCAATTATTGCAGAACTTCCATTTAAGTGACTTCTTCACAGGGGGTGCAGGATGGGCCCCTCGTTACCTGTGGAGCCCTCGTCTTTCAGAAATTCATTATATATCCCCGTACTGGAAGCTAAACCACAGCTTTATCTCCTTTATGTGTCTGAGAGCGAGCCCAAAAATTTCACATGTGGCACGGATTAATTCAGCAAACATGATGACCACCGGTGACGTGCTAAAGTGGGAATGGTCTAATTCTGGGGTGTTTAAAGGGGTATAGGTGATCACGTCCAACTTGGTGAGAATCCAACCACTGAGACCCAACTCAATTGATGACACCACCTATCCTCATCCTGAAACCGTGCATTTGTGTCCTAACCGCCCATGTTCGTGGCCTCTCATCTTGACCTTGTTCATCTTTTTCCTCACTTAATGACCTCTCATGTCTGTGTCCTTCATTCCTGTTCTCTTGCGTCCGCGACCTCTCGTTCTGACCTTGCGCCTCCACTGCCCCTCATCTTGACCTTGTGTGTCCACGGCCCCTCATCCTGAGCTCATGTTTTCCCATTTGTGATATTCCGAGCAGTTAGGGCCTGTCTGTCATCTTAGGGTTAATGGTTTTATTTGTGCCATGAAGCCGACAATTCCTTTCTAGCAGAAGTTGAACTACTCAGGAAGGGAGCCCGCATATTCAGGGACAAAGGGCGGAAGTGCTGCCTGTGATACGCGCCGTTATCTCTGCTACGCACTCGCCACATTGTGATGACTGCTCCTTTTTTTCTCTCTCTGGGCAGGAAACACTCATTGACTTTTTTTTTTTTACATCTTCCTCAGAGATCCCAATTAGTAAATGACCAAATATAGTGATTGTGCAGAGCAATATACAGGTTTAAGGGGATACTCCAGCCTCATTTTTGTAAATTATGGGGATACTAATGTACAGGTCACCAATGGACAAAGGGTTAACATAACACCAATTACAGGAGCGACTGACCTGTACTGCCCCATCTATTGTCCCAGAAGTATTGCACAGAACGCCCCGAAGTCTGCGTATACTGTATTTGTGTGTGTGTGTATACATCTCTATCCACTACAGTTTTGAGCGTGAGACTACCTTCATTTTATAGACAATCATCTTGTCTATCTCATACATAAATGTGACTTTCAGCTATGTAGCTTATGATTAGTTATGCAGATCCTTGTCATGTCAATGCATTACTGTTTTGCTCCATTTTTTTTTCTTCCTGTATAATACAAAATACAACTGTTTTTCACATTTTCTAAAAGCTCAGAGTTTTATCAGGTTGATTCCCAAGTGAACGGTCACTGGTTAGAATCGAGATAGCGGCATAAAGAAGATTTCCAAGAAAAGAGAAACAAGCATCATCCAGCTGATTGATAGCGGTCTCTTCTCTGCGACAAGAAAGTTACCAAACGTCATCATGTGAGGCCATGACGGTTGGAAGTATACTAAATGAAGTCCATCCATCCATTCAAAAGCCAAGAGGTGGCGTCCAGGCAAAATATCAGTCAACAAGGCTGGCTCATCACAAAGTCTGTCAGTTCTGGTGCGACAAACCCAGCAGTGGAGGTGGCTTGTATGCTTCATAATGGGTGGGGCTTTGTGGTGCTGGGGGTGGCGACTGTCTCTCCCCGTCCACTGGATTTTACCCCTCACTTTCCACCCCCCACTGTGCTGCCTTTCTGCCCCATCCTGTGCACACTCTTGTGTCCACCCCTGTGTACAACCCAACAACAATGCGGTGAGCAGCTATCGTTCGCACAACCCAGGAACGATACTTATTCAATGTTGTGAATAGGTGAAGTCGTTAACCATATCGTTATCGTGGTGTCACACAGAACGATACGGCAGTTTGGTTGAGTTGATATCGTCAGGTTTTACAACTTGTTCATAAACCTGTCAACTCCGACCCAACGATTTATTGTTGTTGTATCGTGCTGTTACACGCAACGATGCACTTGCGATGTCGTTTCAACGTTGCTGAACCCATGACGTTTCAGTGATATTGTGCACGATATTGTGCCGTGAAACGGCCCCTTAACACAAGTAAACACAAAATGCTGTTTATAAGTCAAAGTCTTAATTATTAAGGAGAGAAAGAAGTCCAAACGAACTGGGCCCTGTGTGAAAGAGATTGCCCTCTAAACCTAATAACTGGTTTGACCCTTAGCAGCCACAACTGCAATCAACCGTTTGTGATAACTGACGATGAGTCTCTTACAATGCTCTGGAGGGATTTTAGCCACTCATCTATGCAGAATTGTAATTCAGCCATATTGGAGGTTTCCGAGCATGAACCGCCTCTTTAAGGTCATACCACAGCATCTCAATTGGACTAAAGTCAGGACTTTGACTAGGCCACTCCAAAGTCTTAATTCTGTTTTTCTTAAGCCATTCATTGGTGAACTTGCTGTTGTGTTTTGGATTATTGTCCTGCTGCATAACCTAAGTGCGCTTCAGCTTGCGGTTGCGAACAGATAGCCGGACATTCTCCTTCAGGATTGTTTGGTAGACAGCAGAATTCATGGTTCTGTTTACCACAGCAAGTTTTCCAGGTCCTAAATCAGCAAAACATCTCCAGGTCATCACACTATTTCCACCATATTTTACTGTTGGGATGATGTTCCTTTTCTGAAATGCTGTGTTACTTCTATGCCAGATGTAATGGGACATTCAGCTTCCATAAAGTTCAGCTTTTGTCTCGTCAGTCCACAGAGTATTCTCCCAAAAGTCTTGGGGATCATCAAGATGTTTTCTGGCAAAACGGAGTTGAGACTTTATTTTCTTTTTGCTCAGGAGGGATTTTCATCTTGGATCTCTGCCATGCAGCCATTTTTACCCAGTCTCTTTCTTATGTTGGAGTCATGTACCTTAACTGAGGCAAGTGAGGTCTGCAAATCTTTGGGTTTTGTTGTGGGGTCTTTTGTGACCTTGTCACTGCGCTATTGGAGTAATTTTGTGCAGCTGACTACTCCTGGGAAGGTTCACCACTGTTCCATGTTTTCGCCATTTGTGGATAGTGATTCTCCTTGTGGTTCGCTGGAGTGTCAAAGCTTTAGAAATGGCTTTTTAACCTTTTGCAGACCGTTAGAACTCAATTACTTTGTTTCTCATTTATTCCTGAATTTCTTAGGATCGTGGCATTATGTCCAGCTTTTACTGATCTTTTGGTCTACTTCACTTTGTCAGGCAAGTCCTATTTAAGTGATTTGTTGATTGAGAACAGGTATTGCAGTAATCAGGCCTGGGTGTGGCTAGGGAAATTGAACTCCACTTCCCAAAGATTTGATAACCCACAGTTTATTTGTTTTAACCCCTTCATGACCCAGGCTTTTTTGACCCTAAAGACCTTGCCATATTTTGCAATTCTAACCAGTGTCCCTTTATGAGGTAATAACTCTGGAACGCTTCAACAGATCCTAGCGATTCTAAGATCTTGGTCGATAATTTTTGCTTTTATTTGTAAAAAAATCAAAATTTAGCAATTTTCAAATTTTTAATTTTTATTCTGTTAAACCAGAGAGTTATGTGACACAAAATAGTTAATAAATAACATTTCCCACATGTCTACTTTACATCAGCACAATTTTGGAAAAAAACATTTTTTTTTGTTAGGAAGTTATAAGGGTTCAAAGTTCATCAGCAATTTGTAATTTTTCCAGCAAAATTTACAAAACCATTTTTTTAGTGACCATATCACATTTGAAGTCCCTTTTGAGGGGCCGATGTGAAAGAACACGCAAAAGTGACACCATTCCCTCAACCTACTCAAAACTATATTCAAGAGATTGTTAACCCTTCAGGTGCTCCACAGGAACTAAAGCAACATGGAAGGAAAAAATGCACATTTTAATTTTTCCAAATAAAATGTTTTAACCTCAATTTTTTCATTTTCACATGAACATGCAACAGGATAAAATAGATCCTAAAATTTGTTGGGCAATTTCTCCTGAGTACACCGATACCTCATATGTGGTCATAAATCACTGTTTGGGCGCACGGCAGGGCTCAGAAGGGAAGGAGCACCATTTGACTTTTGGAACTAATTTACTATTCAAAAAATCAAATGGCGCTCCTTCCCTTCTGAGCTCTTCCATGCGCCCAAACAGTGGTTTATGACCACATATGAGGTATCGTTGTACTCAGCAGAAATTGCCTGACAAATTTTAGGATCCATTTTATCCCATTGCCCATGTGAAAATGATAAACATTAGGCTAAAAGAACATTTTTGTGAAAAGAAAAAGGACTTTTTTAATTTTATGGATCAATTTGTGAAGCATCTGGGGGTTCAAAGTGCTCTTTATGCATCTAGATAAGTTCCTTGGGGGGTCTAGTTTCCAAAATGAGGTCACTTGTGGGGGAGCTCCAATGTTTAGGCACACAGGGGCTCTCTATACACAACATGGTGTCAGCTATCAATTTGAATGGGAAATTAGCTCCAATTTTTAGTGGACACCATGTTGCGTATGGAGAGAGCCCCTGTGTGCCTAAACATTGGAGCTCTCCCACAAGTGACCCCATTTTGGAAGCTAGACCCCTCGAGGAACTTATCTAGATGCATAGTGAGCACTTTGAACCCCAATGTGCTTCACAAATTGATCCATAATAATGAAAAAGTACTTTTTTTTCCACAAACATTTTCTTTTTTCATAATTATGGACTAATTTGTGAAGCACCAGGGGATTCAAAGTGCTCATTACCCATCTAGATAAGTTCCTTGGAGGGTCTAGTTTCCAAAATGGTGTCACTTTTTGGGGAGCTCCAATATTTAGGCACACAGGGGCTCTCTATACACAACATGGTGTCAGCTATCAATTTGAATGGGAAATTGGCTCCAATTGTTAGCAGACACCATGTCGCATATGGTGAGCCCATGTGTGCCAAATCATGGGAGCTCCCCCACAAGTGACCCCATTTTGGAAACTAGACCCCCCAAGGAACTTATCTAGATGCATAGTGAGCACTTTGAACCCCAGGTGTTTCACAAATTGATCCATAAAAATGAAAAAAATAAACTTTTTGTGAAAAAAAAGTTTTCATTTTTACGGATCAATTTGTGAAGCACCTGGGGGTTCAAAGTGGTCATTATGTATCTAGATAAGTTCCTTGGGGGGTCTAGTTTCCAAAATGGGGTCACTTGTGAGCTCCAATATTTAGGCACACACTGGCTCCTCATACGCGACATGGTGTCCGCTAACAATTGGAGCTAATTTTCTATTCAACTTGTTAGCGGACACCATGTCGCATATGGAGAGCCCCTGTGTACCACCAGCATTGCCACCAGCACAAAGGCAACTGGAAGAGTTTGGGGTACAGCACCAGAAAATAGCACCTCTAATGAATGCGCTATTTTCTGGGGTGGCTGTGGTTTGCAATTCGCAGCGTGGGGGTCCACAACGTTTGGGTCTCTCCACGCTGAGGATTCCAGCCCCCCAGCTGCCAAGTTGTACCAGGCTGGCAACCAAAAATACAGCAAATTACGTTGGGCTTCGCCATATTTTTGGCCCAGCCAGGTACAACTTGGCAGCTACGGGCTGCCACCAACCCCCAGCTGTCTTGTTGTACCTGGCTGGCAACCAAAAATTTTTATTTAGAGAACAAATTTTAGAAAAAAAATGACGTGGGGCTCCGTCATATTTTTGGTCCACCCATGTACAACTAGGCAGCTGAGGTCTGGAATTCTCTGCATGGCGAGGCCCAAGTGTTCTGGGCCCCCATGCTGCGAATTGCAGCTCGCAGCCGCTGCAGAAAATGGCGCATTCATTGAATGGCACTGTACCCAGACTCTTCCAGTTGCACTGGTGCAAACTGGGTAATAAAGGGGTTAATGCCAGCTTTTTTATTGGCAGCTGGCGCTAAGCCCGAGATTCATAATGTCGGGCCAATGTTAGACCCGGCCATTAGGAATCTCTAGTAAATAGTAAAAAAAAAAAAAAAAAAAAAAAAAAAAAAGTACACCACACAGAAAAAAATATTTTGATTTGAAAAAAAAACACAAGCTGATTTGGACTACATCTTTATTATAAAGATCCGAAGTAGTCCAAAACGATGGTCCCATGACGCTCGATTGCCTCCGACGTAGGCCACAACAAAGGTCCCACGACGCTCGATCGCCTCTGCTACATCCAGAGACTGCAGCAATGGATCAAGTATCCTCTTGTTGCAGTCTCTGGTGTCATAGTGATGATGCACTGTATGGCAGATCATTGCCATACAGTGAAGCATCTCTGAGACTTGGGTTTGCACAGTGATCACATGATCTCTGAGACTTGGATCAGGTGACCCAACATTGCAGTGAAGTGATCTGACAACCTTGGCACAGTGATCACATAATGGATCACTGCGCCAGGGCTGTCAGATCACTTCACTGCAGCCTGATCCTTCTGCATTGGGATCAAGCTGCAGAAAAAGATCTGACAGCCTGCCAGATTGCTACTCTGCAGCCTGATCCTCCTGCATGGGGATCGAGCTGCAGAAAGCGATCTGACAGCCCGAGCACGGTGATCCACTATGTAGATCACTGTGCCCGGCTTTGTCAGATCGCTACTCTGCAGCCTAATCCCCCTGCATAGGGATCGAGCTGCAGAAAGAGATCTGACAGCCCAGGTACAGTGATCCACTAAGTGGATCACTGTGCCCGGGCTGCCAGATTGCTACTCTGCAGCCTGATCCCCCTGCATGGGGATCGGGCTGCACAGAAGCAGCGGAGGCTCACCGGGTCCTTCCAGGCGGCGTGCAGCAGGGCCATCCAGGCGGCGGCGGGCAGAAGCAGGTGGCGCGGCACAAGAGGGGGTGATACCCCCTCCAGCTTATAGAAGGGGCTCCGACCTCCCCTTCCATAGGGGGAGACAGGATCACTGTGATTGACTTTTTTAACAGCCAATCACAGTGATCCTGGGGGCGGGGTGGGGAATCCACCCCCTGACTTCAAGCCCCGGTGCTCTGTGATAGGAATCACAGAGCATCGGGGCCCGATGCCGGTTACCGTGGCAACGGTGACGTGGTAACCGCCATGACTTAGTACAACGTCATGGGTCGGGAAAGCTCCGACTTTCATGTACTTTCATTGTACAATGTCAAAGGTTGAGAAGGGGTTAAGGGGGCAATCACATTTTCACACAGGGCCCTGTAAGTTTGGATTTTTTTCCTTTAATAATAAAGACTTTCATTTAAAAACTGCATGTTCTATTTACTTGTGTTATCTTTGTCTAATATGTAAGTTCGTTTGGTGATCTGAAACATTTAAGTGTGACAAACATGCAAAAGAATAAGAAATCAGAAAGGGGTAAATAGTTTTTAACAACACTATTATATATACTTATCTATATACACACAGTGAGTGAAATAAGTATTGAACATGTCACCAATTTTTTATTTAAATATTTCTCTAATGGTGCGAATGACATTCATTTATCATCAGTTGTTGGTAGCAACCTATCCAATCCATAAATTATGTGTAATAATGAGAAATGACACAGGGAAAAAGTATTGAACACATGAAGAAAGAGAAGTACAAAAAGTCCTGGAAAATCATGACACCAGCTGAAGATATATCAGTAAATTAGAAAATAATCCTGCCACTTAGTGATAAATAATATCATCTGGTTTAACTGGTTTAAAAAGGAGTCTCATTACCAATGTGCCACACAAGAAACATCTCATGATGAGTAAAACCAGTGAGCTATTTGAAGACCTTCAGAACTTTATTGTTGTAAAAAAAAACTGATGGCATTGGTTACAAAAAAATCTCTAAACTACTGAAGGTTCGAGTGAGCGCTGTTGAAGCCATAATCTGGAAGTGGAAAGAACATAATTTCACCATAAACCGGCCATGATTAGGTACTCCATGCAATATTTCACACAGAGGAGAGAAAAGAATTTTCAGAAGACATGTCCAAGAGCCAAGGATACCTATGGAGAACTAGAGAAACACATGGAATCAGCATGGTAAATTTTTTTACAGAAATCAACAAATAAAGTACTCACCCTCCAGGGCTTGTATTCATCCTCACCACCTAGAACTCTATTGCTGAACAAAAAGCATATTTAAGGCTGCTTTCACACTGGCATTTTTGATAAATTGCGGTAGATGCGGTAAATCTGCCGGGTCTGCCACAATTTGTCAAAAACGCCAGTGTGAAAGGGGCCTAAGAGTGTTTAAAAATGTGCTCCTTAACATATAGAAGCCTGTGAAATACTGGAGAATATAGTCTGGTCAGATGAGATCAAAACTGAACTCTTTGGATGCCATAATATACATCATGTTTGGAGGCCAAAAGACAAATCGACCTAGAAACACCAACTGTGAAGTGTGGTGGAAGGAACATTATGGTGTGGGGCTGTTTTTCAGCATATGGCACTGGCAAATTCGATATGATCGAAGGAAGGATGAATGAACAAATGTACAAGACATTTTTGATAAATATATGCTGCCATCTACCAGGATGATGAAGATGAAATGAGGGTGGACTTTTCAGCAAGACAATAATCCCAAATGTACAGCCAAGGATACTCAATTGGTTTCAGAGAAACAAAGTAATCTGCTAGAATAGCCAAGTCGATCATCGAAGCTGAGTCCAATAGAAAATGAATGGAAGGAACTAAAGCTCAGAGTTCATAGAAGGATCCAAGGTACCTGCAGGATGTAAAAAGCGTTTGTGAGGAAGAAAGTGCCAAAATCCATCTGAGCAATGCAGGTGAATAGTGTTTCCATACAGGAGGTTTCTGGAGCTTCTTCACCAAAAAAGTCTGAAGTAACAAGAATTAAATCCTGTACATTTCAGTAACATATTCAATAATTTTTCCCTGTGTCACTTCTCATATTACACATAATTTATGAACATCTATTTCTTTGCCTGTGTGGATTGGATGGGTTGTTACTGACTTCTGGTGAGAAATTCATGTCAATGGTGCCTTTAGAAATATACAGTGCCTTGTGAAAGTATTCAGCCCCCTTGAACTTTTCTAACTTTTGCCACATTTCAGGCTTCAAACATAAAGATATAAATTCTAATTTTTTGTGAAGAATCAACAACAAGTGGGACACAATCGTGAAGTGGAATCCAAATTTATTGGATATTTTAAACTTTTTTAACAAATAAAAAACTGAAAAGTGGGCGTGCAATATTATTCGGTCCCTTTACTTTCAGTGCAGCAAACTCACTCTAGAAGTTCAGTGAGAATCTCTGAATGATCCAATATTGTCCTAAATGACTGGTAATGATAAATAGAATCCACCTGTGTGTAATCTAGTCTCCGTATAAATGCACCTGCTCTGTGATAGTCTCAGGGTTCTGTTTCAAGTGCAGAGAGCATCATGAAGACCAAGGAACACACCAGGCAGGTCAGAGATACTGTGGTGGCAAAGATTCAAGCCAGATTTGGATACAAAACGATTTCCCAAGTTTTAAACATCTCAAGGATACTGTGCAAGCGATCTTATTGAAATGGAAGGAGTATTAGACCTCTGCAAATCTTCCAAGACCCGGCCGTCCCTCTAAACCTTCATCTCGAACAAGGAGAAGATGATCAGAGATGCAGCCAAAAGGCCCATGATCACTCTGGATGAACTGCAGAGATCTACAGCTGAGGTGGGAGAGTCTGTCCATAGGACAACAATCAGCCGTACACTGCACAAATCTGGCCTTTATTGGAAGAGTGGTAAGAAGAAAGCAATTTCTCAAAGATATCCATAAAAAGTCTCGTTTGAAGTTTGCCACAAGCCACCTGGAGACACCAGACATGTGGAATAAGGGCTCTGGACAGATGAAACCAAAAGAGAACTTTTTGGCCACAATGCACAACGATATGTTTGGCGTAAAAGCAACACAGCTCATCACCCTCAAAACACCATCCCCACTGTCACACATTGTGGTGGCAGCATCATGGTTTGGGCCTGCCTTTCTTCAGCAGAGACAGGGAAGATGGTTAAAATTGATGGGAAGATGGATGGAGCCAAATACAGGACCATTCTGTAAGAACACCTGTTGTAGTCTGCAAAAGACCTGAGACTGGGACAGAGATTTATCTTCCAACAAGACAATAATCCCAAACATAAAGCAAAATCTACAATGGAATGATCCCAAACATAAAGCAAAATCTACATGGAATGGTTCAAAAATAAACGTATCCAGGTGTTAGAATGGCCAAGTCACATCCAGACCTGAATCCAATGGAGAATCTGTGGAAAGAGCTGAAAACTGCTGCTCACAAACGCTCATCATCCAACCTCACTGCAAGGAAGAATGGGCAAGAATTACAGTCTGTTGATGTGCAAAACTGATAGAGACAAACCCCAAGAGACTGCAGCTGTAATCGCAGCAAAAGGTGGGGATACAAAGTATTAACTCAAGGGGCCGAATAATATTGCACTTTTCAGTTTTTTATTTGTTACAAAAGTTTAAAATATCCAATAAATTTCATTCCACTTCACGATTGTGTCCCACTTGTTGATTCTTCACAAAAAAATGAGAATTTATATCTTTATGTATGAAGCCTGAAATGTGGCAAAAGGTTGAAAAGTTCAAGGGGCCAAATACTTTCACAAGGCACTGTATTTACTTGAAAACCTAAAAACAAATGCATCTCAATAAAATAAAATTAGAATATCATAAAAAGTTAATTTAGTACATAAAGTGAAATGCATTTATTAAATAGTCATTACAAACAGGGTGATCTTTTTTGAGTGTTTATTTCTGTTAATGTTGATGATTATGGCTTACAGCCAATGAAAACCCAAAATTCATTATCTCAGAAAATGAAAATTTATATAAGACCAACTGAAAAAATAACTTTTTAACTCATAAATGTTGGCCTACTGAAAACTATGTACAGTAAATTCATGAGAGGAGGGAGCAGTGCTCACACGTATGATCCCATCTGAGGAAACTGCGGAGGCTATGAGGCTGCATTATACTATATGGAGAGGCTATGAGGCTGCATTATACTATATGGAGAGGCTATGAGGCTGTATTATACTATATGGAGAGGATATGACCCTGCATTATCCTATATGGAGAGGTTATGAGGCTGTATGCTATAAGGAGGGCTATGAGGCTGCATTATAATATATGCAGGGATGTGAGGTTGCATTATATTATGTGGAGGATAATGGGGGTTCTTTATAATAATTGAATGACTATGGGGCCTAACTTAAGAATGGAGGACTATGGGATGCATTATAACACATAGAAGACTATGGGGGTAATTATAACATATGGAAGATTATGGAAATGCATTATAATAATTGGACAACTATGGTGACGGGAGGAGGCTGACCATATAAACCAGGATGGGGGACATATATACCATGATAAGGGCCAAATTCCAGGAGGAGGACCATATAGAGCAGGATGAGGGACATTAATACATAATGAAGGGGTAGAGGGGTCAATTTGTGAGTCTTTAAAGGATTTTGAACGTTACATGAGGTGCATACATTTCATCAACATGCACGGGAGAGGGGGGCCCAGGTCCAGACTCTGGTTACGCCACTGCTTGAGTATATACAGTAATAAATGTGCAATGAACATCATAATAATGTGCACACAAAAATTAGAGATAACTGTTATATAATAAAGTATATAATAGTTATGAGCATATTTAAAGATTTATCCTTGGGACCGGGTGTGTTGGGTGTGTTTGTGGGTGACTGGACTTACCAACCCTGCTTGCCGCAGACGAGGATACTACCCCCTGGTGTGGGTGTAGTACCCCTCAGTGGCGGCCAGACTGCTGGGGGCCACATATCCAGTAAAAATATTGATCTAGGTAAGCAATAAACTTTCAGTATAGGTTAATCATGAGCAGACAAAGTAGTAGTATAATTAAAGTGTATATTTAACACAATTGCATCCAACCAACATTTTGCTGTGGCTTTATCAAGGGCACCTTTACTTTCTTAAGATCGCAAAATAAAAGTTACATTTTCGTCTTTAGTTTGGGGATTTAGTTGCCTTAGGCAAATTGTAAGCACAGCTGTATCTGGCACAGACATCACTCAGTGATAGGAGAAAGCCTCATCTTATGATCTGTGGATTTGCTCTTTTCTTTGCAGTGAAGTCTACAGCATATGATCCACAGTTCAGTTTATGTGCAGAATTTTTTGGCTATTTTTTTTTGCACAGTTGGCTGTAATACGCTGCGGATTGTCTATCTGGAAATGTGGCCAGAAAATCTGCAGCATTTCCACTGTATACTAATCAGACTGACGCCATTGACAGAAGCGGTCCTGGTCTCCGCATCGCTGCCATTGTTGTGCGATAACTGATGACTTCCAGGGGACACAGAGCCCCCAGCCCTGGACACTGTGCTCCCCGCTCATCCCCTCATCCTGTGCAGCTTCCGCCTTTACAAGTGTCAGATATCAAAGAGCATCCTCATCCGTCTAGAGGTTTCTCTTCAGGTCCGCAGATTTAGTAGATTTTTCAATCTTGCCCTTTAAATATTTATTTGAATGAAAACTCCTAAAAGTTCAGCGTCACATTACCAACAAGCCGCGCAGTTTATAGGGCAAAACAGCTTTCCCAACCTCAACCAAAAAATCACCTGCTATATACGGGTATGAAATCGGCCTTAATAAAATATCAGAGCATTGTGATCTGAGCCTTCTGTTACAGTGTGTCAGCCTGAATTACCAGTGATGACAAGATGTATAATGTCTGCATTGCTCTGAACACAGATGTACAGATAATTCTTGTAGAATTCTTGTTATTTTTGGAAAGAAAAATCCTCATTTTATTTTCTCATTTCCAGGGTGTTTGTTCACAATATATAATGCAAGTAAAAGGGTCTTCCCTCAACAATATTATCTCCTATCTATAGCATAGAGGAGATAACTTACAGTTCACTCTTGGACTGATTGCTGGGACCCTCAGTGATCCCACTAACAAGGCTCAGACCCCCGAAACCAGGTTCTGCAAAGCCCCTTATTGAATGGATTAGTAGAGCATGTGCATCACCTCCGTTTCATTTGGGACTGCTGGAAACAGCCATAGCCTGTTCTCAGGATTACTGGGGTCCCAGCAGATAGAGCCCCAGAGATTAGTCAGTTATCCTTGGAACGGGGATCAATCGTAAAATTTTGTAATACATTTGTTTTTTTTGGTTTTTTTTACTTTTCTCCCACATCATGATCTCTGTTTGCAGTCAATGAAATCTTCCAGTTTCAGTAGTTTGTACAACCCAGGCAGAAGCTAAAGGCCATGTTACACACACAGATACCTGTTCAGATATTGGTCGCAGATCTCTGGTTGCAGTGAAATCATGGACACATTGTTACATTTGTACACAACCACAAAATGGAACAATGTGTCCATGATTTCACTGCAACCAGAGATCTGTGACCAATATCTGAACAGATATCTGTGTGTGTAACGAGAGTTTTGTTGGATAAAAATGGCGGGATCTGATTGTTATTGTCGTGTCTGGACACATTTTTATGCCTCTAGTGCGATCCATTTAGTCCAGATCTTTCAAAGCTCTGTTATTCCATCACATTTGCTCGGCTTCTTGGAAGTGAAATTGCAAACTTTGGTCATGGAGAGGAAGCATAAAGGAAATCCTGGTATTGCAGCATCATGGGAACACGATGGCGACAAACACTAAGCAATTCCCAATCTTAGGGCCCTTACACATCAGCGTTTTTTGTAATTCACGGCAGATGCGGTGAAAAAACCGCATCTACCGCGTTTGCCGCATAACCGTTCCACTTGCGGCGCGGTTGCGGTTTTTCCCATAGGAAGTATAGGGGACTTGCGGCAGATGCGGCAAGTGCGGTTTTGCACTTGCGGCAGGTGCGGCAGCGAAAAAAACCGCGTCAGCTGCGGTTTTTTTCGCTGCCGCACCTGCCGCATGTGCAAAACCGCACTTGCCGCATCTGCCGCAAGTCCCCTATACTTCCTATGGGAAAAACCGCAACCGCGCCGCAAGTGGAACGGTTATGCGGCAAACGCGGCAGATGCGTTTTTTTCACCGCATCTGCCGCGAATTACGAAAAACGCTGATGTGAAAGGGCCCTTAGAGACAAAAATCTTGTGATTGCACCAAGAGCAAACAGCACTGAAAAGTCGTCTGATGTACTGGACGGGCCTGTGTGGTGAAAATATTGATTAATAGCACAGTAGTCGTTCTTGTAACAAGACCTGCAGCTGTGTCAGCAATGTGCTACCTCTACACCACCGCTGGAACAGACTCCTGTACACACAGAGGCACCAGAGAGGTCAGATGCATTGTCACTGCCGCACAACTTACAGCTGCTTGTACACATCGGATAGCTGTACGCTCGCTGTCTCCTTTCGCACCCGCTGGGGCTGGGGTACTCAGAGCCTGTCTTTGGGTGCCACAGCGGGGCCACGGCAGCGTGGTCCGGCTCCGTGGTCCCATGTGCGGCAATGAAAAAGTGGCTTGATAAGGTTTATGGGATTTATTTGTGACGCCACCCGTGGGTCGTGGCCACCGCTGCCGTGGAATTCGCCGAGGATGGTGAGCCCTCCACGGGTAGGGCTTGGTCCCCGGGCAGATGTAGGGATACTGCGTGCATGGGATGTTGTGCATGTCTTCTCTCTGCAGGTCCTCTGGCAGCACACGCAGGTATCAGGGTACCTCTTAGCAGGCACCCGCTGCTTCCTACATAGCAGCTCACGCAGTCAGTTCTTTTCACACTTGCTGTGGATCGGGTCCACACAATGGTCTTGGGCTCAGGCTCTTTCTGCAGCTGGGATGGTTCCTCTGCGTCACTCCCCTCAGTATACCTCTCGGGCCCTCTGGTTCTTTCTGTCCTCTCACGTACGGGTTCGGTCCGGCCATCACAGGCTCTACGGTGAGTCATCCCACACTCTGGGTCACCAGCCCTAGTATGATAGCTTTGTCCTACTCCGTACCGGTTGTTGGTTCTCGGGGACGTGGAGTTCCCGCACCCCACCGGGTGTCTAGTGGTTAGGGGTGTAATGCGTTCCCGGCCACATCTACAGAACCATTAAGGTGCAGGCCACCGGGCCCCGTTGTTCTCTAAGTCTGCCTCAGTCAGTACTCAGCTGAAGGGTGTCTCAGCTTGGGGAGGTTTCCCTTCTTCTCCACCCTCCAGGGAATCTATCAATCTACTTGCCCAACTTAGTGTTCATAGTTCCTCTTGGAGCCTAGTTCCTGCACCTCTTTCGGGTTCTTTCTACTTCCCACCCACACGTAGCTAGTCCTGCCACCCCTCGCCTGATAGGAATTGACTTGGGCTCAGGGTCGGGGTGTGTGTGTGTGTTTTTGTGAGCTGACTGTCCTGCCTATCCCAGCTGCAGTTCACCCTGTGGCCACCTGGTTGCAGGGGTGCCACATCTCCCAACTGCTAGCTATGACTTTTGTCTAGGAGAACAAAATGTCCAGGTGCTGAAATTCAACATCTTTTATCTTTCTCACCGTTTACATTGTTGGAGGACAGTTTAGAGGTCCTGAAACAGATTAACATATTTTGTGGATTATAAAATGCAACTGGCAATAAGATGCACCCCAAATTAGAGGAGGAAATAGAATTTAGCTTACAGAAGGATAGAGGCAGTGGAGCAGGAGGACGGGGTGTCCTGGTGGTGCGAGTTAAAAGCCATTGCTCTCATAGCAGTGAATCTCAGGGAATTTTCGGTGGCGCGATGCAGGGGCCATGGAACTCCCAGCAGTGGGCTTCTGGCTCAAGCCCACAGTCAGGGGATGAATGGCTCCAGCCTTGCACCGGAGCGATATCCCCTCCTCCCAACCCAGGGCCTGCAGCCTTGCCCTTCTTCTGCCGCTGCCTCCCTGCAGCAGTGATCCTGCCTCCTGTGACCCCGGTTCACTACCGTCATGCCCCTCACCAGTAAGCTATATTCAGACTCTAAGGAGTGGAGAGTTGTCTGCAAAATACCGTAGATGGAAGGCTGATGCCTGTTGGCTCCCTACACTTTACTCTGAGTGGTGGCCTTAAAGATTTTAACACACTGGATTGACTATATAATGTATATGGGGGTTTCCCAGATCTCCCAACAGATAATGTTGGGAAGAGGTGAAAAGGTGTGGATGACAGAAAAAGGAGTATGAAATTGGTGACAGAGGAGTCTGGAGGAGGAAATGGGGACAGAGGAGTCTAGAGGAGGAGAATGGGGACAGAGGAGTCTGGAGGAGGAGAATGGGGACAGAGGAGTCAGGAGAGGAGAATGGGGACAGGGAGTCAGGAGCAGGAGAATGGGGACAGGGAGTCTGGAGGAGGAGAATGGGGACAGAGGAGTCAGGAGCAGGAGAATGGGGACAGGGAGTCTAGAGGAGGAGAATGGGAAGAGGAGCAGAGAGAGAATGGGGACAGAGGGAGTCTGGAGAGGAGAATGGGACACAGGATCAGGAGAGGAAATGGAACAGTGGAGTCTGGAGCAAGAATGGAGACAAAGAAGAATGGGAAAGAGGAGTTGGAGAAGGAGAATGGAACAAAGAATCTGAAGGAGGAGAACAGGAACAGAGGAGTATTGAGGAGAAAGAAACAGAGTAGTCTGATAGAGGAGAACAGGAACAGAGGAGTCTTGGTGAGGAGAATGGGGACAGAGGAGTCTGGCTGAGGAGAACTTGACAGATAAGTCTTGAGTAGAGTGTAGTTCAGAGGGGGCACTTGGCAAACAGCTATCTTAATGTGTATGGGCACTGTAATGCTGTGTGATTTATTAAAGAGACAGGGGCGTAACTACAACAGGTGCAGGGGTTGCAATCGCACCCGAGCCCCAGAACCTAGGGGGCCACAAAATTCACTTTGGCCTATAGAAAAAGACTATTGCTATTAAAGATTTGCAATTATTGGGGCTCTGTTAAAGGTTTCGCTTTGGGGCCCATGAGCTTCAAGTTACGGCATTGTAAAGAGGCCCTGTATACTCATAGCTAGGAGCTGCACCCAGCATAACTTTCATTTCTCCAGATACGTAGAGGATTGACAGCAGAAGACCACCTGGTGCATCCAGCTGCCCCGATACTTCTTTTTTGTTTTTCTCTCTCAGGATAGATACATTTGTATTTTGGGTTTATTGCTCATTGCTTCCAATCACATCTGCTGGATGGCCTCTCCAAGTTTCCACTACTCCTTCTGACGGACCGGCTGATCACAGGTCTCGCTGACTGAACGACCCCTCTATCTTGTCACACTGACCCAACGCTGCTCTGTGGACGTGTACAATGTCACACACTTCACCGTGGACCCCATTATTGGGTTAGAGGGTGATATCGTGCAGCAGTCAGTCATCATCTTTCCCCGTCCCCCACATGATGCTTGAGCCCGCGCTGTGTATTATAACACAATGGCCACCCCATTCATCGTCCATTAGGAATTTGTATTCTTTAAGGAATTCTTAGTGAAAGGTCATTCTCTCATCCCTTCCATAAATGTGCGTTTCCGTTTGACGCACATCCGTTTTCCTGCCAGAAAGAGATTTTCATTGTTCTGTAGCGCGCAGGGCCGCATCTTTCTGCTGCACTCACTTCCTGTTTCCTGTCCGAGAGGAAGTACAGATTTGTGACCCATGTGAACCTCAGCTCCATGGAGAAAGGAAGGCTGGAGGCTGCGCGGGTGCGATGTTCTCCAGGGTTATCCTGTTACTCGCACTGCAGCTCTATAAATGTGCAGTGTTGGTTCCTCGAAGACTCGTGAATGTTGATGCTGGGGATTGGTGATCAGATCTGCAGAGTTTATCAGGGGACATGGGGCGATGGGGAGCATAAACTATTTTGGGTCGAGTATTTTACTGAACAAAGGCTTTTCCGGAGTTTCCTTTTCCTGAAAGATTAAACAAAACGGGCTGGTTGGGAGTGAGCAGGGATTCTCGGAGTGAGAAATATTTAGTTAGCCGGGCATGGGGAAGGGAACGTGGACCCATTAATCCTAAAAACATTCCCCCAAAATCCACAATAATTAAGTCCCTCAGGGTACCTTTACACGTCGCAACATTGCATGCAATTTCACTTGCAACTCGCTGGTTGCAGTGAAATCATGGACACATTGTTACATTTGTACACGGCAACAAAATAGAACAATGTGTCCATGATTTCACTGCAACCAGTAAGTTGCAAGTGAAATTGCATGCAATGTTGCGACGTGTAAAGGTACCCTCATACTAATCAGCCAACTCCGGTTGTATCTGTCTCCAGGAAAGATGGGTGATTCTCATGTAGCAAGACTGTCCAGCCACTTTGACACTGAAATTCCTGAGAGTTGTACATGGCCATTGATGAGGAGGGGATAGATGTCTAGCAGGATGCTGGGAAAGTGGGCGACCGTCATAAAGGGGCTATACTGGACCTCACCCATCTATTCCAGAAATAAGGAAAACTTGGGGCAAACACAATTGTGACTATACTAAAATACTATATCTAATCCTGTCCTGTGTGATACTGGCTGCTGAGCTGTGCATCTAATCCCATTTTGTCTGATACTGGCTGCTGAGTTGTGTATCTAATCTTATCCTATGTAATACTGAATACTGAGCTGTCTATTAAGTCCGATCCTGTGTGATACGGTCTACTGAGCTGTGTATCTGATCTTATTCTATGTGAGGCTGTCTGCTGAGCCATGTATCTAATCCTATAATGTGTGATACTGACTAGATGTGTGATTAGATATCTATCTAATTGTCTCCTCTGTGATACTGGCTGCTGAACTGTGTCTTATCCTTTCCTGTGATACTGACTGGTGAGCTGTGTATCTAATCCTATTCTGTGTGATACTGACTGCTGAGCTGTGTATCTAATCCCATCCTCTGTGATACCGCTGACTGCTGAGCTGTGCATCTAAACCTGTAACATCATTTTAGGCTTTGTGCACACATTGCCTTATTATCACTTTTTTTATGCATTTTGGAGAGCAGATTTGTCACAAAACCTGAAGGTCAGTCGAGTCAGTGAGAATCCTGAAGGCTCCTGCACAACACTTCCCAAAAACCTTGCAAAAAACACTTGTTTTTACCTCTGCTTTTCCTGCCAAGACATGCAGAAATTTGTGCACCAAATCCTAATACCCTAATTCTACATATTGTCCCCTCTGTAACCTCTAGCGTCTCTCCCGTAGAGTGGAGTATAGTGAGGACAATAAATCACTGGTGATCCCTACAGCTGTTCTCCAGGACTGGAAAATTGTGACTGTTTCTTCCACAAGCAGCGCCACGTCTGCCTATGGTTGTGTCTGGTATTGCAGCTTAGCCCTATTCACTTCATTGTACCTAAGGCCTCATTGAGACTTTTTGTGTTGCACACACATTTTCTATGGTTTTTTTTTCTACAGATATCCCATGTACCCATTTTAACCTATGGTGATCTTCAAACGTCTGTTTATTTCAAGCAGCACAGATGACAAGAACCAATACATATCTATGGGTCCGTGAAAAACACACACAGCACACGGAGGGTGGCAGTGTATAATCCTGGTGCAGTCTGTGGTTAACATTGAAAAGGAAAGGAGAACTTTGTCATTGAAAAACACTGCTGTGAAAAGCACTTGATGGTAAGAGCAGACACAGTACACAGGTGATAAGAGCGGACACACATGGACAGTACACAGGTGATAAGAGCGGACACACGGACCGTACACAGGTGATAAGAGCGGACACACGGACCGTACACAGGTGATAAGAGCAGACACATGGACCTTACACAGGTGATAGGAGCAGACACATGGACCGTACACAGGTGATAAGAGCAGACACACGGACCAAACACAGGTGATAAGAGCAGACACACGGACCGTACACAGGTGATAAGAGCGGAAATACGGACCGTACACAGGTGATAAGAGCGGACACATGGACCGTACACAGGTGATGAGAGCGGACACATGGACCGTACACAGGTGATAAGAGCAGATACATGGACCGTACAAAGGTGATAAGAGCAGACACATGGACCGTACAAAGGTGATAAGAGCAGATACATGGACTGTACACAGGTGATAAGAGCGACACATGGACCGTACACAGGTGATGAGAGCGGACACATGGACCGTACACAGGTGATAAGAGCAGATACATGGACCGTACAAAGGTGATAAGAGCAGATACATGGACTGTACACAGGTGATAAGAGTGGACAAACGGACCATACGCCAATGGTAAGAATGGACAAATGAGTTGTACACCAATGGTAAGAGCAGACAAACGAACTGTATGCCAATTGTAAGAGCGGACACACGGAACATATGCTGATTGTAAGAGCGGACACACGGACTGTACGCCAAAGAGCAGATACACGGACGGTACACCAATGGTAAGAGCAGATACACAGACCGTACACCAATGGTAAGAGCAGACGAACGAACCGTATGCCGATTGTAAGAGTGGACACGCAGCCAATACGCCGGTGGTAAGAGCGGACACATGGACCGTACGCCGGTGGTAAGAGCGGACACACGGACCGTACGCCAGTGGTAAGAGCGGACATATGGACCATACGCCGGTGGTAAGAGCAGACACACGAGCTGTACACCAGTAACATCTGATCAAAACAATGATGACACCGATACCATTTTTTCATGTATGTTATTAACCACGGACATATGAATGATACCTTTTCAAATGGATTTTTATTGGATTTTGTGATTAAGGTTACACATTAATCAGTTAGAAATCATGTAGATATGTATAAATGTAGAATAAAGCATGATGAATGATGCCTAAGCTGCATTTCCAGACACAACCTGTGGACAGGTGTGGCGCTGTTTTTGGGAGAAGCTGCTGTGTTGTCCTGTAGAGTTTTGCTCCAGAACAAGAACTGACATCTGCATTAGGGCCGCATTACACGTCGTGATATCGCAACGCAACATCGATAAAAAATCTCGTGGTACGGGCGTTGCAGTTGATATCGTTCGTGCGTTGTGTCGTGTAAATGGGCAATGCGACGTGAAAAAAACCTACCTACAATATTGCAAGAAGATTGTGCAAGCCCTTCAACCGTACGATATTGTATAGGCGATGTGGCATGCTCTTGCTTTGTGACAACGCAACTATGATTTGGAGCGCAACTTCCCCTATTCACTCCAATGCTAAATGCTCGTTTCCTGAGTTGCTCATACTCCGCGTGGAAATGGGGCATACAACATCGTAGTTGCGTTGCCTGCTGAAATCTCCCTGTGTGACATCTACTCTGCGATCTTGGACAAGTGCCAAAAATGTGCGCGCTCACGTGAAATTGTATGCAATATTGGAACGATATTGCGACGTGGAAAGCGGCCCTTAGTGGCCATATTGCTTCTCATCCAGCTTTCCCAGATTCTGGACCTTAAGGTATCGTCACGCGCGGCAATTTTGCTAGCAATGTCACTGGCAATTTGCTGGTTGCAGTGAAATCATGGACACATTGTTCAATTTGTACACAGCAACAAAATAGAACAATGTGTCCATGATTTCACTGCAACCAGCAAATCGCCAGTGAAATTGCTAGCAAAATTGCCGCATGTGACGGTACCTTTATTCTTCCGGTCTCGTCTGTGCGGCACATCCTGGTCCTTGTCCTGATCCTGCTCCCGGTCCTAGTTTTGTCTAATTAAATTAATCCTTGTTTGTTGAAAATTCCAGGAATTCTCCAGCGATTATGAACCTGGGAATAGTGGCGTTTAGTTATACAATGACTGTCCAGCAATCATTATTCACCACCGCTGATCGAGTCTCTGGGAACAAGTGAGTGAGGTGGAACTAATAAGCAGGTGAGGAATGTGTGCAATACAAGGGTCACACAAATAGGGGATTATCGGCCATAGGCCGTCCAATATACAGTGTGTGCTCCTGAGAAGAAAGCTGTATCTGAGTCACCAGTATAGGTCCCATAACATAACATCCCTGGAGGGATATCTGGCTAGTCCCCTGTTTGAAACTCTTAATCGAGGCTCCACGGACTCCATTTCCATAACATAACATGACTGTCATCTCCAACATCATGGTACAACCAGGGAGATTATTCAATAACCAGGAGGAGCTGAGTGCTTAGAAGAAGACATTAAAGGGCCAATTCCACAGACGTATCATGTGACGCTGGCGGTAATAAGAAACGGTTTGTCGTGTGGTTTCCAGGCTGTAATTTGGTGCAATCAGTGCAGGTTATTAATGCCACATGTGAAGCCGCCACGTGTAACCACATCCGATGTTTGTTCCGAAACTTTGGCTATTAAATATCCATTACAGTAAAACAATTTCCCGAACCTCACAGGTGATAGTAATATGCCAAAAATAATTGGCATACAGGATCAGACCCAAGAATCTGATCACCATAGACTCTTATGTGCAATACTGTCTGCTGAGTAACGTATCTAATCCTAATCTCTTTCTGCGTGATACTGTCTGCTGAGCCATGTATCACAAACCTATCGTGTGTTGTATTGTCTGCTGAGCTGTTTATCTACTATCCTTTGTGATACTGCGTGCTGAGTTGTGTATCTAATCCTATCCTGTGTGATACTGTGATGCTGAGCTGTGTATCTAATCCTATCCTGTGTGATACTGTCTGCAGAACTGTGTATCTAATCCTATACTGTGTTACACTTTGTGCTGAGCCTCCCCTGTGTGACACCACATCTGTCCACATACATGAGGCTGTGTCGACTGTTTACCGCTGTGATCATGGCGTCATTCACACATCAGTATTTTACCATTATTTCCCCAAACCAGCCGTGTCTCCAAAACACAGAACAGGTGTCAATCTCTGAATTACTAATGCATCTCAATAAATTAGAATATCATCAAAAAGATAATTTCAGTAATTGAATACAGAAAATGAAGCACAAGTTATATAGTCATTACAAACAGAGTGATCTGTTTCAAGTGTTTATATATGTTAATGTTGATGATTAGGACTTATAGCTAATGAAAACTCAAAAGTCATTATCTCCGAAGATAAGAATAATTAACACAAAACACCTGCAAAGGCTTACTAAGTGTTTAAAATGGTCCCTTATGGCCATTTTACACACACCAACTTATCTGTCCAACTTCTGAACAACTTACTGGTTGCAGTGAAATCATGGACACATTGTTCCATTTGTACACAGCCACAAAATGGAGCAATGTGTCCATGATTTCACTGCAACCAGTAAGTTGTTCAGAAGTTGGAAAGATAAGTTGGTGTGTGTAAAGTGGCCCTAAGCCTGGTTCAGTAGCCTACACAATCATGGGGAAGACTGCTGATTTGACAGATGTGCAAAAGGCAGTCATTGACTGTTCACAGAGAGCTGTATCCAAGCATATTACGGGAAAGTTGAGTGGAAGGAAAAAGTGAGGTAGAAAAAGGTGCACAGGTAACAATGATAACCACAGCCTTGAAAGGATTGTTAAGAAAAGGCCATTCAAAAATTTTGGGGAGATTCACATGGAGTGGACGCTGCTGGAGTCAGTGCTTCAAGAGCCACCACACACAGACGTATCCAGGACATGGGCTACACCTGTCACATTCCTTGTGTCAAGCCACTCATGGCCAATAGACAATGCGTCTTAACTGGGTCAAGAAGAAAAAGAAGTGGACTGTTGATCAGTGGTCCAAGGTGTTGTTTTCAGATGAAAGTAAATTTTGCATTTCATTTGGAAATCAAGGTCCCAGAGTCTGGAGGAAGAGTGGAAAGGCCACAATCCAAGAGTCTGGAGGAAGAGTGGAAAGGCCACAATCCAAGAGTCTGGAGGAAGAGTGGAAAGGCAAATCCAAGAGTCTGGAGGAAGAGTGGAAAGGCACAATCCAAGAGTCTGGAGGAAGAGTGGAGAGACAACAATCCAAGAGTCTGGAGGAAGAGTGGAGAGACCAACAATCCAAGAATCTGGAGGAAGAGTGGAGAGCCACAATCCAAGAGTCTGGAGGAAGAGTGGAGAGACCAAAATCCAAGAGTCTGGAGGAAGAGTGGAAGAGACACAATCCAAGAGTCTGGAGGAAGAGTGGAGAGACCACAATCCAAGAGTCTGGAGGAAGAGTGGAAAGGCACAATCCAAGAGTCTGGAGGAAGAGTGGGAGGGCAAAATCCAAGAGTCTCAAGGAAGAGTGAAAGGCACAATCCAAGAGTCTGGAGGAAGAGTGGTGAGGCCACAATTCAAGAGTCTGGAGGAAGAGTGGTGAGGCCACAATCCAAGAGTCTGGAGGAAGAATGGAGAGGCCACAATTCAAGAGTCTGGAGGAAGAGTGGAGAGGCCACCATTTCTCCAGCCTAGAGTCTGAGCCCTGTGCAGAAATCCCGACACTTCCAGTCTATGCTGCTATCTCTGAGGTCATTAATAGTCGTCTGAGGAAGGTTCTGTTGCTGAATTTAAGTCATGAGGATCCACTGTACCTACAACTCCTGTGTAATCACAACCAATGACGTCCCCTAATGTGTGCAATGGAGACAAGTCTGGAGACGCAGCAACCATAAGAGTCAAGTTCGGAGATGCTGCAGCCACGGGAGCAGATTTAGGCCACGCAGGCTGCTCACTGTAGTATCAGAAATATGAGGTCTGAGGTTATCTTGATGAAAAATGTTTTTGGGACACTTAGGGGAACTGGTTATTCCACCGGTTCCACAACCAAATCAATGTAACACCAATCATTTGATCATTTGGTATGAAGACTAGAGGTGCCCGGGCATTGTACATTGTGCTCTTCTCCCCCCCCCCCCCCCCCATTATCCCAGAGAAGGACTGGAGTGACATTACCTTGTGAAGGCCTCTTCATGAACCTAAGATGACTGCTCTCAAAGGTTATTGTGGTGCAGAGCAAGACAGTATTGGAGGCTGAAGTGGAGGTCTCCTCAGTGATGAGTATGTCTTGAATGCAGTGATAGACACGGAGACTGGTCTGCAGACTACATGAGTAACACTATGAAGAGGCCTTCACAAGGGAACGTCACATCGGTCCTACTACCAAGATGATGGTGGTGTGGGGGAGGGGAGAGTATTATATTTGGTAGCCAGACCCCTCTTTTCTTCATTCCAGGTTCAATAATGGATCAGTGTTAAGGTACAGTTAACGGCACGGTGTTGGAACAATGTCGGCAATGATCTCGTGGGCGCGTGGTTGTTTCCGACATCGTTTTGACATAGTTGGTGAGATGTCACACGTCTAGATATCGTGGACGACGCACCAACGATGTAGTGAGCAGGTATCGTTCGTACAACCCAGCGAATGATACCTGCTCATTGATGTGAATGGGCAAAGTCGTAAACGACATCGTTATCCGGTGCCACACAAAACGATATAGCAGGTTGGCTGATCATTGATCGTGTCGTTTGAGAACATGTTCTCAAACCTGCACTCACCGATCTCTTGTTACACACAACGATGTCATGCCGTGTAACGGGGCATTTACACTGTTATGTTGATGGAACCAGTGGTGCTGCCATTTCCCCAAAGTGTCCCAGGTGCTGTTTTTACAACAACCACAGGCCTCATCTTGTGGGTGCTGTGAGCTGCCCCATTAGCCTTAACATTCACCCAAGGCTACAGTGTCTCCAGACTTGTCTCCCATGACTGCAGTGTCTCCGGTCTTGTCTCCATTGAGCACATCTGGGACATCATTGGTTGGTGATTACACAGGTGCTGCCAGCAGCACCAGATCATTTGTACATTCAGTATTCATGTGCCTTTATTTTTATGGGCACCAGGCGACTTTTATATTGTTACCAGCATATCATATTGTGGGGAGAACGAATTTGACTATCTCGCACCATGTGTTTTGGGCTTGAGATCCCAGTCTGCCTTTACAAGGCCAGTCATTGTACATCTGTCACCACAGGGCCGGTCACCTGTAGAGGATATCCATCCCATTATAGCAGCAGTTGAGGTTTGGGCTCTTCCTGTAATCCTAAGTGACTAGTAACTCTCATCTATGTGATTTGCCGGCCCGTATGGCCAACACTTCCTTGAAATCCCATTCTCTATAAACAACCCTGATCCATGGTGCTGGTTCCTGCCGGGGCTGAATACAATCTCATCAGGACTTCTCCACCAAAGTGTTTGTTCTACCAGAAAAGCTTTATCAGCCCCAAACACACACAGGATTTCCTCTCCCAAGTGTCCAGCCCAGTCCTGATTTATACAGGAAGAGGGGCATAAAAAGATCCCTTTTGGACATTTAAAGTAACACGACTGAGGCTTTATAGCAGTTCTAGGGCGGGATAAGAGTAGACCTCGAGGATCTCCAAAGAAGCATCTTCTCCTTCCAAGATGAGCAGGTCCAAGGAGCTTCCACAGTCACGGGGCCCACCACCCCTGGGTACCGGCCCTCGCTGTCCTCTCCCAGCAGGTAATATTACCTTTCCTTGCCTCTCTCTGTGCCTTCTTCGCAGCCCTTGTTTTCTCACACGCCTGAGGAGACCTCAGTGCAACATTTACATCGAAGTCTTAACATGACGGCTCTAATTCAATTACAGCAAGTGCAAAATTTAATTAAAAGTCTCACTCTCTCTGCAGGGAACAGTGTGGCGGCTTTTATGTAATTGTTTCATTCTCTCTTACGGGATTTTTTTTTTTTTTTTTAATATATTTTTTTTCTTTTTTTGCTAAGAAAAAAATGACATTTTATATATCACACATGTCCATCCAGTGCCTCCGCTTTACATCTTTCTGTAAGCCACGTTTATCATATTGATCATCATTAGTGTTATATATCATTATCCATGTGATCATGAATGTCTAGATCAATTGTATCTTTTATTGATTTAAGGCCCCTCTTCACATCAGCGTTTTTTTCAAATTGCAGCAGATCCGTCAGATTTACCGCATCTGCCGCCTAACGGTCGCACTTGCGGCACACTTGCGACAAGCCCCATGCATTGCCTATGGGGCTTGCGGAAAGTGCAGTATTGCCACCACTTGCCGCAGTTGCGGAAAAAAACCCGCGGTCAACAGCTTTTTTTCGCGGCAGCAAGTGCCGGAACCGTGGCAATACCGCACTTGCCGCAAGCCCCATAGACAATACATGGGGCTTGTCGCAAGTGTGCGCAAGTGCGACCGTCAGCGACATGATGTTTTTTTTGTGATCCATCCTTGCATGGAAAACAGATCACTTTCTGTGATGCCCAGTGAAGGCAATGTGTTTTCAGAAATGCTGTTCTGACGCTGCGTTTTTTTACTGGTTCGTTTTTGGGGGTAGAAAAAGAATGAGCATGTCAATTAGTGATTCGATTTTTCTCCTCCATTTTCCATTGAAATGGGAAAAAAAATGCATTCTTTTTTTTCCAAAAACGGATTCAGTTTTGCTGCTGAAATCTGAACAAAAAGGATCAAAAGCGCACGTGTGAACGTAGCCCTATATTATCTCGCCCCGTGATCTGAGCCTCAGTGAGATACTATGTCTGTGTAGGGAGTTGTCAGAGTTATCATGTTGTGATTTACTCTCGTTTCTCTTTATTTCTTGGCTTCTTCTCGTTAATTCCCCTTTATTAGGTGTAAATCCAGAATGTTTTTGTTTCCCTTTCCCACCACATCCCAAGAGAGGAGCTCCGGCTCTCATGAGGGATTATATAGGCTAGGCCTCCCCTAATTGATTCCATATCTGCGCCGCTCCACCCTCCGCTTTGTGGGACCCTTCATGAATGTCTTTGTGGGTACAATTCCACATTCACCTGGTTTATGGGGTTAAGTAAATTGTCTAGTGCGAGGGGCGGCTTCTAACAAAAGGGAGACGCTGTGTTTTACTCTGTACTGCCAGCTCCAGTTATTGAACAAAAGGGTTAAAAGATAAAAAAATAACAAACTGCCCCATGTGTTGCCTAATTACCTGGAATTACATGACATTATTGGCTCAAGTGTATGTGTTTCCCCTGCAGTGATGTTGTTACAGTGTTGCAGTGTGTGACTATGCTGTTACAAGACGTTAATAAGTGGCTGCTCTCAGAAGCCGACCGACTCCTGTCCACAGGTTGTGTCGGGTATACAAGCAAATCAGGCTGAGATGTAGTACCTGGCACAGCCTGTAGACAAGGGGGCGCTGGCTACTAATTTCTCTTTTATCCATTGTTTGGTGACTTGTATGCTGTCCAGCTACATACAGGCATTTAGGTGGTGAAGCTTCTGCAGTCTTTTACTCTCCATAGAAGTTAATGGACTTTCCCATTAATATCTCAATAACGTCTATGAAGCCATAATAGTGTAAGCAGAGTGGCACATATCATACATCAGTCACGGGCCCCTTGGGTCCTATGGAGACCCCACACATGGCTGTTAACCCCTTTGTTTCTCTATAAATAGGATTGTGCATGAAGTGACACTTTCCCAGGCTCTGAACATTAGTAACGTTTTCTCCATTCCTCCCCTGCAGTCACATGAGAAGCAGCCGGACCTGGCGCCATGAACAGAAAATTCCTGGAAAAGTACGAGGTGAGTGCAAGTTTATTACAGACCCGGGCCGGCTGGGTATGAATGTGATGAGCGGCAGATGTGTGAAGGTGGAGACCCCGAAACGCGTGTGATGTGTGTATTACAGACCCTCACAATTTATGGCTGAGATTATGTGATAATCCAGGAGAGGTTCACATCAGTGCTGGATGCATCATGGTCCCCCCCCCCCCCCATAGGAAAGTCTGTACTACTTCCTCTATTGAGATCCCCTCCTAATTTAATTTTGGCAAAATATGTTCAGATGAACAGACGGATTCACTCTGTGGTGAAGCAGGTGGAGTTCTCCTTTATCTGACAGATCCAATCATGGCTGATGTTCCACCTTCAGGGACCGGTCAGTCCTGAGGGCAGATAATGTTATCATGAAGCATCCTCTGCCCCGACGCACCACAGAGCCCAGCATCCGATCTCTGGGCAGTAGATGCTGCTGAGGTTCGGTTGCTGTGCACATAGCAGTACTCTGGCCGTCACCAGCCTGGGCCTGCGCAGCACTAAGGGCTTCAGGTAAAGTTACCTTTTATTTCTGACCCTCAGTTAAGTGGGAATCTAAAAGTATCAGCAGAAATGCTGAGCCTTGTAGTCCTCCCTTCTAGAGAAATGAGGAGTCCTTCAGCTTGCAGGGTCCTAAATGGTCACTTTACTGGAAGTATCTGCTGCCTCCTAGTTATTACAACCTTTATGCAGCAACAACTTGTTCTGTAGCGATGTATAAAGAGTGGAAGTGATAAAAGAGCTTACAATCTAAACAATTTTTCTGATATTACTTCATACCCCCAAATGCTGACAGTAAGGCCATGTCCACACTATGCGTTGTTTTTGATCCATTTTTTTCTGCTGCGTTTTTGTTGAATTTTCAGCAGCAAAACTTTATCTGTTTTTGAAAAAAAAAAAAAACTGGTCTGGGGGAACAGCTATCCTCCTTGTGGAGAGTGATCTGCCAGCCGGCAGTGAGGAGACTTACAGCCGCAATGCTCCTTTGTGAAATTGTCACTTCAGTGAGGAAGTGCAAAACTGTAATGCCACCTAATAACGGTAGCAATCCTAAAAGTCATAACTGACTCTTTAACAAGCTTTTAATATGGCTAAAGGCCCAGTTACACACAACAGATAATTGTGCAGAGATTGTTGGCAGATCTCTGGTTGCAGTGAAATCATGGACACATTGTTACATGGCCACAAAATGGTAACAATGTGTCCATGATTTCACTGCAACCAGAGATCTGCAAACAATCTCTGCACAATTATCTGTGTGTGTAACTGAGCCTTTAGGATTTGTGCCAGATCAGAACCCCAAACTGCAGACTTTTATGGTGGGGTTACACGTCCGATATCGCGGCGATATTGGATGCAACGCCGCGGGAGCGCGCATTTTTTGAGCGCTTTTCCCGATATCGCATCGGCAGTTTACACGCTGCGATATCGGGAAACAACGTCCCTCCGATGTGTACGCCCACCAACCCAGTAACGACCATTTAACATGGGAGTTAATGGGTGAGGTGCGAGTACAGATCGGAGTTGGGCTGTCACACGCTGCGATGCTGGTACAACGGCCATGCGATATCGGGGAGTTGAATAGCTCTGCTATTCAACTCCGATATCGTTTTGGCATCGTTCCAGCATCGCGTTGTACACTGAAACAGTACAACGCGCACCCGATATCGGCTCCAACTCGCGACCCACGTGACTTTTTGTCGGAGTTGGGTCGGAGTTGGAGCCGATATCGCGGGTGTAAACCCACCATTAGGATGGCTACCTTTATTAGGTGGCATTAGAGTTTTTCACTTCCTCACTGAAGTGAAATTTGTGTATGAAAAAAAACAAACACCCCAAAAATGAAAAACTGCAACTGAGCCAGGGCACAATGTGAACGGGTCTGTAGGACTGCGTTCACACCACCAGATAACTAGACCACAGATTAAAAAAAAAAAAAACACACACACACCAAAAATGCATTGCGTATTTGAGCCGTTTTTTCCATTACAATTGAGTCAATGGAAAAAAACAGAGGAAAAAAAACAGATCACAAATTGACGCTTATTATTTTTCTGGAATGTGTTTTCTGCCCTAAAACGGACCGGTAAAGAATGCAGCGTCGGGACAGCATTTCTGAAAACTCATTGATTTTGCTGGGCATCACATAAGGTGATCCGTTTTTCATTCAAAAACGGATCAAAAAACGCACAGTGTGATCATAGCCTAATACATCCTGCAGATCATTGCTCTTCCCCTCTCTAACTCCTAACTGTGATATATTCTGCAGATCAATGTACCACTGCCCTCGGCAGATCATTGCTGTTCCTCTAACTCCTGATTGTGATATATCTTGCAGTGGAATGTGATACATTCATCATTACACCACTGACCCCTCTGCAGTCCATTGCTCAGTCCCCCCTAACCTCAGACACTGATGTATCCTGCAGATCATTACACTATTGCCCTCTCTGCAGTCCACTGCTCTATTCCCTCTAAATAGACACTGATGTATCCTACAGAACATTGCACCACTGACCTCTCTGCAGATCATTGCTCTGTCCCCTCTAACCAGACACTGATGTCCTGCAGATCATTACCACTGACCTCTCTGCAGACCATTGCTCTGTCCCCTTTAACCAGACACTGATATAGTCCGCAGATTATTACACCACTGCCCTCTCTGCAGACCATTGCTGTCTCCTCTAAACAGACTCTGATGTATCCTGCAGATCATTGCTCTCAGTCTCACATACCCTGCTATCATGCCTGTGCCCCCGCAGTGTCCATTCTCTTGCAGGTTGGGGGCTCCTGGTCCTCTCCCTCTTCCGATCCTCTGTGCTGGGTCCAGGCTGCTGTGTCTCCCTGGCAGGGTCGGAGGAGGGAGCCCAGGTGATCACATCTGTGTGATGTCATGTCAGTGCTGGGCCCCATCCAATGGGAAAAAGGGAGGAGGAGGGGGGCACTATACGTGGGGAAGGGGGGCCCCAACTCCCTGTCACTTTCCCTCTACACATCAATGTATAGTTTACTCCATGGACTAAATACGACCAGCAACCTACAGATGTACTGTTTGCAGGGAAAATTCCCTCCTGTACCTAAGCCCTATGGAGCACTGATTGTGTGGGGTCCAGAGGACTGTACCTAAGCCCTTATGATGGAGCGACTTGGATTTGTGTGGGGTCCAGAGGACTGTACCTAAGCCCTATGGAGCACTGATTGTGTGGTTCCAGAGGACTGTATTTAAGCCCTATGGAGCACTGATTGTGTGGGATCTAGAGGAAAGTTCTGTGTTGTCAGCTCTGCGCTCGGGAGTAACAGTGAGTACAATCTGCCCCTTATCTCCAGGTGACCCAGCAGTTACACAGCTTGTACCAGTTCCCAAACAAACAAGACCTAGCATTCATCAGTGCCCGGTGGGAGGTGTAGTCCAATAGTGGATCCACTAGGCTGGCAGGGCCACTGCTGGGACCCCCAGGATCCCCCCATATATTAGTAGTCAGATGGGTACACAATGATTTCACACACATTCTTTGTCTTATTTCTACCGTTTTTGGTTTCTTGTTCCCCAGAGCTGAACTCTTAAGAGCTGCTCAGTCCTGAGCTCTGATATTTACCCCCCACCCTAATATATCACCCTGGGGCCTTACATTATTAGTGAGGCCATACGCTGATTCCACATAGTTTGGATTATTTACTGCACCTCAATGAAAAGTAAAAACAGCAAAAGTGTCTCCTGGAATCCACTCGTGTCCAGATCAGGAGGAGAAGGATTATATGCTGGGTTCACCTGAGCCGGTCCTCTGGGAAGGAAGAGGTTAAATATCCCCATATACCAGAGCTAAGAGAGAAGGCAGGAACCAGAAATAATCTATGTATTATACTGCATTTATTTGTTATCATGTCCATTACCAGTGTGCTGCTGTGATCATATCATTACATTGTGGAAGGAACAGGAATGTGCTGCCCCCAGCAGAACTGAGAGCGCAGCTCCTGAGGAACCAATGCCACCTGCTGGTTGCTAGCAGGGATTACATCTTCAGACAGCAAGAGGTAACTCTACTCAAGTATTTCCATCTCTAAAATATCATCACGGGCATAACTACAAAGGTGCAGGGGTTGCAATCGCATCTGGGCCCTGGAGCCTAGGGGTCCCCAAAAGTCCCTCTGGCCTATAGAAAAAGAGTATGGCTATTAAAGACTTGGGGCCCCATTGGAGCTTTCGCATTGGGGCCCATAAATTACACCACTGGATGGCTGCTGCCCCCAACACAAAGCCGGGTCTCCTCACACATCATCTGGGGCTTCCAGTGTTCGTGGTCTCATGTCCAGGGGTCTCTATCCTCATGTCCTCTGATGATTATATATAAAGTTTGGTTACTGGGGCCCCAGCCTTATTGATAATCAGATCTGCAAATCATAGTCCCAGAACTGCTCATCCACTGTCCAAGTATCTTAATCCCCAGCATCATAAAATCCCAAACTATGTATCTAATCCCATCCTGTGTGATAGTCTGCTGAGCTGATGTATTCTAATCTCCATCCATAAGTGATTACTTTTGTGATTCTGACGACTGTATCTAATCCCATCCTGAGTGATGTATGTGGAGCTTTGTATCCAATCCATCCTGAGTAAGGTCTGCTGAGCTGTATCTAATTCCTCCCTGTGTGACACTGTGTAGATGTTTGTAATCTTATACTGTGTACTGAGCTGCCCTATCTAATCCTGAGTGATGTGATCTGCTGAGCTGCATCTAATCCCATCCTAAATGATAGTTTGCTGAGCTGTATCAATACCACCATCCTGTGTAATCTCTGACTGAGCTGTGTATCTAATCCCATCCTGAGTGATGTCTGCTGAGCTGATCTAATCCCACCCTGAGTGATGTTGCTTGACCTGTATCTAATCCACCCTGAGTATGTCTGCTGAGCTGCATCTAATTCCCTCCTGAGTGTTGATGTTCATCATGACTGCTGGCTGTATCTAATCCATCCTGGTGATGTCTGCTGAGCTGTATCTAATCCCAACCTAAGTGATGTCTGCTGAGCTGGGTATGTAATGTTATCTTGTATAATGCTGATCTTTTTATCTAATGTTATCCTGTGTGTTGAGCTTTGTATCTAATCCCATCCTATGCGATACTGTGTGCTGAGCTGTGTATCTAATCCTGTGTGGGTTCCTGGTTGGGTGGTCTTGCAGTGGTGATACAGATCTCACTATAGAGGGTCCCTCCACTACACGTGTGATCCGCAGACGCGGGGGGATCGGCTCGGTTTCCTCTTGGAGGTGAATGTGATTGTACTGACGTCTTGTGCGCTTTGTGTTTCAGGATTTCCTCCAGAGCCGAGAGCAGCCGAGCACCGAGGACCCTCAGCCAAGGACCCTCACCGAGCACCGAGGACCCTCAGCCGAGCACGAGGACCCTCCGCCTCTCCACAGTAACTCTCAGCAGGACACACGAGGAGGATGTTGGGAGTCATCTGCCTGTTCACAGGCTGTCTGCTAATCCTGGAGGTCACGCTGCAGATCTCCTGTACCGCTCAGGGTAAGACCCTCATACTGCTTTAATATCATGGGGGTCCCGTCCTCACACAGGGACTGGTCACGTCCCCAGCGTCCAACCAGTGGTGACTGGAACGTCAGGACTGTGCTGCTCTGCAGGAGGCTCCGCCATTGCTGGCACAGAAGTTACGACCCGTCCTCCGAGGTCTGCCCATGTGTGGCCGCCCCGGGATGGCTCGTCACCCGTAATGTCCTCATCTGACGTCTATAGAACTTGCAGGCTATTCTGTACATCTTGGGTGAATTGCTGGGGGTTGTAGTACTCCAGGCCATGGAATTGTTACTTTTATCGCAAACTGCTATAACTTAATTCACATGATGGATAATGAAGACTTTGAATTGGAGGTGTAATTAATCCCAATAATACCCAATTGTTAATGGTGGAGCGATATCAGAGCCTGTGCCCTCTGTTCTGTCAGGATCTCAAAAATGTGGACAAGCTGTGCGCTCCAGACTAGCCCCACCCTCTGTGGTTGTAATAATTATCAGACTCATTAATACCTGTTTTCTGCCCGTCCATTGTTGCCGTCTTTTCTCCCGATCTGTTTCTTTCCTTCTTCCTTCAGTCCAGTGGGACATGTGGTTTCCATTACATGTAATCCGTACAGATCTGTCACCTCAGATGCCCTGCTGGGAGGTGAAGGGTTAACCCTGGCGGGTGTCAGCACCTTCTCCTAATAATTAATAGTCTCACAATTACTTTTTATTGCCCAAATAAATCTGTAGTGAGTGCATTGCGGTCCCCCTATTGCTGCAGAAGGTGAGGGGTATCAGGTTTGCAGAGATACGGAGCTCAGCGAGGGGTTCACATTCCGATGGGGGATTGTTCCTGGCAGAGAATGTAATCCAGAGCGAAGGACAGGAGTGATGGGGGCTGTAAAAGGGTTTTATGGGAAATCTCAATTTTTATAAAAGTGTGATTGGACAGGACATTAAGGGGAACCATACGCGGGGTCTGCAGCAACTCGCACGAAGAAGGTCACGGTCAGGGCCGCGCTCAGCATTTGTGGTTATGTCGGCTTTCATCCAACATTAAACCTACAGCATATGATGCTGCATAACCCCCATCCTCCACAGTCTACAGCATGTGACACCACATAACCCCCATCCTCCA
The DNA here is from genome assembly GCA_033576535.1 of Allobates femoralis. NCBI lineage: Eukaryota > Metazoa > Chordata > Amphibia > Anura > Aromobatidae > Allobates > Allobates femoralis. The sequence goes on along the minus strand of JARQOC010000008.1, from coordinate 33,976,367 downwards.
CAGTCTACAGCATGTAATGCTGCATAACCCCCATGCTCCACACTTCAGCATGCAACGCCGCCTAACCCCCATCCTCCACACTCTACAGCATGCAACGTTGTATAACCCCCATCCTCTACAGCATGTAATGCCGACATAACCCCCATCCTCCACGCTCTATAACAGGGGTCTCAAATTCCAGTCCTCCAGGCCCACCAACAGTGCAGGTTTTCAGTATTTCCTTAGCATTTGACATCTTCCTAATGCCCCAATATCCCCTGCTCCCGTGTAGTCTCTGCAGAATGAAGCTCACAGTGCCGAAACCTGCAGGGTCTTATGGTCCAGAATCCACTCAGGTAGTCACTAATTTCACAACATGGCTGATTAGTTACTGGTAATTGTTCACTAAGGGCCACTTTACACACACCAACTTATCTGTCCAACTTCTGACCAACTTACTGATTGCAGTGAAATCATGGACACACTGCTCCATTTTGTGACTGTGTACAAATGTAACAATGTGTCCATGATTTCACTGCAACCAGCAAGTTGGTCAGAAGTTGGACAGATAAGTTGGTGTGTGTAAAGTGGCCATAAGAGCGCCAACTCACAGACCTGCTCCTCCCCTGCTGGACGGACACTACAACTCCCAGGATGCTAGGAAAAATCTGCCTTCACCATCTGTGTCTGGCGGCGGCCTGCAGGCGTCTCTCACCAGGTCACAAGTGTTGCCTTTGAGCTTTGGTCACACTTAATTATTGATGATGGAAGCAAGGTGGACCCGTAGAAGCACCAGACAGGTGCAAAATGGCGCTGTCATCCAGTGCCTCCTGCACCACCTCCCTGCCCCCCTGTACAACTATACCAACATTGTGTGATGTAAATAAAGGAGTGAATTCCATCTGGTGAGTGCCCCTCCATTCTTGTCCTGCATATTGGGACTTAATTATTGATGAAATGCACCGTGTGAGAGCAACTGCAGTTGGAACAGCGCTGCAATAAAGTAACAGAATACACATAATGTAGTAGGTGTACATAGGACTGCAGGTAACAGCCACTACAATATGTGTACTCAAAGTATCATTGTGTATCTGTCTGTTACATAGGACTGCTGGTGACTGCTACTACATTATGTGTACTCAAATGTATCATTGTGTTATCTGTGCTGTTCTATGGGACTGTACTGTATAGATAATGTTGTAGATGTCACTTGCAGTCCTATGAAACACCAGATAACCCTGATACTTGTACATTTCTTATGGCACCATCTTGTGTTGTACTTTATCAGTGAATCTAATGACTTTTGCCCACTGATACATTCTTGTTTTTCTCTCTTGTGTTCCAGGAGGAGGATTTGTTCTTCCGGTGGCCATCCTGAACTTGTATCGGTGACACAGTCGTACGTTCAGCCGGTTCACAAGCCGTTAATGACAGTGTGTGAGGGGCACAGAGTCTGCAGCACATACAGGTCAGTGACACACAGGCGCCTGACTGTGAATCTGATCAATAACATACACAGCATAGTATATAGAAGAAATATTGTATGTTAATTCAGTGCGCGGTTTTGTTTTCATTGGTAGAACAACATACAAGATTTCCTACAGACAAGTACCTAAGAAAACCTCTCTGCCGCTGTACACGTGCTGCCCGGGCTGGAGCAGGACCAACGCTCGCAGCTGCAATAATGGTAACCACAGTCTGGCACTGTATACGGGGTTGGGGGGGGGGGGAGAAAGCTATTGCCTTAGGCTTTGCCCATTCTGTGGCGCTGATTATGGCTGATAATCCGGCACATCTGATCACATTTCCATGTTGCACTGATCTCTCCCATCATGCAGAACATCTGTTGCCGATTATCTGTGAATTTCTCACTTTATATTTTTGCCGCGGGCCACGAGGGCCCACGATGTGTCCTATTGTGTCATGGACAATAAGACTCAGCCCCTGGAAATGGCTACAAAGTGTCTCAGTCATAAAAGTGTTTGATGTTGAGTGGATGATTATAGTGTAGAGTCTGCAGTAAAGCATCTCTCCATCCGACCCAGGAGGGCAGGGGCAGAACGGCAGGAGCTTCCCAGGAAAATTAGGGAGGGGCGGGGGAAATATTTGGCTTTCAAGGACTTTAGTGCCTGGTGTGAAAATGAAAAATGATCTGATGTTACGTCTGCAGTCATTACACATCTGTCACATTCACTGACAGGTGTCAGCAAGAGCTTCTGCAGCAGCTGAATGTAGTTTGCATGGTCCCTACAGGGACTATTGCAGTCCTGATTACTGCCTGAGAATTAGTAACAGCGACACCTAGAGGCCATTCACTGACCAAAACCTAAACTTAAAGGGAACCTGTCAACCCCTTTGGGCATTTTAAACTGTGCCCACTAGCATTAACATAATGTAATTGGGGTTCTTGTAACCCCTCTATGTGCCCAGATGTCCCCCTTATACATGAGATATCAAATTTTATTTTCTGCCTTGCAGCATCCTATTAGGTCTGGGAGGTCTGCTCTCTGGACCTGGTGGATTAGTTGCTAGCACATCCCTTGCCAGCAAAACCCACTTTGCAATTTGAAAATTCCCACCCCTTCTGTGGACGGTCGCTGAGTGACAGGCACACTCGCGCCTGCACACTGGAGCGGGTCACCGTGCTCCTCCATTGAAGTACCAAAGTTGCACTATCTTCAATAGAGGAGACACTGCGCAGGCGCAAGTGCACCTGTCACTCAGTGGCCTCCACAGGAGGGGTGGCAATTTTCAAATTGCAAAGTGGGTTTTGCTGGCAAGGGTTGGCTAGCACCTAATCCACCGGGACCAGAGAGCAGACCTCCCAGACCTAATAGGATGCAGGGCAACAGAGAATAAAAGTTAACTTCTCAGGTATGAGGGGGACGTCTGGGCACATAGAGGGGTTACAAGAACCCCAATTACATTATGTTAATGCCCAAAGGGGGTGACAGGTTCCCTTTAAAGCTGGGAGAATGTAACTGCTCTGAATAGTTCTGCTGCCGGTGATTTATGTTGCGCTCAATCTCCACTACGTCTTTCTTTACAGTGTCGTGTCGGCTTCCATGTCAGAATGGAGGAACGTGCGTCGGCTATAACAAGTGTCAGTGTACCGAGGGCTGGAGCGGAAATCACTGCCAGACAGGTAGGACTGACGTGCCTGGGCCGGATTATAGGCGCACTGTGACATCACATGTTCTGCAAGGAAAACCCACACTTCCACCCATACACGGGACCCGACACCTGCCCACACACAAGACGCTGGGAACTGCTGAACAATAAATGGAAATTGTTGAGGGTTTTTCCAGAGACAATTAGATTTTTGGAGGATTTTTTTTTTTTTTAGAATTGTAAATCCTTCTCGGGATACCAAAAATAATTGAGTTTTCTCTCCAGATGTGGACGAGTGTGAGAGCGGACAGCACCGGTGCTCACAAAGCTGCATCAACACCTACGGAAGCTTCCGCTGCGCTGCCATGAAGGATTTAGCCTCGCCAATAGTGGGAAGTCTTGTCATAAAGTGGAAAAAGTGATGCCCGATTCCCCGACACCCTCACATTCTTCAGAGCACAGGACAGGTCAGTATACTGCCACCTTGTGGACGGATATGTTGTATCCAGAACCTACAAATGTGTAATAGGCTTCATGTCAAAAGGTGTGATCAGAAAAATCAAGAATCCCGCTGTAAGTTTTGTATTTAGATTCTTCTGTGCGTTTGCTTCACATTTTGATGCGGGTTTCAAGTCACAGATTCCTTACATAAATCCATTTTTACCACTGACTCGATGTATAATAATGACTCAGAACTGGATTACAGCTTCTGCCTGGGTGAGAGGAGATATGGGAGTTGTACTACAGCACAAGATCCCGGAGAGCCCGGTGAGGTTGGTGGCTGCACATTATTACTTTTGGTACGCGCTGTGACACATCAAACTCGTACCGTGAGTAATAATGCGCGGCTGCCGGCACAACCAGCGACAATTTACAGGATGTGTGTATACCCCTCTGATGTACAGCCCCATGGAATTAATGGTGCTCTATAAATAAATAATAATTTACAGGATATATCACCAATGACCTCAATGTCAGCATACCTGTCTGTAATCCACGGTAAAGGCGGCCACACAGGTTGTGACTCCACTTCCAAAGGCTATTGTGTAGATTTTACTGGTTTGATAGTGATTGATATCAATATTTGGCTTGATTTATTTTTCCAATTTCGGAAAAGTAATAAGACAGTTCACCAGACACATTTGGTGACAGTAAATTTGCCGGGTTGTGTGGTCAAATGTGAGCAGTGGAATGAAGTCTGGGAAAGTGGGGTGACAACTCCTCTAACGGCGGCCATGTTTCTTGTCTCTCACATTTCTTTCCCCCCCAAAAAAACAGCTGAATGTTAACATATGATCTTTTGATCTTCATTCACGGCTTTTTCTATTCTTTTAGTGGAAACAGAAACTATGAAGCAAGAAATGCAAGAACTTAGGAGCAAGATTGAGGTTCTGGAGCAGGTGAGTGTCCACAGCTGCAGACGATAAAGGCCCAGTGTAGTCAGATCCTGCACTCGTCACGGGGAATTTGTGATGCAGGGTCCATTCCAGGTTGTAGTATCTGTGCGGCATTCACTGTCATGTTGTGTTTTTAGAGAAGGTGGCGGCACCTGCCTGTAAGTGTCACAAATGCCAAAGTTTGAATGACCGAGGGAGATATATTGAACATTCATACATGTAGGCTATCTTCCCCATATCAGACCGTCATTGTACGGGTATATAGTCAAGTGCTATGTGGCGGATACACCATATGTACATGTGTCACGAGAGTCCACCCTCCGCTCAGCGGTCTGATCAGTTTGTAAATTTTGTGGCTTTAATTCTTTTAAAGGCCACGTTACACACACAGATATATGTTCAGATATTGGTCACAGATCTCAGGTTGCAGTGAAATCATGGACACATTGTTCCATTTTTTGCCGTGTAAAAATGTAACAATGTGTCCATGATTTCACTGCAACCAGAGATCTGTGACCAATATATCTGTGTGTGTAACTTGGCCTTTAGTTATGTGATCGCGTTGTGGAAACCTCTGTCACACCCTACATACACATGTTATACCAGAGTAAACAGTAGGGGGCGCAGTTTCTGATTTGGATAGAGACGTACATGTCATGGCGGGTTTACACGTTTCAATATCGTAGTACGATTTCAATCAAAAGTCACGTGGTTCAATCGTTGGACCCGACATCGTGCCTGCGTTGTATGGTGTGAACGTCCAATACGATGCAGGAACGATGTCAATGCGATATCGGGGATTGAATGAGCGTGCTATTCAATGCCCGGATATTGAAGGAAGATTGAAGTCGGATCGTGCTGTGTAAACGCACAACTACGATGCGATTTGAAACGTCACCCATTGACTCCCATGTTAAGTGTGCGATCCTGGGTTGGGAGGCGGAGACATCGCACGGACGTTGTATTCCGATATCGCAGCGTGTAAACATTCAATGCGATGCGGGAGAAACGTGCACTAAATGCGCGCTCCCGCGCCAATGAACTGCGATATCGGATTGCGATTGAAGCGTGTAAACCCACCTTCACAGTACGACCACTTCACCCCCACAGAGACAGGACGGGGACTCAGGCCATATCTTTGGAGTATTCATGCTCATGGTTGCTTAGAAATTAAATGAGGAATGACCGACTTATCGGTAATCTAAAAACGCAAGGATAACTGATGGAAGGACAGACTGCCATGTTGCCCTGAATGATTCCCTGTGTTTTTCTCTGTACAGAAACTACAGTTGATTTTGGCTCCATTTCATAGTCTGTCGACCATGTCCCCAGAGGACGGCCAGGGCCCCGGCACGTTCTTGACGCACTCCTTCCAGCAGCTTGACAGGATAGACTCACTCAGCGAGCAGATCTCCTTCCTGGAAGAGCGTCTGGAGACGTGTAAGTAGGACGCGCTGCTTGTCCCCCTGTGATCTGCAAAGGTTCAGAGGCCTCTCTGCTCACATGAGGTGGTCACATCTACCTGCCGGCCCCGAGTGCAGCACTAATAGACACATGGCAGGAAATGTGGGAATTCTCATTGTGAAGACTATGGAATTGTCATTAAAGCATTTCTCCCAAATATTTCAGGACAAGGCAAAGCTGCAACCTCACTTTACAGCTGCTGCAAAATTAAAATTTACTTACGAACAATTGTACATTTGAATTAATAACTTTTAGAATAAAAATAAGTTCTACATTTATATTCCTACTCAGAGATATTCTTATAAATGTGCCCCTGTGTAATGTATGTGACCGACCATGCAGGAACAAGTCGGATATACCACAGCTCCAGGGCAGGGGATTGAGTAACAGAGCATACAGACATTACAGCTTGGAATCACAGAATATAAGAGTATACAGACATTACAGCCGGGGATCACAGAATATAAGAGTATACCGACATTACAGCCGGGGATTACAGAATATAAGGGTACTGTCGCACCTGTCGACAACCCTTTAGATGTCGGCGGCGACTGGCAGGAGCGCGCACGTTCTTGGCGCCCCGCCAGCGTCTCTGTCCCCCATTTACATGGGGCGACACCTCCAGCGACAAGCCAGCGATCTGCCAGGCGGCATCACCGCCGGGGTCTCTCCAAACCCCATGAGGTGATGCAGGGGCGATGTCGATGCCGATAGGCCACGCCCCTGCATCACCTATGTAATCGGCGGTGATGTCGACAGGTGTGACGTGGCCTTAAGAGTATACAGACATTACAGCCGGGGATCACAGAATATAAGAGTATACAGACATTACAGCCGGGGATCACAGAATATAAGAGTATACAGACATTACAGCCGGGGATCACAGAATATAAGAGTATACAGACATTACAGCCGGGGATCACAGAATATAAGAGTATACAGACATTACAGCCGGGGATCACAGAATATAAGAGTATACAGACATTACAGCCGGGGATGACAGCTTCTTCCGCTGCCTAGAAGCTGTGACATATCAGACATGGTTCGACACATTTATTACACAGATGCACATTTATAAGAATATCTCAGGACAGGAACATTTTTTTTTATCACATCTAAATGGGGAACTTATTTTTATTCTAAAATCTATTAATTAAAATGTACAAATATTTGTGGCACAGCCCCTTTAAGGCCACAAAATTATACAGTGTGACCCATCAACAGCTCTGCACCATCTGATTGGCATAACCGCAGTAAGTAGGGAGGGGGATGTACTGGGGGAAGGTTCAGCTACTCATTGGCTACATTCACACTGTGCGGTTTTGATGCATTGAGGATCAGCTTTTAAAAAAAAAAAAACGCATCTCCTAAAAGATGACGGGTTCTTAATCCGTTTTTGCTGCATTTTAGACTTGCGTTGTTTTGAGCTCATGGACAATGGTTTCAATGGAAAAAGCGGATCAGAAAAACGCCACACACATTGACCTGCTCATTGTTTGTGAGGATCCATTTTTGAGCTAAAAAAAAGGGATCCTCACAAAATGTAGTGTCTGAATGACAAATCTGGAAAACCCATTGACTTTGCTGGGATGCTCAGGTGCACTGCACAAAACGGATCCGCAAAAAAACGCATCAAAAACGCTATGTGTGAATGTAGCCTTAGGGTAGTGGCCATGTGATCTGTATCCTCAGTGCCCTTTACATCGGCCATTTCTATGGTGGTGTCAGATTCTCCCCTTATTCATTAATGTGCTGTTTCCTCCCAGTCCTGTGGCGTACCGTAATTTCTTTTTGTATTATTGGGTCGTTCACTTCAGTCTATTTTTTTTCTGGCCGCTTAATTATTGCGCCATAATGAGCAAAAACTTTAAAAATCTCCAGTTTGGAGGCTCATGAGCGATACTTACAATATTTCCCATCTGTCCTGGTGCAGGGACCCGGACAATACACTGCGCCGGGTCGGGCCGCGCTATTCGTTGGCTTTTGATGTCACAGTCGTGTTCTCATCACGTCCACGTGTTTATTTCGGCCTCACATCCAGTTTTACACTCGGCTTCTACATTGCAGGGAGGTTTCTGCGCTTATTAGGACGGCGTCGAATAATGGGAAATCACAATCTGTCCTTGATCTTAATCCAAATCTCGTCACGGTTAATGAAGCATCTGACTCGCGCCGTCTGAGAGGATGTGAGGGCCGCGCATAGCACAAGTTTAAATATCCCATTAGACGTGACAATTATTGAATATTTTCCCAACAGCGATCTCCACGGGGCTGGAAACTATAAACTCCTGGAATCCATCTCATCTACAATAGATTCTCCCCTCCTGGGACGGCGGCTGAGCGCAGCTCACTGCTAATTACCGTCATACACAGAAAAGGCAATCGGATCCATGACAGAGTAGACCCCTCACCCGTGTGCACCGGCACAACACTTTTTAGTTTTGAGTCCCATTATACAGATTGCCAGAGCTGCAGAAATCCATGTTACAGCCAATGTGAAGGAAACTAGGAGATCATAAGAATGAGATAATAACATAGAGGGAGTTTGTCACCCCAAAATGCATATTACTATAGGGAGGTCAACCCCCATAAAATCATACAGCACTGTACATTTTAGTGATCCGGCCCCTATATATCTATACCGCTAGTATATTATATGTTCAATAGCATTCATTATAAGGTCCCTGAGGTTGGACGGACCCTGTTCCCCTTTATTTTCTGAAATTCTTGCTGATATAACATTTGCTTTATTTTTTTAGGCTCCTGCAAGAATGAACTGTGATGTCTGTGACATATACCATTTTTTGAGGACGTGCATGAGTGTTCTGTGTCATGGGACACGTCTGTACGTGGTTTACAGCTCACCATGAACTTCACCCCCCAACTTCTGTAATAAGATGATCGGACATTTACTGCGCAGAAGAATAGATGTGGCCGGGTCACTCCCCTGCGCTGGTACCATGTTATAGATGTATAGGACGCTGGTGTTTATACGGACCATAGCGGTGCTGCTTCCTACCCCTGCTCCAGACCTGTGACACACCACTGCATTACAGGTGGGTCCCGACGCTACGAATGGCCGCAAAATATTACTTAGCTTGACTCACAGTGACGCAGCAGAAAAAGTGAACAACGCCGACAGCAAACACGACCGGATCCATTAAGGAAAGAACAAGTAATGACCGTTAGAAACAGGATCATGGCAGGGGCTCACAACCACTTTCTTAATCACCATTGTTCCACGGTACTGGATTCAGTTTTGTTGAATTAAAATATTTTATAAAGGATTTGTTTCAATGTTTTGCTGCATAATAAAAAATATTCTGCACCAAGGGATGACGGCACCTGAGCAGAGCTAGGAAGTTTAGGGTATGTGCACACTGGCCGGGTTAGGGTCGGTTTAGCTGTGTAAACCGCCGGTCGGTTTACATAAATTTTATGTAAATTTATGTTAATCCAAACCGGCGTTTGGATTAACATTAAAACCTATGTAAACCGACACCCGGTGTCCACACACCGGCGGTTTACACATGCTCATCCGTTGCTAACCCGCTGGCCACCCGCCCCTCACCCGCCGCACACACCCGCCAGGATGCCGGTGGACGGCTCCGGAGCTTCCTGGCGGGTCCGCCCAGCCGCCGCCGACCAACCCGCCGGCCAGTGTGCACATACCCTAAGTGAGTAGCAGGGATGAGCGATCGATTCACATGACCGGGTCTATCTGACGCCATGCAAGCCTCCTCTGATTAGGATGAGTACTGCGTCATTTGTGGGTCATGAGTCTCTGTCCGGCGACAACAGAATACGTATCAATAAATTATGTGTTCATCTGTAGCCACGAGCACGGCGAGAGTCGTGTGGTGGAGAGTTACCCTATAGGATATGTGACATCTTTTAGACACCAGTACACTCGCAAGTAGAAGACGCGAGAGGAAAATGCCGGCGGTGCTTTTTCTGACATGACATTAATGCCAGCAGTGGCTGCTTTTGTAACTTTTAAGGCCCCGTCACACGGGGCGACGTAGGGACGTGGCCTATCGGCGACATCGCCCGTACGTTGCCTCATGTAAAGGGGCGATGTCGGCGCCGCCGGGAGATCGCCTGGTTTCAGAGCAGTTCTCTGAAACCAGGCAACCGATCTGGGGCAATGTGCACACATCGCCCCATGTAACCGGCCGCCGGCGACCTGTCAGGCGATGGGAGCCATAGGCTCCCATTGTCCTGCATCACCACTGGGGTTTTCAGACACCCCGGCGGTGATGCCGCCTGACAGCTCGCTGCCGCGGGGCTGGATATGTCCCCTCGTGTATATGGGGGATGGCGATGCTGGTGGGGCGCCAAAAACATGCGCACCCCCGCCATTCGCCGCCGACATCTGCAGCACCGTCGCCAAGTGGGACGGGGCCTTTATACATATATAGTGTTGAGCGAATAGTAAAATATTCTGGTTAAAATTATTCATACCATATACCATGAACTAGTCCAGCATTTGTCACGAATAAAGAACATACCGTATATACTCGTGTATAAGCCGACCCCCATACTTTTGCCCCCAAAACCTGGGAAAACCTATTGACTCGTGTATAAGCCGAGGGTGGACCCCAGCACAGGTATACAGCCCCCAGCAGTGTGGTATACAGCAGCCTCCCCAGTGGTAGTATACAGCAGCCTCCCCAGTGGTAGTATACAGCAGCCCCAGAGGTATATACAGAAGCCTCCCCAGTGGTAGTACACTACAGCCTCCCCAGTGGTATATACAGGCCCCATATGGCCCCCAAATGCTGGCACTCGCCCCCCTCCGTTGTAAGGCCCCCCACCCCGGCTGCTTAACTTACCATCCCTGGTCTTCTGCACCGCGCTCGTCCTTCATGCTCCGTCCTCCGTGCTCCCGTCGTCGGCTGCATCCGGGGTCCCCGGCTGTCATGTAGCGATGACGTCATGCGTCTGGCCGGTCACATGACCCTGGATGCTGCCGAAGACGGGAACACGGACACGGAGGACGGGAGCACGGAGGACCGTCGCGGTGCAGAAGACCAGGGATGGTAAGTTAAGCAGCCGGGGGGAGCCTTACAACGGAGGGGGGCGAGTGCCAGCATTTGGGGGCCAGATATGCACTGCTTCCCCCTGCCGCTGATTGACAGGGGGAAGCAGTGCATATATAATGAGCGGCCCCATGTGATGGGGCGCTCATACAGCAGCCTCCCCCGCCTCCTCCAGCCTCCCAGCCCCGGACACAGCCCCCACCACAGCCCCTACCGTATTGACCCGTGTAGAGGCCGAGGGGGGGACTTTTCAGCCCAATTTTTGGACTGAAAAAACTCCGCTTTTACACGAGTATATACGATAACTAATGCAAGTCAATGGGAAATCTTCCAGAAAAATGCTTGCATTTACCATTGACTTGCATTAGTTCTGTTCATTATTCGTGATGAATTTGTTCATAGTATTTGATATAAATAATCCAAACCCAAATATTTTACTATTCTCTCAACACTATACTAAAGGATTGATAGGCCTGAGCCTTGTTTCGGTCGCTTCTTTTAACCGTTTTGTATCTTTGGAAACACGAACTGGTAAAAATAAGTCTGAACATCGGCACAGCAAGTCGTCTTCACATCATAATGTGCACGGGTCATTTCTGTAACGTTTCTTTAGCTCGACTTCAGGTGGATTACACATTGGACGCGTCTGAGAAAGGCGCCAAGTATAGAGGCGGACACAACAAACAGAACGGCTCTTGGCTTGTTTTAATGAAGGCACTTTGGTTTTATGAACATTTCCTATGAGTGACAAGTCAACAGTACATCATTAGAAACCATTGTAGACAGTCCCATCTTAAGTCCACAGGACCCCACTGGTATTATCCCTACAAACAGTGCAACCATTAGATCCTTCAGGACCAGACACTTTTTTGGCTTTAGTTTTCCCCTCTTTCTTCTAGGAGTCGTAGTTTTTCTATATCATATACTTAAAATTGAGGAAAAAATTTTCAAGTGGGATGAAATGGTATAAGGTGAATGGGAGCTGGTGCCTCATTTAAATGCTGCTCTCAGAGATTGACAGAGGCATCTAAATGGTTAACAGCAGCGATCGGAGCTCAGCTGCCGATTGCCGGCATCCATTACCAATGTAGGGAGCCCCCTCCAGGTGCTGTCACCCCTGCACAGGACCTCATATGTATGAAGGGGTTAAAGAGGCGCCTCCCTTCTGGGTACCTTTTATGATAAGAAATCCTTGGCATCCTCAATATATAAATGACATATTTGCTAAGTATGGAAGAGCTGGTGCGAGCAGCAGGATTAATAACACATTAATAACACAACATTCTGTGATTAAAAACAATTACACATACGACTTCTGTCAGGGGGTTCACAGCCTCACTGTATAATGGGGCATGGGCACCTCCACCCTGGGAAAGGCTCGACCCTCCCATGGTCACTCCTGATGCCCCACAAGGCAATGATTAGTAGTGGCTGGTCCTATGGGGAAACATTATAGAAGGTGATATCCAGTGACCTTCATGTCCCAAGTAATCATAGTGGGGTGGTAGGTGTAAATCTGTGGCTTCTTCCGCAGCAGCTTCTCATTCAATAAAGTTTGTGTCCCCTGTGACAGTCTATTAAATAATAAAACACACATATATAGAGAGTTGGAGACTGGAGGCCCCCCCACTCCGGTCAGCGCCCCTGAATGTACATTTGACACTATCAGGGCTAACCCTGCTTTTATCGGATAAGTCAGTGCATCACGTAGACCTTTCTAGGGTCTGCCATATTCTCACATCAGGGGGTCTCACCTTTTAGCCATCCACACTGTTTGGCACCACCAGGTAAATGTGATTTTTGGCCACTTGTGCAAGAACTTGGTTCAGTCTGAAATACTTGAGAATAAAGGAAGCTTTCCTATGGCCGATACAGCAGACACAGACGGACAGTCAGGTCCCAGGAAACACTTGACCTGCAGGAAGGCAGCAGGTCCGCAATCAGTGACAACGCGACAGTACAAGTGAGATTGTGATTTTCTCCCACACAAAGCAATGAGGCAGCTTGAAGTATCTTCTTGGTACATGAGCCCTTGGTGGCCCCTCCGAGTCTTCATCCAGGGTGGTGGGGTCTCAGTCTCTTATCACCACATCTATTGGCTTGAGGTGCCATGTTTGATGGGGGTGTAAGGTTTACCTGATAGTCTGAAAAAGACCTGCCTCATCTCATGGAAGCATCGGTCTGACAAGTCTGTGATGTCTTCTTCCTTTACTCCTGAAATGTCTATTTTTGGAAGGATTTCTACTTTAATTATTCCTGAAAATATAAGGAAGCATATAATTAAGAAAACCAAACATGTCATGGGGCAATTCACAATAGATAATGGAGTCTGCAGGGCATTTAACTGCGCAAAAGTGGCTAAAGAAAAGGCAGAGTCCATCAGATAGAGGTGGGTATAGGGTGGCCTCTGCTGTAGTAACCAGGCTGGTGGTCCATGGACCCAGAAATATAACCAAAGGCTGCAGATTATGGAAAAAGAATAGTGCCCCCTGTAGGGACTGCACTGGTCGTCACATGAACACATCAATATCACTCTAGTTACTAATGGACCTGGGTTTGTGCCATCTACTTGTACACCATGGTGCAAGAATCCAGATGGAAAAGACCTCTGGACCCAGCAGCTGTACGCGTGATAGGGGTTACATTCGATAATCTGTCTGTGCATGATCAAGACATATGTAAAAATATAAACAAAACTAATCCCGAACCGGACACTCATCTGACCCATGTGTTGTCAGGATAGCGCCCCAATAAGGGTATGTGCCCACAGGACGTTTTTGCTGCAGTTTCCGCCTGCAGTTTACCCTTGGTTTTATGGTAATGTATGGTAATTTGTTCCTGAGGTTGGGCTTCCCTGCAAAACCAATGTGTTCACAGAAACGTTGTGCCCACACATTGGTTTAGCAAGTGTCAAATGCCTCCGCTTTTGTTGCGGATGGGAAAGATTGATCATGTTCTATTTTTCCTGCGTTTTTGCTGCAGACAATGGCAAAAATGCTGAACAAACGCAGCATCCCAAACGCAGCAAAAAACGCAATAAAAATGCCGAGCTGAATGCAGCAAATCTCCTGGCAAGGACTCTAGAGATCCTTGAAACAAGTACCGGTTTTGATGCGTTCAGGACTGCTGGAAAAACATCCTGTGGGCACATACCCTAACGGCCCATGTAATCAACACCTCAAATACATAACACCTCTGAAAATCTCATATCAATACTAAAGGACAAAGATCCTGGGCAGATTGTGTAATAATAAAAAATGTATGCAAGAAGTGTCAGGGTCCAGCAGGGGGCACTATGCTCCTCCACTCAGGATCATCCTGTATTGGAGTGTCAGACAAATGTCTGCAGGTCCCCACAAGCTGCAGAAAGCAGAGGAGAACAGAAACCACTCACAAAACAGGCTGAGGAACTGAATCTCAGTGGCTCGTCACAGACAATCGCATCACACGCAATATCGATGGCTCGTCACAGACAATCGCATCACATGCAATATCGATGGCTCGTCACACACAATCGGATCACACGCAGTATAGATGGCTTGTTACACACAATCGGATCATACGCAATATCGATGGCTCGTCACACAAAATTGGATCATACGCAATCTCGATAACTCGTCACACACAATCGGATCATACGCAATATCGATGGCTCGTCACACACAATCGGATCACATGCAATCTTGATGGCTCGTCACACAATCGGATCACATGCAGTTTCAATGGCTCGTGACACAATCGGATCACATGCAGTTTCAATGACTCGTCACACAATCGGATCACATGCAGTATCGATGGCTCATCACACACAATCGGATCATACGCAATCTCGATAACTCGTCACACACAATCGGATCATACGCAATCTCGATAACTCGTCACACTCAATCGGATCATACGCAATATCGATGGCTCGTCACACAATCGAATCACATGCAGTTTCAATGGCTCGTCACACAATCGGATCACATGCAGTTTCAATGGCTCGTCACACAATCGGATCACATGCAGTTTCAATGGCTCGTCACCCAATCGGATCACATGCAGTTTCAATGGCTCGTCACACACAATCGGATCACATGCAGTTTCAATGGCTCGTCACACAATCGGATCACATGCAGTTTCAATGGCTCGTCACACAATCGGATCACATGCAGTTTCAATGACTCGTCACACAATCGGATCACATGCAGTATCGATGGCTCATCACACACAATCGGATCATACGCAATCTCGATAACTCGTCACACACAATCGGATCATACGCAATCTCGATAACTCGTCACACACAATCGGATTATACGCAATATCGATGGCTCGTCACACAATCGAATCACATGCAGTTTCAATGGCTCGTCACACAATCTGATCACATGCAGTTTCAATGGCTCGTCACACAATCGGATCACATGCAGTTTCAATGGCTCGTCACACAATCGGATCACATGCAGTTTCAATGGCTCGTCACACAATCGGATCACATGCAGTTTCAATGGCTCGTCACACAATCGGATCACATGCAGTTTCAATGGCTCGTCACACAATCGGATCACATGCAGTTTCAATGGCTCGTCACACAATCGGATCACATGCAGTTTCAATGGCTCGTCACACAATCGGATCACATGCAGTATCGATGGCTCATCACACACAATCGGATCACATGCAGTTTCAATGGCTCGTCACACAATCGGATCACGTACAGTATCGATGGCTCATCACACACAATCGGATCACACGCAACCTCGATGGCTCGTCACCCACAATTTTGAAGGCTTGACACATACAATCTGATCACATGCATTCAAAATGACTGGTTACATACAATATGATCACATACAATCTGACCACACAAAATCTTGGTGGCTCGTCACCTACCGCCCGTGAATAAATTCTTCTTCCGGTCATAGAAGCTGGTGAGGGAGGAATACACCACTGGGATGATGGGAGCCTAGAAAAGCACAAGGAGCCAGAAAGAATTAAAGGGACTGTAAATCTAAAACTAGCAAGTGTGATACTGTATAATGAACTGTGTATCTAAAACTCGTGTAATACTCTATAGTGAGCTGTGTATCTAAGGCCGCTTCACACTGCAGTTTTTTTCCTGATCAGGTTTGTGTGTCAAAACCAGGAGTGTCTCCAAAATTCAGAGCAGGTGTCAAGCTTTCAATTATAGTTTTTCTCTGCAAGATCCTTTCCTGGTTCCTCTCCTGGTTTTGGCATACAGTCCTGATCGAACCTGATCAGGGAAAAAACTGTGGGGTGAAACCAGCCTAAAGGTGCCGTTACACGCTAGGATATCATTAACGATATCCTTAGAACGATCACGTGACAGTGATCGTTCCGACATCGTTAGTGCGTTGTCACACACAAGGATATCGTTAACGATATCCCATTTGGCAATGCACAAGTTAAATAGGAGAGCAAGGACTGAACGATCTTTTAAAGCGGCCGGAATAGGAGATTTTTGAACGACATCGTTCATAAAGGTGTCACACTGAACGACGTGGCTTCTTCCAGCAGCGTTAATTGGACAACGAATGATAGATTTGAGGTCAGGATATCATTTTTTTGGATGAACGTTCCAACGATTTTTCAATCCTAAATCGTTTGTTTATACGCAAGGACGCACAAACGATATTGTGACGTTTCAACGATATCAAGATCCTTCTGTGTGAAGCGGCCTTTATACTATTGAGTCATACTGTCTGCGAGCCGTGTATCTAATCCTATCATATAAGATACAGTTGTGGAGAACTCCACACATTCCCCATCATGAATTTTATAACAGATTTATTAGTTTCTCTGTTCAAGGGAAAGCAGATTGACAATCAACATGACTGCCACCATCACTGAACAGTAATGCCGTGATCTGTGATGACAGGTGCAGCGCTGGACGCAGCTTGTGCTGAGCCGCTGTATCAGTCTCCACAATTTGGAGATGGTCTCTGAGCAGCCCGTCTGCCCCTGCCCATAATAAACCACATTCTCCGCACCTCATTTATAGTTTGACCTCAAACTGTCTCCGTACTGAACCTATAGAGCGGCCATGGTGGTTTTCACCAGATTCTTACCTTCGCCTGAAGAGCGAGATGAAAAGCTCCTTTCTTGAAAGGCAGCAGATCTCCACTGTTATTCCTGGTCCCCTCAGGATACACCCAGACCTTCAGCTGAAGGGGATAAAGAGGTCAGAGCTGAGATACAGAGGTTATTGCTGAGATACAGAAATCATTGCTGAGTCTCACTGAGATACAGAAGTCATTGATGAGATCCCATTGAGATACAGAAGTCATTGCTGAGATCTCACTGAGATACAGAAGTCATTGCTGAGATCTCACTGAGATACAGAAGTCATTGATGAGATCTCACTGAGATACAGAAGTCATTGCTGAGATCCCACTGAGATACAGAAGTCAGTGCTGAGATCCCACTGAGATACAGAAGTCATTGATGAGATCCCACTGAGATACAGAAGTCATTGATGAGATCCCACTGAGATACAGAAGTCATTGATGAGATCTCACTGAGATACAGAAGTCAGTGCTGAGATCTCACTGAGATACAGAAGTCATTGATGAGATCTCACTGAGATACAGAAGTCAGTGCTGAGATCTCACTGAGATACAGAAGTCATTGATGAGATCTCACTGAGATACAGAAGTCATTGCTGAGATCCCACTGAGATACAGAAGTCATTGATGAGATCTCACTGAGATACAGAAGTCATTGCTGAGATCCCACTGAGATACAGAACTCATTGCTGAGATCTCACTGAGATACAGAAGTCATTGATGAGATCTCACTGAGATACAGAAGTCATTGCTGAGATCCCACTGAGATACAGAACTCATTGCTGAGATCTCACTGAGATACAGAAGTCATTGATGAGATCTCACTGAGATACAGAAGTCATTGCTGAGATCCCACTGAGATACAGAACTCATTGCTGAGATCTCACTGAGATACAGAAGTCATTGATGAGATCTCACTGAGATACAGAAGTCATTGATGAGATCTCACTGAGATACAGAAGTCATTGATGAGATCTCACTGAGATACAGAAGTCATTGCTGAGATCTCACTGAGATACAGAAGTCATTGCTGAGATCCCACTGAGATACAGAAGTCATTGCTGAGATCCCACTGAGATACAGAAGTCATTGCTGAGATCCCACTGAGATACAGAACTCATTGCTGAGATCTCACTGAGATACAGAAGTCATTGCTGAGATCTCACTGAGATACAGAAGTCATTGATGAGATCTCACTGAGATACAGAAGTCAGTGCAGAGATCCCGCTGAGATACAGAAGTCAGTGCAGAGATCTCACTGAGGCGGCCGTCACACGGGACGATTTCTTGCCCGATATCGTTTAAGCGATCTCCTTTTTGATCGCTTAAGCGATATCGGGCAAGAAATCGTTGCATGTAATCAAGCGATTTAAGATGTTAAATCGCTTGATCGTGACATCGCTGATCTGAGGTCCGGTTCTCAGATCTAGCGATGAGCGATTTGACTATCTGTCTCATCGTGGTGTATAACACCACGATGAGCGATTTCCCAGCGCAGAGTCTATGCTGGGAGATGGTAACTATGGTACACGTCGGGTAACTAAGCGACGCGCGCGCGCCTAGTTACCCGATGTGTACCATAGTTACCAGCGAGATCGCGGCTCCGCATCGCTGGTGAGTCTGTCTGTGTGACAGCTCACCAGCGATGTGAGCGATATTGTAAGCGATCGCGCGTGCACGTGATCGCTAACGATATCGCTCACGATATCTCAGCGTGTGACGGCCGCCTGAGATACAGAACTCATTGCTGAGATCTCACAGATACAGAAGTCATTGCTGAGATCCCACTGTGATACAGAAGTCATTGATGAGATCCCACTGAGATACAGAAGTCATTGCTGAGATCTCACTGAGATACAGAAGTCATTGATGAGATCTCACTGAGATACAGAAGTCATTGCTGAGATCTCACTGAGATACAGAAGTCATTGATGAGATCTCACTGAGATACAGAAGTCATTGCTGAGATCTCACTGAGATACAGAAGTCATTGCTGAGATCCCACTGTGATACAGACATCAGTGCTGAGATCCCGCTGAGATACAGAAGTCAGTGCTGAGATCCCACTGAGATACAGAACTCATTGCTGAGATCTCACTGAGATACAGAAGTCATTGCTGAGATCTCACTGAGATACAGAAGTCATTGATGAGATCTCACTGAGATACAGAAGTCAGTGCAGAGATCCCGCTGAGATACAGAAGTCAGTGCAGAGATCTCACTGAGGCGGCCGTCACACGGGACGATTTCTTGCCCGATATCGTTTAAGCGATCTCCTTTTTGATCGCTTAAGCGATATCGGGCAAGAAATCGTTGCATGTAATCAAGCGATTTAAGATGTTAAATCGCTTGATCGTGACATCGCTGATCTGAGGTCCGGTTCTCAGATCTAGCGATGAGCGATTTGACTATCTGTCTCATCGTGGTGTATAACACCACGATGAGCGATTTCCCAGCGCAGAGTCTATGCTGGGAGATGGTAACTATGGTACACGTCGGGTAACTAAGCGACGCGCGGCGCCTAGTTACCCGATGTGTACCATAGTTACCAGCGAGATCGCGGCTCCGCATCGCTGGTGAGTCTGTCTGTGTGACAGCTCACCAGCGATGTGAGCGATATTGTAAGCGATCGCGCGTGCACGTGATCGCTAACGATATCGCTCACGATATCTCAGCGTGTGACGGCCGCCTGAGATACAGAACTCATTGCTGAGATCTCACAGATACAGAAGTCATTGCTGAGATCCCACTGTGATACAGAAGTCATTGATGAGATCCCACTGAGATACAGAAGTCATTGCTGAGATCTCACTGAGATACAGAAGTCATTGATGAGATCTCACTGAGATACAGAAGTCAGTGCAGAGATCCCGCTGAGATACAGAAGTCAGTGCAGAGATCTCACTGAGATACAGAAGTCATTGCTGAGATCCCACTGAGATACAGAAGTCATTGCTGAGATCTCACTGAGATACAGAAGTCATTGCTGAGATCCCACTGTGATACAGAAGTCATTGCTGAGATCCCGCTGAGATACAGAAGTCAGTGCTGAGATCCCACTGAGATACAGACATCAGTGCTGAGATACAGAAGTCATTGCTGAGATGCAGAAGTCAGTGCTGAGATCCCGCTGAGATACAGAAGTCAGCGCTGAGATCCCGCTGAGATAAAGAAGTCAGTGCTGAGATACAGAAGTCATTGATGAGATCTCACTGAGATACAGAAGTCATTGCTGAGATCTCACTGAGATACAGAAGTCATTGATGAGATCCCACTGAGATACAGAAGTCAGTGCAGAGATCCCACTGAGATACAGAAGTCAGCGCTGAGATCCCACTGAGATACAGAAGTCATTGATGAGATCCCACTGAGATACAGAAGTCAGTGCAGAGATCCCGCTGAGATACAGAAGTCAGTGCTGAGATCCCACTGAGATACAGAAGTCAGTGCTGAGATCTCACTGAGATACAGAAGTCATTGATGAGATCTCACTGAGATACAGAAGTCAGTGCAGAGATCCCGCTGAGATACAGAAGTCAGTGCAGAGATCTCACTGAGATACAGAAGTCATTGCTGAGATCCCACTGAGATACAGAAGTCATTGCTGAGATCTCACTGAGATACAGAAGTCATTGCTGAGATCCCACTGTGATACAGAAGTCATTGCTGAGATCCCGCTGAGATACAGAAGTCAGTGCTGAGATCCCACTGAGATACAGACATCAGTGCTGAGATACAGAAGTCATTGCTGAGATGCAGAAGTCAGTGCTGAGATCCCGCTGAGATACAGAAGTCAGCGCTGAGATCCCACTGAGATAAAGAAGTCAGTGCTGAGATACAGAAGTCATTGATGAGATCTCACTGAGATACAGAAGTCATTGCTGAGATCTCACTGAGATACAGAAGTCATTGATGAGATCCCACTGAGATACAGAAGTCAGTGCAGAGATCCACTGAGATACAGAAGTCAGCGCTGAGATCCCACTGAGATACAGAAGTCATTGATGAGATCCCACTGAGATACAGAAGTCAGTGCAGAGATCCCGCTGAGATACAGAAGTCAGTGCTGAGATCCCACTGAGATACAGAAGTCAGTGCTGAGATCCCACTGAGATACAGAAGTCAGTGCAGAGATCCCGCTGAGATACAGAAGTCAGTGCTGAGATCCCACTGAGATACAGAAGTCAGTGCTGAGATCCCACTGAGATACAGACATCAGTGCTGAGATCCTGCTGAGATACAGAAGTCATTGCTGAGATGCAGAAGTCAGTGCAGAGATCCCGCTGAGATACAGAAGTCAGCGCTGAGATCCCGCTGAGATACAGAAGTCAGTGCTGAGATACAGAATTCAGTGCTGAGATCCCACTGAGATACAGAAGTCATTGCTGAGATCCCGCTGAGATACAGAAGTCATTGCTGAGATACAGAAGTCAGTGCAGAAAACCCGCTGAAATACAGAAGTCAGTGCAGAGATCCCGCTGAGATACAGAAGTCAGTGCAGAGATCCCGCTGAGATACAGAAGTCAGTGCTGAGATCCCGCTGAGATATAGAAGTCAGTGCAGAGATCCCGCTGAGATACAGAAGTCAGTGCTGAGATCCTGCTGAGATACGGAAGTCAGTGCTGAGATCCCGCTGAGATACAGAAGTCAGCGCCGAGATACAGAAGTCAGTGCTGAGATACAAAAGTCAGTGCTGAGATCCCGCTGAGATACAGAATTCATTGCCGAGATACAGAAGTCAGTGCTGAGATCCCGCTGAGATACAGAAGTCAGCGCTGAGATACAGAAGTCAGTGCTGAGATCCCGCTGAGATACAGAAGTCATTGCTGAGATACAGAAGTCAGTGCTGAGATCCCGCTGAGATACAGAAAGTCAGCGCTGAGATACAGAAGTCAGTGCTGAGATCCCGCTGAGATACAGAAGTCAGTACAGAGATCCCGGTGAGATACAGAAGTCAGTGCTGAGATCCTGCTGAGATACAGAAGTCAGTGCTGAGATCCTGTTGAGATACAGAAGTCAGCGCTGAGATACAGAAGTCAGCACTGAGATCCTGCTGAGATACAGAAGTCACTGCTGAGATACAGAAGTCATTGCTGAGATACAGAAGTCAGTGCTGAGATCT
Organism: Allobates femoralis; assembly: GCA_033576535.1. Taxonomy (NCBI): domain Eukaryota; kingdom Metazoa; phylum Chordata; class Amphibia; order Anura; family Aromobatidae; genus Allobates; species Allobates femoralis. The sequence goes on along the minus strand of JARQOC010000008.1, from coordinate 33,954,181 downwards.
CACTGAGATACAGAAGCCAGTGCAGAGATCTCGCTGAGATACAGAAGTCAGTGCTGAGATCTCGCTGAGATACAGAAGTCAGCGCTGAGGTCACAAACATTTTTTGAATGTAGGATTTGTGTTGCTGCGGGTTATGTTCTCATATGGTGAACAGACAAATCACACAACCGCTGTTACATACACCTGTATGGAACAAATGAATCCTTGGCTTACGTTGTCCTCTGTCATGGCTTTGGCTACCCCGGCCATGATGGTCTTGGCGTCCCGCGTTTGCTTCCTGTTGATGTAGATGACCCCTCCGAGGTAGGTGAGCAGCCCACAGAGCCAGCAAATAATAACTCCCTCTTGGCGATCTGTACGCAGCGATCCGGCAGGATTTCCATCAGACCTGCATGAAGCATAACAATACAATGTCAGTACGTCCATTCACACCATCAGTGCCGCCAGGGCCGTGATCACAGCGCATCATGATGGAAAATCAACTGCTGATCGTTTATCAGATCTGACACAGCCATTGATCCTTCTGGGACGGGTCGGTGTCTCCGTGTAAATAAACAATCACCATCAATTGTGAAACATTTCTGGTTTTCTATTCCTCATGATTTTCTAGATCTCTGCTTGCTGTCAGAAAAAGGAAAGTTTCCAGTTTACATTCAAAAACCCAAACCCTGTAGAGCACAGATACTACTCACAGTGCAGGGCTTGTTACAATGTGTCAGTGAACACTATCACAACTAAAGACAGCACAATATGGAACATGTGGTTACAGCAGCACAGAGTATTTACAGGCTACCTCTTGTTCTGGCTCCAGCAGTGAAGGGGTTACTGAGAAGCTGCTGTGTTATGAGCTGCCTTTTGATTGAACCTGAGAGCGATCTCACTACAATTTGGCCGTTCTACAGAAACATTGTAATGCTGCAATTAGGAAGATTGGCCCAAAACAGAGAAATCAAAAATTTACGTGCAGCAAAAAAGCCAACAATAATGTGAAATTCCAATAATCCAGCAAATCTGGAGATGCCAGATGATCATAATCCTGAATTAATTAATACAGGAGAATATGCAAATTTGTCACTTCAGTGAGGAAGTGGATGAAATCTAGCGCCACCTTTAGGCAGCAATCCTCAAAGTCATAGTTAACTCTTTAATAAGCCTTTTAATATGGCTTGGGATTTGTGCCAGATCAGAAAGCCAAAATGCAGATGATGCGTTTCGGGGTGATTGCCCCTCATCAGTGCAGTGTGTGGGAATTCTGATCTGGCTGTATAAGAGGCTAAGGGTGCTTTCACACTACGATTTTTAGGGAGCCGATGCTGTCTGATATAAATCGGACAGCATCGGCTCCCTTCTGATGCCTGGAATAGGCATCCGATTCCGGCATTAAATCGTAGCCTCCGGCTGAAAAAAAGGAAAAAAAAAAAGTTCATGCTCACCTTCCCCCGAGCCCCCGCCGTCTCCCTGGAGGTTCCCGGTGGCTCCTGCAGGCTCCCGGTATCTGCAGAGGTCTTCTTCTGCTGTACACAGGACCTGCGGTGATGTCACAGTCATGTGACCGGGTTACCATGGGGAGCCCGCGGTCACGTGACTGTGACATCACCGCAGGTCCTGAACTGCAGAAGAAGACCTCTGCAGACATCGGGAGCCTGCGGGAGCCACCGGGAACCTCCAGGGAGACGGCGGGAGACTGCGGGGGCTCGGGGGAGGTGAGCATAAACTTCTTTTTTTTTTTTTTTTTTTAAACCCCTGCGCTCCTAGTTGAGCATTTTTACTGTACTGAGCATGCTCAGTACAGTAAAATCGGGTCCGAGGAGACATCAGATGTTTCTTCGGACCCTTCTCCATAGGGCCCCATGTTATAGGGATCGGGTCAGATCGGATGTGCACTAAATGCCATCCGATTTGGTCCGATCCGATTCTGTCAGATTTTGTAATCGGATGAAAAAATCGTTTCAGGCAACGATTTTTTCACCGAAAATAAATCGGCAAAAATCGGGCATAATCGGGTCGGACATAAATCGGCTGGCATTTAGTGCACAGCCGATTCGGTCTGATCCCCATAGGGATGCATGGGGTCCGAAAATCGGTCCGATGCTGTCCGATTTTTATCGGACAGCATCGGAAATGAAGAAATCGTAGTGTGAAAGCAGCCTAAGACGATATCTGGGGAACTAGCTATACTCCTCATGGAGAGGAATCTGCCTGCCAGCATAAAGAGACAGATAAGCTGATAAGGAGACTTATAGCCGCAATGCTCCTCTGGGAAATATGCAAATTGTCACTTCAGTGAGGAAGTGAACGAACCCTAGCTAGCAATCCTCAAAGTCATAGTTGACTCTTTAACAAGTCTTTTAACGCCTTGCCGACACAGGACGTTATACAACATCCTGGGCTGGTAAGGGGGCTTTGATGTGTGCTCCGGCGCAGAGCTCACAACAAAGCTCCGACATCTCAGCTGATCTCATCAGCTGAGATGTCGGGGTAACAGCACCGATCGGATCCGGGATCCGATCGGCGCTGTTAACCCCTTGGATCCCGCCATCAATCGCTGACAGCGAGATCCAAGGCGGCCGCGGCGGGGAACGCGCTGTTCCCTGCCTGCTCTGGAGATCCCGCGATAGTATCACAGGATCTCCGGCGCTCACGTGACAGCCCGGGGTCCTCGCTAGACCCCGGGTGCTGTCAGAGCGCAGTTACGTGTAGTGGTTGGCAGGCGCTGCCAACCACAGCAGGTCCACGATTCTGGGAGATACAGATATGCTGCAGCTCATCTGTATCTCCCAGAAGCAATTGGACTGTGCAGCAAGGTGCCTCTTAAAGAGGCAGTGTAAAAATAAGAATGAATTGATTAACAAAGTTTTTAAAAACCTGTAAAAAAAATAATAAATAAAAGTTCAAATCACCCCCCTTTTATCCCAATCACAATAAAGGTATTAAAAAAAATACACGTTTGGTATCGCAGCGTTCAGAATCGCCCAATCTATCACCATATTAAATCCGTTAATGAGAGCCGTAAACTCCGTAACGGAAAAAATGGTCCAAACCCCAAAATTCCATTTTTTTGGTCGCCGCAACATTGACATAAAATGCAATAACGGGCGATCAAAACTGCGGATCCCCCAAAAAGGTATCATTAGAAACGTTAGCTCAAGACGTAAAAAATAATCCATCACACAGCCCCAGATCCTGAAAAATGAGGACGCTACGGGTCGCAGAACATGGTGCAAAAAGTCAGTTTTTGGTTTTTTTTTTGCAAACCTCACCACCTAGATACCAATAGAGGTATACATGTTGGGTGTCTACGAACTCGTACTGACCCGAAGCATCACCCTGTCATGTCGGTTTTATCATATAGTGAACATGGCGACTAAAATACCCAAAAAAACAAACGTGTTATTGCACTTTTTTTGCAATTTCACGGCATTTAGAATTTTTTTGCAATTTCCCTGTACACTATATGGTAAAATAAATGATTGCATATGAAAGTACATCTCGTCCTGCAAAAAACAAGCCGTCATATGTCTATATTGACGGAAAAATAAAAAAGTTATGGCTCTTGGAAGCAGGGGAGCAAAAAACGAAAATGAAAAATGAAACATTCCCCGGTCATGAAGGGGTTAATATGACTTGGGATACATGCTGCTGTGGATTCGGTCCAGTCTCCAAGTCTCCCTCAGGTTATCCCCATATGATGCCAAATGCAGCTGCAGACAATGTTATACATTTTTTTCTTCTTCATAATAAAAATAAAATACCTCTCAAAACTCAGAAACCAAAATCAATAGTTTCTTAGCGGAGAGGCGTCGATTAGAGCAGCTGCTCCCCCAGAGACGCATTCATTTTAATCACCAGGACAGATAATATCTTAAATTTTGGTTGCAGCCGAACAAATCAGCACAATCTAATAAAACGGAGCAGAAATGATAGGGAGGGGGCAAATAATGCTGAATCCGGAGAGCCGCACACAGTTATAGGGCCGGGAGCAGGGAACATTTATGGGTCCTGAAGATACAAACTGAGAACAAGAATAATGGACACTCCAAAAGAAAACACAGCGGAACAGTGATAGATACGAGTCGTCGCCGCACATCCTGCGGTACTATGTGCAATGTTGTGAGATGGGTGATATTATATGGACACGTAGGAGCTTAAATCCAGAAATGTGTGTGGCTTCATAAGCTACAGATGGGGGCGCTGTTACACAGCTGTTAATGGGAAGTGAGGCTGATCACTAGTGTTGATAAGCGGCACTGAAAGTTATAATTATGTAGTACTGGAGGGTTATAAGAGGGGCTGATATCAGTCACATATGTAATGTCTGGGGTTATATCAGTACTGGAGAGTTAAAGAGGGGCTGATATCAGTCACATATGTAATGTCTGGGGTTATATCAGTACTGGAGCGTTATAAGAGGGGCTGATATCAGTCACATATGTAATGTCTGAGGTTATATCAGTACTGGAGCATTATAAGAGGGGCTGATATCAGTCACATATGTAATGTCTGCGGTTATATCAGTTCTGGAGCGTTATAAGATGGGCTGATATCAGTCACATATGTAATGTATGCGGTTATATCAGTTCTGGAGCGTTATAAGAGGGGCTGATATCAGTCACATATGTAATGTCTGCGGTTATATCAGTTCTGGAGCGTTATAAGAGGGGCTGAAATCAGTCACATATGTAATGTCTGGGGTTATACAGTGCCTACAAGTAGTATTCAACCCCCTGCAGATTTAGGTGGTTTGATAAGATGCCAATAAGTTAGAGCCTTCAAACTGCAAACGAGAGTAGGATTTATTAACAGAAGCATAAATCTTACACACCAAAAAGTTATGTTGCTCAGGTGAATTTTAATACATTTTAAACATAAAAGTGTGGGTCAATTATTATTCAACCCCTAGGTTTACTATTTTGTGGAATAACCCTTGTTTGCAATTACAGCTAATAATCGTCTTTTATAAGACCTGATCAGGCCGGCACAGGTCTCTGGCGTTATCTTGGCCCACTCCTCCATGCAGATCTTCTCCAAGTTATCTAGGTTCTTTGGGTGTCTCATGTGGACTTTAATCTTGACCTCCTTCCACAAGTTTTCAATTGGGTTAAGGTCAGGAGACTGACTAGGCCACTCCAACACCTTGATTTTTTCCCTCTTGAACCAGGCCTTGGTTTTCTTGGCTGTGTGCTTTGGTCGTTGTCTTGTTGGAAGATGAAATTACGACCCATCTTAAGATCCTTGATGGAGGAGCGGAGGTTCTTGGCCAAAATCTCCAGGTAGGCCGTGCTATCCATCTTCCCATGGATGCGGACCAGATGGCCAGGCCCCTTGGCTGAGAAACATCCCCACAGCATGATGCTGCCACCACCATGCTTGACTGTAGGGATGGTATTCTTGGGGTCGTATGCAGTGCCATTCAGTCTCCAAACGTCACGTGTGTGGTTGGCACCAAAGATCTCGATCTTGGTCTCATCAGACCATAGAACCTTGAACCAGTCTGTCTCAGAGTCCTCCAAGTGATCATGAGCAAACTGTAGACGAGCCTTGACATGACGCTTTGAAAGTAAAGGTACCTTACGGGCTCGTCTGGAACGGAGACCATTGCGGTGGAGTACGTTACTTATGGTATTGACTGAAACCAATGTCCCCACTGCCATGAGATCTTCCCGGAGCTCCTTCCTTCCCGGAGCTTCACATGTGTGGATTAATTATCTCTTTTGCCAGCCTTTTCTGACTATTTAAGACCCTCCCCAAACTTGTGAACAGCACTCATACATGGTCAACATGGGAAAGACAAAGGAGCATTCCAAGGCCTTCAGAGACAAGATCGTGGAGGGTCACAAGGCTGGCAAGGGGTACAAAACCCTTTCCAAGGATTTGGGCCTACCTGTCTCCACTGTTGGGAGCATCATCCGGAAGTGGAAGGCTTATGGAACTACTGTTAGCCTTCCACGGCCTGGACAGCCTTTGAAAGTTTCCTCCCGTGCCGAGGCCAGGCTTGTCCGAAGAGTCAAGGCTAACCCAAGGACAACAAGGAAGGAGCTCCGGGAAGATCTCATGGCAGTGGGGACATTGGTTTCAGTCAATACCATAAGTAACGTACTCCACCGCAATGGTCTCCGTTTCAGACGAGCCCGTAAGGTACCTTTACTTTCAAAGCGTCATGTCAAGGCTCGTCTACAGTTTGCTCATGATCACTTGGAGGACTCTGAGACAGACTGGTTCAAGGTTCTATGGTCTGATGAGACCAAGATCGAGATCTTTGGTGCCAACCACACACGTGACGTTTGGAGACTGGATGGCCCTGCATACGACCCCAAGAATACCATCCCTACAGTCAAGCATGGTGGTGGCAGCATCATGCTGTGGGGATGTTTCTCAGCCAAGGGGCCTGGCCATCTGGTCCGCATCCATGGGAAGATGGATAGCACGGCCTACCTGGAGATTTTGGCCAAGAACCTCCGCTCCTCCATCAAGGATCTTAAGATGGGTCGTAATTTCATCTTCCAACAAGACAACGACCCAAAGCACACAGCCAAGAAAACCAAGGCCTGGTTCAAGAGGGAAAAAATCAAGGTGATGGAGTGGCCTAGTCAGTCTCATGACCTTAACCCAATTGAAAACTTGTGGAAGGAGCTCAAGATTAAAGTCCACATGAGACACCCAAAGAACCTAGATAACTTGGAGAAGATCTGCATGGAGGAGTGGGCCAAGATAACTCCAGAGACCTGTGCCGGCCTGATCAGGTCTTATAAAAGACGATTATTAGCTGTAATTGCAAACAAGGGTTATTCCACAAAATATTAAACCTAGGGGTTGAATAATAATTGACTCACACTTTTACGTTTAAAATGTATAAAAATTCAACTGAGCAACATAACTTTTTGGTTTGTAAGATTTATGCTTTTGTTAATAAATCCTACTCTCGTTTGCAGTTTGAAGGCTCTAACTGATTTGCATCTTATCAAACCACCTAAATCAGCAGGGTGTTGAAGACTACTTGTAGGCACTGTATGTAATGTCTGGAGGTTGTGTCAGTTTTTGCTGTCTTACCCATCATGTCCAGGATGCTCTGATGATTGGAGATGATGACGCAGGGTTCATCAATCTGAAAGTTCTCCAAACCTTTCACTTCAAAGCGCAGGCCATACGCATACTTCATGATTCTCACAAATGCCCGGACTATCCTAGGGGGGGAAACAAACAATATCTAAGTATTGTACATCTCATATACCAGATAGATGTGCAGCTTTATGAACTGAGCAAGAACTGTCACATAACACAAAAATCCCCCACTAGAAAATCATCATCAGAAGTTATCCCCTTGTTTTAACGGGCACTATTCCTTCAATAGATGGTATTCTCAAAACTTATATATGATATTTCTCAAATGGTAAATCACACATCATGTCTCAGGTGCTAAATGTATTTAGGACCCCTGCGCACCTACAATAATAACCATATGACATCAATAAGAAGTCATCTCTACTGCCACCTGGTGGTCTGGGGTGGTACATGTGTATCACACTGTAATAATAAAACAACAATTATGAATTCTCTTCATCCACTATTAGAATACTTTGCGGTAAAACAGGGATAACATCTTCTCTGAACATCTAAAGGATAGAAAGTGACCACTGATGCAAATTTCTCTCTTTGGTTGTTTTATATAGGAGTGATGTTTGTATATGGTTTGTATGTAGCATTCATATGGACTTAGGTAGGGCTAAATGCAGTGTATACGGACAGTAAAGCCACAATATCAAGGGATTCCGTCACAATACAGGGGTACAATATGCAACCTGCCAAAACAAGGGCACTTCTAAGAACAAGTGGTACTTGGCTCTGCTATTAGGATCGTATCATTCACTTGGCTCCCTGGCCGAGGATGGTGTCAGACACTTGGCTCCCGGGCCGAGGATGGTGTCAGACACTTGGCCCCGGGCCGAGGATGGTATCAGACACTTGGCTCCCGGGCCGAGGATGGTATCAGACACTTGGCTCCCGGGCCGAGGATGGTATCAGACACTTGGCTCCCGGGCCGAGGATGGTATCAGACACTTGGCTCCCGGGCCGAGGATGGTATCAGACACTTGGCTCCTTGACCGAGGATGGTGTCAGACACTCGGCTCCCTGGCCAAGGATGGTGTCAGACACTCGACTCCCAGGCCGAGGATGGTATCAGACACTCGGCTCCCGGGCCGTGGATGGTATCAGACACTTGGCTCCCGGGCCGAGGATGGTATCAGACACTTGGCTCCCGGGCCGAGGATGGTATCAGACACTTGGCTCCCGGGCCGAGGATGGTATCAGACACTTGGCTCCCGGGCCGAGGATGGTATCAGACACTTGGCTACCGGGCCGAGGATGGTATCAGACACTTGGCTCCTGGGGTAGGATGGTATCAGACACTTGGCTCCTGGGGTAGGATGGTATCAGACACTTGGCTCCTGGGGTAGGATGTTATTGTAAGACTTGACTGCTGGGTTAGGATGGTATCAGACACTTGGCTCCTGGGGTAGGATGTTATTGTAAGACTTGGTATCAGACACTTGGCTCCCGGGCCGAGGATGGTATCAGACACTTGGCTCCCGGGCCGAGGATGGTATCAGACACTTGGCTCCGGGCCGAGGATGGTATCAGACACTTGGCTCCTGGGGTAGGATGGTATCAGACACTTGGCTCCTGGGGTAGGATGGTATCAGACACTTGGCTCCTGGGGTAGGATGTTATTGTAAGACTTGACTGCTGGGTTAGGATGGTATCAGACACTTGGCTCCTGGGGTAGGATGTTATTGTAAGACTTGGTATCAGACACTTGGCTCCCGGGCCGAGGATGGTATCAGACACTTGGCTCCCGGGCCGAGGATGGTATCAGACACTTGGCTCCCGGGCCGAGGATGGTATCAGACACTTGGCTCCTGGGGTAGGATGGTATCAGACACTTGGCTCCTGGGGTAGGATGGTATCAGACACTTGGCTCCTGGGGTAGGATGTTATTGTAAGACTTGACTGCTGGGTTAGGATGGTATCAGACACTTGGCTCCTGGGGTAGGATGTTATTGTAAGACTTGCCTGCTGGGTTAGGATGGTATCAGACACTTGGCTCTTGGGTTAGGATGGCATCAGGCACATAGCTTTTGAGCATAGAATGGTATCAGACACTTGGCTCCTGAGGTAGGTTAGCATCATACACACGTGGCACTTATCTTTAATCAGTTTTAGAACTTTTGAATATGTAATAAACTGTATTTGCAGAAACCAGAAAGCTTTGTTTACTTTTGGCCTCAATTTAAAAGTCTTTTCACCTGTTCTTTGTCCCTCAGTCTGACACCCAGCTGTGAGGACAGTATGTTAAGGCCACCTACCTACCACTGACCACCAGTTCTGAGACGGCTCACTGCACACTGGTGAATCTCAACGCGTTTCATGTCATTCTCAGATCCCTGAAGAACTGGGCGCTGAGCTCTTACAGAACTGAATAAAGCCTGGAACGTTAATTGCCTTCCAAATAATTTCCTTCACGCTGTGTAAATTTGCAGACACTCGGCAGAAGAATGTTTGCCCAATTACTTTCAGTAAATGACCATTAAATATTTCATCTTTTTCTCTTCTCGAACTGTGAAGTGATTTCTGGAGACGAGGATGTGAGAAAGTTGTATTTTTCCAGCAATTTGTCATTTGATGGGATATTTTCAGTTACCTCTTGTCTCACTCACAAAGGAGAACAATGCCGGATGGGGAGGTTGGCGAACACTGGTGATGAGCAGCTGAACTTGACCCTAACCTACGCGGATCCTCAGATAATCACCCACAAACTTGATGACTTTATAACAGATTTTTCCACAACTTTGCCCTCCTTTCATTGAGATGAAAAAGCAGTTCTGGGATTTTTTCACATATTGCACCTGCAATCCCTATAAAGCCAACGTGTCCCTTCCCACACCTGTCCTGACCGGACAGCGAGCGGCAAGTGACCAATTCTATGCTTTATAAGGGAAGATGTAAAAATGGCTGCAACAGACATTAGCCCGGGTGCTGTGTGTGTGGCTCAAGCCTTTGGCTGAATAAGCAGGACGTATGCCGGAAAGGTTTAGAAGTAGATTCCAATTCACCAACATCAAGGAGGGATCTTATAAAGATTGAGGATAATATGCAAAATCTTACATATTCCAGTAATGACGCTTGTGGCATGATCTTATCATTTCACTATTATGGTAGACTACGTACTTTCTTGCAGTTGGATCATTGCACCGGGACAGCGAACCTGACTGTACACAGCAACTAGAATATGATGGGAGTATGGTGTGTCACGGTCCGCGCTGCTCAGGGTTCAGAAATAACTCACCAAAGAGCGGGCTACTTATCATCTTCTTTATTCCACCTTATCCAACGCGTTTCAGCGCCAAAACCCGGCGCCTTCCTCAGGGGTACACAGCAACTGGCTGACAACGACAGATAAGTGGATTGTGTGTTCACTGGTCAGAAACCTAATATAAAGCCACCGGGCCAGATAAGAAGCCGATAGACGAAATGGCTCAGGCAGAAGACGCGCTTAAAGGGGCTGCTATGATCACACATAAGAAGTCACGATAGAGATCACAACAATCCTGAGATCAAGGTGGTCAGGCCGGGGTGCTCATATAATAGAAATAACAAAAACTGATGGAAGGTATTTCTAACGGTTTCTAGGAAAGCTGGGCAACTAATTTACAACCAGGGCGGTAAGCAATTTTCAGACTGAATGTTCTAGTCTCGGTGAGGATAACCCCCCACCATCCTGGTGTCTTATCTCATCCAGCTCCATCAAATCCCATGAAATGCATAAATTCAATATAAAGGCTGCAGAGTGTGCAGAGGTGTGAAGTCAGCGGCCACGTGGCCAGATCAGGTAATTATCAAGTGCCGTGGCATAGACGAGCGGAGATCATTAATACTCTGCTTATCTCCAGCCCTCACTATTCCTGGAGCGCCAGCCTTGACTTTAGACCTTTGTAACTACTGCTTGTTCCTTCTCCTCACCTTCAGGTAGAGTTTAATCTATGGACGCCCACAGCGATGTGGTAAATATTCAAGAGGCCCAGGAGGCTATTAATATGCAGAACCATGGTGAGAGCGAAGGAAAGAGGGAGTAGTAGTTAATTTGAGAAGACTTGGCTGACAAGAGTCGCTATAAGGCACAAAGCCGCATGATAATAGCTGTATCTGCCCCTGTAGTAAAGGAATTATGGAATCCATGACGAGCCGCAGTATTGGAGCTCCCACGGCCCTACAGATCGGAGATTACCATGGAGTCAATGTTCTGCAGAACTGTGTGCGGTCTGGATGTTGTGGTAGCAGGATGGCATCTAGCTGAAGGCCATCATGACTAATATAACCGAGTAGCCAAACTCCTTGGCAATGGTCAGAGCGGTCAGATCTGGGCACAATTATGTAACAATCAATATGTCTCTGTAATTAACCCAAAGGGAATTTGTGTATATGATCTGTGCCACGGTATGATGAAACGTACCACTGGGATAGGTCAAGCAATGGTGGATTTATTCATTCTACACGTTTCGGAGCGTTATCCTCTCTCCTTCCTCAGGAAACCAACAATTATGTAACAATCAATATGTAATTGGCCCAAGTTCTTTCAGAATACTAAGTATGAGATTACTCACACAACACGAGTGGCAAATATATCCATGAAAGTGGCAGTAACATACACACAAATGGCACTTGTCATTAGAAAACAGTGATTAGGGGCTGCCAAGTACTACTGGCGCCGCTAATCTCCAGAATAAACCATCCCAGAAACAGCCAACAGCTGCTTTGTTTCTCCTTGAACATCTGTCGGCTTTGTATCTGTTGTACACGAGGTGCAGTTGGCCTCTCTGTATCACCTCCTCCATCTAATACCTAAGGCCCCCATACATTTTAAATCAACAATGACCAAACCCAACAATTTCGGGGAGAACGGCTGACATAAGCCTTTTGATTTCAGGGGAGATAAGTCTCTGCCAAATAAGTGTGGCAGTGGCTTTTTCCAATTTCTTGGTATCAAAACGCTTGAACCTGTGTCGAGCACTCATGTGCGTGGGGGAGTCAGGGGAGAGTCGGCCACATGACAGGTACCTCACGTGTATGGTGGTCTAAGTTTCTGATGCCATCGATCATAAATCTGCTTTTTGCAGCCCGGTTATACCGTATAATGCCCATCACTTGTGGTGCAGAAGTCCCCCAAGAATAGGATCACTTCTGTGTGTTGATATATGTGAGACCTGGCCTGTGGAGTCAATAAGCCAAACATCCAACTCCTGCAGAAAGAAAAAGAAAAGGGTGCATGTGTAGACACACAGGGCTATTTGTATAAATAAAAAGTGCCAGTGCACTCACCTATAATGGTTGTGTACATCTACACAACCAAGATTAAACGTGTGGGTGATGGGGCTCCGGGTCGCCTCTTTCTATTAGTGCTGCCGTCCTGCCGGTGTTTGCGTTCACAACTCCGTGCTCCGCGAATTTCACGTAATCCTACCGGACCGGATACCACATCACCGCAGGTCCTCAGTATGTTTATCCCGGTATTTAGGTAACCACAGGTCCTCAACACTCCAGATGTGCCAGGCTGCTCCTGCCGCTTTGGCTCCGTAGAGAGAGAACTCACATAAAAACAATAATACAGCGGTCTCAGGGAGCGCCAAAGGAATACTGGACAAATTAATGGATAAGAACCGACCTTTATGGTACCTTTACACGCCGCCACAACAGGATGCATACAACCCGCTACAGGCTACAAATGTAGCTTGTCGCGCCAATATCGCCCGTAGTAGCGGCGTCTGAAGACGGGACGACACAGCCGGCTACAGATACCTCTGTATCCGTGCACTGCCCATAAACATATGGCTACATTGCCGATTGTAGCGAGCTGTATCGGCGTGTAAAGAAGCTACAGAAGGGAACTCTGGACACCCGGCGACGTAGCTGCAATGTAGCTAAGGCGTGACCCAGGCTCCGGGATACCACGCCCCTTCAGCGATCATTGGAGGAAGCTCCTTCGTTGCGATTGGTTGTCGCTGCACAGGGCGGCATATTTAAGAAGCTGACCAGTCACACTACGCAATTGCTCGGGCGTCATGTATTAATCAGCCTCCTGCGATGCCTGCCCAATCATGGTATTATTGCTTTGTCCTATCAGCGTACGGACGTCTTGTAATCCACAATTGTGGCACGCATATGTGCTGTCCCTGCTGCACCAGGTCCGCCCATATTAGCTTGTTATTGCGGTGTGTAAATGAGGTACGCTGAGCTACAGACGGCTACTTGCGACACCCGGCGATGTAGCTAGCTGTAGATGTAGCGTAGCGTAGCGCACCTTGTGGCGGCGTGTAAAGAGGGTGCGTTTCCCGTTGGTAACCGTTCGGGCGTGCTCGTGCACGTGAAGTAGCCGTTGGTATCCATCCTGTTGTGGCGGCGTGTAAAGGTACCATTATTCTTCCTCCAATACCACTGCCACAACGCGTTTCGACGGTCTAAGCCGTCTTCATCAGACCCCACCTGATGAAGACGGCTTAGACCGTCGAAACGCGTTGTGGCAGTGGTATTGGAGGAAGAATAAAGGTCGGTTCTTATCCATTAATTTGTCAAGTATTCCTTTGGCGCTCCCTGAGACCGCTGTATTATTGTTTTTATGAAACATCCAACTCCAGCTTAGACTCCTCAATTTCCCTGAATCCAACTACTGACTCCACCAAAATGGACTCTGACTCCATGACTTCGACTCCACCACCATGGCTGTGAAGTCAGTAAGCCAAAAATCCATCTCGAACTCCACAGCCCTGGTGAGACCTAGGGACTTTAGACTGTTTGGACAAAACCTGCAGTATGGCAACTAACACAACTGCCATAGGCACAGTCTTGTTTGTCAGACTCCTGAGTAAAAGAAAATCCAAGGAGCTTTTTATGAGTCTGGAAAAGAAAACTAACAAATCCTTTGTTAGTTGTGATAGTGGCCAAACCATATGAGTCTACCTTCCGAAAGGGGGTTCCATCAAGGGGTTTGCTGGGCACATTGGGTGATGTATAAAGGGACACAACTGTGGACGACACTTCACATTAATGTAATACTGTCAATATTAAAAAATATACTAACATTACTAATCTCAACCATGATAACACCAGGATGGAAACATCCAAAAACAAGAAATAAAGCTATCATACAATGAACACATTTCTCTTCCCGCTGGCTGTCTGTCCGCCTGGTACAACTACTGCCCAATTGTCAATGGCTCTGGAGTGGTAGAACAATTCAGGTAGTGTGACTGTCGGGGCGACCAGCCGGAGATCACAGTAAAGAGACTGAGAACCGAAAAGTGTGCAACTAACGATATTTATAATTCAGAGCTGGGATACAACCTTGTGCAACAATATGGTGGCACATACAGCAACATGGTAGCACGCAGGGCAACATGGCGGCACGCAGGGCAACAAGGTGGCACATACAGCAACATGGCCGCACGCAGGGCAACATGGCGGCACGTACGGCAACAAGGTGGCACATACAGCAACATGGCCGCACGCAGGGCAACATGGCGGCACGTACGGCAACAAGGTGGCACATACAGCAACATGGCCAATTGCAGGGCAACATGGCGGCACGTACGGCAACAAGGTGGCACATACAGCAACATGGCCGCACGCAGGGCAACATGGCGGCACGTACGGCAACAAGGTGGCACATACAGCAACATGGCCAATTGCAGGGCAACATGGCGGCACGTACGGCAACAAGGTGGCACATACAGCAACATGGCCGCACGCAGGGCAACATGGCGGCACACAGGGCAACATGGCGGCACGTAGAGCTAACACAACAAGATCTAGTATTCAGGTATAAATGGAGCCACAGACCGTATTATGGCTGAAACACCAGTTTAAAAAAAATGGAAGAGATTGTCCACAAGTTTTAAATTCTTTAGGGAAAGAAGCGATCAATTTAAGATTAAAAATCGTAAAGTGCTTATAAAGACAAATAATTTTACAATTCACCTCCTATTAAAATTCTCTCCTCTTGCATGAAAGGAGGTTTTTAAAGGTTTTTTTTTCAGTATCAGAAATACCCTGGTTCCCACCTGCCTTTTGGTTTAGGAAAATAAACTTGTTTTCCTCACCCTCACACATCCAAGCGGATCCTCGGCTGCTGATCCCGATGTCTGACACTGTCTGCAGCTCTGACATTATTAAAAACTACAGCAAAAACTCATAAAATCGATAAATTATTGGTATTTTTTAAAAAGTTTTTTTTTTTTAAAACAATCAATCCAGAGTAGACTAAGGGTACCGTTACACGCGGCTACATTGCATGCAATTTCACTGGCAATTTGCTGGTTGCAGTGAAATCATGGACACATTGTTACATTTGTACACAGCAACAAGATAGAACAATATGTCCATGATTTCACTGCAACCAGCAAATTGCCAGTGAAATTGCAAGCAATATTGCCGTGTATAACAGTACCCTAAGTGAGAACTAAGGGTGGTTTCACACCTGCATTTTTTTGTCTTGCGTCGGTATCTGTCCAAATCCTGAAGCATCCTGATCAGGCATGCATCCCCATACTTAACATGGGGCCGCAGGGACATGTGTAGGCATCTGCAAACAATCCCAGCTCCTTTTTCCACCGGTACAATCACTTTTGAAGGTGTTCTCATGTGTTTGGAAAGCCGTAACAGAAACAAGATGCTACCCTAGGTGCTACATAATGAAACAGAGCTGTACACTGCAGTTCTAGGATCTATAGATCTCTTATAGGCGGCCGTCACACGCTACGATATCGCTAGCGATATTGTAAGCGATCACGTGCACGCGCGATCGCTTACAATATCGCTCACATCGCTGGTGAGATGTCACACAGACAGACTCACCAGCAATGTGGACCAGCGAGATCGCTGGTAACTATGGTACACATCGGGTTACTAGGCGCCGCGCATCGCTTAGTAACTCGACGTGTACCATAGGTACCATCTCCCAGCATAGGCTCTGCCGCTGGGAGATCGTTCATCGTGGTGTTATACACCACGATGAAGCTGTTTGTAAAATCGTTCATCGCAAGATCTGAGGTCCGGAGCTCAGATCTCGATCTTGCGATTTGAACACTTCTCGCTCGTCGTATCTTGCCGTCACACGCAGAGACATCGTTCACGCGATTTTTAATCAGGCGCGTTCAAGCGATATCTTTCAAGATATCGTAGCATGTGACGGCCGCCATAAATCGATAAAATCATACCTGCTCCTCAGCTCTGGCCCCCACATCAGGGGACCTAGAATCTTCAGCCTGACTGTCTCATGCTGTTGCAGAGAAGAGGAGGTGTGTCAGGGGGCGTGGATGCTGGGAGCTGTAGGATCATGCTACATTACAGACCCCTCACATTTCTGTATGGGGAAGGGGCGTGGCCGCCGGCGCCATGCTCACACTTACAATCCTAACCCTGTTATAACATCCTATGTGACGGGTGGGGGGTCCATGCTTGAAATAGCAATCATGTCACCAGTCACCAAGCAGATACAAATGCACACTGTGATCCTCTGCTGTATGATAATACATAATGAGTACTGTTATTGTGAGGCTGGGAGCAGAGGCAAATCATTATGTGGCGCCCCACTGGTCAGGCGTCACAAGTGGGGTACTGCGCCCAAAGATGAGCGTGTTGTCGTCCCTGTCGCAAGTAGAATGCAGAACACTGTGGAAGGATCTGATCCCAAAATACACCCACAAATACAACCGGGGAGGTCCCAGAGTTAGTGAGAGTGGAAAGTGTGAGAGGAGCAAGGTGGAACGCACGGGGAGTCTTCAGGAGTGTCTTCCCCAAGGAAAGACAGACAACGGGAGCTTACCCGAGAAAGAAAGGGGGCTTCAAGAGAGGGCTAGAGAAAGATGTAGCCCAGACAGCAAGGTCCTGACTTGTACACCCGGAGTGCACAGGTCTGATAATGCGGCCTGGAGAGATCACCCTCCGACCGTACTCGTCCCGGCTCCGAAGACGTTCTCAGGGTGTTTATCCCCTGGGACGTTCTACTGCCCAAGAAGAAGACCACGAGAAGAGAGAGAAGGGACAGGACAAGGGTAGATCCAAGAAGGTACCACCAGAGACTTCCACAGATTCTGCATTCTGCTGCGACTACCCGGCTGGCCGTCCTGCTGGAGTACTGTGAAGTGTATCGCCATCTTGTTCAGTTTCCTTCTTACAAGTAAAGTACCTGGAAGAGTGAAGTTCCTTTGTGTCTCTGTACTGCTTTATTGACTTTTCTCAAAGGTTTGCATCATGCCGGCATCAGGTAACACTGCCCCGGAGGATTAGCTCTACCTATAGGGAGCTGCTCCACTTTAGCCGCAATACCACCACCCTCCGGAGGACTGTGGCGGCGCTGGTGTCTAGTCACCAGGCACTAAAGGTGGCGTCACGTGATAAAGACTGCAACCCCTTAATTGGCGACTGTCTCCCCCTCGGGGCCACGGGTCTGGGCAGGCCACAAATGAGATCCCCCACTGAAGCTGAGGGCCCAGACATCCGAGTTCCCATACCCTGGAGCGGTACAATTACATTGATTGATTCAGCTCTGCATGATCTCCTGTTCCCCACAGGAACATGGTATCTTCCTATCCCTCCATCTTTCAATGGATCATCATCATCACCCCTCACTGGAATGTAGGCTGATCCTGCAGCTCCCAGCATCCACGCCCCTGACACACCTCCTGCTTTTTGCCTCTACATGAAGCTGTGTCAGGCTGAAGATTCTAGGTCCCCCGGAGGTGGGGGTCAGAACAGAGGAGCAGGTGTGATTTTATTGATTTATAAAAGATCTATAGATCCTAGAACTGCAGTGTACGGCTCTGCTTCATCATGTAGCAATGCAGGAACTGTACTAAAACGTTTTCTCTCACTGGAGTTAATTACAGGATCCCATTTATGAGTTTTTCCTGTAGTTTTTTATACCATATAATTGGATAACTGTTGTACCCTTTTGATCAGTGAACCTGCAGCTCTGACATTACCCAAACAGTGTTACAGCTCCGAGGCATGCTGCTAGTCTGAACTGTCAATCATCAGGAGCACACCACCCTGAGCAAAATGAAGCCAAGAGGAGAGGTGCGCTCCTGATGATTGAACATATAACAATCCCTTTAAGAATGGGTTCACTGCAATAGTCGAAGCTTATGGCTGTAATATAGTGCTTAGTTCTATGGGTCCCACTATAACTAATGTTACTTAATATAGGATTCATACGGAGTCTCAAGAACAAAAAAAATGTCAAGGTGGCACAACATGGCACCACAAGGCACCAGTCAGAGTGACTACTCACAGGGTTGTCATGTGCATGCCCGAAGTTAGGAGGAGGCTGGGGAGGATGATATTGTGATTTCTACAAGAGGAAAACAATGAACCAAATTATAAAATGACTCATCTCCCACCAGACTCACCGGATGGAAAGTATCACACAAGATGGGCAGATTCAATTATTCGCCACCTTGGTCCACCCACATAGCTGTACAAATGCCTGCTTGTCATGTGAACACCATCATAACAAAAGAGTCTCTACTTGCTGATAATATGAGTCAACCCTAAAAAAAATAATGTCTTATACTCCAGTCACAGTCAGAGCTGCATTCAAGACAATGCTGATTTCCTGCATGGCTCAGATCGTGGACCCCACTGATTTCTCCTGCTCATTCTGAGGTGTCAGAACTGACATTGGGTATACGCATGACATCCAACAGCAAGTTGGTTGTCACAATGTATCAGTATTAGGAAAAGTGGTTAAATTGTTATCAGCTATCCCCGCAGATCCTGACAGAGCTCTGTCCCCAGGAGTGATGGGGTCCCAACAGTTCTTTTTCTGTTTTGTAGATAGATAGATAGATAGATAGATAGATAGATAGATAGATAGATAGATAGATAGATATATGCTAGGTTAGGTCGAGCTTACCAGTGTCCTGCTGCTTGTTTGAATGAGCCCAGAGCTGCAGCAGGGTAAACGGTGACTCACTGAGGTGATCTGAGGACATCGGTGCCATAGTAAACGCTAGCTACGGTAACAGTATGTGTTTTTTTTCTAATATTTATTTATTTTACATACCATAACGACAGGTTGGTTGCCATACACTAATGTATATAGCAACCAAGCACAGACACTGTCCAGACTGTGGAAATGCAGTCTGATTGCAACAGCCAATCACAGACACTCTCACGGAGAGTGAGAGTCTGTGATTGGCTGTTGGCGATCAGTGCAGTGAATATGCATGAAGCCTAATGGGCGACCCCAGAAGCAGCAGCAGGACACTGGTAAGCTCGATCTAACTATCCAATCATGTATCTATGCTATCTATCTTTCTATTTGTCCATGTTTTCTGACTTTTTACTGCACTACACTTGCACTGCTGGAATCTCAGCGAGATCCATAGACATGCGCAGCATGCTGTGATTTTTTCCCTCAGCCCGTTTCTCGCAGATATGCATGTCACTATTGTTTAGAAGGAAATCAAAAGCATCAGAAAGACGTGTAGTCGTTCTCTCATATCACCTGCCAAAGAGAGCTCACTACCCAGGCAGAGGAATCGGAGAGAGTCTCTTACCGACTAATTGTTTCCAAGTCCTTTTAACCCCTCATGGATTGCAACATAAGGGGTTAATAATTGTGACTTTACATGGAAAACCTTTGTAACGCATTCACTTATCTATGTAATTCCAATGTATCCAAGTAACACAGGAGTTATGGAAACAATAGAGCAGCCCCTTCACCTGCTTCTGCAGTCCAGCCCTCCTGTAGGCGGCAAACAGACATATTCACAGCTCGGACCGTGATGGTAATATCACTTTAATACTATTTGGTTATTTACAGCATTGCTAAGATTAAATAATAATAATTTAAGAAAAGGCACAGTTTTGGGGCTGAAAATGTCTACAACGTGGTCCAGACTGTAACTGATTCAGTATGTAATCTGCAGAGGACGTAGTAAAGTCATCGTCTGCTGATCCTTATATTATTAATGAGAATCATGTAAATATAACTTATTTTATGAGAGAAAACAAAGAAAAGTTTGCCACCACTTTATAACTGGACACCCACTGCTTGGTATTCAACATGACATGTTATAGGTTTTATGGTACCTTTACACGCCGCGACGGCAGGCTGGATACATCGCGCTACAGGCTACAAATGTAGCTTGTAGCGTCAATGTAGCCCGTCGTAGCGGCGTCTGAAGACGCGACGCTACAGCCGGCGACAGATACATCTGTTTATGGGCTCTGCTCGAAAACAGATGGCTATATCGCCGATGGTAGCGAGCTGTATCGGCGTGTAAAGAAGCAACGGAAGGGAACTCTGGACACCCGGGGCTGTAGCTGCAATGTAGCTAAGGCGTGACCCAGGCTCCGTGTTACCGCGCCCCATGTGCGATCATTGGTGGAAGCTGCTGCATGACGATTGGTAGTCGCTGCATAGGGAGGCATATTTAAGGAGCTGACGAGTCACACTACACAATCGCTCGAGCGTGCTGTATTACTCAGCCTCCTGCGATGCCTGCCCAATCAGGATGTTATTGCTTCGTCCTATCAGCGTACGGAAGTCTTGTAATCCACAATTGTGGCACGCCTATGTGCTGTCCCTGCTGCACCAGGTCCGCCCATAGTAGCTGGTTGTAGCGGTGTGTAAATGAGCAACAGCTGGCTACTTGAGACACCCGGCGATGTAGCTAGCTATAGATGTAGCGTGGCGTAGCGAACCTTGTGGCGGCGTGTAAAGAGGGTGCGTTGACCGTTTGTAGCCGTTTGAGCGTGCTCGTGCACGTGAAGTAGCGCGATGTATCCAGCCTGCCGTCGCGGCGTGTAAAGGTACCATTAGTGATTGAGTCAAAATATAATGGTGGGTTTACACGCCGCGATATCGGCGTCCAACTCCGATCCAACTCCGACAAAAAGTCACGTGGTTCGTGAGTTGGACCCGATATCGTTCCTGCATCGTACTGTTTGAAGGTACGATGCAGGAACGATGGTAATCCGATATCGGGGGTCGAATGAGCGTGCTATTCAACCGCCCGATATCGGATGCCTGTTGGAGCCGGATCGTTGCATGTAAACATCCAACTCCGATGTGTACGCCGACGCTACCCATTAACTCCCATGTTAAATGGTCGTTCCTGGGTCGGGGGGCGTACACATCGTAGGGACGTTGTTTCCCGATATCGCAACGTGTAAACCGCCAATGCGATATCGGGAAAAGCGCACTAAAAATGCGCGCTCCCGCGCCATTGTATGGTGATATCGGGACGATATCGCTACGTGTAACCCCACCATAAGTGCTAGCTTAAAAAACAAATGCGAAGTCCATCAAAGATAGAAGAAAAAAATTAATAGAATGCACTCACCATTTGCTATAAACACACTGACTTTATTCAAGGTCCTTTAAAATCACATGCAGGGATATAAGACTGAAGAGCTATACTGAGAGGACAACAGCCGTTTTGTGCAGACTCCTGCAAATCTATCTGTCCATGCTACGATCAACTGGTAAATACCATTACAAGACTACATTGTCACACGCACGAATGTCCAATATGCCCCCTCCTGATTGACAGTTCACTGTCAATGTAAAATCTCTATAGAGAGCCTGGTGTGGGTGGAGGCAGCTCTCCCAGCTTTGCTTTATGGCTAAAACTAATTACTTTGATTGTGTCAGAACTGATGCATCCAGTAATCGTTCTATTCAGAGCATTCTTAGTGTGCATTCTGATGCCGGCCAG
Organism: Allobates femoralis; assembly: GCA_033576535.1. NCBI lineage: Eukaryota > Metazoa > Chordata > Amphibia > Anura > Aromobatidae > Allobates > Allobates femoralis. Next base: position 33,932,408 of record JARQOC010000008.1, on the reverse strand, counting down.
TACACCCAATACTCGCACAAACTGCGCCGGACCGGAAATGACGTGACCATGACATTCTCAGACCTGGCCCAGGGTACTCAGGAACTGGGCAACTTGTTCTTCACTCTCAGTTCTTTTCATGAGGGCCGAGACCCGGTCCGGTGACCCTGGCAGTGTCATTTAATAAACGGGGGTAGATGACGGGGGATGACAGGGAAAAGGGGTATTCGTGACGCCACCTGCGGTATGTGGCCAGGATGGCCGCCGCTGCTTCAGAACCTCTGGTGATGGTGACCGGCAGCTTAGATGGCTCCACTCCCCGCAGGTGGAGCACAGTCCCCAGGGCAGCAGGATGGAGGAGTCAATTCATACCTTGGCAGGTATTTGTTAGGTCATCAGCACCCCGGTGTCTCATGCGGCCCCTGCGGCCGGTGGTCACCATTAAAGAAAGTCTCACACACCACAGCTGGAGTTCTGCTACTTTTATTCAGTGGTTTCAGCATGGCCGCTAGGTATTTCCCTTGCCAACCCCTGATTCAGCGTTGTCTCCAAAACCGGGTCAGTGCAGTCGAGCCTCGGTTCGTGTTCCTTCCTCTCTTACTAGGTGTTTCTGTCTCTGGTGGTCCCTCAGCGCTGTAAGATAGTCTCGCCACTTCTCTCAGCGCTTCCGCAGCACAGAGCTCAGGTACCGTCAGCCACGGGTGCTCAGTTGTACCCTTCCCCGGCACTGCTTCCTAGTTCGGCCGCCTTCTCCAAGTTGTGTTGGGTGTTCAGCCACAACTCCCGATAAAAGCTTGGGGCCTCCGGTTCAACGGTTGGGCATAAAGCATCCGCACCGTGTTCAGGGCCGGGTCCCTGTGTCGTTCATTAGCCCCTTGTCTCGCCAGATACGGGCATACGGGGATCTACGTCTTGTTCGTACCCCAAGGGCTCCTTTCCTCCTCTACACTTGTTGGTCTTTCCCTCCCGGGGTGAGCGTGGTCATGCTCCAGCCCACGGGAGTTTTAAGACTTGCAATAACTTGGGGGCCCCGTTGGAGCTTTTGCATTGGGGCTCATGAGTTTCAAGTTACAGCACTGGAAATACGTTGTTTTGTGTTTTCACAGGGCTCATAGCTACTCTATCCATCAGAATAGGACAACTGCATGTCTACTGCCCGTCCATGGAGCCTGAATATTTTGATTATATATATGTATTTAGGTACGAAAATCTCACCAACACTGATAAGAATGTAAGTGTCCTCAGGATTGCACTGTGTGGACGCCCCTCCAGGTTTAGTAACCAGACTGAATGCAGCACATAGAAGAGGAGTTCGGAACTTCTATCCAGATTGGAATAAAGATTGCAAATTCTTTATGGGATGGAGCCTATGATTAAGGACGCAACACACACCAGAAACGTGTCAGTTCTTAAACAATAACTTTGTTCACTCGTCTGTTTTTCAAAGATGTCAAATAAACAATTTCCAATTTTTATCCAAATCTGGATGGACGTGCCGAATCCTTTTCTTCCTGCTGCACAGTATATATTTAGTGTGTCTTGTTCTGTATACCGCGTAGGCAGAGTGGTGCTTCCCTTGCGCTGCTGACCATCTTCACATGATGCGGTATTATTATTTGATTGAATAAAGACATTTTATACCGCATCATCTGAAGGATTGTCAACAGTGGAAGAAAAACACCACTCTGCCTACGCAGCATTTGACGGCTTTATCAGCCTGTGGCATCGCCGCAGCTGACATACCTTTAGCTCTTGTCATTTGGCTGGAAGGTGAGCACATACCTTTTTTAATTCTGATATTTATCAGGGTTAAACTTGATTTTGCTGTCTTTGTCCCTACGGCTCAGCTTGTACTGTACACTGATATATGACAGTATATAGGTAACAGTGCCAACATAGCAGGCCCTCATCCATCCCATCCTCTCTCATGGGTTCTCAGAATCGCCTGCCCCCTAGACTACGCACCTTGAGATATTGGCAGTGGCATTTAAGAGTTTATCAGCAGCAATCAGAGCTTTCATGCAGATGTCGCTGTATTACACTGCTCCTCAGCTTGCTCCATACATCACACTTGAAGAAGGGGCGAAATGGTTATCTCTGTCTTTCACAGTTGTCATCTGTGCACAGGATAGGTGACAGCTTGTAAAGGTGCGACCAGGGGCGTAACTTCAGGCCCAGGGCCCCGATGCGAAAGCTCCAATGGAGTCCCCAATTATTATAAATCTTTAATAGTATTAGTCTTTTTCTATAGGACAAAGGGACTTCTGGGGCCCCCCTAGGCTGCAGGACCGGGTGCGATCGCAACCCCTGCACCTATTGTAAATTACGCCCCTGGGTGCGACTGATGGTACCCTCACTGATGCCAAGAATGAGGCTGTGAAATGACCCATCATAATCATTCATTTATTGCCTGTTGGACTAGTATTGGGTGCATCCTGCTGGGCAGTGGTGTAACTTGAAGCTCATGGGCCCCAAAATTATTTCAAATTTTTAATAGCATTAGTCTTTTTCTATAGGCCAATGGGACTTATAGGGCCCCCTAGCCTCCAGGGCACAGGTGCAATTAGGGGAACCTGACCCCTAAAATCAGCCCCCAGTCTATTTATACCTGTCCCTGCACCACCAGTATAGCATTGTAGGCATCCCTTTGTGTGAAAAATGGGTATTTGTAAAGTTTATAAAACTGCTTTTTTTACCTTCAGATCTGCGGCTTCTCAGTTCTTTTTTTTTTCAGTAAATATATTTATTGAAATTTTCAACAGTAAAAACAATAGAAAGAACCAGTACAATGTCCAGGACTTAATACAAAGATACATTATGTCCCGAAGAGCGCAGCACAGGAGTAGTCCAATAAGGACACTAACACCTAAAGGGTACATGTTTCCCATCTTAGGAATCACCTCTGGACAAGGACCTTATACAAAGAATATAGAATCTATGAAAAGGCAATTGTGGAAATAAGAGAAGAGGAGAGAAAGAGAGAAAAAAGGGGTAGGGGAGAAGGGGAGTAAGGAGAGGGGGGGGGGTAAGGGAGACCCAGCAATTTAAACGCCCACGAGTTGACAATCACGAATATGTACGCAGCCAAGTAAGGAACCCTGTGCTCTCCCTGAAGGACTGCCAGAGGAACCAGGTGCGTCCCTGTTCATGTGCGGCATCACCATCACCCGCCACCAGTGACTCCAGACGATGTAATCTATCCATTTCAGCTATCCATTCCACCGTGGAGGGGACCTCAGTGGACCTCCAATGCCGGGGAATAACTGCTCTGGCAGCTATTAGGCAGAATCTCAGAATCCCCTTCCTGACGGAAACTATCGCACTGGGTATCAGGGACAGTAGGGCCATTTGAGGAGATGGTTCATGACGGACCCAGGTCATCAAATGAAAGGCATCGAAAACTGAGTTCCAGAAGGGTTGCAGGGGACCACAGGACCACCAAATATGAAGCATAGAGCCCGTGGCAGAGCCACATCTCCAGCAGGCATCCGAGATCTCGGGGTTAATCCTGTGGAGAAGGGTGGGACACCTGTACCAGCGTGTCAGTAATTTATAATTCCTCTCCTGCGCCTGACTGGACATTGTCATCTTATGTGCAAGAGTAAAGATTTTCAAACTATCCGCCTCAGAAAAGGTGATCCCCAGGTCCCTCTCCCAAGCCTCCATAAATCCAAGCGTGGTAGGGGGAAGTGAATTCAAGGCCAGGCCGTAGAGCACCGAAACCACGTGAGAGGGACCCTCGGTAGGGAGCATCAGGGACTCAAATGGCATCAGCGCCCCTATCGGCACACTGGAAAGAAAGCTTCACAATTGCAGAAACTCTAGCCAGGACAGTGGTGTCGTAAGACCAGGGCCCCGTAACCCCCGCATGCTGGAGAGCCCACAAGCTTATCCTTCACCTGACCCAGTCCCACCCCATCAAGTCGTGACCAACACAGATACGTAGACCTATTCATTGCTGGGGGAAAGACCGGATTGCCAAAAAGGGGAATCAGTCTGCTCTGCTTCTCAGTTCTTGAGAAGTCACACAGGCCGTTCCCTGTGGCTTCTCATCACCGCCTGCACATTATTCATGCCCAGATGGGCGTGCTAAGGCATTGTGATCTCCCTCGTCCTCCTCCATGGGCGGTATAGCCGGTATGACGCTATTCGCATCATATCCGGCTATACTGACGTCAGCACAGCCATTTGGGTGTATTGAGGACCTTGCGCATGCGCATCGCGAAGTCAGCAATACACCCAAACGGATGTACTGACGTCAGTATAGCCAGATATGACCCGAATAGCGTCATACCGGCTATACCGCCCATGCAGGAGGGCGAGGGAGATCACAATGCCTTAACACGCCCATCTGGGCATGAATAATGTGCAGGCGGCGATGAGAAGCTATAATGCTATACTGGTGGAGCAGAGACAGGTATAAATAGACAGGGGGCTGATTTTTAGGGATCAGGTTCCCTTTAAGCCTCTGCTGATGGGGTATTCAAGAGCCCCGTTCACAGAAACCGTGGATGTCCCAGCGTTCGGATTACGTATCGGTCAACACGTTATCACCAAAATTTGCTGAGCTTATTAACCATTGTAATAAAGCACCCAGTGGCCCCATTATCATGAGATATCAAACCTGTGGCGTCACGCACCTTTTTGGATCCTATTCTTACGTTTACCTCCATAACACTTTATGTAACGCGCTACATCATTTTCACACAGGCAAACTAAGAAAAGAAACATTACTTCTACGGCTCACCTCATATTGTCCACCGTTCGGCCTCCATTCTTCAGCAGGCACACGGGCACTGCCAGCGCAGACAGTGTGAGACAGAATATGCAATAGGAGAAGACTTTAAAGTGGAATTTAAAGGTGCTGCTGATTTGCATCAGTATAAAGGGGACGAGGAAGACCATGATGTACAAAAGCACCCACCACAGGTCCATGCTGGGACCTGAACCCACAGGACGCCGGCTAGTGAGGTGCAATTGTAGGTACAGGAGTCAGGATAGGAGCAGGCAGAATACAGGGAGCAGACAATGAAGGCTTGTCCTATGGAGGAGCCTGGCTGACAGTTACAAGTTGTGATTAGGGAGAGTTGGGAGGAGAGATGGAAATGTGCAGGCAGGTGGGGCAGGTATGCAGGGGAAAGGTGTGTGGGCAGGAGGCACCACAAACAATAGCAGATACAGATACAGGTACAGGTACAGGTACAGATACAGGTACAGATACAGGTACAGGGCCACTGGTGTCAGCAAAGAGGATAAAGTCTGCAGGAGAGAAGAGCACAAGGTGCAGGTGGTCAGGTACTGGGGCAGCACAGGCTCCTCTCCACCCAGCACAAGCACTGGCACCTGTCAGATGAAGGTCAGGGTGGGCTCCTGCCACAAAGGGGGCACAGCTCTCATCTCCAGAGACCCTGGGACAGCAGAAATATAGAAGAACACATGAAAGTAAAAGTTGTGCTGCAGAGATCAGGAAGAAGCATGAGGAGGAGGAGAGAGGGCAGACACTGGGAGGAGCAGTCTAATGAGAGGGAGGCTGCAAACTGTCACACAAGGAGTGTCAGACAGAGAGGCAAGAGCAGGACACAAGTGACAGGAGTGAGGTCACATACAACAGTCATATGATTCATAGAGGACAGAGGCTAATCAGCAGTCTGACGAGAAGCTGGGAGCAGTCTAATGAGAGGGTGCAATAAGATTAGAGAGCCAGCAGTCTCAGGAGAAGCTGGAAGCAGTCTAATGAGAGGGTTCAATATAGAGAGAGCCAGCAGTCTTAGGAAAAGCTGGGAGCAGTCTAATAGGAAGGTGCAATAAGAGAGTAAGAAGACTCAGGATAGAGAAGCTGGGAGCAGTCTAATGAGAGGGTACAATAAGATTAGAGAGCATGCAGTCTCAGGAGAAGGTGGGAGCGGTCTAATGAGAACATGCCATTCTATTAGAGACAGGCTGTGAGCTGTCTAGTGAGAAAGGGTGCAGTGGAGTTGTAGAGAGCGTGCTGTCTCCCCAGGTAGTGTTTGGGAGCAGTCTAATAAAAGAGTGTGGTGTAGTTCAAAAGAGTTTGCAATCTTCTAAAACACTGGAACAGTCTACTAAGAGAGGGTACACTATAATTAGAGAGCATGCAGTCTAATGAGAGAACATGCAATGATTGCCTGGGGGTTGGGGACCTCATGTTGGCTGTAACCTTCATGTGAGGTGACTCCAGTAATGAGACATCTGGCACTGGGTGCTGTCACCCTGAGGACACTATGATGAAGGTTGGGACGTCCTCTCCGTTACATCAATGCCCCATATTATAAACTGAGGGTGCATTCTCTGCCCACAGTCGCTGCTTTCAGCTATTTATGTATTTGCCACAGGAATGTTGCTTCATCTGAGGAGTTCATTGCATATTGCTACATGATGATCTGTATTAAGAGCCCCTTCAATGTACTCTGTATAGAGGGGTTTTAGCAATAGCGTTACTTGAAGCTCATGGGTCCCTGTGCAAAAGCTCCAACGGGGCCCCCAGTTATTGCAAGTCCTTAATAGAATTGGTATTTTCACAAAAGGACCTAAAGGATTTATGGGGACCCTTACGCTCCAGGGCCCGGTCGTGTCCCTACACCTATTGTAGTTACATCTCTGAGTTTTAGAACGAATTAACTCCGTGCTCCAAATCTATCTCCATCTGTCGCACTCTCCTCAGTGTATAGCTTCCTACACAATGATGTAATAAGACTGGCGCATCCTGTGGGTGACATCTGGTACAATTATCTGCAGTTATTAGCTGCGGTGACATCCATATAATAATATAACAAGACATCATCACATTGGTCACAGATTTCCAAGACCTAGTAAGCACTAGAGGTGCGGAGGGTTGCGGCAGCAATAGTGAAGGCTCCCCATGTCCGGACGCCATAGAGGACCAGACTTGATGTCGGCCAGGGGCGTAACTACCACAGGTGCAGGGGTTGCAATCGCACCCGGGCCCTGCAGCCTAGGGGGGCCCCAAATGTCCCTTTGGCCTATAGAAAAAGACTAATACTATTAAATATTTGTAATAATTGGGGCTCCGTTGAAGCTTTCGTATCGGGGCCCCTGGGCCTGAAGTTACGCCACTGATGTTGGGCCTAAGGGTTATTAGCTCAACTCTTCTGTCTACACTACCTGTACAGTGCAGAAAGAGGAAGCAGTCACCGGCTACCACCAGATTCCTGAAGAGGCAGGGAGTCAAAAACCATTGACTGCTAAATACCTGCACAGAGAATCCGGAGGCAGATGAAACTGAGGTCTCAATTTGTACAGTTAAACACATACTAAACACTGACGTCTCCAAAATGTCACCTATACTGACCCAAAAGCAGAAGAAAAGTTGTCTCCAATGTTAAAAACCATAGAAATAACCACAGAAGCTCTGTGATTCTATTTGGTGAAGCAAGGACACAAAAAATGGATAGTTTCGACTATGGATCAGTGGTGTGTCGGAGGAGGAAGACTGAAAACTGCTGAAAAGGACAATTAGCCTATAGTGAAGAACGGCGGGGCCTCAGTGATGTCTACAGTGAAGAATGGCAGGGGCTTGGTGATGTCTACAGTGAAGAATGGCAGGGGCTCGGTCAGGGGCGGAACTACACTGGTGCAGCCGGTGCAGCTGCACCAGGGCCCCGACCGGTTAGGGGGCCCCTTCAAGCCTGGAGGGGGCCCCCAGCCGACCCCCACAAGCCGCGGGAGAGCGCGGCTCTCCCAGCCGACCCCCACAAGCCGCGGGAGAGCGCGCCTCTCAGCGCGGCCCTCCCAGCCGACCCCCACAAGCCGCCGTCACCAGGCGGGAGAGCGCGCAGGAGCAGGCGGGAGAGCGCGGCAGGAGCAGGCGGGAGAGCGCGGCAGGACCAGGTGGGAGAGCGCGGCAGGAGCAGGACCAGGCGGGAGAGAAGCAGCGGTAAGAGCGCACTAGCACCCCCCCCCCGGTCCACACCTGCACCAGGGCCCCCGGGGGTGTCGGTCCGCCCCTGGGCTCGGTGATGTCTACAGTAAAGAATGGCAGGAGCTCGGTGATGTCTACAGTAAAGAATGGCAGGGGCTCGGTCAGGGGCGGACCTACCGTGGTGCAACTGGTGCAGCGGCACCAGGGCCCCGACAGGCTAGGGGGCCCCCCCTCAAGGCACGGAGAATAAGCCGACATGCTGCCGGCCACGCCCCCTCACAGCAGCTCAGGAGCGAGGACAGAGCCCCAATCACAGTGCAGAGAGTGTGTAATGTGACCTCTCCTGCACTGTGGGGACTCGGGAGGACCTCACTCAACCAATCCTGGCAATGCGCGCAGGCCTCTGAAATTCTCTCCGCATGGCTGATGGCTGTTCAGCATCAGCAGCAGCAGATGAGGGGACACAGCTCTGCACAAGGACCCAGGTACAAGGAAATGGACCAAAGACAGGGCACAGGCTGAGGACAGACCCGGGGGAGAGGGGGGGGGGGGGGGGTTCTGCTCTGTACACTGCTTTTATGCTTTTACAGGACCTGTGATGATGTCACAATGAGGGGAGGAGTCAGTGGTCACATGATCAGCTCCTCAGTGTATGCAGGACTCTGCTGTGCTGGTTGTCATGGTGCTGGATGAGATGAAGTTTATGTCAGGAGGGATTTACAGTGTGGATGTAGCAGAGCCAAGTGTGTATGAGGTGTATGGAGCGGAGTTCAGAGTGTATACGTGGTGTACGGAGCAGAGCCGAGTGTGTACGAGGTGTACGTAGCGGAGCCGAGTGTGTACGTAGCGGAGCCGAGTGTGTACGTAGCGGAGCCGAGTGTGTACGAGGTGCACGGAGCAGAGCAGAGTGTGCACGTGGTGTACGGAGCAGAGCCGAGTGTGCACGTGGTGTACGGAGCAGAGCCGAGTGTTCACGTGGTGTACGGAGCAGAGCCGAGTGTGTACGAGGTGTACGGAGCAGAGCCGAGTGTGAACGAGGTGTACGGAGCAGAGCCAAGTGTGCACGTGGTGTACGGAGCGGAGCCGCATGTGTACGAGGTGTACGGAGCAGAGCCGAGTGTATGAGGTGTATGGAGCAGAGCCGAGTATGTACGAGGTGTACGGAGCGGAGCCACGTGTGTGCAGAGCCGCGTGAGTATGAGGCAGGGCCACATGTGCGGGACATATGGAGTAAAGCCGCGTGTGCATAAGGTGGATGGAGTGGAGCCGCATATGCTGGGGCGTCCTGTAGAGGAGCCGCATGTGTACGGAACGGAGGCTTATGCGCAGGGCATGTGGAGCGGAGCCGCGTGTCTACAAGGCATTTGGAGCGGAGCCACGTGCGTACAAGGTGTGTGTGCGCCAGTGGTAGTTCCCCGCGGATGCCGCTCCCGTTCTTATAGTCCCGGCTGCCTCTGCCGGCAGCATTCTTCACTCGAGTCCTGGCTGAGCTGTCTGCTTTTTGCAGCTCAGCATGGTGGGGCACGATGATGTCATCACTGAGTGCCACTGTGCTGATACGTGCAGAGCGGAGCAGCAAGAAGAGAGGTGAGTATTTACTTTTTTTTTTTTAACCCGTGAATACAGTGATGGGAGACTATGTAATGTGCAATATAACATAGGAGGAGTATGGAGTGCAATATACTATATGGAGGAATATGAGGGCCCATTATACTATATGGAGGACTATGAGACTGCCTTATACTATATGGAGGGCTATGCGGGTGTATTATAATATATGGAGGGTCGTGGAATGCATTATAATATATGGAGGACTATGGATGATGTATTAAAATATATATAGCCAATTATATAATATGGAAGCCATTTTAATATATCTGGAGGGTTCTGTGGGGGCATGATAATATTTGGAGGGGTGTGGGGAAGCCTTTATACTTTATGCAGGGCTCTTTGAGGGTTGCGTTGTAAATAAATATTACAATCTATATGTTTACATTAATTTGTTGCCACTATGAGGGGCGGGGGGGCCCCCAAAAAATTTCTTGCACCGGGGCCCACTACAGTCTGGGTCCACCCCTGGGCTCGGTGATGTCTACAGTAAAGAATGGCAGGAGCTCGGTGATGTCTATAGTAAAGCACAGCACGGTTTCGGTGATGTCTACAGTGAAGCATGGCGTGGGCTCGGTGATGTATACAGTGAAGCATGGCAGGGGCTCGGTGATGTATACAGTGAAGCATCGTGGTAGCTCAATGAGGTCTAAAGTCAATCCTGGCGGGGTCTTGGTGATGTCTACAGTGAAGGACAGTACAGTCTCAGTGATGTATACAGTGAAGCACGGCAGGGGCTCGGTGATGTCTACAATGAAGCTTGGCGGGGGCTCGGTGATGTCTAGAGTGAAGCACTGCGGGGGCTCGATGATGTATACAGTGAAGTATGGCGGGGGCTTGGTGATGTACACAATGAAGCACAGTGGGGTCTGGGTGATGTCTACAGTGAAGGCAGCATGGTCTCGGTGATGTCTACAGTAAAGCACAGCACGATCTCTGTGATGTCTACAGTGAAGCACAGCAGTAGCTCGGTGATGTCTACAGAGTAGCATGGCGGGAGCTCGGTGAGGTCTACAGTGAAGTAAGGTGGGGTCTTGGTGATGCCTACAGTGAAGCACTGCGGGGGCTCGATGATGTATACAGTAAAGCATGGCAGGGGCTCGATGATGTGTAGAGTGAAGCACAGTGGGGTCTTGGTGATGCCTACAGTGAGCGACAGCAGGGAGCTCGGGGATGAATACAGTGAAACAAGGTGAAGTTTTGGTGATGCCTACAGTGCAGCACGGCAGGGGATTGGTGATATCTACAGTGAATCACGGCTGAGGCTTGGTGATGTCTACAGTGAAGCACGGTGGGGGCTCGGTGATGTCTAGAGTGAAGCACGGCAGTGGCTCGGTGATGTATACAGTGAAGCATGGCGGGGGCTTGGTGATGTCTACAATGAAGCATGTTGTGGCTCGGTGATGTATACAGTGAAGCATGGCAGGGGCTCGGTGATGTATACAGTGAAGTATGGTGGTAGCTCAGTGAGGTCTAAAGTGAATCCCGGCGGGGTCTTGGTGATGTTTACAGTGAAGGACAGCAGGGTCTCGGTGATGTCTACAGTAAAGCACAGCACGGTCTCGGTCATATGTACAGTGAAGCACAGCAGGGGCTCGGTGATGTATACAGTGAAGCATGGCGGGGGGCTTGGTGATGTACACAGTGAAGCACAGTGGGGTCTGGGTGATGTCTACAGTGAAGGCAGCATGGTCTCGGTGATGTCTACAGTAAAGAACAGCACAGTCTCGGTGATGTCTACAGTGAAGCACAGCAGTAGCTCGGTGATGTCTACAGTGTAGCATGGCGGGAGCTCGGTGAGGTCTACAGTGAAGTAAGGTGGGGTCTCGGTGATTTATACAGTGAAGCATGGCGGTAGCTCGGTGATGTCTACACTAAAGCACGGCAGGGGCTCAGTGATATCTACAGTGAAGCACAGCGGGGTCTCGGTGATGTCCACAGTGAAGCATGGCAGGGGCTCGGTGATGTATACAGTGAAGCATGGCGTGAGCTTGGTGATGTATACAGAGAAGCTTGGAGGGGCTCAGTGATGCATACAGTGAAGCTTGGAGGGGCTCGGTGATGCATACAGTGAAGCATGGCGGTAGCTCGGTGATGTCTACAGTGAAGGATAGAGGGGCTGAGTGATGTCTACTGTGAAGGATGGTTGAGCTCGGTGATGTCCACTGTGAGGTACGGCAAGGGCTTGGTGACGACCACAGTGAAGCATAGCGCGGGCTTAGTGATGTCTACAGAGAAGCATGAATGGAGCTTGATGATGATGTCTACAGAAAAGGATGGCAGGGCTCAGTGGTGTCCACTATGAGGCATTGCAGAGGCTCAGTGATGTCCGCAGTAAAGCATAGAGGGAGCTTGGTAATGTTTAAAGTAAAGCATAGCAGGGGTTTGGTGATGCCTACTGTGAAGCATGGTCAGGGCACAGTGATGTCTACAGTGAAGCAGAATAAGAAGTCTCCAGGCTCCTCTCTTCCTCTCGTCCCACCACATGCACTGCTGACCCCATCCCCTCACACCTACTCCAGTCTCTCTCTCCGGTGGTCACCACTTACCTAACCAAAATCTTCAATCTCTCCCTCTCTTCTGGCATCTTCCCCTCCTCCTTCAAACACTCAAAAATCATTACTCCATTATTAAAGAAAATATCTCTTGACCCATCCTGAACAAACAACTATAGGCCAGTCTCCAATCTCCCATTCATTTCTAAACTCCTGGAGCACCTGGTCTACACCCGCCTCACTCATTACCTCTCCACTCACTCTCTTCTAGACCCATTACAGTCTGGTTTCCGCCCCCTACATTCTACAGAAACTGCCCTCACTAAAGTGACCAATGACCTTCTGACAGCAAAACATAATGGTGACCACTCTCTGCTTATTCTTCTTGATCTCTCTGCAGCCTTAGACACAGTTGACCACCATCTCCTACTCTCTATACTGCACTCCATCAGCATCAAGGACATGGCTCTCTCCTGGTTCTCTTCCTATCTTTCTGACCGCTCTTTCAGTGTATCATTTGCTGGCTCCACTTCCTTCCCTCTTCCTCTCACTATTGTGGTCCCTCAGGATTTAGTCCTTGGACCTCTTCTCTTCTCTCTCTACACGGCCCCGATTGGACAGACTATCAGCAGATTTGGCTTTCAGTAACATCTTTATGCTGATGACACACAACTATACACTTCTTCCCCTGACCTTACTCCTGCTCAAATAAAGAACACCAATGACTGTCTAACCGCAGCTTCCAATATCATGTCCGCTCTCTATCTGAAACTCAACCTTTCCAAAACTGAACTTCTTCTGCTCCCGCCCTCCCTAAATCTGACATCTCTCTCTTAGTGTGCGGCACCACGATAACGCCTAGTCAGCAGGCTCGCTGTTTGGGTGTTATGTTTGACTCTGATCTTTTCTTCACCCACATATACAATCTCTCGCCCGCTCTTGCCACTTGCACTACAAGAACATCTCTAGAATTCACCCTTTTCTCACCTTGAAAACCACAAAAACCCTCACTGTGGCCCTGATTCACTCCCGCCTTGACAATTGTAATTCTCTTTTACTTGGCCTCCCCCGCATTAGACTGTCCCCTCTCCAGTCCATCCTTAATGCAGCAGCTAGGATCACTTATCTAGCTAACCGTTACTCAGACACTTCTGCTCTATGCCAATCACTGCACTGGCTGCCTATTCACTATAGGATCCAATTCAAACTGCTTGTTCTCACCCACAAAGCTTTTCACAGTGCAGCACCCTCTACATCTCCTCCCTCATTTCTGTCTGTCAACCCACCCATTCTCTTTGATCTGGAAGTGACTTTAGACTCACTTCTGCATTAATCCGAACATCCCACTCCCGAGCTGCACCAGTTCTCTGGAATGCTCTATCCCAAGCGGGGGCTTGGTGATGTCTATAGTGAAGCATGGCGAGAGTTTGTTGTTGCCTACTGTGAAGCATGGCAGGAGCTCGGTGATGACTACAGCGAGCACAGTGGGGCTTGGTGATGTCCACAGTGAAGCATGGCGGGGGCTTGGTGATGTCTACAGTGAAGCATGGCAGGAGCTTGGTGAGGTCTATGCTGAAGCACGTTGACATCATGGGGGCCGGTGAAGTCTATAGTGAAGTATGATGAGAACTTGGTGATGCTCTGGTACTGGAAACCTACAGTCTGTGGAGGGCAAAAGGAATTCAATCGAGTATTAGGAAACCCATTCAGAAAACCTAATGCCATCTGTGAAGCATTGGACTATCCAACAATACAAAGATCCTAGCACCTTATGGTCCACAAAGGCTTCATTTAAGACGCAGTCCTGGAAGATTCTGGAGCGCTTGTCACAGTTACGACCTTGAGCCCTAAAGAAAATGTTTGGTGGGATGTGAAGAAGATGGAGGCAGCTGCAAACTTAGAAAATTAGTGATCTGGAGTCCATTGCTAAAGACAATATATAGACAAAGAAAGATTCCGCTCACCTTAAGACCTTCTCCTGTTCTCATCCTCTGCACGGATCGCAGTGAGCTACTGCTAACAATTGCACAAGAAGTTAGAAGCTTCATCCAGTGAATGAGAATATTTCCTGCACCATGAGTAATAATATAACATTTCCATTTATTTTAGCAAAGTCCATAAAAAATCCAGCATGTACAAAAAGTAAAGACAGACCCATGAAATTGGTCACATAAAATCGGCGACTCGTTTCGGCTACTATGATCATGAGTAAGGCTACATAGCAGCCGAAACGAGTCACCGTTTTTATGTGACCAACTTCATGGGTCTGTCTGTATTTTTTGCATGTCTGGATTTTTTATGGATTTTTGCTAAAATAAATGGAAATTTTATATTAATACTCGTGGTGCAGAAAATCTTTACATTCGCTGGATCAACCTTCTAACTGCTTGTTTATGAAAAGGTGAATAATCTTGAGACTGAAGGAGTTTCTACTTAATTTGGCAAAACTACGGTACTTGTTTTTTTAGTTGGTTACGAGTATTTACATTGTTCTTGTTGCAAACAACACACAGTTTGTACAATTTACTAATAATCCAAGGAGGATGAGAGGGGTAATTGTGATTCCAATTGGTTATTATTTTTTAAGGTATTGGAGGGGAGGAGCTCAATTTTATGGCTTTTGAAGTAGAATACAATATAAATAATCAAATGCTAAAATATCTAATGTACAACACTGAGCATTGCCTGAAAGCATCAATAAAGCCACATAATCCCCCATAATACGTCCTTGAAATAGCTTTCAGAGATCCCGGATAATCCCAAAATACACAGCAGTGCCCAAACTGGGGAAACAAACCACACGACATGGTTCTCTGTAATTCACTGCTCAATCTGTTTTTATAGATATTAGTCATTTATATGCACTGGAAGGAGGCCTGGAATCTCAGGCACCAGTGAATCTGACAGTGAATGGAAGATTAATGGTGACTACATCACAGTGCATGTCACGGCTGTAGGTGCTCCATAAAGAAATGCATCATTGTTGCTTCATTGTTGGTGGAAACAGATGACCAGACCTGAGATATAAAACAAGGTGGAAAGAAAGCCTACTGAATCCCTTATGAGAATATACTACACTAGCTGGGTGCCCGATGCACATGCATCGGGATTCTAGAAGAGCGAGTCTCTGACTCGCAATGGCCGCTTCGCGGCCAATGCTTCGCGCTGCTAAGGCGACTCGCCATGCCCGCTGCGCGGGCATAGCGAGTCGCCTTAGAACTGCTCGCAATGGCCGCTGCGCGGCCAATGCTTCGGGCGTATCCACATGACCACGCTGACTCGCAGCGAGAGCGGTCTCAAAAGGGGCAAAAAACCCATTCGTGATTATATAATAGATCAGAGTCTAATAGGCAATGCAGTAGAGCGGTAATGTCTAATCACAGCTGACGTGTTCTCCTTATGTACCACAGTTCAGATCTTTTGAATGTCTCTGGAGCAGGGGTCCCCAACCTGTAACACATGAGCCTCATGTGGCTCACAAGCTCATAATGTGAGGCTCGCAAGCTTGTGATGTGTGGCTGACGGTCATCTTCCAGCTAGGTGCTCCAGATGGTGATATTTGTGAGTAGCCCCTCACAGAAGAACAGATCTGGATAGTGGTAAGGTAGAAACCCCTGGATCTTGGTACACTGATGTGATTTCTGTTGAAAAGATTTAACTGTCATTATTCCAGTAATGGGGGTCTGCGTGTCACTATTGTAAGGGGGCAGGAGCTGGATGTGGCTTGTGACCCTCTCTTAAACTGTGCCCACCAGTTTACACATAATGTAAATGGGGTTCTAGTAACCCCTGTATATGCCCAGACTGACCCCTCATACCTGTGAAGACAACTTTTATTGTGTCCAGCAGTGGAGCGGGTGCCCGTGCATAGTGCCGGGGTCTCGCGAGATTAGTGAAGTCTCGCGAGACATCTGCACTATATTCTATGTTGCGCGGACACCCGCTCTACTGCACCGGCACGAGTGCTCTTGTCAATCAAGCTCTGGCCAGAGGAGGGGTGGAAAGTTTAAAACATGCTGGGTGGGTTTAGCAACCTGGAGGGGTGGGGAGGGGTTTAGTCTCCATGACCATATAGCAGCCTCCATGACTCAATAGGAGGCCACCGCTGGACACAATAAAAGTTGTTTTCACAAGTATGAGGGTCAGCCTGGGCACATACAGGGGTTACTAGAACCCCATTTACATTATATGTAAACTGGTGGGCACAGTTTAAAATGCCCATAGGGGGTGACAAGTTCCCTTTAAAGCTGAATGTGGCTCTCAGGGTCAAACAGGTTGGGGATCTCTGCCCTAGAGGTATGAGCTTGACACAATGATTCACCAGTCCTCACCTCTGCCCGTGTGTAACTGTTATTTTTGACCCATTGAGATACAATGACATGATCTTTGATCTACAGAAGATAAGAGTCATATAAGGTCATTATAATCACCTGAGATAAGTGTAAACTCCATGCACAGCAGTGATAATGAGATATAGACATCCTGGGGAAGACAGCGGGTTACACCTAGTTCATACCTGCCTATATAAGGGTTCCGCCAGCTCAGGCAGCACGTGCAGTTTTTTTGAGGAATGTAGAAGTAATGGGAAAAATAAAGGAAAGACCGATTCTTCAAAACTCCCGCTGGATACACTTCTGGTATTGGTTTACAATGCACTAAAAAATTAATGTCTCCTACCTTAAATGGGGTTCTCTATCAGGTGAAAAAAAATACTCAACCTCGCCGATTTCCCAGTGATTCTATTGAAAAAGCCAACCAGGTCCCCACTGGGTCTCCACTCCCAGATCCGATCTTGACAAGAGGTGCCTGCGTTGTCAAACGTGCCTGTGCAAAGTCACCATTGTGGCCATCAATTGGCTAAACAAGCAGAAGTGGAGACCAGTAAGGGCTAAGATTCAGAATAGGAGCAATGAGAAGTTTGGGGAGGGGTGTTGGTAAGGGCCAGCTTTACTTATTATTAATTTGTTTTTTTCAAATTACTCTAGGCCAGTGATGGCGAACCTATGGCACGCGTGCCAGCGGTGGCACGCAGAGCCGCCTCCGCTGGCACGCAGCCTCGCCACCACACTGCCGGTTTGATCTGCCGGCGCGCGCCGCGGCGCCGGCAGATCTAAGCTGTATCTGAGCAGAGGAGACATTTCTCCTCTCTCACACACTTCTAGGCCCGCCCTCCCGGCCAGCGTCATGTGACAGTGGTCACGTGACTCGCCCGGCATCACGTGACCGCCCTCAGCGCTGGAGACAGGATGCAAGCTGCAGCAGCGGTGCAGGAAGAGAGGTGAGTATGAAATTTTTTTTTTTTACCAGCAGCCAGAATGGGCCATACAAGGAGGAGGATGATGATGGGGCAATACTAGGAGATGGAGGATGATGGGGCAATACTAGGAGAAGGGGATGATGGGGCAATACTAGGAGGAGGAGGATGGGGCAATACAAAGAGGAGGAGAATGATGGGGCAATACAAGGAGGAGGAGGATGATGGGGCAATACCTGGAAGAGG
The DNA here is from genome assembly GCA_033576535.1 of Allobates femoralis. Classification (NCBI taxonomy): domain Eukaryota; kingdom Metazoa; phylum Chordata; class Amphibia; order Anura; family Aromobatidae; genus Allobates; species Allobates femoralis. The sequence continues at coordinate 33,914,926 of JARQOC010000008.1, read as the reverse complement.
AGGATGGGGCAATACAAGGAGGAGGATGATGGGGCAATACCTAGAGGAGGAGGATGATGGGGCAATACCTAGAGGAGGAGGATGATGGGGCAATACAAAGAGGATGAGGATGATGGGGCAATACAAGGAGGAGGATGATGGGGCAATACAAGGAGGAGGAGGATGATGGGGCAATACCTGGAGGAGGAGAATGGGGCAATACAAGGAGGCGGATGATGGGGCAATACAAGGAGGAGGATGATGGGGCAATACCTGGAGGAGGAGGAGGATGGGGCAATACAAGGAGGAGGAGGATGATGGGGCAATACAAGGAGGAGGATGATGGGGCAATACAAGGAGGAGGAGGATGATGGGGCAATACCTGGAGGAGGAGGAGGATGGGGCAATACAAGGAGGAGGATGGTGGGGCAATACAAGGAGGAGGAGGATGATGGGGCAATACAAGGAGGAGGAGGATGATGGGGCAATACAAGGAGGAGGATGATGGGGCATTACCTGGAGGAGGATGATGGGGCAATACCTGGAGGAGGAGGAGGATGGGGCAATACAAGGAGGAGGAGGAGGATGGGGCAATACCTGGAGGAGGAGGATGATGGGGCAATACAAGGAGGAGGAGGATGGGGCAATACTAAGAGGAGGATGGATGGATGGATGGATGGATGGATGGGGCAATACTAAAAGGAGGATGGATGGATGGATGGATGGATGGGGCAATACTAAGAGGAGGATAGATGGATGGGGCAATACTAGGAGGAGGATGGATGGGGCAATACTAATAGGGGGCAGGATGGGGCATATTATTATGTCATGGGGCAGGATGGGGCATATTGTTATGTGATGGGGCAGGATGGGGCATATTGTTATGTGATGGCAGGATGGGGCATATTATTATGTGATGGGGACAAGGATGGGGCAGATTACAATGTAATGGAGGCAAGAATAGGGCAATACTACCAGGGGGCAAGTTGGGGCATATTACTGTGTGATGGGGACAATGGTGGTGCAATAATACCAAGGGACAAGGATGGGGCACATTACTGCTGGATGGGGCATATTACTACATGGGGGACAAGGATGAGACACATTACTGCAGGATGGGGCATATTACTTCAAGGGGACACGGATGGGGCATATTACTACAAGGGGAGAAGGATAGGACATTACTGCAGGATGGGGAATATTGCTGCAAGAGGACAAGGATAGGGCATTACAACAGGATGGGGCATTACTACATGATGGGGCAGGATAGGGACATTACCACAAGGGGACAAGGATGGGACATTACCGAAGGGGACAAGGATGGGGCATACTACAAGGGGATAAGGATGAAGACATTACTACAAGAAGGGGGTCAGGATAGGAACATTACTGCCAGGAGAGGGTCAGGATGGAGCACAACTGCAAGGAGAGGGTCAGGATGGAACATATAGCTAGGAGAGGATCAGAATGCAGCAAAAAGCTAGAAGGAGAGGATCAGGATGGAGAACATTGCTAGAAGGAGGTGGTCAGGATGGAGCACATAACTACAAGGAGAGGGTCAGGATGGAGCACATTACTACAAGGAGAGGATCTGGATGGAGCCCGTAACTAGAAGGAGAGGGTCAGGATGGAGCACATAGCTAGAAGGGGAAGGACAAGATGGAGCACATAACTACAATGGGAAGGTCAGGATGGGAAACATTACTACATGGAGAGAGTCAGGATGGAGCACATAGCTACAAGGAGAGGGTCAGGATGGGACACATTACTGCAAGGAGAGGGTCAGGATGGGACACATTACTGCAAGGAGAGGGTCATGATGGAGATATTACTACAAGATGAGGACCATGATTTCAGTATGAAATTTGCTTGTATTCCATGATAAAATCTATCTCCTATCTGTCTAATATTCTGCATTTTTTCCATACAGATCAGTCCACCTGCTGTTCCTAGAAAGGTACTCTAGGCCCTTTGCAAAAGAAAAACAAAATCACCCTGAACAACCCTTCGGGCAGTGTTTAGTGCATGAATGAGATGAATACGAGTTGGCAGCAAGGAATTTAGTATCACCCTTCCTGGTGTCTGTCAGGGTTTACTACAGCTTATTTGGTAATTACATTAAATCATGCAATGCCCAGGCTAAACTCTCACAAATTCATTCTATTTCATTGGTAGAAATACACTATATGGAGAAAAGTATATGCCCCCTACCACCGGTGGACATAGACGGAAAAGGACCCCTGTGCAAGAACAGTAGTGGGGTCTTAATAGCCCAATAGCTCATTATAATACACAATTTTACCTACTTTAAAGGTGTAAATGGGCCTCCTTACCTCTTGGGCCCCTGTGCAGCTGCACAGGCTGCACCAATGATATGTCCTATCCTGCCCGTTACACATCCACCTCCAGGGGCTTTTCTGACCTCGCATTTAACATCCATAGACATTAGTATGGATTCGGCCTCTCTCCTGCTCTTATAGTAGGATTTCTACAAGATTTTTGGGGGGGTCTGAGGGAATTTTTGCCACATCATTTAGAGGAGCATTTGTGGCTCTGATGTTGGGGGAGGCCGGGCTCACAGTCAGTCTCCATTATAGGATGGGGCTGAGGTCCGGGCTCTGTGTGACCGTCATGTTCTCTCCCTCCAGGTCTATATGGACCCAGTGCACTGGGCACAGTCATGGGGGACAGAGAAGACCCTTCCCCAAATTGTTCCAACAAAGCTAAATCTTTCCAAAACTGCATGTTTGTTATCACCACATTCATAACAACCCAAGCTGTAAAAAACAGTACCATGAGCCGTTCAAGAAATACCATCTAAAAAATAAAAAAAAGAATGTTAAACTGATCACAAGGTGTACAGAATAAAATAATGTGTTACTAAAAATTCTACAAAGAATGCCACCCTCTAAATTAATTTTTTTTTACTATGTGCTGCCCACACACCCAGAATGAATGAATGAATGAATGAATGAATGAATAACAGAGCTCCCCCTAGTGGTGGCTACGGATAGTAATACTTTATAAAATTCAGCCTGTGTCTGAGCAGAGGATTTACAGCTTGGCACAAGGACTATAATGACCAGATAAGAAATTAAGCAGACCAGAATTTGGTACCTATTTAGAATATTTCTAGAGTTTTATGATGGATATTAGTTTTCAAAAGCTTTCCACATTGGGTGAGTAAAAGCTACAAAGATAAAAGGCCTTTTCATCCGTTACCCCGGATATTATACTGACAACATATATAGATGGAGCGCTCCTTCTGTGTACCCTCCATATCCCAACCGCAGCTTTTGTAGTGGACTCGGCTCTAACACATTCTGTATGGGGAATCTGGATATAGAGTCAGATTAAAGCTCTGCACGCCGCTCTTTGAAGATGTGTTGCAGAAGCAAAATGATTTTCAGCAAACTGTCCCTGAATTTCACAGTCTGCTTTGTGACAGGATGTGAAATGTATCCCCCTGGTGAAGCAAGATCTTTGCCCTGCCAAAGTCTCAAGTGTTTAGTCATTTGTGCCTTTAAGGATCCTTACGGTGGCCGCCTCAGCCAAGAATCCACAACCAATTAAGGAGGAAAAATATACAGAATAAGAGGCTGTAAATGCAAAAGAAGAATCGCAGAAATTTGGGGGGAAGGGTATTACTTTGAAGCAGAAGTGCTGATACTGTGTTTCTTATATACATAATGGAAGGAGACAGAGGTGATACAATGTATCAACGTATGAAATATTGAGGCCAGATCACTGCATTGTATATGGCTCCGGAAAGTTATCTGTTCTGTTGGAAACATAACTGCATATTACGAGTTCTGTATACATGTTGTGATGAATAATGATAGGCTATATAAATAAATTATAACAGAGGTATCAGATTTAAGGCATATCCACAGGTGTTTACCATCTCAGGGAGGTGTCCGCACCCTCAAGGAGGTGTCCACTATCCCAGGGAGGTGGTTGCAGCCTCAAGGAGGTGTCCGCCGCTTTGGGGGGGTGGATGCTGTCTCAGGGGAGGTTGGATGCCTCCTCAGGGGGAAGAAGGGTGTTTCTCGGAAGTTGGATGCTTCTCAGGGGGTTGGCCAACGTCTCACGAAATGGCCAACATCTTACGGACATGGCCGACGTCTCACAAAGATGTCTGCCATCTCACGGAGGTGGCCGCTAGCGCCTCTATCACTTTCTTTGAAAGTACCAAAAATCTTAAGCTACCCTTCTTGGATTCTTTCTAACTTAATGGTGAAAGATGAGCATGTTTAGCTCCTCTCCAATGACATGGGAAACGTGACCACCTGTTTTAGAGATAGGTGAGACATGTAGGACATTCCTCTATCACAAGTCTTAGGTGAGGTAACGAAAATGAAATAATCAGTAAGGTGGGCGCAGTTCCTCATATTGCCTCAGGAGATTGTCTCAGATGATAGTGATGTAATCCTGAAAATAATGATGCAGTTGAACCACAATACAGCCATGGGCAAGAGTGGCGCTGAGTCTGGGCACAATCACCTCATGAAAGATCTCCAGGGCATAGGCTCTGTGACACTCAGGCCGTGCTTTTAGTAGGCAGCACAGTATATAATCATAGCCATACGCTACTACGGGGTGGAGAGCACTTGACCTGGGAGAGATAGATATTTACAATTTAGTGTTAATTGAAGATAAAGGCATTAATGAATAGATGCAAGTGTTGATCATGTATAGTTAGGGGGGAGTCTCTCTGTCCAGGGGTACAACCACCAATATACTGTTTCCTTTATAAGTAGCCTGCTTCTACAAGGCTCATTATCATCTCATATTCGTCCTAATCACTGGCCAGAAATCACTGGCAGAATACAGACACTATATACAATGGCTCATACTTGGCTAATATACGTTTCAGGGAAGCTGCCATACAGGGCAGCAACGATCGGGATCGCAGGGGTCACAACTGCGACTAGACCCGGGGGTACAGGGGCCCACCGCCTGCCGACTCTAGCACCTGCTTCACATAGATGTGCATCCCTGAGGACATCCATGTCACTGCACGAGAGATCACAGAGTTGCTATGGGGTCCATTCAGGGACAGATTATAATGAGAGCAATCTGGGCTACGGCCTGGGGCCCGGCAGCTCCAGAGGGGTCCATGGCCAGATTGCTCTCATTATACATGTTTTGTGAAGCAACACCTTTACTGTGGGGGGGGAGAGCTGCTGCTTTGCAGAAGTTACCGGAGGCTCTTAGGAGGCCGGAGCAGGCTGCAGCTGCAGCTGGTGACCACATAGGCCCGCTCATTAGGTTAATATAATATACAATGCATTCCCCCCACCCCTCATCTCTCAGCACTGATGCCAGCGCTGACAGGTGGGCGAGTGGAAGGGAGAGGTGAATATTAAATTAGCTTAAATAGCCAGGACCGTGATCAATGGCCGCAGCTGCAGTCCCATCACTTAAAAAAATAGACGACCATACTCACCTCTCCATCACTCCCATGCAGCAGCGATGTCCTCCTGTAATATGCCGATTGCTGAAAACTGATCAGTGTGTGGAGTGGGGTGCAGGCAAGTGATGTCATTGCTGTGATAAGCGTTTGGCTTGAGAAAACAGGAGGATGTTGATGCTGCAGGGGAGGGGTAAAGAGGAGAACATGATCGTTTATTATTTAAAGTGATTGGGGATCATGTACCAGGATGAGGGGATCATATATACATGGATGAGGGGACATATATACCAGCATGGGGGCACACGTACCAGGATGAGGAACCATATATACCAGGATGAGGGGACATATATACCAGCAAGGGGGCCCATGTACCAGGATGATGTGACTATATATACCAGGATGAAGGGACCATATATACCAGGATGAGGGGACATATATACCAGCCTTGGGGCCATGTACCAAGATGAAGGGACCATATATACCAAGATGAGGGGATCATATGTACCAAGATGAAAGGAGGGGAGGTCATATATACCAGGATGAGGGGATCATATATGCCAGAATGAGGGGACCATGTATAGCAGGATGAAGGGATCATACATACTATGAGTATGGGGTCATATATACCAGGATGGTGGATCATGTATACCAGGATGAGGGGACCATATATACCAGGATGAGGGGACCATATATACCAGGATGGTAGACCATATATACCAGTATGAGGGGACCATATATATCAGGATGAGCAGAGCAAATATACCAGGATGAGGGGATCATATATGCTGGAATAAGTGCCATACTCCAGGAGGAAGACCATATATAGCAGTATGAGGGACATTAATACATACTGAAGAGGGAGAGCAGTCAACTCGTAAGTCATTATAGGATTTAGAACATTACATGGGGCCCATACATGTGACCAACGTGCACGCAGTAGGTGGGGCACATCCAAATTTCGCACCGGGGCCCTTCGGACTCTAGTTACACCACTGATACCATACTATGCACCTGCTGATGATATCTGAGGAAAGCAGAGACTGGCGAATGCCCTACTGGATTATTATATGAATGTTGTCCCCTAAAATTATAACACACATCCAATTATACCATCCATGTTCTGCATACACAATATGATGCCAGTTTATGTTATAAGCCCTGGAACCATCAGATAATCCTCTGCATCTCTGTAACCAGCACTATCTGCCATCACCTTGGTGTTCTCCAGTCTGATTCAAATAATTTTTATTAACGTTTTCAAGATAACAAGAAAATCAGATCAAATCATATAAAGATAGAATATAATACAGTATATGGGGTTAAGTCACATTTGAGTAACAAATAAAACAAGTTAGGAATACAAAAAAAAAACAAAATTGTCTAAAGAGTATAAATATTAATAGCAGTCCCAAGATAATCATTTTATTAAACAGTACTACCTTTAGATTAAGTTATCATCTATTATAAAATAATATATGATCTTAACAAAACAAAATAAAATCAAAACAAATATAACTAGCTACTAGCCAGAAAAAGAAACAAGTAATATATATAACAACAAATCAAAGAAAATAAAGGAGTTACCAAACACCGACACGAAATAAGATTAAATATGTCAAAAATGTCTGTAATATAAAAGGTATATTACCGTATATACTCGCGTATAAGCCGAGTTTTTCAGCCCAAAAATTGGGCTGAAAAGTCCCCCCCTCGGCTTATACACGAGTCACTGTATACTGTATACAGTGTATACAGTATACAGGCCGCCCCCATGAGTATACAGGACCCCCCTGCCTTGTGCACAAACCTGTAAAGGAAGAGATTAGTATACTTATCACTGTCCGCCTGCCGCTGTCCCGCCGCCGTCATCGCGGTCCTCCGTCTTCTTCCGTCTGCTTCCGGCTTCCTCCGGTCGTCGCAGGCAATGACGTCATTGTCGGCGCGACCGAGGAGGAAACCGGAAGAAGATGGAGGAGCGCGTTGGCGGCGGCAGGACAGCGGCAGGCGGACAGTGATAAGTATACTAATCTCTTCCTTTACAGGTTTGTGCACAAGGCGGGGGGGCCCTGGATACTGATGGGGGGCTGTATACTACACTGGGGCTGTATGTACCACTGGGGCTGCGTACATACTACACTGGGGCTGTATGTACCACTGGGGCTCCTGTATACTGATGGGGGGCTGTATACTACACTGGGGCTGTATGTACCACTGGGGCTGCGTGTATACTACCACTGGGGCTGTATATACCTCTGGGGCTCCTGTATACTGATGGGGGGCTGTATACTACACTGGGGCTGTATGTACCACTGGGGCTGCGTGTATACTACCACTGGGGCTGTATATACCTCTGGGGCTCCTGTATACTGATGGGGGGCTGTATACTACACTGGGGCTGTATGTACCACTGGGGCTGCGTATATATTACCACTGGGGCTGTATATACCTCTGGGGCTCCTGTATACTGATGGGGGGCTGTATACTACCACTGGGGCTGTATATACCACTGGGGCTGCGTGTATACTACCACTGGGGCTGTATATACCTCTGGGGCTCCTGTATACTGATGGGGGGCTGTATACTACCACTGGGGCTGCGTGTATACTACCACTGGGGCTGTATATACCTCTGGGGCTGCTGTATACTGATGGGGGGCTGTATACTACACTGGGGCTGTATGTACCACTGGGGCTGCGTGTATACTACCACTGGGGCTGTATATACCTCTGGGGCTCCTGTATACTGATGGGGGGCTGTATACTACACTGGGCTGTATGTACCACTGGGGCTGCGTGTATACTACCACTGGGGCTGTATATACCTCTGGGGCTCCTGTATACTGATGGGGGGCTGTATACTACACTGGGGCTGTATGTACCACTGGGACTGCGTATATACTACCACTGGGGCTGTATATACCTCTGGGGCTCCTGTATACTGATGGGGGGCTGTATACTACCACTGGGGCTGTATATACCACTGGGGCTGCGTGTATACTACCACTGGGGCTGTATATACCTCTGGGGCTCCTGTATACTGATGGGGGGCTGTATACTACCACTGGGGCTGCGTGTATACTACCACTGGGGCTGTATATACCTCTGGGGCTGCTGTATACTGATGGGGAGCTGTATACTACCACTGGGGCTGTATATACCACTGGGGCTGCGTGTATACTACCACTGGGGCTGTATATACCTCTGGGGCTGCTGTATACTGATGGGGGGGCTGTATACTACCACTGGGGCTGTATATACCACTGGGCTGCGTGTATACTACCACTGGGGCTGCTGCTGTATACTACCACTGGGGCTGCTGTATATACCTCTGGGGCTGCTGTATACTAACTACTGGGGCTGCTGTATACTAACTACTGGGGCTGCTGCTGTATATACAACTGGGGCTGCTGCTGTATATACAACTGGGGCTGCTGCTGTATATACCACTGGGGGTGCTGCTGTATACTACCACTGGGGCTGCTGTATATACCTCTGGGGCTGCTATATACCACACTGCTGGGGGCTGTATACCTGTCCTGGGGTCCACCCTCGGCTTATACACGAGTCAATAGGTTTTCCCAGGTTTTGGGGGCAAAAGTAGGGGGTCGGCTTATACACGGGTCGGCTTATACACGAGTATATACGGTATATACATATATGGCGCAAGGAGAGATAAACAGCCCCATAGAGTGCTCAGGTACCAACAACTATTTCTGCAAGTCATAAAAGTAAATAAGCTTTTACCAATGTCAATGGAATATGGGATCTACTTTGCTATAAATGTTCTCCAATCTGAAGATTTATAAGATTACTCAGGGAGTTTTCATGGAGAATGTCTTCTCCTGACACTGTGCCCACTGCAGACTTGTTTCCACCTGAAGAAATATAGTTATAGAGGAAACTGTACACTGGCAGAAGGCGCACACACCCATCTTGCCTCTGGCGACAAATTGATTTTTTGCTCATACTTATAAACAGTCTTCACCACGGACATTGAGCAGAGGAATGAAATTACATTATCAGTCTGAGCTCTTCCCGGAGCAGGGGGCAGGTCAATCCAATAGCAGAGACTTTCCCTTGGCATCATTCTGAATCTTGGCAAGAGCAGCGGAGGTCACATAAAACTATTCATATTCAAAAAGTGCGAGAACTGTGGCGTCAACCCACAGTGATTCTTCTATACAGATGAACAGAAAGAAATTATAACAAATTACTGATATAACTATACCCAGGTTATACCAGCTGTACATATAAAATTATATCAGGAGATGCCCAGGTTATACCAGCTGTACATATATAAGTGTACACAGGAGATGCCCAGGTTATACTGGCTGTACATATATCAGTGTATACAGCAGATGTGCAGGTTATACCGGCTGTACATTGTACATATGTCGCATCCTTGGGATGGGGGTACTCGAGACTGGGCCCTGTCGTCCTCTTGGGCTGCTGGGGTCGTAACGGTGTCGTGACCCGGTCCCGTGGTCCCAGATGCGGCAATACAAAGGGGGTTAAAGAAAAATAAGGGGAATAGAGTTTTTTGTGATGCCACCCGTCGTTTGGGCTAGTAAAGCTACCACTGCCGTCCAGGTCTCTGGGGAAGGATGATGAAGGTGGCAACCAGGATGGTGAGCCCTCCACGGGTAGGGCTTGATGTTCCCCAGAGTAGGTATAGGGATGCAGGCTATGTGAATGGAGAACATTGGGGATGCAGGGTTCACCGTGTGAAGAAGAAACAGACACAGAGGGAACAGTTCTCTTTTACTTAGTAGTAAGGTTGTCCGGGTACTGTCCATAGCTGTTGTCGGGGGTCTGAGCTTGGAAGCAAGTTGGGGCGACCCAGTCCAGGCAAGTTCTGAGGTCTACCTACTGCTTTACTGTCTGTGGGCCTTGGCTGCGTGTAGCTGTGCTGAGGCGTCCTTTAGTCTGCTATGGCTGTGTGATAGGCAGCGCAAGCTCTTCGCTGGTTCCCCATCTTAGCTGGGTCTCCTGAGCTCTAGTATGTGGCTGTGTCTCCTAGCCTTAGGTCGGGCAGGCAACATGAAATCACCCACCCTCCAGGTTTGATTGCTGGATATAGAAGTCATGGCGACCTCGGTCTCCGGTGACCGTACTGCACTAGGTAGTGGGGCCTACCGTCACTGCCTCCACTCCCCGGACCTAGTCCTCCACTTTCCCAGACCCTCACCACAGGTCTCACACACAGTCTAGTCAGTCTTCTAGGATGAGCCTGGCGTGGCTCTGTCCTTAGGGTGTCTTCTACAGTCCTCCTGGGAACTGAACTGCCTGCTCCTGCCCCCAGACCAGAATTTATAGGGGACCTGCCCTGAACTCAGGCTTTAGAGCTCCCCCTTCTGGCCCGAAATCAGGAAGGTGTTGTGTGTGTTACCTGGTGGATGCCTTGCCTTGCTTCCAAGCTTGTATTGTAGCAACCGACCCTGGGGCACCACACTCCCCCTTGGTTAAATTCAGTACTCTTGGACTGAGCAAACATACATAAGCATAACAATAACATAACTAATAACAGAGTCTCAAAATATAAAAATTACAAAAACAAAGAAAAGTTGATGAAAAATAGTCACTCGGTGAATAGCCCTTCCACCATCGGCTGATGAACAATGTGTACCGAAAGTCTTTGCCACAACCAGTCCAGTGGCTAATGATCCATGTTTAAATTCATAATAGTCCAAGAAAATTCAAGACCTCATACAGGAAAGTCTCTGTAGGCACGTATGCTTAATGGTTGCGTTGTTGCAGAAAAAAAAACATAAATTCACAAACATATTTACATGGGAAACCTAAACGCCTTCCTCTAGCTAGTTATCTCTATAACGGGCTGGGATCTGGCCTAGATTGCTACGTGTAGAGCTACGTAACACAGGGATAATACTACTCGTGGTTCCGCTCATGTTATTTACTTCTGTATTGTCAGCCTCTACTGGAGTGTGTGCAATACCGGCTGGTGTTGTGGTGTCTGAAATGGCAGCAGGTCGACTCTGACTCACCATGGGACTGACAGGTTCTCCAACAGCGAGGGGCTGGTTATCTGACTTCAGCTCCCCTGGCACCATGGTCCTTGCAGGTGGATCTGGCACTGGCATGGTGAAGGTCAGGCAAGGGATCACGATTGCCCCCGTTAATCTGTGTCAAATCCTTGGGAAGTCACCCAGTACGGTATGCACCATCTCCTCCTTGGCTGGCCTGGGTACAGGTGTTGGCAGGGACCTGTCTGGGACTTGCAACTGTTCGGGGCATCTTTTCAGATGATCTCTAGAGACAGTGGCTGAAGTTTCTCCTCCATCCCTGCTAATTAGGCAAACCTTCTGAGGGTCAAGATGAGATGGCATCACAGTGTAGGGTTCTGCCTCCCACTGATCATCTAACTTGTGTATCCGCTGTTTTCTTTTCAAGACTTGCTCTACCGGTGTCAGAGGGACGACTGGTGCATTTTGGTTGTACACCCTCTCCTGCTTTTCTCTGGCCTGGGCCAGGTTCCGTTCCACACACTCCTGTACCTGGCGATATCTCTGCTGACGCTCGGTGCCATAGTCCATTTCTGGAAGATTGTTTTCAGGGTTCAGGACCCTCATTTCCCTTTCTCACACTCACTACTTTAATCCCTCCCCCCAGCCAGAAGAGTGAGTCAACCTAAAAACTAGGTGTTTGTGCTCCCCCTTCGTGTCAAGGATCAGGCTTGTCTATGAATGCATGGTTTACTTAATGTAGGGAACTCCAATTACCCTGGACATGATACCACCACCGGTTAGGGAGGTGATATCACTGTGGTGACCAAACCGCAGGGGGCCACAAACGCTAATGGGAGGAAGTGCAGCAGCAGGATGGGAACACCCCAAGGGTATGACACAGTGGAAAAGGCAGTAATGAATGCCTGGGCTGTGGCCAATGTCCCGGACGGCGGGTGGGCCACCCATCACAGATGTCCTATAGGTGACGCTGTTTCCTTTGACTGATGAACCAAACGTGACTGATCAACCAAACTTATGGGCTTCTCCACATTCCAGTTTAGCTTTAATTTTCCAGTTTAACTTTAATTTTCACTATTACTATAGGTGGCACAGTTTTCGGGACAATCACAGACAGTCAGACAGACTGGATAGGGCTTTCATACAGTGGATACAGAAGAAGCTCAGGTTATACCTGTGGCTGCTGCAAATGTATGGTTATTTACAGATGTCCAGGTTACACTGGATTTACATACATAATTATGTAAAGAAGATGCCCAGGTTATACTATTTCCTATTTATATATTATATATATCTGTTCCTATTATTATATAATTTTTATGTGTCTGCCTTCATATTCTCATGAAGGGTTGAAGAGCCTTGAGACGAGGTCACAGTCGCAGGCGCCGGACAATAAGAGTAATGAGGGATTCCTTTTAGAAGTGCGTAATGCAAAAACAACATATTTGACAGTAAATGAAATCCCTTCGGTCTGTGCTGCAGGTCTTTTGTACAATAAAGCTGTGTAATTTTATTATTTTCTTTCTGTTGTGCTTAGGGTGATTACAGCAGACGTATGTGGTCACTAAGCTCCAAATTTAATTACACAGTTCCCAAAAAAAACACCTGGCTGGCGAGAAGCTGCTCTATTATTAAATTATGTAATTGTAGTGGTAAGACGTGGTTCAGAGGAAAAAGATGCTGTTACATTATAGGTGGAAGAAGAGGACACCCTGCGATAGAGGATGGGTGCTCCATGCGAGAAGAGGAGGCGTCTGCTCTGAATCCCATGTCTTTCACCTCAAGTGCTGATTAAGCCTCCTTTAGATGTCTGTTATTTTCTCAGACAATTTCCATCGGTGTGGCCAGATCAGAACTGACTTGTAAGGGAGATTTTGATTTGTGACTTAGATAAAAAAACAGCATACAAGGGACGAAGCGTCGTTTGATCCGCGCTGCTACCAAGAAGACCAGACCTGAGCGTCGTTGAGTTATCTCTTTAATCCGACGCATTTCGGAGCTATTTCCCAGCTCCTTACCCTGAGGAAGGAGCTGGGAAATAGCTCCGAAACGCGTCGGATTAAACAGATAATTCCAACCAGACGTTCCAGTGTCCTGGTCTTCCTTGGTAGCAGCGCGGATCAAACGACGCTTCGTCCCTTGTATGCTGTTTTTTAGACCACGGTGACCCATGGATGTGTGGATCCAGCAGCAGCTACCTACTGAGTGAGTCAACTGGTTGTGGGTTTACACAACCACATCAGGTGAGCAGATTCTGCCGCTAACCATCATCTCCCCATATTGTAGAGATAAGACCCTATTGCGCATTTTGTCTCACAATTTTAGATAAAAAACAGACATTTCCCACAAAAAAAATATGGAGATGTAAACAGCGCCATAGACTATAATGGGTGGTGTGCTGACCGTGAAAAATACGGATACAACACATGTATGTTAAAAAGGGACGTCTTAATGATGTTTGATAGTTTGGACATTTACCTTCCCCTCCATCCCAACCCCTCTTCTATATGTAGAGGTAAGGCCGGTTTCACACTGCGGTGTGATCAAGTCCGGGGCTGTCCGGTGTAAACCTGACATCCCCGGACACGATTTGCAAAACAAAACCAGGGGCAAATATGCTCTCCTGTCCAGTTTGCAGCCGGATTTCTCTGATCTCAGCCGTAACTGCTGAAATTTCAAGAGCGGGGAGCTAGCCGCCGTCCTGAAATCTCTGCAAGGGACAGCTCGTGGTGCTGAAGTTTAGCAGCGCTCGCTGCTAAACTCCAGCACTCGGCGTCCAGCTCCGAATTTTATGTTGGATCCAGGGCGATTCGGCGCCATAGACCCCATGTTAGGGGGCGCTGGATCCGGAAGGATTCGATTTTGTCCGATTTTTCCCCCGGACACAAAATCGTGGCTTGTAAGTTTTCGTGTCTGGGAGAAAACTCTGAATTGTCCCAGATCCTCCCGGACAGATGTAAACCGGATGGCACATATCTGCCATCCGGCTCCATCTGGCCCCATCGCCCATAGCGCTGCATTGCAGCAAAATCGGGTCTGTGGCTGTCAGGTTGACACCGGATAGCCCCAGACCTGATCTTGCCATGGTGTGAAATCGGCCTAAGGGTACACAAAGAATTGGAAGGGAACAGGGAGAGTCAAACATCTTTCATTAAAGTCAACCGTTAAGGCCGGTTTCACACCACGGCAAGATCAGGTCTGGGGCTGTCCAGTATGAATCTGAGAGGTCCGGACCCAATTTTGCTGTAATACAGCCCTATGGGGCCAGATGGAGCCGGATGGCAGCTACGTGCCATCCGGTTTCCATCTATTCGGGACAATTCAGAGTTTTTTCCAGGACACAAAAACGTTGCAAGCAACGTTTTTGTGTCGAGGGAAAAATCTGACAAAATCGGATCCTCCCAGATTCGGCGCGATCCAGCGCCCCCTAACATGGGGGTCTATGGCACCGGATCGCCCCGGATCTGACATAAAATCGGATCCGGGTGCCGGACGTCGGGTGCTGGAGTTTAGCAGCGAGCGCTGCTAAACTCCAGCACCACAAGCTGTCCCCTGCAGAGATTTCAGGACCGTGGCTAGCTCCCCGCTCTTGAAATTTCAGCAGATGCGGCTGCAATCTGAGGAATCCGGTTCTGTTTGCAAATCGGGTCCGGGGCTGTCAAGTTTACACCAGACAGCCCCGGACCTGATCACACCGCAGTGTGAAACTGGCCTTATAGTAATATTGTGAGATAATTCACATGGATCACTGGGAACTGGTTCTCACACAAATCATTTTCTATTTTTCCTACTCGTGAAGATCATGTGGGAGTTCTTATTCTTGGGCAGGGTTATGTCTCCGATCTGCTAATCCATAACTGCACCCCTTCCCTGAAATGGCTGAGGTACAAGGCACGGCTTGCCTCCATCATGTGATAAGAAGAAAACAGATTTATGAGATTAACCAGTTTACGAATGAGTTCCATCAGACTAAATGTATAGATGTGCACATGCCTAGATGTAGCAGAGCGGCATTAGGTGCTACTTACTTTTCAGTTTTATAGGTTTGTGTTATTGCAACCCCAGACCTACAAAAAGAATTCAGTTTTGCTACAACTGATAGCAACAGTCTTGTACAATTTCATCCCATATGTGAGCGGGGTCAGATTGTAATTTTCCAATCTCCTAGGTTCAACCTTTAATCAGACGTAAAGCAATATTGGACATTGTATCTCCAGCTAATCTCTCATTGCACAATGCTGTTGACACGAGTCTCGTCTTGGCTGCAGGTTTTACACAGTGCCGGTATTGTGGTGACTGTGGGGTGATCAGAGAACCCGGGTCTTGTCCTCCACTAAGACTGAAGTCGCACGAGTGCAGCATGAGGAAATCTCGCATTGCACTCAGGCCCATGTTAGACAATCAGGCAGATCAGATTTGCAAGTTTTTCCTTGGCCCTATACGGCCTGAGGAAAAAAATCACAGCATACTGCGATTGTCCGCGAGTCTCAGCTCACTCGCACCCATAAAAGTCAGTTGGTGCAAATGAAACATTGCACTGTACTCGGCAAACATCCGAGTGCAGCACAATATATGCTGAGGCTAGCAATGGAGGAGATGGGGGATTAATCTCTCCCTCTCCTCCGCAGCTGTGATCCAATCGCTGGATCGGATCACAGCCACATGACGCTCTGCCCAAAGCCTGAGCCGAGTGTCATTAGCATATTGCATCCGATGCCATACACTGGTCTGACCCCAGCCTATCCCACAGACCTGTGTGAGGAGAAACAATTCAGGATCGAGGCCAGACAAGCCATCAAATGCCAGTGACAATGAAGTCTGGGGATTTTTTTGCCCATTGGGATTGTTGCATTACATTAATCTGTTCCTTTTATAATAACTCAGTGAATAACATGCTTCTATCACAAAAAAAACAAAGACTTCTAAAATGAACTTTACTTCTCCCACATGCTATACATTGAGTATGCTCTGTCTGCACCATCACTAAACCAGAAAGGAAAACAGTGATATATACCAGGTCCTGCAAGATAACAGGAGATCAGCAGGGACAGCAGTAATATGTCCGATCCTGCAAGATAACAGGAGATCAGCAGGGACAGCAGTAATATGTCCGGTCCTGAAACATAACAGGAGATCAGCAGGGACAGCAGTGATATGTCCGGTCCTGAAGATAACAGGAGATCAGCAGGGACAGCAGTGATATGTCTAGTCCTGTAACATAGCAGGAGATCAGCAGGACAGCAGTGATATGTCCGGTCCTGAAACATAACAGGAGATCAGCAGGGACAGCAGTGATATGTCCGGTCCTGAGAGATAACAGGAGATCAGCAGGGACAGCAGTGATATGTCCGGTCCTGAAACATAACAGAGATCAGCAGGGACAGCAGTGGTATGGCTGTTCCTGAGAGATAACAGGAGATAAAAGGGACAGCAGTGATATGTCCGGTCCTGAGAGATAACAGGAGATAAGCAGGGACAGCAGTGATATGTCCGGTCCTGAGAGATAACAGGAGATCAGCAGGGACAGCAGTGATATGTCCGGTCCTGAAACATAACAGGAGATCAGCAGGACAGCAGTGTATGGCCGGTCCTGAGATAACAGGAGATAAGAAGGGACAGCAGTGATATGTCCGGTCCTGAGAGATAATAGGAGATAAGAAGGGACAGCAGTGATATGTCTGATCCTGAAAGATAACAGGAGATCAGCAGGGACAGCAGTGATATGTCTGATCCTGAAACATAACAGGAGATCAGCAGGGACAGCAGTGATATGTCTGGTCCTGAAACATAACAGAGATCAGCAGGGACAGCAGTGATATGTCCGGTCCTGAAACACAACAGGAGATAAGCAGGGACAGCAGTGATATGTCTGGTCCTGAGAGATACGAGGAAATCAGCAGGGACAGTGTGGCGCCCCTGTGGTCTGATCGACACAGTGGTAGTTAACTCCATCAGTCCTAATACCATGTCTGAGGAGAATTCAGGTATCTTATGATGGACTTCCTATACATGAACACACTTCCCAACCTCTGATTAGTGGGCTGGGCACAAATAGCCTGTTTAGGGGTGACAGACACTGGTTGGAGGGAGGGCTTAGCTGTAGTGAGGAGTAGGGAGGGTGGCATTAGGAATAACTTACACACTTGTTAGCAGACCCACACTCATCCACCATCCAACTCTGTCTAACAGCCTTCGGGCTGTGCAGGACACGAGTTATGGATGAGGTACCCAGGCTGTCAGGACTTTATGCCTGGCAGTAAACTGGAGGCTGCTGGGCTGCATGTTTAGTAGCCAGGCTGTGGGACTACCAGAGGCAAAGTGACTGTCAAAAGGCTAGAGAACCAATGAGTACTGGGTTTCCGCAAATCCAGGTCACCTGCCTGCCTGCCAGTAGCCACGAGGAAGGAAGAGGCACGTGGGGAAGTAGATAGTACCTATAACCTCAACCTAAGGAGAAAGTCAGCTGGAAGGCCATCTACCCATCCATCGTAATGGTGCTTCTCAGACTTACCAGATCGTCAGGCCCGGTGAACCAGTGGCCTTGATCTGCTGGTGGAATGCTACACAAGTAAAAAGGTAAAGAACAGAGACTGTCTCCTTTCATTCTTCCTGCAACTACTCTGCACCTCTGTTCACTACTACAACCCCGAACATCCTCCACCATTCTCCTCTACACCCCAGGCGCCTGCTCCTACTGATGGGAGTGCTCCATCTAGCTGCTCTACCATCTACCCACTGAGGACCACTACCTGCAATGTTGGTCGCTCCTCACCAGATTCCTCAGATGGCATCATGACAAACTCTATAAACTCTTAATTCCCCTGCAAGTACTTCCCTCGTTTACATGTCCGGTCAGGACCACAGGGCTGGGAAATCGCCACCGTGATACACCGAGAGACTGCCTGGCCGGCTACCGAGTACCCTGGTCCACGCGACTGAGAACAGCAATTATATGCCAAGTCCTGAGAGCTAAAAGGACAGGAGCAGAGGGCAGCAGTTAAACTCAAGGTCTTTGGAGCCAACAGCAAGGCAGCGGTGATATGCCAGGCACTGAGAGCTAGGAGAAAGCAAGAAAAGAGCAGCCGGTCCTGTTAACAGGAAAGCAGCATTGGGAAGCTGTGATTCACCAGCAAGGTGCACTATATTAGCCTTGCACACATCCCGTGTGCATCAGTAATACTAAGCTTTCATCCCCTCATAGATGATGGATGTCTGTGTCCTTGCTCATCAGTATTTAGCGCTTGTGCTGCCTCAATTTTGTTTCACTGGAGCATACTGCAGCATATTGGTATTGTGACCTGCTATTGTTAATGTTGTCTTTTTTTCTGGGCATCGTTTTTGGGGGTTTTAGTTTTCTTTCAAGTGAATTGCTCCTTGAAACTAATTGGAAACCAATATGGAGATGCAGATATGCAGGGTCCTGAGAGATAATAGGAAAATAACTAACTAACTCTCTTTTCTCTAGTATTACCTATCCCTCCTAGCTTTGCGTCAACAGCAAATTTAATCAGTTTTCACTCAATTCCTTAATCTAAATCATTGGTAAAGATGTCGAACAACATAAAGCCCAGAACAGAGCCCTGTGGTCCCCACTGGAGACATTCTTCCAACTGAATGTGCAGCCATTTATGACCACTTTTTGGGTCCAATCACTAAGCGAGTTATGAATCCACCTAAGGCCCCTTTCACATCAGCGTTATTCGCTGATCGCGGCAGATGCGGCGGATTTAACGCATCTGCCGCCTAACCGTCACACTTGCGGTTCACCTGTGGCAAGCCCCATGCAATGTATGTGGGGCTTGCGGCAGGTGCAGCAAGTGCGGTATAGTTGCAGTTTCGGCACTTGCGGCACTTGCTTACCGCGGTTTTGTTTGCGGCCGCATCTGCCGCAAGTGCTGAAACCGATACTATTCCGCACTTGCCGCAAGCCCCATAGACATTGCATGGGGCTTGCCGCAGGTGAACCGCAAGTGTGACGGTTGGGCGGCAGATGCAGTATATGCGCCGCATCTGCAGCGATCAGCGAAAAACGCTGATGTGAAAGGGGTCTTACTGCTGCCTTGTCCATCCCATACTTGGTTATTTTTTTAAATAAGGATGGTATGAGATACTTTGTCATATGCTTTGCTGAAGTCAAAATATACTATATCGACTGTGTTTCCCTCATTGACCCAGCCAGTGATTCTGTCATAGAAGGAAATTAACTTAATCTGACATTACATATTAGTTACAAACCTATGCTGACTCTGATTAATCACTTCATTCACATCCAGGTATTGCATACGTTTAATAATTTGTTCAAAGATCTTTCCTGGTATAGAAGTCAGACTCACAGGTCTATAGATCCTGAGTCCACTTTCTTCCCTTTTTGAAGATAGGGACAACTTTTGCTCCTCTCCAGTCTTTTGGGACGTCTCCTGTTCTGTAATTATTTTCAAACATTATGGAGAATGGTTCAAACAATTCCTCTGCTATCTCCCTCAGTACCCTGAGTTATAATCTATCTGGACCTGGAGACTTGAATTAATTTATGTTAGCTAAGTATTTCCTCACTACCTCTCTGTTTATAGATATTCTGGATTATCATATTCCTTTATTAGTTCAGTGAAGATCAGATGATGTTACATTTACTTTCTGAGAGAAAAACTGATGCAATACAGGAATTTAAAAGTTCGGCCTTCTCAACATCATTTTTTACAACTTCACCATTTTCTTTTTGTAAAAATCCTGTAACATCTTTTTCTTTTCTCTCACTTTGCACATACCTCCAAAGCCCTTTTTTATTGCTTTTGACGTCTCTTGCGTGCTTTGCAGCTTCTGCAGACTGCATTGTGTTATTCTTTAGATATGTTTTCCCAAGGAAAGGGGAATAGGGAAACGTGGCTCAACCACCAAAACTCATTCGCTCCCAGGCAACTGGTATGAAGGCTGGCTTCCATCTGGTATAATCAATATAGAGAAAAGAAGCGGTGCCACTGTGCGGTTAAAGTGAACCTGTCACCTAGATAACGCCCCCCAGGCTATCACTACCTGTCCCTGCACCTTCCTATTACTACTCTAACTATCCCTTTCTATGCTAAATGTGTGTTGTGAGTGTGTAATAAAATGTAGTGGGGCGTCCTTGGTCCCTCTCGCCACCTCCAGGAGTCTCTATCACGCCCCGATGGGCATGATATTGAAATCAACCTTGAAGTGTGAGTTTTCACAGTTCTTTTTCCTCTAGTTATCCAAAGTTCTATGAGAGCATGATCGCTGCCTCCTAGGATCCCAGCCACCCTTACCTCCTTACCGCTTTACTAACATACAATGTGACACCTCCTTCCCATTTATTAAGTCTGTTTCTTGCAAATAACTTACCGTATATACTCGCGTATAAGCCGAGTTTTTCAGCCCAAAAATTGGGCTGAAAAGTCCCCCCTCGGCTTATACACGAGTCACTGTATACTGTATACACTGTATACAGTATATACAGTGTATACAGTATACAGCAGCCCCCCCCCCCCATATCAGTATACAGGCCCCCTCCTTATGTAGCAATCCTGAAAAGGAAAACATTATCATACTTATCCGTCCCGCTGTCCCGCTGCCGCCGCCGTCATCATCGCGCTCCTCCTCCTCCGGCTTCATCCGTCTTCTTCCGGCGGGCGCAGGCAATGACGTCATTGTCTGCGCCTGAAGATGGAGGAGCGCGATGATGACGGCGGCGGCAGCGGGACGGATAAGTATGATAATGTTTTCCTTTTCAGGATTGCAACACAAGGGGGGGCCTGTATATTTATCTGGGGCTGCTGTATACCCCCTGGGGCTGCTGTATAGCCCCTGGGGCTGCTGTATTACCCCTGGGGCTGCTGTATAGCCTCTGGGGCTCCTGTATAGCCCCTGGGGCTGCTGTATTACCCCTGGGACTGCTGTATTACCACTGGGGCTGCTGTATTACCCCTGGGGCTGCTGTATTACCACTGGGGCTGCTGTATAGCCCCTGGGGCTGCTGTATTACCCCTGGGGCTGCTGTATTACCACTGGGGTCTGTATATACCACTGGGGAGGCTGCTGTATACCACACTGCTGGGGGCTGTATACCTGTGCTGGGGTCCACGCTCGGCTTATACACGAGTCAATAGGTTTTCCCAGGTTTTGGGGGCAAAAGTAGGGGGGTCAGCTTATACACGGGTCGGCTTATACACGAGTATATACAGGTATATCCTACTAGCCTTGTATTCCAATCGTGCATCGTCCCACCAACGTTTGCTCATCTCCAGTCCTTTGGGACTTCTCCTGGTTTCACGTCTTCCTAGTTATCCAAATATGCCAAGTCCCGAGAGCTAATATGGAAGCAGTATATTTGAGAATACACATTATTTGTTTACTAGTATAATATCCCTCCATAGAGATGCGTCATTCTGCTTGTCTTCCGCTCTGCAGTATTTATAGCTCTGCGCTCGGATTCATATTTTCATCTTATCTTGCAGATATAATGAATAGGACTGTGTTTTGTGTGATGCTTCAAAGCCGCTAGCTCATTAAACTTGTCACATTGTTTGTAGACCCCATAAAAATCGATTCATGAATGATACAAGAGCTCTTGACGCCAACAAAGGAAACATCACCTTGTAACGCTTCCAACGGCTGTGTAATCATATCAGAGTTCAAAGACTTCATTCCTGCAAAATCTCTGCACGCAGGGGGTTACTTATTAATCTCAGATAATGCAAATAAGGGTCGTGACGGAGATTAATGCAATGTCCCCTGGGTGCTATTAGCAGACCGCGAATATGTAATAAACATGGAGGAGAGATAAGGCCAGGCACTCCATTAGTCTAGACTTCTGCCAATAACCTGCATCCTTGCAAGGTTGCCCCGATTATTCCCCCTGGTTCAGGAAATCCTTCTTTCAATGAGCAGCCTTCCAGTGACATGCTGAGGTTGAGGGACTTCCTAATGTCAGCTGTTATCACAAGGGAAATTGTTTAGAGAGTGGTGACTTTACCTGCAACAGCTCTCTGCTCTCTTAGCTCTCTGCTAAGGCTGGATTCACTCATTTGTGCAACAGGTGCAGGGGTTGCGATCGCACCTGGGCCCCGGAGCCTAAGGGGCCCCAAAAGTCCCTTTGGCCTATAGAAAAAAACTATTGCTGTTAAAGATTTCCAACAATTGGGGGCCCCATTGGAGCTTTCGCATCGGGCCCATGAGCTTCAAGTTACGCCACTGCTCACATGCTTATGCCAGGTTTGGGTCAGGAGACCCGTGGACAATCCATAGAATCATAGAATGGTGGAGTTGGAAGGGACCTACTGGGTCATGTGATTCAACCCCCTGCTCAAAGCAGGATTCACTACATCATCCCAGACAGATGTCTGTCCAGCCTCTGTTTGAAGACTTCCATGGAAGGAGAACTCACCATCTCTCGTAGCCGCCTGTTCCACTTCTAATCTGTGTCTCCTCCCATTCAGTTTCATCATATTGCTTCTAGTTTTTCCTTGTGCAAGTGAGAATAAAGCTACGTTCACACATTGCAAATTTTGGAGCGCTTTCTTACGAGCGCTTTTCAAAAATGTGCAATGTGCCTTGTGTCTGCCGGCAAAATGAATGTGAAATTCACTTTGCTGTACAGACATTGCGTAATTTTACGCAGTGCTTTTATGGGAAAAGACACCGGCGTAAAAAGAACTGACATGTCAATTCTTTATGCAGCAACGCCGGCGCTTTTTACCATAGGGGCTGGCGCTGCTGCATCTGATGTCACAGAGGGGAGGAAGAATCCTGGTTCCTCCTCCCCTCTGTGACATGTCTGCCAGCCCCCATTTGATTTTGCAGTGTATTAATATACACTGCGAAATCTAAATTAAAGAAAGTCAGAGGTATTAAAAATAATAAAGAATTAATACTTACCTCTCCGCCGGCTTGTTCGTGCTATCCGGAGCTGAGCCAAGGCCATGTACCGATGTGACAAGACCTGGCATGCCGCCATGGGCACTGATTGGCCAATCGCGGTCATGTGATATGTGATGCACACATCACATGACCGCGAGCAGCCAATCACAGCGCCCAATGTCATTATGACATCATACAAGGTCCTGGCAGGTCGATGCCTGCTGCTGCTCCAGGCTCCTGAACACCCGGCGGAGGGGTTAGTTTTACATTTGATTTCGCAGTGCATTATACACTGGGGCTGTGACAGATGTCACAGAGGGAGGAGGAACAGAATTCTTCCTCCCCTTTGTGACATCACTGAAGAAGTTGCCCCGTAAAAACACGCGGTGTGTGAATGCACCGTGTTTTTTTACGGAGCTTTTTTCTGCTTTTTTGCATGGGTGCAAAATGCTGAAAAAAGCGCCTAAGCAAAAAAGCGCAAAAAAGCACTATGTATGAACATAGCCTAAAGCTGATCCCTCTACAGTGTGACAGCCCTTGAAATATTTGTAGATCGCAATTAAATCTTCTCTCAGTCTTCTTTTTTGCAAGCTAAATATTCCCAAATCCTGTAAGCACTCCTCATAGGACATGGTTTGCAGACTGGTCCCCATTCTGGTTGCTCTTCTCTGATCTTGCTTCAGCTTGTTTATGTCTTTTTTAAAATGTGGCGCCCAAACATATTATTTCAGATGAGGTCTGACCAAAGAGGAGTAGAGGACTTCACGTGACCTAGACTCATGTGAGACTATGTGTGACGCCCACAGGGCTTGATGAAGGGTAGCTGTATACCTGATACTCAAGAGACAGGAGAAGGAGCTTCATAAAACCAAAGATATTTATTGAAGCAAATAAAACAACTGATGAAAGATATCTGAGGGGAGGACCCTCTGGATCACAACACTGTACCACGTAGTGGAGCACCAGCAAGGGATACCCCTATACAGCGATTCCTCACACTGTTGACTCATGTTCAGTCTGTGATCTATTAGTATACCCACGTCTTTTTCACATGTGCTGCTGCCTATCCCTATTCCTACCATTCTATATACCTTTTACATTTTTCTTGCCCAGATGTAGGCCTTTGCATTTTTCCCTGTTATAAACCATTCTGTTAGTTGCTGTCCACTGTTCCTTTGTTTAGATCTTGCTGAATCCCCTCTCTCTTCTCTAGTATTACCTATCCCTCCTAGCTTTGTGTCAGCAAATTTAATCAGTTTACCCTCAATTCCTTCATCTAAATAATTGATAAAGATGTTGAATGTGGCGCCCCACTGGTCGGGACGTCACGTAGGCGTACTGCAACCAGACCAGAGTGTGTAGTATTCCTGTGACCAGGGGACTGGGATGTTAATAGGGGACCCTCACCACACGCATCCACACACCTTAGGTCAGGGGACCAATAGGTTAATCCGTTGCTAGGGAACCAGTCCCGGTGGGAGGAGCTTAGGTGGGTAGTGGAGAGCGTGAAAGTTAGTCAGAGAGTAAGTCGTTGGAGTAGGACCCTGCGAGAAGCACAGTACAGATGGCCCAGTAATGGAAGGGGATCCTAAGGTGTTGAGGTGCACCCGAATCCATGCCGATACGTCTCCTCGATGGAAGGATCCAGTCCACACCAGAGGACCGGCTCCGAGGCGGTGCGGGTGTTTACCCCCAAGCCGCAGGACAGGACAGCAAGGACTTCTTTAGCGGTCGTGGCAACCCCTACAAAATTCCCCTAAGACCCCCGCATAGGGTCAAGGATGCCCAGAGAGCAATAGGCTCCAGAAAGAGGCTCAGAGAGCGATAGACTCCAGAAGGATCCGTGGGGACCAGCGGTGGGCTCTGTGCGTGGGAGCGCAAGGAAGGAAAGAGGGAGGGCACAGTAAGGACAGATGAGAGCAAAAGCGGGCACATGACAGAGGGTCCCCAGTGAAATGTCCTAAACCTCTGGTGACTACCCAGGCCAGCAGTACCCGTGACCTGTGAGTAAAGAACTGTTTGCTGCCTGAGTCACCAGTAAAACCCGGTTCAGAGACAAAGACTGTGTGGTGTGTTTATTAGCCTGCGCCAGAGGAACCATACTCCTGCTCACAGAAACTATTAGCCTGCATCTCCACCTGACGAGCCACCTCCCTGTATGAGTTCTCCATTCTTCCATTACTGCCCCGCGGATCCCGTGCCACCTATGGGGAGCGTTACCAACTAGCTGCCTCATCACCATCCCTGGAGGTCTGCAGCAGCGCCGGTATCATTACCGGATACCGAGGGTGGCATCACAAACTCTTTTATTTTTAAAACCCCTTTTAACGACCACCAGGACCATGGGACCGGGCACAGGTCGCCCGTGATATCCCCCAGTAAATCAATGCCCGCAACCGGATACCCCACGGCCCTGGGGCAGGTCAGCTTTTGGCGTCACGAACAGGATCCCGTGCCCGGTAAAACCGGGTACTGTGTGCCTTGGACTTTGCTTTAAACCGAACTTTATTGCTGGGCCCCAAAAAGGCGGGGCCAGGGACTTGACAACATGTGCTGGCCCAGGGGCGTGCCTCGGCCCCTCATCGTTGGAGGACCATGCCAGAGGACCGAAACTGCCTGCCCACCCCAATTGCCACCGAAAAACCAAGGGGGCGGGCCAAAGATCAAAGTACCCTTGCCGGAAGATACAAAAAGCGGCAGGGAGGGTGCGGCAGTAGACAAAGAAGGACGGGTGCGGTATACGGGTCGGTGAAGATGGCTGCAATGAGGCTCAGGCTCAGAGACCTGGTTCTGGAGGGGGAGGACGAGCTTCGTGCGGAGGCCGCAGGTCTGGTTGCAGCTTCCTTGTTGACCCACGAAGGGGATGCTGAATTCTGGGAGACTGTGTTTTGGGACTTGAGAGTCCAGTTAAATGAAGCACTGGACTGGACCTTCAGGCAGTGGTGCACCGGTACCTGGTCTGAGCTGTCCCGGCTGGCAAGGCTGGATGCGCAGGCAAGAGCCCCGACCCTGGGTGAGCCTGAAACCGCCGAGACCAAAACCACAACCAGTTCTCCCGGAGGAGAGAATGGAACCTATCATCGATGTAGAAGTCGGGGCATCCAGGCCCCGCACTTTGCCAGACGATCATGAGCCATCTGCTGATGACGACGAGGACCCGGAGGAGCCAGCCGAGTCTGACATCCCGGAAGTGCCCGTGGGAGAACCCAAAGTGATCGTGGAGGCAGTCCTGGAGGAGTCATCCAGCCAGCTGGACTCCGAGGAGGAGAGACCCGGGGAGGACGACCAGGACGGCAGCGACAATGAAGTCATTGTCCCCATATCTTCCAGTGGGACAGTCATCAGCACCGGCAGGTGGGGAGAGTCAGTGTTGCTGCCATCACCGGGGTGCAAGACAGTGCCCCTGTCTCGGTTCGTGAACAACCTGAGCTGGCGGAGCAGCAGTATCGGGCCAACCAGGAGGAACAACAGATCTTGGTTGACCAAGCAGAAAGACGGCACCGCCGCGAGGAATGGTGGGCCCTAGAACAGCAAAACTTATTGGAGAGATCCCAAGCCGAGGGTTACAGCTGAGACCACCCGAGGAGAAAAAGTCAGGTACGGTGACGGCGTTTAACCTGGGCAGCAGGTGTGATGCCGGCCTGATGTAGAGGCTCACCTCCCTAAGGGCTACCCGGACAGGGATCTCTACCGCCATGACCGGGTGGACTATGAACGGGTATGCCCTAAGCGTCTATAAGTGCAAGGACTAAAGACATCAAACCTAGTGTGTATATAGTTCTGATTGTGTGATATGAACATTGCGCAAACTCTTTTGTGTAGTTGAGCTTCTGGAATGTCACACGTTAAGCCGAAGGACTCTATTTTGTGTGTATTTAAATAGTCCGGTGGTGAAATGGACGCTACCGTACCAGTGCAAGATAATTACCACCGGAACTGTGTGTGTGAACCTGGCCCGCTTAGGCCGGTTGTATATATCTTTAAAATGGTTTTGGTCTTGTTGACCCGGTAACGTTAGTAGAAAAGTGCCTCACGGAAGGGATGAAAAATATTGCATAATGTTTAGTGTGAATAAGAATGTTATTTATTTGTTTGCCATGCATATAAAAATTAAACTCTGTGCCGGGTACAGGTCTGGTCACTCGCGGATGAGTGAGCTTAACCAAGGGGGAATGGTTGGGACGCCACGTAGGGGTACTGCACCCAGACCAGTGTGTAGTATCCCTGTGACCAGGGAACTTGGATGTCAATAGGGAACCCTTGCGACACACATCCACACACCTTAGGTCAGGGGCCAATAGGTTAATCCGTTGCTAGGGAACCAGTCCCGGTGGGAGGAGCTTAGGTGAGCTGTGGAGAGCGGGAAAGTTAGTCAGAGAGAGAAAGTCGTTGGAGGAGGACCCTGCAAGAAGCATGCTCAGTACACTAAAACTTCTCTGTTCCCGTGTTATTTCACTTTCGCAATGTATATACATAGATTAAAATTAAATAAGGCAAGTGTTAAAAAAAAAAAAAAATCCTCACCTCTCTGCCGTGTGTTCCGCGATGCATCCATTTACGAGACTTAAGAACCTGAATCAGCTGACCGGGCAACCCAATCAGCTGATTGGTCACATGACCGCATCAGCTGAGCGGTTTAAATAGAGCGCCCGCCAAATCCGATTGGGCAGGCGATTTAAATCGCGCTGATCGGGTTGCCCCGCCCAGTCAGCTGATTCAGGTCCTTAAGCCATCGGATGTGGATGCCGCACATCGCGGGACACTCGCCGGGGAGGTGAGGATTTTTTTTTTATTTTCAGTGTTCAATGAGGGAGAGAGTTGAGTTGGGGAGAGAGGAGTGAAGGACGACGCAGGGCCATCGTGGCAGGAGAGAGACTCTAGGGGCACCAGGCATTGCAGTGCGCACGAATCTGGACCCGGTGCGACTACCAACCAGGGGGGTCTGGTCCCAGGCAAAGGACCGGCTCTTGGCACGGTGCGGGTGTTCATCCCCAAACTGTTAAACTGGAGGCATCGAGTTTCTGTAGGAAGTCGCGGGCAAAGACCCGGCGCATCCCTTGGAAAGGCATACTGAACTAGGGTCAAGGGGACCTAAAGGGGAGTCCTCCACCAAAGACCCGTGGGAGCCGGCTCAAGGCTCTGCGCGAGGAGACGCTACATGGTAGAAGGAGAAGAGAGCGCAGTGAGGGATCGGCAGGAAACGGCAGGCACACCACCGAGGATCCTAAGTGAAACATCCTGTTCCCTGGTGACTACCCAGGCCAGTAAGACCCGAGTGACTGTAACATCTGCTAATTTGCCTGAAGTACTGCAAGTAAACCCGTTCAGAGTTCAAGACTGTGTGACATACTTTATTTCCCTTGCCTGATGAGCCACACACTGCTGCAAAAGGACAAGTGACTGTGCTGTGTGGTAAGCTGCCTCTCTGTGTAAAAACTACTACCACAACTGCCCACAAGATCCCGCTCCACCCATGGGGAGCATAACCATCTTGCTGCCCAAACAACATCCCGGAGGTCTGACCCACAGCACCGGTAACCATACCAAAACCGTAGGTGGCGTCACAAACAATCTTTATTATTTTTATTGACTCTTTTCAATGACCAACAGCGCCACGGGACCAGGCACAGGCCCCAGTGACATCCCCCGTGAATCAACTGTACCATCTCTAGTGTATCAACATACACTAGAGACGGTACAGTAACTATTACTATAGTAAAAAATTTTGAAACAAATATTTAGCCCCCCAACAGGCGCAAGTTAGGCGGGAACTAAAGCACTACCGAGAAGCAAATTTGATAGCAAAGTGACCTAAAGGGTAAGACACCATTAACAGTCTAAAGGTACCGTCACATGCGGCAATATTGCTGGGCACTTTCACTGGCAATTTGCTGGTTGCAGTGAAATCATGGACACATTGTTCTATTTTGTTGCTGTGTACAAATGGAACAATGACGGTACCTTTAGCGTCATAAGACCACCTGGAGAGTAGGTGGAAAAACTAATATAGTGTATATATATCCTTTTAGATCACAACAAACACCTAGAAGGGGAACGCACCCACCCAAGACCGCGACCTCCCAAAAAGGAATACTAACATCTATATACGAAGATGGAAGATGTACATTCTGTATTTTTAGAAACAACAATTACATGGTTTTAATAATCTTTTTAATAAGTTTTTAATATAATTTAAGAAATAAACGGCTGAAAGAACGGCTAAGCAAAACTTTTGACTGGTTCTACAAAGTACATTTGTACACAGCCACAAAATGTAACAATGTGTCCATGATTTCACTGCAACCAGAGATCTGTTCAGAAGTTGGACACAGAAGTTGGTGTGTGTAAAGCGGCCCTTACTGCTAAAGTTATCCAAAATTCTATGATATCATGATCACTACCTCCTAGGGTCTTGGCCACCCTTACCTCCCTGTTTATAAGAATTAGAACCAAGGTAACAAATCCCCTCGTTTTCTCCTCTTATTTTTGGAAGATAAATTTGCCAGCAAAACAGGGCGTGAATTTGCTGGACCTGTCCTTTCCTGAAGGAGATTTCCAACAAATGTCTGGATAGTTGAAATCTCCCATGATCACTATGTCATATTTTTTTTAGAACTTGGCCATCCGATGCATAAAGAGTTCATACATCAGAGTTCACACTTGGATAGCGAAATACGGATGTGTAAAACCTGCCTTGAAGCTCATTAAACACCAGGTTTTTTTATGTGCGACCTTTATCCATGTTTGAGCACTTCCACCTATGATAGACTTGTGGACTACCCCATAAACTATTATTTCCCCCATCTGAGAAAAACTGGTGAAACTCAGCCCTAACTCAGATGATGCTGATCAACAACACTGATGAAACTCGGAACGCTTTTTTTCTGCCTATATATCATGGACGCCTGAATGAGCCCTTAGAAAGTGAGACCTCAGTCAGGAAATATGAAGTGGTTATCCAAT
The DNA here is from genome assembly GCA_033576535.1 of Allobates femoralis. Lineage (NCBI taxonomy): Eukaryota > Metazoa > Chordata > Amphibia > Anura > Aromobatidae > Allobates > Allobates femoralis. Next base: position 33,884,714 of record JARQOC010000008.1, on the reverse strand, counting down.
TTTTAACTCTTCTAAATTCAATTTTAGAATTTCAATCTCCTTGGTCATCTCCCATGAAGTCCACTTTGGCTCAAACAACGACAGATGGTGTGATCTGACCCTGATGTTCCCTAAGCTTGAAGTTCACCTTTAAGTTCTTTAGAAGTTTTTCTGGGCTCTTTTGTTACGATTCGCATTATTCGGCTCTTTGATTTGTCATCAATTTGTCTCCTATGGCCACGTCCAGGGAGGTTGGCTACAGTCCCATGGATCTTAAATTTCTGAATAATTTGTGCAACTGTAGTCACAGGAACATCAAGCTGCTTGGAGATGGTCTTATAACCTTTACGTTTAACATGCTTATCTATAATTTCCTTTCTAATCTTCTGAGACAGCTCTTTCCTTTGCTTCCTCTGGTCCATGTTGAGTGTGGTATACACCATGTCACCAAACAGCACAGTGAGTATCTGTAACCCTATATACAGCACAGTGAGTATCTGTAGCCCTATGTACAGGTCACTGACTGATTACAAGATTGTAGATACCTGTGAGGCTAATTAGTGGACACACCTTGATTTAACATGTCCCTTTTGTCACATTATTTTCAGGGGACCATCACTTCTGTCCAGGCCGATTTTATGAGTTTAATTCTGTGGCAGCAGGGCTGAAAAGCAATGTCTGACTTTCATTTCTTCATTTTCATAGATTATTTATTTCTAATTACGTTTATCAAATTCAAGTTATTTCTGTTACTATTGTGGGTTTTACTTTCATTAAACGAGGGGTACTAACAATTTTGATCATGTGTGTTTATTACACCTCACACTGTAGTCATATTCAGAGCTACAATCATAATTTTGCTAAGTTGCGGTTTGAAATCGATCAATATTTGGTCCATGAAAGATGACAAAAAAAGAGGGGGGGGGGGGAACAAGAGGTGCAATAGTGCCCTTATCACTAGTCACTAGCTTTTGCTAAGGTGAGAAATAGTGAACCACTCACCTATTCCAGCTGTGAGACCCACAACTGGTTTGTAGACCTGTTTGGATAAATATCCTGATGGCTGCTGCTGGACTTCCACCGGTCTCACAAACGTGAAGGTGAAACCAGAAGCTTAGGGAAGAGAGGTGTACCACAGTCCGCGCTGCCAGGGTCACTCACATCAAAGAAAACGAGTAGACGATGTCCAGTTCAATCCTTCTTTATTCTCCTACGCGTTTCAGTGCCATCCTGATGAAGGTGCCAGGATGGCACTGAAACGCGTAGGAGAATAAAGAAGGATTGAACTGGACATCGTCTACTCGTTTTCTTTGATGTGAGTGACCCTGGCAGCGCGGACTGTGGTACACCTCTCTTCACTAAACTTATAAAGATGAGGTCGGCCTGTAATTGACCATAGGTGACCTCAACTATGAGAGACAAAAATGAGAAAACAAATCCTGAAAATCACATTGTCTGATTTGGAAAGAATTTTTTTTCAAATTTTAGTGGAAAATAAGTATATAGTCAATAACAAAAGTTGATCTCAATCCTTTGTTCTATATCCTTTGTGGGTATTAACAGAGGTGAAACATTTTGTGCAAGTTTTCACACGGTTGGCACACACTGTTGCTGGTATGTTGGGCCATTCCTCCATGCAGATCTCCTCTAGAGCAGTGATGTTTGGAGCTGTCACTGGGCAACACGGACTTTCAACTCCCTCCAAAGGTTTTCTATAGGGTTGAGATCTGGAGACTGGCTAGGCCACTCCAGGACCTTGAAATGCTTCTCACAAAGCCACTCCTTCATTGCCTTGGCGGTGTGCTTGGGATCATTGTCCTGCTGAAAGACCCAGCCATGTTTCATCTTCAATGCCCATGCTGATGGAAGGAGGTTTGCACTCAAAATCTCACAATACATGGCCCCATTCATTCTTTTATATACACAGATCAGACATCCTGGTCCCTTGGCAGAGAAACAGCCCCAAAGCATGTTGTTGCCACCCCCATGCTTCACAGTAGGTATGGTGTTCATTGGATGCAACACAACATTCTTTCTCCTCCAAACATGATGAGTTGTGTTTCTACCAAACAGTTCTACTTTGGTTTCATCTGACCATATGACGTCCTCCCAATACTCTTCAGCATCATCCAAATGCTCTCTAGCAAACTTCAGACGGGCCTGGACATGTAATGGCTTAAGCAGGAGGACACACTGCAGGATCTGCGTCTCTGGCGGCGTAGAGTGTTACTGATGGTAGCCTGTGTAACGTTGGTCCCAGCTCTCTACAGGTCATTCACTAGGTCTCCCCTAGGTGGTTCTGAGAATTTTGCTCAGCGTTCTTGAGATCATTTTGACCCCACAGGGTGAGATCTTGCATGGAGCCCCAGATCGAGGGAGGTTATCTTGTATGTCTTCCATTTTCTAATTATTGCTCCCACAGGTGATTTCTTCACACCCAGCTGCTTGCCTATTGCAGATTCAGTCTTCCCAGCCTACAATGTTGTTTCTGGTGTCCTTCGCCAGCTCTTTGGTCTTCACCCTAGTGGAGTTTGGAGTGTGACTGTTTGAGGTTGCAGACAGGTGTCTTTTATACTGATAACAAGTACAAACAGGAGCCAGCACTACAGGTAATGGGTGGAGGACAGAGGAGCCTCTTAAAGAAGAAGTTACAGGTCTGTGAGAGACAGAAATCTTGCTTGTTTGTATGTGACCGAATACTTATTTTCTACCAAAATTTTTGAAAAAAATTTCTTTCCAAATCATACAGTGATTTTCAGGATTTATTTTCTCATTTTGTCTCTCATAGTAGAGGTCACCTATGATGGCAATTGCAGGCCGACCTCATCTTTTTAAGTGGGAAAACTTGCACAATTGGTGGCTGACTGAATACTCTTTTTCCCCACTGTAATTCTCCCATTAAGACCATTATATTGTGTAATAATACACATGGTGAACACAGGGCACCACAACACAGAGTGAGCCAGCAGGGGGCAGCAGTGTGGTGTGAGGTCCTGGAATCAGATGATGATGGAACTGGTAGAACTGTGACTGCAGCTGTGGATGTAACTGGTGTAGAAGGAGCAAGCGGTCCACAGACATAGATAGAGATACATGGATAGAGATGATGAACATTCTGCTGCTTTCCTGGTAGCTCTCAGGACTTAGCATATAATGGCGGCTGCCATCTGCTGCTGTCTTGTCAATCACAGTACTAAAGTGAATCCTCATGTAAAACACCAAAACTGTAAAGTGCAGATTCGCGGGAGTTGTATAACTGAATGTGATTACTTTCCCACCCCCACTATTCCTTGATCTCATTAATACCAAGAATTGCTGACTGGAGATTTTACTGATCGGTTTTCATTCTGTAAATTATATTCTAAATAATGGGAAAATGAAAATCGGCCCTGGAGTCATCAATTAGCCGCTCGGTCGCCCGAGTGAAAATTAAAATAAGACATTGATAAATTTACGCAATTAACCTAGTTTACTCCGGCCTCTGGGAAGTATCATACTGTGTAATACTGGAGCTGAAGGTCTGGGGACCGGTTATTAGGAATGAAGGACGTCCGATAGAGAGGACGTGTAGGATGTAAAAGAGTGTTCCCGTCTGGGACATTTACGACATATCGGTGAGACGTCAGATGTTTGGGCCACCGCAGGTACAGGTTATGCCAATGGATGCGTCACAGGTGTCAGGACGGGGAGGTGCTCTGTAGATTCCTGCAGTGACACGGCTCCAAAAATAATATTTACATCCATTGTTAATGATCAGTCAGATACAAACCAGACGGACTTGTGAACCAGTGGAAGGTTTCCTCCCTCTTATCACATGTAGCCCACGAGCATGATCGGTCATGTGTCCGGGCAGCCTCTCGGTAAAGAGTGATGAGAAGCTAGACAGCTACTCCAACCGAGCAATCCAAGAGTCCTAAGGGGAACGTCTGCAAAACAGACATCCAAACCTCACAACCAGTAATACAGAATTGATAGTCTGACCACCAGGATTTCATTTACTGGGATTTCCATTATTATTACTTTTTATAGCTTTGACCACTTTTATCTTGAAGGGAGCACCCCAACATCATTATCATGAAACTGTATCAAAATGCTGCAAAAGTTGCAACAAAACCAGAGTGTTCTGACGTTGTGTTGTATATTCAGGGTAATTGCAATAAAATAAAGCATTTCGACTACACCATCTTTGTAAACCTGTTTTTCGCAGGATCCACCAGGCAGAACCTGAGAGGACAGGATGTGCAGAAAGTGTGGGCCTCAAAAGCCGCACACAGTGCAGGTTTTCAGGATTTCTTTAGTATTGCACAGGAGATAATTGAATCACCTGCACTGGTGATAATTCCAGCCCTGTGCAATACTAAGGAAATCCTGAAAACATGCACTCTGTTTGGCTCTTGAGACCTGGAGTTCCCTACCCCTGACTTGGTCAGTCCTTAATGCTTTACACTTGTGGAACCCCAGTGGTCCGGTTGCCACATTGGCATTGCCTCCCTCACAGGGGGTGATGTCATGCCTGGAAGCAGGAGGAGGTCCCCACACTAGGTAACACTAGCATGCAACACCATTCCTGACTCCAGGCCTGAAGGGGAGCTCTAGAACCCGGTTTCAGGGGAGCTCCCATATGAATTCTGATACGGAGGAGGGGTTAGAGAGAACATCAGAAAGTCTGAGGGGAGGAAAGAGAGAGGAAGGCTCTGGGGAGTGGAGCTGAAAGAGAGCTCACCCCAGAGTGGAGAACTAGGAAAAGGATGCCAGAATCCTTGGTTGTGCGGGTGCTGTAAGCCCTGACAGCCATATCTGCAGGGCAAGAGACTGCAAGGGCAAGCCGTATCTGCATGGCAAGAGACTGCAAGTATCCTGGCCGCACCGAATACCCGGATGCACAGCAGCGTGCTGAGAGCCTGAAGCTACCTTCAGCATGGTTGCACCGAAGAGAGGCTCGTGCTGCCTGCCATACGGGTCAGAACCATCAAGCAGGAGAAGGGCCACAGCATAGCTACAAGATGCAGGGACCAGAAGAGAGAGCGCAAAGGAAGGCCTCCAATCCCGCCTGGTGAGGTGGATCCGCAAATTCTTCCAGGCCGGCCAGATCCCTTCTAAAACCTGTAACCAGTACACCAGATTGTAATACCATCTACCAAGTAAAGGTAACAGAAACTGTGCCCTTTTGTGTCCTCCAATTATTGCCTACGCCCTCAGTCCTGCACCCCAACGATCATCACCACCACTATAGACTGTTCACACCATCCCCGGGGCCCAGCTCCACCTGTGGGGAGCTTTACCATCCCAGCTGCATTACCCCCAGTGGCCATATCTTGCAGCATTGGTCACTCCTGGCCGAGTACCATAGGTGTCGTTATAAACTATCCCCTGTAAATAATCCCCTTTTACTGCACACCCAGGGCCATGGACAGGGACGGACTGGCCCACCGGAGGATCGGGAGAATCCCCGGTGGGCCCCGAGCCTTGATGGCCATGCCCCCCAAGCCCCCCCTTCCTGGGCCCTATACGGAGAGGTGAGGCCCCCCATCCGGTAATATCGCTAAACATATCGGCGCACTGCCGATATGATCAGTGATGGGCCCTCTTTGCAGGGCAAAGCAGGGAGAGCGCAGTGGTGCTCTGACTCCTCTGCACAGCGCGACACTGCCAGCACATGCGCAGGAAATCAGACAAGTCTCAGGGCGATGCCTGCTTCCTTCCTGTGCGGGTGCCGGCGGAGAACTCCGCGTCGCCCCAGGCCAGGCTGCAGCAGCTCAACAGCGCTGCGTGAATAAGAAAGTGATGGTCCCAGACAGTGCTCCACCATCCCGTCTGTCCTGCTGCTGGCTGGGAGTCCTGTAGTGGCTAGCAGCGAGCCCCAGGGTGCTTGGTGCTGCTGGGCCCCTGGGTGCAGGTCCCTGGGTGCCTGGTGGTGCGGTCCCCTGGTGCTGCCGGGCCCCTGGATGCCTGGTTGTGCGGGCCCCTGGGTGCCTGATGCTGCCGGGACCCTGGGTGCCTGGTGCTGCCGGGCCCCTGGTGGTGCGGGTGCCTGGTGCTGCCAGGCCCCTGGGTGCCTGGTGGTGCAGGCCTCTGGGTGCCTGGTGGTGTGGGCCCCTGGGTGCCTGGTGCTGCCGGGACCCTGGGTGCCTGGTGCTGCCGGGCCCTTGGGTGCCTTGTGCTGTCGGGCCCCTGGGTGCCTGGTGGTGCAGGCACCTAGGTACTTGGTGGTGCGGGCCCCTGGGTGCCTAGTGGTGGTGGCTCCTGGGTGCCTGGTGGTGCCTGGTGCTGCCGGACCCCTGGGTGCCTGGTGGTGCCTGGTGCTTCCGGACCCCTGGGTGCCTAGTGGTGTTCGTCCCTGGTTGTGCCTGGTGCTGCTGGGCCCCTGGGTGCCTGGTGCTGCCGGGCCCCTGGTGGTGCGGGTGCCTGGTGCTGCCGGGCCCCTGGGTGCCTGGTGGTGCAGGCCTCTGGGTGCCTGGTGCTGCCGGGACCCTGGGTGCCTGGTGCTGCCGGGCCCCTGGGTGCCTTGTGCTGTCGGGCCCTGGGTGCCTGGTGGTGCAGGCCCCTAGGTACTTGGTGGTGCGGGCCCCTGGGTGCCTAGTGGTGGTGGCTCCTGGGTGCCTGGTGGTGCCTGGTGCTGCCGGACCCCTGGGTGCCTGGTGCTTACGGACCCCTGGGTGCCTAGTGGTGTTCGTCCCTGGTTGTGCCTGGTGCTGCTGGGCCCCTGGGTGCCTGGTGCTGCCTGGTGCTGCCAGATGCCTAGTGGTGAGGGCTCCTGGGTACCTGGTGGTGCCAGGGGCTGCTGGGCCCCTGGTAATGCCTGGTGCTGCCGGGGGCCTGGGTGCCTGGTGCTACTGGGTGCCTGGTGCTGCCGGGCCTCTGGGTGCCTAGTGGTGTGGGCCCCTGGGTGCTTGGTGGTGCCTGGTGCTCTTGGGTGCCGTGGTGTCTGGTGCTGCCGGGGGTCTAGGTGCCTGGTGATGCCAGGTGCCTGGTGCTGCCGGGCACCTGGTGGTGCCTGGTGCTGCTGGGTGCCTGGTGCTGCCTGGTGCTGCTGGGAGCCTGGTGGTGCCTTGTGCTGCCTGGTGCCGTGGTGTCTGTTGCTGCCGGGGGCCTGGGTGCCTGGTGCTGCCGGGTGCCTGGTGCTGCTGGGTGCTATGGTGTCTGGTGCTGCCTGGTGGTGCCTGGTGCTGTCGAATGCCTGGTGCTGCCTGGGTGCCTGGTGGTTTCTGGGTGCCTGATGCTGCCGAATGCCTGGTGGTGCCTGGTGCTGCCTGGTGGTGCTGGATGCCTGGTGCTTCCGGGTGCCTGGTGCCTGAGACCGGGAGCCGCAGAGGAAAAAGCTGCCTGGTGCCGGAGACCGGGAGCTGCATAGGAAGAAGCTGCCGTGTACCTGGTGCCAGAGACCGGGAGCCGCAGAGGATGAAGCTGCTGGGTGCCTGGTGCTGGGTGCCGGAGACCAGGAGCCACAGAGGAAGAAGCTGCCGGGTGCCTGGTGCCGGAGACTGGGAGCCGCAGAGAAAAGCTGCCTGGCACCGGATGTCTGGTGCCAGAGATCGGGAGCCGCAGAGAAAGAAGCCTGGTGACGGGTGCCTGGTGCAGGAGACCGGGAGCCGCAAAGGAAGAAGCTGCTGGGATCAGTAGTGTGGAGTCAGGTAAGGTGCTATTACAGCCGAAGATTGCAGGCTGGGGGGACAGAGTGGGAAGGATAGATAAATGGATGGGGCGGCCTGGAAGAGGGGGCAGAATGAGATGGATGGATGGTGGGGCGGCATGGAAAAGGGAGAGAACAGGATGATGGAAGGGGGGTGGCATGGAAAGGGGGAGAGAACGGGATGGATGGATGGGGAGCGGCATGAAAAAGGGGGGAGAAGATGGATGGATGGGGAAGAAGGTACATGGATGGTTTGGTGGATGGGGGAGAAGGTACATGGATGATGGGGGATAGAGGGAGAAGTACATGGATGGATGGGGAGGAGAAACTATATGGAACGTGGGGACAGAAGCTACATGTACTACCTTTACACACACTGACATTATATACAGAGTTCCTGTGTATAATGATCATTGTATTACCTGTACACTGACACTATATACAGAGTTCCTGTGTATAATGTCAATGGTGATCATTGCATTACCTGTACACTGACACTATATACAGAGCTTCTGTGTATAATGTCACTGGTGATGAATGTATAACTTGCACACTATATACTGAATTCCTGTGTATAATATCACCGGTGATAACTATTACCTGTACACTGACACTATATACAGAACTCCTGTGTATAATGTCACTGGTGATCACTGTATTACCTGTACACTAAAACTATATACAGAGCTCCTGTGTATAATGTCACTGGTGATCACTGTATTACCTGTACACTGACCCTATATACAGAGCTTTTTTACATTTTTATTAATTTAGTTTTTTTTTGTCACTGTGGTGGCATTATGTGCTTTGGTCATGACATTACGGTATTTGTCCCTTTTATGTGGTATTATTCGGTCACTATGTGGTGGTAATATATGGTCTCATGGTGTGGCAGTATTTATACCTTGTATTTGCTAGCATTTGATCACTATGTGGTAGTATTATGTGCTTTGGTCATGGTGTGGCAGTATTTGTGCCTTGTATGTGGAATTATTTGGGCACTATGTGGTGGTAATATGTGTTCTGGTCATGGTGTGGTGGTATTTCTGCCTACTATGTGGTATTATTGGTCCTGATAGAGTGGATTGTGGTTGGTCATTTGTTTTATCTGATATCAATAAGGTGAAATTTATTTATTTCCAATAGATATTAAATACTTGGATGTTTAACCCCTCCCTGTCCTGTGACACAGCAGCACAGATGCAGTTACAGATGTTCGCCAGAGAAAGCAAGTTGAGCATTTGGTGAGATTTTCACCTAAGTAGTTATAAGACAAAACCAGGAGAGGGTGAGCAATGCAGAAAACATTACCTCTGATTGCTCCACTCCTGGTTTTGTCTTACAAATACTGAGGTAAAAAACTCACCAAATACTCAAAGTGCCACATTCTTCTGACTAAATAAGTGATCACATTCCTAACCTGCAGATCGCTAATAACTTGTTTTCACCTAAAATCCCTTTAATGCAAACTACAGTAATTGTACAGCGCAGTAATGGTGAGCGCACAGTGATGTGCAGGAACCGCTTGTGTTTTACAGTCCACGCTCCACTATAATGGGTATAACGGATAACAGTTATTTGCATATAGCTGAAGAATGGGTGGGCCCGGGTGGGTGGACCCTGGAATCAATTTCCGCGGTTGGCCCCAGACACCCCAGTCTAGCGCTGGCCACAGTGCCGGGTAACCGCCACCGTGACCTTCTACAGAACTGACCGGCCCGGCTACTGAGTACCCCTGGCCCTAGCGAGCGTCGCACACTGCAGCTTCACTTGTTCATATATTAAAGGGGAACTCCAGTGAAAGAAAACTTTTTTATTACAGTTACTGCACTGCTACATGATGAAGCAGAGCCGTACACTGCAGTTCTAGGATCTATAGATCTCTTATAAATCGATAAAATCATACCTGCTCCTCTGCTCTGGCTCCCACCTCATGGAACCTAGAATCTTCAGCATGAGAACTTCATGCAGCAGCAGAGAACAGGAGGTGTGTCAGGGGCATGGATGCTGGGAGCTGCAGGATCAACCTTTATTCCAGTGAGAAGTGATGATGATGATCCATTGAAAGTTGGAGAGATAAGAAGATGCTATGTTTCTATTGGGAAGGGGAGACCATGTAGACCTGAATTGATCAATGTAATGATTTGCCTCTGCTTGTATCCTCACAATAACAGTACACATTATGCATCATCATACAGCAGAGGATCACAACATGTATTTGTATCTGCTTGGTGACCTGATTGCTGTTTGAAGCCTGGACCCCCTGTCACATAGGATGGTATATCAGGGGCTGGATTTTATGTGTGATCATGGGTCGGAGGCCACGCTCCCTCCCCATACAGAAATGTGAGGGGGTGTGAATGTAAGGCTGATTCTGAAGCTCCCAGCATCCATGTCCCCGACACACCTTTTCTTCTCACCAGCAGCATGAAGCTGCCAGGCTGAAGATTCTGGGTTCCATGAGGTGGGGGACAGAGCTGAGGAGCAGGTATGATTTTGTTGAATTGTAAGAGATTTATAGATCCTAGAACTGCAGTGTACAGCTCTGCTTCATTATGTAAAAAGTTTTCTCTTACTGGAGTTCCCCTTTAACTGCTGCGTATATAAATGTTCAGTGTGAAATCCTTACAACGAGACACGATTTCCATTACAAGGAGGACAGAATGATTCTAAACTCCTTGCTGCGCAGTGCACAGGAAGCTTCAATGGGAAGGAGATGACAGATCGGCTTTCATCATTCTCTGCACCCATCTCCCAAATACAACCTGCTGCCAAAATCAGTTCACTTTTATTCAGGTCACTGAATCTCCAGGGTCACCCTAAAATATTCTTTGGTTATAATACACACTGTGTGATGGAAAGCATCTCACCACATCCTCGGATATGAAGCGAGGATCATCACTAAGAGCTGCTTTAGTTCAAAATTGCAATGCTCAGCTTAGGAGGACACCATTGTAGAATTTTTGATTTACCTTCACACCTACAAAGAGAGCAGAAAATCTATATGCATATGGAACTGCAGATCTGACACAATTCTGTTAGGAATCGCCCACCAAAGCTGCACCACTTCTTCCACAAACACACGGCGGCTTGCCCCCTCTATCCACGCCAAAACTGAGGTTGCGCAAAGGTGCACAACCTCAGTAGGTGAGTGCACCACCTTTATTTCTACTCATATGCTCACAGCTGGGTTCACATGTGGCGCCCCGCATAGTCAGGCGTCACAGAGGGGTATTGCACCCGTAAAAGAGGTGTAATTGCCCCAGCTGCAAGTGGACCTTAGGTTGGTGGGTGGGACCCATTCCTGCACTCCCACACAGAGTAGTGGTGGGAGGTTACCCTGAGGGAGGGAGATATATTCATATAGTGAGTCTGAATCAGATAAGGAGCGTCTGAAAGTCATAGTAAGAGGAGAAGGAGTGTGGAATGAGGGGGAAGGGTTACCCGGATGGTTTCAAGCTGATTCGGAGGGAAGGAGAAGGGGTCTTGAGGAGATCCTGAAAGAGGGCGCCCAATGAGTGGAGTCGAGGCTCTAGAGAGAAAGGGAGAACCCCAGCGTGGAGCGACCATGCTCCAGGGAATTCTCCAGTCCACCACAGGAACGCCGGGCCTGAGGATCCGGTGGGCAACCGGCTGCTGTGATCTGTATATCGCCACAGCACACTGCCAGACGGAGCGGTCTGCCTTCTTCCTCACCACGAGGGAGAGGACCCCCAATACTATCTACACGGAGCCATTAGGTGTAGGCCCATCCTAGGCGGGGAAGAAAGAACACGGGGTCGTCAACTAAGGCATACCACGGGTACCACCATACCACCTGGGATCCACTTGCAGCCACCCGTAGAGCTACCTGTTATGTTAACATCTGATGCTGAACTGTGGACTTTGTATGACGCTGCTAAAGGTTAACAGTAAAGTACCCGGGAGAAAGTGACTTTGCCTGTGTGTGGTTTTCTCCATCAACCTGCTTGTTTTCAGGAACACTGCCCCGGAGGACCAGCTCTACCAGTAGAGAGCTTTGCCATCTCAGCCGCACTACCATGTACTTCCGGCGGACTGTGGCGGCGCTGGTGACCCATCGTCAGGTACTTCAGGTGGCGTCACATGACAAACTCTTATCCCCTGTAAATAACCCCTGTTTGAAGTGTCACCCAGGCCACGGGCTCAGAAGCTGCCACCCGTGACATCCCAAGCATCCCACCGAGCCTGATACCCGAGTACCCCAGGTCCTGGGGCTCGACACACAGATTGCACCCCTTCTTTCTCTTTTGCAACTTTGCAATTTATGACTTATTAAAAGTAATCTCCGTTCACAAGAAGAGAGGTATTTTTAATGGTATAGGCTGCTGCACCTTACCTAGCTAACTGGCCATTTCTGCTATCTACGTATCAGTAGTGGCCTGTCTCCTATGCAGTATCAGAGTTACTGTACAGCCAGCAACCGCGGCTCTGAGGCTGCCCTTTCGCTGGTTCAGTCCGTCCTCAGTGTGTTGTTAGTTTGTAGTATCAAGAAGTGCAATGTTCGTACCAGCAATACAGCTGTCAATCATCGAAATAAAAGAAAAAGAAGCTTGGAAGCAAGGGAAGCAGTACACTCCTGAGAACCCCTTTAATTATCAAAACAGGTAAAGGCTGGGTTCACATACAGCATAGTTCAGCATTTACGCACCACAATTTTGCGGATGCAGAAATGTAGTGACATGCAGTGAAACGCATTGATGTTAGCTGTCCCAGCCAAGTCAATGCATTTCACTGTTTCCCAGTTACATGCTGCGCTTTTTACGCATCCACTTTTGGAATGAAAAGCTGATGTGTAAAAACAATGAACATGTCAATTATTTTTGCGCTTTTCTTCCTGCGCTTTTACTCACGTCGCCGCACTCCCACGAGGATCTGTCCTCATCCCGACACCATAGGAACTGTGCAGGACCCTAGACAGCACCTTGTGACCAGGCGACGTCACTGGTCGCATGGTGCTGCGGGGTCCTAGAGGCCGCGCTCGCTGTTGCCCAGCGGGGATGAGGAGATCAGAGGCGGTCACCAAGGGTGTGCGGCGAGGTAAGTAAAAATGCAGGAATCAAAGTGCAGCGGCATTCACACACAGAATGCTGCGTTCTGTGACAATCCATTCTTGGTGCAGTTTTTGCACCAAAAATGGATCCACACAAAACTCAGCAAATATGGTGTATGTGAACATAGTGTGGCGCCCCACTGGTCAGTGCACCACAGTAGGGGTACTGCACCCAAAACACAGTGTGTGGTATCCCAGTCATTGGAGGGAATAATGTCGAACTGAGGCTCTCATCCCAGCATCCCTACACCTAGACTAGGGGACCAATCAGCTAACCCCTCACCAGGGTAACCGATCCCGGTGGGAGGATTGTTAGGGTAGAAGGAGTGGGAAAAACACAGACAGATCTAGTCTAGTCTCTTAGGAGAGAAGCAAGGAACAAGTCCTAGAGGGACACCACAGGGAGGGCACCCGAAAAGGAGTGGCGACCCAGACAGAAAGGGGAGACCCAGTGCAAGACTGTCCAAGTAAATGGGCTGGGGAATCCCGGTCCACAATGGGGTACCGGCTCTGAGTCGCGATGCAGGCGAGTCCAACCCTGAGCCGCCAATACCGGAGGGTCTCAGGTCTGCCAAGCAGACCCCGACCTCATCCACAACATGCAGCCCCACCAGGTATCCTCAAACCGGGTTGAACCTCTAAGAGAAGAAGGGTCACCTCATCACACCCGACGGGCCTGGTAGAAAGTAGGTCTGTACAGGGCAGCGCATGGATAGAAAGAAGGCGCAAGAAAGACACAGAGGACAGTGAACGTAAAGTTGAAGGAAAACTTGGGGAGCCTCACAGAGACTTTGTACCCTCCGGTGACTACCCGGCCAGCTACCCGCAAAGACTGAGTAAGTGTATACCTGAAATGCCGTGAACTGTTGCCAGTAAAGTACCTGTACTGAGTCAGCAAGCCTCCGGTGTCTTATTCTGTTAAGTTAAGAAGTAACTGCTCAACAGCAGCACTGCCCTGGGGATCCCGCTCAGCCTGCAGGGAGCGTTATCAACTGGCTGCAATACCACCATCCCTAGCGGTTTGACAGCGGCGCTGGTGAGATCACCAGAAACTGCAGGTGGCGTCACGAGACTGTATTCTTTATTTTTATTATTTTTCCCCTTTTACCCAGTGATCTCCAGGGTTACGGGCCCGGGCACCGAGACATCCCCCAACACTAACGCCCGGGTACCGAGTTCCCAAAGACCCCTGGGTGGGTCAGAAGCCTAAGGCTTAAAATGATGTCCAGTTCTGGCACTGATATGTGAAGATGCAGGAGACATAGCTCCTGACAGCCCCCTGCTAAAACCGGCCGAAAAGCTGTGCAGACCAAATTAACCAGCTCACACAGGCGGAGAATCAATGCATGGGTGCAAGGGAGCAGGAACGGGTCTCCCCTTCTAAGATGGCACCTGACACACTGAGGGAAGACCAGACAGCAGGGAAAGAGGTGAGACCAGCAACAGGAGACACAGATAAGATGGCAAATATGGTGCACAGCCAAGTTATCGATTATAAGCAACTCTCAAGTGAGGTTGCAGCCTATTTAGCCCAAGACTAACGGAAACGGTGCAATCCTCACTGGCTACATGTCACGGTTAACAAAACATGGAGACAGGCTGCCAGAGACAGAACAACGTGTGTCGGATGTGGAGGACACAGTACTATCACTGGAGGGGCAGATGAGTAACCTAACTATGCTGTCACATATAATATGAGACCAAATAGAAGATCTGGACAACAGCTCCAGCCTCCAGAAGAAATAATTTAAGACTAGTTTGGAGAATCAATCGCTGTACATCACCTCAAAGCAATCTGTGAGGTGGATTTACCACAAGCATTGGGACTTAAAGACAGGTGAAGAGTGGAAATGGCGTACAGAGTGGATCCTGTATATGATAGTGTAAATAGATCATGGAGAAGATCCTACTACAGGTCTGACAAGAGCAAGACAAGTGATTGAAAAGTAACTGTACAACAACAATAAAGAACTCAAGAGAACATTCAGGAGGAAGAAACACCTACAAATAAGTGGCCCCAAGGTGTTACTATTTGAGGACAACCTGGCGGAGGTGACACAAAACAAAAACCTTTAGCAAAGTAAATAATAATAATAATAATACATTTTATTTATATAGTAAAAAACATATACTGCAGCACTTTACAAATCAGAGGGCACATATACAGACAATATGAGACAATACAGAGTAACACAATTCATCAGATACCAAGATACAATCTATGAGGAAATAGGGGAGGTAAAAAGTGCCGTCATATATGGTCCAGCCATCACTACAATAAACAGGGAAATTTACATAATGCTGCATGAACCAGTGACCAGCCAGGTTATATACAAGTACAGATAAAGTGCTGTTTTAAACATTATAATTATACTTACCTTTCGAGCAACGCGTCCTCCTGTCTTGCTGTCACGGCGGCATCTGCTTCCGGGGCCGCTCATTAACTTCCGGCAGTATTTACTGTACTCGACAGTCTTCGGCTTTTTCAGTGTTCGTGCGGTGACGTCAGGGTTCACCCAAGTTCATGGCCCGAGCCATGAACTCGGGTGAACTCTGACTGTCACTGTCAGCATCAGTCTGCTTCTCGCTCTGCATAGAGTGACGCTTGTCTATACAGAGCGATGTAGCAGAGCTGACATTGCTTTGCTATCCATGTGGACTACGTCAGACGGAGGATTTTTTTTAAAAAGGTGATGTCTCTAAATTTTTTGTTTGTTTGTTTTATTTCTAATAAAAAAAATTTTATGTGTTGTGGTTTTTTTTTTAATCTTTACAAGAAATTCATGGTGGTCATGTCTAATATTGGCGTGACCCCATGAATTTCGGTCTTAGGGCCAGCTGATAATACAAAACTGACCCTAACCCTATTATTACCCTGCGAGCCATCTGGCACCAGGGCTGCTGGAAGAGTTTGATACAGCGCCAGAAGATGGCGCTGCTATGAACGCGCCATTTTCTGGGGTGGCTACGGACTGCAAATCACAGCGAAGGCGGTCCCAGAAAGCTAGGGCCACCCTGCACTATGGATTCCAGCCCCAGCTGCCTAGTTGTACCTGGCTGGACCCAAAAATAGGGCGAAGCCCACTTCCTTTATCTTAAATTATTTTGTGAAATAATTAAAAAAAAGGGCTTCCCTGTATTTTTGTTTTCAGCCAGGTAGAAATAGGTAGCTTGGGGTTGGGGGCAGTCCGTACCTGCCTGCTGTACCTGGATGGCATACAAAAATATGGCGAAGCCTGCTTAAAATGTTTTTTCAATAGTTCATTAAAAAAAAACACAAATACATTTAGGGACTGCATCTTCATTAACCCCTCGACCCTCATCTCTGTGCTGAACACTCTTGGCTCTGCTTCATCAGAGACCAAGGAGACAAACAAAGCTTCTATCCCCTGAATCCCTGAAGGAGAGCCCAGAGCGCTGCAGCATCATAAGGGGGGTTAACTCAGGTCACCCAAGGACAGCTCATGTCATGCCACCTGAGCTGTCCTTGGGTGACCCCAGTGTCTTCCCGGTTACAATGCCGCAGATTGCGCTCCTAATGCAAATTACGCACTAAGCTGTCAGAAGATTGCACAAAAAAGCATGAAATCCGTGGCAAAAATCGTGGGAATAATGTTGGGGTTTTTGTGCTTTTTTTGGCCCAGGAGATGCACATGAACACCTTGGACACAGTACCTGCAGTTTCAGGCCTAAATTGCACCAATAAGCATAAAATCCGCAGCAAAAACTGCAGGAAAAACGTTGCAGTTTTTGTGTTTTATTGGACCAGGATATTAAGATGAACACCTTGGACACAATGCATGCAGTTACAGGCTTAAATTGTACCAAAAAACCATGCAATCCGCGGCAAAAACGTTGCGCTTCACCCTGCCCCATCCCACATCTGTAAAGTCCAATTCGGGGTTTGGATGCAAGTTCATGTCATCTCTGGCCCTGAGCTCGAACTTTACAAAAAGCTCGGGTGAACCTGCCAATCCCGATTATTGGGGGGGGGGTTCACCCATCACTATTCACGAGTGGTCAGACCGTCACAGTCGGTAAGTGTTATTTAAATATCCACGCCTATCCAAGCTGTTATCTGTCCCTCCCCTCTGCTGAATTTACACTGATCTGCAGGCTGCTGGGTAACATCACTACAGTTTGTGCTATCTGTAAAAGATTTCTGTTGACATGAATTTTGGTTTTCCTGCATGCATGCATGTAATGTGTGTATCTAGAGAGCAAATAATCAAATGTTCATATGAACACCAAGAAATATCTCAGAGCACACATTACACACATGCCTCAGATATGCACAATGAAGATCTCAGAGCTGCATCTGCTAAGAGTAGATCTGCTAAGAGCACACACCTCCTCCCCCCTCCTTTCTTCTATGTCTGCAATGGGTCACACACCATGCAGATCAGAGGAAGGCAGGGCAGTGTAGTGATGCATGAATATTCATTCCTTGGGGAGTGATTGACAGATGGAATTAATCTTTTATTTTGAAGTTTACACAGGATAGTAGGGAAGCATAAATAATAGAAATACATGAATAGAGAGAGCTTAGATCAGTTACATATGGATTCCCAACTAATGTATCCAGTAACACTAAAAGTAAGCAAACCAGATGGAACCTTGGCTGATTTCAAATATCCAACAGAGGTGGAGGAACAACTGCTTAGTAACCAGTCAAGGTGAACAGAGGGTTGATGTGGACAACCTGATCATACTGAAGGCTAATTTCCAACTAAACCTGAATCAAGACTGGCAAGATCAACAGAAAACAGACCAAATTGCAGCACACTTAGGCCTCGTAAACACTTGAATCTCACCAGCTTGACAACTGAAGCTCGGAGAAGGACACACATGAAATGGGTATCAATGACGGGATGAAATTTTGGGTCCCTTATGTTAGCGTGGTGTACTATCTGGGCGCAGGGGGTCATGCTATTCTCCCTGTTCTATTTCTTCTCTTCCTTTTCTCTTTTTCACCCCATTTCTTGGTTATGTAGGAGATGACTTCTCATTTGCGGTATGTCTGTACTCATTACTCCCATCCTTTTTATCTCTTCACGCAACACTTTAACACAGCATACATTAAACTCTTGGCAAAAAGGGAGAAGAACCTAGACAACCTCTCTCACTATAGGCCAATATAGTTGATAAACTAGGTCCTTAACATACTTTCTAAATTGATGTAAAATCGGTTTGCCTTAATCCTTCGTAAATGAGTCAATTTATGACAGTCAGGCTTTTAAAGGGAAGATCAGCAACAATGAACGTACAAAAAGTGATGATAGTTATGGATGCTATTAAAGGAAGAGAGATTAAAAAAAGATACACCTACAGGAAACATATTTGACAATGTTAACAGGTTACAGCTGGAATTGATTTTAGATGCAATTAGTCTGAAAGGGGTGTTCAGAGAATATATACTGGTGTTATACACAGGCAAGAGTGTATACACCTGACTTTCTAAAGTCCTTCCCGTTGATGAGAGGAACCAAGCAGGGGTGTCCACTCTCCCTATACGTTTTAATCTGGCCAGTGAACCCTTGTCAAGGTACCAGAACAGGGGGAATGATTTTGCAGGGATATGTACTGGAATGAAAATGCGCTATTTGTGATGATATTGTCTTATTCCTGAACAAACCACATGGAGACATGACAAGTGTTTTACGACATATAAATGTATTTGGCTCCTTCTCGGGATTTGCGTTAAATAAGGCAAAATATGAGATTTAATATTAAAAGGGAAAAACAAACAAAGTGCGACTTAAGCTCTAGTGAGAACATATGCAGTATACCGATAGTAAAATCAGCCATAAAATACCTGGGGCACACACCAGAGTCAATATTTACCCTCAAACACAACCCTCTTATAGGGAAAATAGAGAGATGAAGACTTGGACTGACGTTGTCGCTATCTTTGTTAGGAAGGAATCACTAAAACAAGTGATGAACCTTCTGAAGTTATTATCCCCTTCGTAAACCACTTTTACTAAAGCACAGGGATATCAATGAGTAATCGGAGTGTTCACACACTTTTTGTGGAGGGGTTTAAGACATCGGATTAATATCAAGAAACTGATGATGTCCCCGGAGAGAGGTGGGGTACATTTATCTTGTGTCATACAATTTAGCATGTCGGATGAGGCATGTGATAGTTTGGTGGAGAAAGACTAGTTGCTATTCTGACTATGACTATACGGTAGAGGCAGAATTCGGTAAACTTTGTAGCCCAAGTTGAGTTCTCCATCATCTCTTTCAGATATGTCCCATGTTATAAACATCTTTGATTTGTTAGAGAACTGTGATGACATGAAAGTGGTGCAGAAAAAATATGATGATCACGGCGACTCTCCAATTTCTTCGATCTTTCGGGCACCCAGAGTATGACCAGGGTAAAGAGATACGTTTACAGATGGTAAGGATAAAGTGGTGAAAAAGGTATAGGAATTGCTAAATTACACTGAAGCAGATGGTACAGTGGAATCTGTCAGCATGCTTTTTTCTACACTCATCTGAGAGCAGCATGTTGTAGGCAAAAAGATTCGACCAACATATGTTTAACTTTGATTACTGGCTTTCAGGATGTTCTGACACAATGAAAGCATTTAGTTTTACCTACACAGAGTGGGAGTAGTGCCCCACCCACGCCGGCACTTAATAGAGGGTGTGCAACTAGACAGTAAAGGGCCCTGTCAACTTCAATGTCGCCCGCAATATGCTCATGCGTTCACATATTATTAAATCTCTCTGAGCGATTGTGAAACTGATCGCAGGTAAGATGTACACGCGTCAATATGACCAGCGATGCGGGATTCCCATCTTGCGCGCGATTTTTTTAGTCGACTTGACGATGTCAAGGAATAGAAAATACGTACGACTGGTAGTTCACACGTAGAAATGCATAGGATTCTACTGACGGAGAGCGAAGGTTTACATCTGAGCAGTTTTAAACCTGCGATCGGCGATCAGCAACATGTCGTGGTTGGCATGCTTGGATCACACACTCAATGTCGCTCATCTCTTTTATGGTCGCTTCTGAGCGACTGAAAATCCGTTTGATCGTACGAGCGGACAGCTGACCAGCGCATTAATTGACGGGTTGACATGCCTTAAAGGGATCGGTCACAGCAGGGGGTGTGCTGGACTGCCCTGCTTGTGAAAAAGTATTCCAGTATTGGTAATCACCAGGTGATAAAACCTTTAATTTGCATAAACAATAGCACACAAACTGATAAGAGAAGCACAGTTGATATTTGTTTTTTAACCCTGCAGCAGGCTATCCTCAGTTTACATAGCAAAATCCTGCGGACAAATTCCCTTTAAATTATTCAGTAATCATGTATAAATATGGGCTGACTCCCTTTCAAACTATTCAGTATGTTTATGTTAATCAATATATTATCTAGATTTTGCAAGATGTGACAAAGGAAATAGGAAACAATGCAGTAGATTTTATAATAATGACAGAGACAAGGGAGATGAATAGATCAGGGTGGAAGCGAAAAAGATGATTACATACCAGCTCTTTCACTGTATAACCATGATATCAAAAAAGTGTTTATTTACCACTTAATGACTGCTATAGTCGTCATGGCTTTGAACTGTCACTGCGTGTAAAACACTCTCTTTGGTCAAATAAATGCAGAAAATATCATCTTAAATTTACCACTAGCATGACGTCCAATATGTCATGAAAAAACAGTCTTGGGATATGTTGAAGCGTTCCAGAGTTATAACCTCATAAAGTGACACCGGTCAGAATTGCAAAATGAGGCTCGTTCCTTAAGGGGTTAAAAGACTGGTTTGCTGACAAGATCCCACCAATGAAAGTGATATTAAATCATATAAAATCTTTCTCATGGTTGAAAAACTAGAGATGAAGTTAAACAAAATAAAATGATCAGACGATTCTTTGGCGGCCGTCACACGCTTCAATGTTATGCACGATATCGCTTAAGTGATCTGCTTTTTGATCGCTTAAGCGATATCGTTTGTGCATCGTTGCGTGTAATCAAGCGATTCTACACTGTAAAATCGCTTGATCGTTAGATCGCAGATTGGTGAGCCGGAGCTCATATCAAGCGATCATCGCTTGTTCAATCTGCTTCATCGTGGTGTGTGACACCACGATGAACGATCTCCCAGCGGCAGAGCCTATGCTGGGAGATGGTTACTAAGGTAAACATCGGGTTACTAAGCGCCGCGCGGCGCCTAGTAACCCGATGTGTACCATAGTTACCAGCGATCTCGCTGCTCCACATTGCTGGTGAGTCTGTCTGTGTGACAGCTCACCAACGATGTGAACAATATTGTTAGCGATCGCGCGTGCACGTGATCGCTAACAATATCGCTATCGATATTGAAGCGTGTGACGGCCGCCTTTAGAACATGTTTATTACAGGTCATTGTATTACTCGTCACAAATACTGACTGCTACATTCAGAAACATCTGGTACATCAGTGATTTTTCCTGATGAAGGGGATTGAAATCCCTGAAACGCGTTGAAATAAATCATAATCCTATACAGCCAACGTTGTGGACGGAAGCGCAGTTATAAACCCCATTTTCACTCAAACTGGAGGTTGGACTGAAGATTTAGACAGAGGGAATATACAGGAGCATCTCAATAAATTAGAATATCATCAAAAAGATCATTTATTTCAGTAATTCAATACAAAACAACACCTTGGACCACTGATCAACAGTCCAGTTGTTTTTCTCCTTGGCCCAGTTAAGACGCTTCTTGCATTGTCTATTGGCCATGAGTGGCTTGACACAAGGAATGTGACAGGTGTAGCCCATGTCCTGGATACGTCTGTGTGTGATGGTTCTTGAAGCACTGACTCCAGCAGCGTCCACTCCATGTGAATCTCCCCAAAATTTTTGAATGGCCTTTTCTTAACAATCCTTTCAAGGCTGCGCTTATCCCAGTTGCTTGTGCACCTTTTTCTACCACATTTTTTCCTTCCACTCAACCTTCCCTTAATATGCTTGGATACAGCACTCTGTGAACAGTCAGCTTCTTTAGCATTGACCTTTTGTGAATTACCTTTCTTGTGGAGTATGTCAATGACTGCCTTCTGCACATCTGTCAAGTCACAGCAGTCTTCCCCATGATTGTGTTGCCTACTGAACCAGACTAAGGGACCATTTTAAATGCTTAGTGAGCCTTTGCAGGTGTTTTATATTGATTATTCAACTTTCCGAGATAATGACTTTTGGGTTTTCATTGGCTGTAAACCATAATCATCAACATTAACATAAATAAACACTTGAAAAAGATCCCTCTGTTTGTAATAACTCTACATAATATATGTGTTCACTTTATGTATTGAATTGCTGAACTAAATCATCTTTTTGATGATATTCTAATTTATTGAGATATGCTTGTATCTATAAAGACAGATGAGTGCATGAAAGAAATGGAAAGAGGTAAAGGTCTCTACATATTTGTTCTTTTGTTCTCTTGTTTTTGTATTATCATCAACAAGTCGTAATACTTATCTATGGACACTGTAAAACTCTTTACCTATTTTTGTAAAACAATAAAATACAATAAAAAGTGCATGTTAAAAAAAAGCTTAAAATGTGAACAATAACCTGGGACATATGAAAGGGGATGAAGGGAATTTACAGCATAAAAACGTTTAATATAATGGAATCAGAAGCCAAGAATATAACTCCGGGCAGCGATAACTCTTCGATATTGAGGCATGTAAACAGAGATTGGACGGGTAACATCGGACAATATTAATGATAATGGGGTGCAAAGCCCCTTTCAACAGGAACAATAGAGGACATCGGCGGAAGGGGTGACAACTTACTAAATATAATGCCAGGATGAACTGCGGCTTTATGTCACTTAAGTGCTGTATATTGCACAAGGGCCAGGAACAGAGTAAAGGATTAATAGCGTTATAATGTCAGCCGCGACTAAGCTCAGAGACCTGGGAGTAATTATTTCACATGATAGAAAAGTAGGCAAGCAGTGTGACACCGCGCGGGGAGCTGGGGAGCCTATAGAGACGGCAAAAGTTATTGAGAGGGAAATGGCGTAAATTTATGAGTTAGCAAGAAGACGAAGGACCCTTACCTCTCAGGGTGAAGTGATTGTAAAAGAGAGAATGTATTATGATATCCTTGGGCTACAAAATAGTTATTACAGCACATACTGACCAGCAACGGACACAGACAGAACAGGCCCCTGTGCAAAAGCAGTATATGGGCCCTATACAGGCCAGTAGCTCATATTGCACAATTGTAACAGCTCTGGCGGTGGATGGGGCTCCTGACCTTTTAGACCCCTGTGCAGTCACACAGGTTGCACCTATATACGTCCTTGATCCTGACCACTGAAACAAATGCTCTTTGGCGAGAGCCTGGAGTGATCCTGACCAAAGAAATCCCCTTTATGATATTGTGTGTATGTTATACCAAATAATAACTAGAGCTCGGCCCCTTTCACACTGGCGTTTTTTTGAAAATGTGGCAGATCCGGCAGATTTACCACATCTGCGGCCTAACGGCTGCACTTGCGGTGAGCCCCATGCACTGTCTATGGGGTTTGCGGTTGGGTGAGGCAAGTGCGGTTCTTGCGGTGGAAAAAAAAAACGCGGCTGACCGTGAGTGCCGCATCTGCCGCAACTGGCAGAAGCGCACTTGCCGCACCCGACCGCAAGCCCCATAGACAAGGCATGGGGCTTGCCGCAAGTGTGCCGCAAGTGTGGCCGTTTGGCGGCAGATGCGGTAAATCTGCCGCAAATTGTCAAAAAACGCCAGTGTGAAAGCAGCCTAAGTGTTAAATCTGTTAGAAAATGTCACCCCTTCAAACCTATTTACATGCTCAGGGAAAGATGAACTGAAGTGCAGTAGTCATGGGGCTGGGGTACTAACTCTCCAGGAGTTAAAAGCTTGGGGATATCATTGAGGCCTTCACTGGAAGTCATGGCTGCGACCAGTCACTGAAAAGGGGAATTTAAAGGGGAAAAGTTTGCTGTGACGCCACCTGAGGTTTCTGGTCAGGGATGAGCAGCGCTGCAGACAGTTGTCCCAGTGGATAGATGGAGATAGAGATGCAGCTTGTTGAAACACTCCCCTCAGCTGGAGCGGGTCCCTGGGAGTAGTAATAGGTGTAAGGTAATGAGGATAGTAGGGGTGGTAGTGCAGAGATGTAGTGATTTAAGGTGGTGCCCCTGCAGGTGGATGCAGGGAGCTGCAGGAAGGACCAGACACAGGGTTCTTGCAGTTCTTACCCTTTGACTTGGTTCTGAAGCAGGCACAACCCAGCCGGGGTACTGTATTCACCAGGATTGCAGCCTCGCCAACTCAAAGGTAATCCAAGTCCACTTTGCTATGACACAGGGAATATGGCCTTCCTTGCTGCCATTTTCTTCCTGACACTGCTACCCCTTGTCTTCCTAGTGTCCTGTGGTTGCCAGTGTTAGCAGGCAGGTGACTGCGGGTCCTGTGAGTGATTGCCTTGCTAGTCCGCTTAACCCACATAGTACATGTAACCCAGTGACCTCCAGTTTCTTGGCTGTTCCTGAATATATCCAGATTGAATTGATTGCAGGATCCTCTGCCCGGATTGAACAGCCGGCTGCAAATTCGGCTCCTCAGGCCTAGGACCAGCACTTCACTCCACATGTGTCCTGGCTCTTCACTAGCTCCCAACTTCTTTAGAACTGTCTCCTTTCTTTGCCTCCCACCCCTCACCTAACTCCTCCCTCCAGCCAGTAAATCGGGACTACTCTGAATGTGAGTTTCTTCTGCCCAGCATCTCCCTGGCCCGGAGTTTAGATTGTGTTGGGTGTATGTTGGGGTCTCAGCAAAGTTTTCCCTTCTTACCTATGAGCATGATGCCACACTTATCAGATAGGTGCAGTACCATAGTGGCGGCCAAACCACAGGGGCGCCACATTAATGGGCAGCAGATAGCACTTAACGAAACACTGCCTCTTTTGTCATTAACATTATCGGAGCCTTCCTCTCCTTCATGATCAATAGCTGATGTACATCTGACATCAGGCGGCGGATGGGAAATAGTGCTCCTGCGTGGATCGGCGGGCTCACACTTTAGTTCTGTGCGGCACATGCACAGAATTTCATTGGGTGCAGTCTGCTAGACGTAGAACATAACTCATTTGACTATCACTATAAATGTGGATTTCTTCTGATTCAGGCAGCAGATTGATAATATAAAGTTCCCAATGAGTTCATCTGTCACTAGGCTACATTCTCATTTAAAATGTTTGGATGGGGGATCAATCTTACTCATAGATTCTCTACCATTCAAATTAACTTATGGTCAGTAACTTTGCAGTAGAGTTACTGCGTACTTTACATTGAATTTTTTGTCATTCTGCTGCCGAATGGTGGCTCAGCAGACGGTACCCACAATAATAACTGTTGCTATGTTTTTGCCACCTAATCGAAAAGCAGCAGAGACCTTGATTCCAGCAACGTGACACTTACTGGGTTGCTTAGCAAAGTTTTAATTTGCATTAGATTACCAATAAAGGACTAGTAAACATGCTGCCTTGTCGACCTCCATATTCATGAGCTCCAGATAACCTTGCCTTACACATTGATTGGCAGTTTTCTGCCTATGCACAGTGCACAGAGAACACTGCCAATCAGATGTGGACAGCGTTATACAAACTTAGCATTCAGAGAACTGGTAGATCTCCAGTAGAGAAAACAGGGATTTTATTCAAATTGGACCAAACAGCTCAGTAAGTGACATTTCGCCGGAGTCAGGGTCTATGCCCCTACATCATACTGTTCTTAGAAGGTGTATCAAAAACCTGGTGACAGATTTTCTTTAAATACAGAAGCTCAAATGTAGTATCACCCCAGGTTGGTTTAGATAGTATGGTGTAACTACTATAATACTACTTCCTATGAACAAGAATATAACTCCTATAATACTGCCCTATGTATAAGAATATAACTACTATAATACTGCCCCTATATACAAGAATATAACTACTATAATACTGCCCCTATGTACAAGAATATAACTACTATAATACTGCTCTCTATGTACAAGAATATAACTACTATAATACTGCTCCTATGTACAAGAATATAACTACTATAATACTGCTCTCTATGTACAAGAATATAACTACTATAATACTGCTCCTATGTACAAGAATATAACCACTATAATACTGCTTATGTACAAGAATATAACTACTATAATACTGCTCCTATGTACAAGAATATAACTACTATAATACTGCTCTCTATGTACAAGAAATATAATACTCCTATTAATATACTGCTCCTATGTACAAGAATATAACTACTATAATACTGCTCCTATATACAAGAATATAACTACTATAATACTGCTCCTAGTACAAGAATATAACTACTATAATACTGCCCTATATACAAGAATATAACTACTATAATACTGTCCCTATATACAAGAATATAACTACTATAATACTGCTCCTATGTACAAGAATATAACTACTATAATACTGCCCCTATATACAAGAATATAACTACTATAATACTGCTCTCTATGTACAAGAATATAACTACTATAATACTGCTCCTATGTACAAGAATATAACTACTATAATACTGCCCTTATGTACAAGAATATAACTACTATAATACTGCTCATATATACAAGAATATAACTACTATAATACTGCCCTATGTACAAGAATATAACTACTATAATACTGCCCCTATATACAAGAATATAACTACTATAATACTGATCTCTATGTACAAGAATATAAACTACTATAATACTGCTCCTATGTACAAGAATATAACTACTATAATACTGCCCTTATGTACAAGAATATAACTACTATAATACTGATCCTATGTACAAGAATATAACTACTATAATACTGCTCTCTATGTACAAGAATATAACTACTATAATACTGCTCCTATGTAGAAGAATATAACTACTATAATACTGCCCCTATGTACAAGAATATAACTACTATAATACTGCTCCTGTGTACAAGAATATAACTACTATAATACTCCTATGTACAAGAATATAACTACTATAATACTGCCCCTATATACAAGAATATAACTACTATAATACTGCCCCTATGTACAAGAATATAACTACTATAATACTGCTCCTATGTACAAGAATATAACTACTATAATACTGCTCTCTATGTACAAGAATATAACTACTATAATACTGCTCCTATGTAGAAGAATATAACTACTATAATACTGCCCCTATGTACAAGAATATAACTACTATAATACTGCTCCTGTGTACAAGAATATAACTACTATAATACTCCTATGTACAAGAATATAACTACTATAATACTGCCCCTATATACAAGAATATAACTACTATAATACTGCCCCTATGTACAAGAATATAACTACTATAATACTGCTCCTATGTACAAGAATATAACTACTATAATACTGCTCCATATACAAGAATATAACTACTATAATACTGCTCCTATGTACAAGAATATAACTACTATAATATTGCCCTATGTACAAGAATATAACTACTATAATACTGCTTCTATGTACAAGAATATAACTACTATAATACTGCCCCTATGTACAAGAATATAACTACTATAATACTGCTCATATGTACAAGAATATAACTACTATAATACTGCCCCCTATGTACAAGAATATAACTACTATAATACTGCTCCTATGCACAAGAATATAACTACTATAATACTGCTCCCTATGTACAAGAATATAACTACTATAATACTGCCCCTATGTACAAGAATATAACTACTATAATACTGCCCCCTATGTACAAGAATATAACTACTATAATACTGCTCATATGTACAAGAATATAACTACTATAATACTGCCCCTATGTACAAGAATGTAACTACTATAATACTGCTCCTATGTACAAGAATATATCTACTATAATACTGCTCCTATGTACAAGAATATAACTACTATAATACTGCCCCCTATGTACAAGAATATAACTACTATAATACTGCTCCTATGCACAAGAATATAACTACTATAATACTGCCCCTATGTACAAGAATATAACTACTATAATACTGCTCCTATGTACAAGAATATAACTACTATAATACTGCTCCATATACAAGAATATAACTACTATAATACTGCTCCTATGTACAAGAATATAACTACTATAATACTGCCCTATGTACAAGAATATAACTACTATAATACTGCTTCTATGTACAAGAATATAACTACTATAATACTGCCCCTATGTACAAGAATATAACTACTATAATACTGCTCATATGTACAAGAATATAACTACTATAATACTGCCCCCTATGTACAAGAATATAACTACTATAATACTGCTCCTATGCACAAGAATATAACTACTATAATACTGCTCCCTATGTACAAGAATATAACTACTATAATACTGCCCCTATGTACAAGAATATAACTACTATAATACTGCCCCCTATGTACAAGAATATAACTACTATAATACTGCTCATATGTACAAGAATATAACTACTATAATACTGCCCCTATGTACAAGAATATAACTACTATAATACTGCTCCTATGTACAAGAATATAACTACTATAATACTGCTCCTATGTACAAGAATATAACTACTATAATACTGCCCCCTATGTACAAGAATATAACTACTATAATACTGCTCCCTATGTACAAGAATATAACTACTATAATACTGCCTCTATGTACAAGAATATAACTACTATAATACTGCTCCATATACAGAATATAACTACTATAATACTGCTCCTAGTACAAGAATATAACTACTATAATACTGCTCCATATACAAGAATATAACTACTATAATACTGCTCCTATGTACAAGAATATAACTACTATAATACTGCTCTTTGTTACAAGAATCCGGTACACTACTTATAATACTGCTCCCAGTTTGCATCTAATGATACATATTTACTATAATACTGCCGTTTTAAGAATACTATTTCTTGCTCCCTATCGTTACAACGATACGCTGTGTAATACTGCACATTATGTTTACAATGATATAATCCTAAAACTGCCCTATGGATTAACATAAATTTAAATAAAACTAATGTATGCAAAACCTTTACCTAGCCCCTATTGTACAAGAATATAACTACTCTTAAAATACTGCCACTATGTCATAGAAGTATAACTTGCTATATGCTGCTCTATTGATACAAGAATATAAACTACTTAATACTGACTCCTAATGTACAAGAATATACTATACTTCTATGAAAAAAAGAACTGCTCCTATGAAACCGTATGCAAGAATACTACTATTAATACTGCCCTCCTATGTAAAGCTTAACCAAATACCCCCATGTGCAATACCTTACTACTAAATACTGCTCCTATGTACAAGAACATTACTACAAAACCGATTAAGCATAAAGTGTAATCTACAGGTCAATAATTGTAAAGTTTTGTCCTTGCTTACACCTAGAGATGAGATATATACACATGCTGTGTTCAGGCTTTATTTAATGTCAGGACAGACCACAAATTGGTCTTATTAAGCTGCAGGAACGACAGCTTTATGGAGGCATAAACTCCCTTCATCTCTAAAATTATAACTTGTCAGCTCTTCTCCTGCCTTTAAAAGATTGGTTCCTTTTATGCTAATCGGCTCCTTCATCAGTGTTTCCTCGAAGACATTAATCTGGGTTATTTATTCAGATTTTGAAAGATAAGAACTCACTGAGTTTCCTGAGTAATTGCAGCCATCTGAGGCCAGTGGTGGCCGCCTGTCACTGGTCGGGGCTGTAGAATAAATCTTCAGGGACAGAGTCCATTAAGGAGGACTTGTCACCAGGTCATAAGTGGACAGTTTGTGTTTTTCATTTTATGCCAGATGCTTCCCTCAATATTTTGATTAGTTTTCTATTTGTAAATTTATCATAGGGCTCAATAGATATGGACATTGTTAATTTTTTATGGTCTTTATTAAGGAGGTGTGGGTCAATGTATTGTTAGGGGTTGGGTCTAGTCTGATTTGCATAATTACCATGTGAGCCATGCCTATAAAGTGTGTTCCATAATAAAATATTCTGATCATTTTCTGAGTTTTGTTTTGTAGAATGAGTATGTGTGTGTGGCGCCCATGCGGTCTGGCTGCCACAAGTGTTATTTTTTATACATCAATTGTAATGCCATGTCTGAAGAGAATTGGAGCTCCCTTTGCAGGAAGTCTGAAGAATTCACACACTGCCTGAACCTTTAGTAGGAGAATGAGCACTGTATGCCTTATTTGGGCATGTGACTCACTGATTAGGGGAAGGGTTAAAGTTTAATGTTTAGTAAGACAGGACGGAGTGAAGAGATAGGTTCGGATAAAGGCAGCAGGAGCTGCTTTCAAGAGGATAAGCTGTCAAGCAGGGTACCAGTCCCTAGGCTGCTCAGGTTTACAGAGCCTAGTAACAATCTGGAGCTAGTGAGTTTTATGATCATCAGCCACTAAAAAATAACTTTCCGTGCATCAGTAATGCAGAGGGTCAGAGAATTGCTGGAAGACAGAGCTAAACAGGACCGCATTACCAACCTGGCAGGAGGTAATTCACAGCAACTAAGAGGGAGTACTGGAGAGCATCAGCATCAAAACCTAAGAACTACAGAAGTCAGCAGGAAGGCCATATTTCTCACCCAGCAGTGCGGACTACAGTTCTCATCAGACTTACCAGGCCACCTGCCTGGTAGTGCTTGTATGATCCTGGACCTGTGCAAGAACTTCAGTAAAAGGTAATGTAAAAGCGCAACGTCACACGTATCAATCTTGTGAACGATATCGGCTGAAACATCACGTGATCAATATCGTTAGAACAATGTATTGATATCGTTTGTGCGGTGTCACAAGCATCGATCTGTTAAGCGATGTTAAATTTGGCAACGCGCCAGCGATCGTTCGCATGACTCAGTGATCGACACCATGTAGCGTCAGGAATAGGCAAAATCGAGAATGAGTTCGTTGGAGAGGTGTCACACAGCACGATGCAGCAGGTTGAGAGCATGTTAATTGAACGATGAACGACGGATTTGAGGTCTGGATCACAAATCTTCCACCAAACAATCAATCGACTTTTCACTGAAAAATCGCTCGTTTACACGCAACGACGCACAAACGATATCGCTCAACGATCAAAATTCCAGTCAGCTTAAGCGATATCGTTCACAAGATTGATACATGTGACGTGGCCAAAGACTGTTTTCTGCTATTCATTTCTCTCTACCCTGCATCCTACTACTACCCCCATCATCACCATCTCCAGGGAGCCAGCCCTAGTTGGGAAAGGTTTAGCAACTGTACTGTCACTCCATCTATCTCCCAGGGATCCCCTTCAGTGCAGCCATATCTGGCTGATGATTATCCCAACTGGTGTTACAAACTATTTCTTTATTATTTTTGCTTCTCTATTTTTACTCTCCCTTCTCAATGTGAGCCAGGGCCCAGCATTGGGCATTACCACGGTGAACCTTCTACTGGACCCAGCTGTTGAGTACTCCAGTCCTTAGTGCTTCAAATGTGCAGTTTTCTTTATTAGGCACTATCACCTGCACATGGAATACACAGAATTGAAACCTAACTCCACATTGAAGCCCCTTCCAAATAAACATCGTTGATCTGTATTGTGATGAGAGCTTGAGGTTCATATTCCCAAGGATAAGGGAGAATATTATGGAGCAGCGGTGGCCAAGGTGACATAAGCTTTCACAACTGAGCAAAATTCTTTCAAAGATCTGTGCACACAGTGAGAATGAGAGCAGAGCTGGGTCAGGGGAATGCTATGCAGCAGGCCTGGCACTCAAGCAGTCGGATTACGATTTAATTAAAACTTAATGATAACCCTGGGCCAGCGCTCTTTAGCCGGAATGTTATTCAAGGAGATTTTCTGTATATTTCTTATCATAAGGCAGATTCTTTATGCACAAGTGCAGAAATGAAGAGGTTTAGCAGAACTGACTATTGTGTCCTGTCTATTCAGGGTAGTACGAGCCACGACTCCACAGGTGAGCGGCCGTATATCATCTCTATTCTTCTTCTCGCCATAATGACGGAGACTTACCTGGACTTTTACTCTCAGCCGGTGGAGCGGGAACACTTTGTTCTGTGTAGATTATATTAGAATTATACATTCAGCTCATTTTAATAATAGATTAGCAGGACAGCACTGTTCTGCTCCTCTGTAATGGTGGTGCTCATTTTTAATGGATTACATAGGATCAATCTAATCCAGATATAGCTACAATGAACATCATTTCTGCAAGATTCAAAGTTTCATAGTTTTTAGGTTGAAGGTAAAGTTCATCAAGTTCAACCTGTAACCTGACATGTTGATCCAGAGGAAGCAAAAACCTCAAGAGGCAGATGCAATTGCCCCATATTAGGGGAAATTTCCTTCCCGCTCAACATGCGACAGATGAGTTTCCTGGTACAGCATCCATCACACAATTTAGTGCCCATGACATGTCATATTATATTTTTCAG
This sequence comes from Allobates femoralis, assembly GCA_033576535.1. Classification (NCBI taxonomy): domain Eukaryota; kingdom Metazoa; phylum Chordata; class Amphibia; order Anura; family Aromobatidae; genus Allobates; species Allobates femoralis. Next base: position 33,852,540 of record JARQOC010000008.1, on the reverse strand, counting down.
GAAAGATGTCCAGGCCGCTATTTTTATCTGTTTTAGTTAATCAACCATTACGACGTCATGTGCCATACATTCCAGAGTCACACTGCTCTTACACTAAAGAATTCTAAGTATCACTGCTCTTAGAGTAAAGAACCCAAAGTCTCAATGCTCTTACAGTAAAGAATCCACAGTCTCATTGCTTTTACAGTAAAGATTCCAAAGTATCACTGCTCATACAGTAAAGAATTCATAGTCTCACTACTATTACATTAAAGAAACTAGAACAGGGATGGGAAATTCATTTTCCCATTTGGCCGCATGAGAAATTGAGATGGTTTTAGAGGGCCGTACAAAAATAAAAAAAGCATGGGCTCATGTTTGATTCGATTCATCGAATCGGCGGGGTGTTCGATGAATGTTCGTCAAATGCTCGTCGAACACCGTCGAACACCCCGTAACACTAAATAAAAAACTATGTGGGCTGTTTCACTTCCACAATGTATATACATACATTGCGGAAGTGAAATTAAGTAAAATAAAGTGTTAAAATAAAAAAAATGTATGCTCACCTGTCCTGCGGTCCACCGATGGCTCCCGCAAGGTTCTGTTGCTGATAGGACCTGTGGTGACGTCAGTTATCGCGGGAACTTCGGTCAAATGACCGGAGTTCCCGCGATAACTGACGTCACCACAGGTCCTATCAGCAAGAGGACCTTGCCGGAAAACTTAATTAAGTAAAAGAAAGTGTCCAAAATATAAAAATGTCTATTTTAACTTTTCCGGCAAGGTCCTCTTGCTGATAGGACCTGTGGTGACGTCAGTTATCGCGGGAACTCCAGTCATTGACTGAAGTTCCCGATAACTGACGTCACCACAGGTCCTGTCAGCAACAGGACCTGACCGAGCCATCGTGGACCGCCGGACAGGTGAGTATACATTTATTTATTTTTTAACACTTTATATTACTTACTAGCTGTTTATTTTGGCTAAATGTGGCAGATGTGATTTTCTGACTGCATCTGACGAATTTTTGAACAAAAATCGAACAGCTTCTAAATCTGCCGAATTTGAACCAAATTGTTCGAATTCGGCGAATGACTCGAACACCGCCAAAAACAACTGAATTTGACATTGGCGAACAATTTGAGTTGAACATCACTCAATTCTAATGATGAGAGAAAAGACAGGTAAGCAGAGCTTCAGCCCTCACAGATCTAACTGTGAGTGGAGAACAATCCACTACAGGAAAGAGAGTCTGTGTACAAATGTGCATGTGTAAAAAGATCAGAGGAACAAAAAGTAACTCACTCTCTGCAGAGGAAAGAGCCTGGAATTATAGGGTTGGAGGACTGGACAGTAACAAGTGAGAGTCATGCTGCCAGGAGTAGGCCAGGAGAGACCTCTGTGAGAGGGTGTCCTGAGTGCAGGAGATTGGAAGATACAACCATCCCAAAGTTTGAAGTACAGCGCCTCCTCCTGGAAGATTCAAGGTAAAACATCTGTTGAACTGTTACTGTCTATAATTTGCTGTTAGGGCTCCATGTGCGGTACCTGGATCAGACTACAGAGTGCGTTTCTGCTCCTAGTGCACCTCGTACATGACTTTTCTACCATGGTCTTTGAATATCTATTTGGAGGAACCGAGGGATTCACCAAGTCACAAACAGAAACAGATGTTCAGTTTACTAAACTGATTTTTTACTTGAGGGACAAGGGGGAAATGGAATTTGATTAAGTATAACACACTCTCCGCTTTACACCACAAAAAATATTTGCACACACCCGATCCTAAGGATCAAGGTCAAAGTGCTGTTCAAAAGACACCCTACAATGTATCAGGATCCGCAGGAACAATTTGCCTCCATTTGTATGCAGAAACAACTGCAGAGCTTTCTAGAAACAGGAAGTGTAAATTAGTGAGTGTGCAGAAGAGGGCGTCTTTAGACCAGCACTTTGCCTAAAAAACACATAATTTATTCAATTCCCCAGCCTATATTAAATATATTGTGATGTAGTGGAGCTCTGCTGTGATGTAAATCCGGATTTGAGTAGGTGAGACTTGTAGTTCCATGAATTCTATTTAAGGTATTAAGGGCTGGATTAACGGGCTAGCCAGAGTACTGGGTGGGTCCGACTTACCACATACTTCCCCTGGGTGTATCAGCTAATATATCAGGTGGCTGGTTCTGGGTCACATGGTCTCTGATGCAAGCCATGACCTGTAAGTAGACACTTGCTACAAGCACATGGTAAGGAGACCAGATCTGTAGCTTGCTGCGGCTCCTGGAGCAGTGGACCATCCGAAGAGAGTGTGTGTGGGGAGCCGTCTATGACCCTTGGAAAGGTGACCTCATGAAAAGGGGGTTGTGTCCTGACCGAGGTCAGTAAATGAACTGTGTGAACGATCACCTTGGTTGAAATTAACTGTATGTCATTTATATGATGTGATGCCAACGGTCAGCGTATGTTTATTTTACATAGAAGCAGTGTATGTCTGGAAAATAAACCAACTGGATTGATTTAAAATAGAATCCATTGATGTGTTTTTACAGTGAGCACGCTGTTAATAAACAGTATATGCACAACAATAAAGAGGGCTAGAGAGCTGGTGGGTACAGCTGCTCACAGAGCCCACAATGCCTGCCTGTCTAGAAGTTATCCTCAGGAACACCCTGAAAAATAGGAAAGCTTCAAGCAACTACATACCAACTTCTAAGACAAGTCAGCTGTTTGGCCATATACCCGTCCGGCAGAGCGGTTCCTAGTTCTTCCCAGACAGGCCAAACCCAGAGACCCGGTGAACCAGTACCCTAGACTTGCTGCTTAATCCAACAGTAAAAGGTAAAGAACTCTAAGAGACTGTGTCTATGCTTTCTTACTTCTGCGCCTTTGTCTATACGACTTTACTACTACTACCACCATCATCAACTCAACTCTCAAGGGCCAGTCCCGTGTTGAAGGGAGGCTTTATATCTCACTGCATATATCTATCCCGTGAGAGCATTACATGCAGGGTAGGCCACCTAGTGGCTGGATACCTTCAGCTGGCATCACAAACTCTTTGTCGTATTTTTCTCTTTCTCCATTCTTCATATCCCTTTCTCATGTGGGCCAGGGCTACAGCACTGTATCAGCTACCATCATACGGACTGCCTGGAACCTGATGCTGAGTACCCCGGCCCTTTGGGTTCAACATTTATACATATACACACACACGACAAACAAAAATGTTACCTGGGTATCTATCTCTCTTGGCCACACATAGGCCTGGTAACCGGCCGCAGCCTATTACCTAACATTTGGCACCATAAACAATGTCCTCACTTTATCTGCCAAAAAGTTGTGTATGTGGAACCCTTGGGGTGGGGTACCCGGTCCCGGGCGTTGTCCCACGGGGAAATGTCACTGGGGCCTGTTTCCTGGTCCCGTGGTCCTTTTGGTTGCTTAAAAAGGGGATAACAGTCAATAAAAATAAAATAAAAGTGTTTTGTGACGCCACCTACGATTCCGGTAATGTTACCGGCGCTGCGGTCAGTCCTCCGGGGTGATGGTGGAGCAGCAAAATTGTTAGGCTCCCCGTAGGTGGAGCGGGATCCCTGGGGGCAGTTGTAGTAGTTTATGGTTTTTACACAGGGAAGCAGCTTACCACACAGCCTTGTTACCAGTCTTTTCAGTGCAGCAAGTGTGCGGCTCCTCAGGCGCAGGTAAATAAAGTATGTCACACAGTCTTTCACTCTGACCAGATTTACTGCAGACAGGTTACAGATGTTACAGTCTTTCAGGTCCTTCTGGCCTGGTTACTCACCAGAGAACCGGGATGACTCACTTAGGATCCACAGTGGTGTGCCTGCCATTCCTTTTCAGTCCCTCACTGCACTCTCTCCTGTCTCCCTTGAAGTGCTCCCGCACAGAGCCTCGAGCCGACTCCCACGGGCCCTCTGTGGAGGACTCTTCTCCAGGTCCCCCTGACCCTATTCGGTGCCTTTTTAAGGATGCGCCGGGTGTTTGGCTGTGACTTCCTCTAGAAGCTCAGCCCTTTGGTTTAATGGCTCGTGGATAAACGCCCGCACCGTGTTCAGAGCCGGTCCTCTGTTCCGGGACCAGATCCCTCCGGTCGGTAGTCGTACCTGGTCCGGATTCGGGTGCACTGCACACCCTGCCCCTGGGATCTCCCTCTGTCCCAATGGCTTCTTTGCTGTCCTGCACTCCTCACTCCCCAACGGAGCTCTCCAACTCTTCTCACTCTCTCTCCAACTGTCTAACTCTCCTCCCACCCACACACTTTTCTACCCTGTCACTCCTCCCATGGGAGTGGGTCCTCCCAGCAGCAGGTCCACCCACAGTCCCCTACTCTAGGATGTTTGGGAATGAGTGTTGTGAGGGTCCCTTATGCGACATCTCAATTCCCTAGTCAGAGGGATACTACACACTCTTATATGGGCGCAGTACCCCTATGTGGCGTCCTGACTAGTGGGACGCCACACTAGCTCAGGTCTTACTGTTATGATGTAAATCCATGGGGATAACTGGTCTACAAGAGTTCTAGAAATCACTGGGGAGCTACAGCAGTTCTATTCGGTAACCGAATCGCCAGAAGCAGCCTGCTCACACGGGGGACTCGTTCAGCCTCCAGTCAACGACACCCGGGGCATTCTCCTCACTACAACCCTCCCTCTGGTGGCACATCAACTGCTTCTTCTCAAAGGAGTCTTAGTCCAGAAAAGTAGCACACTGTCTCTATTAACAGTGACGACCAATATAAATACAGCCACCCGCCACAATTTCACACGTCATTCACGGTCCTGCCTCTCTTGTCTAGCTGGCCCAGGCAGAGCCTTTTATGTCGCCTGCCCGGGTGTCCGCCTGACGGTTAGGGGACGTCACTACAAGTTGTATCCTCTGTACACTCTCACATAGTAGTGACTCACCGTGGCCGGGACTCCGGTTTAGACAGGCGATGCTTCCTTCCTCCTTGTCACGGGTGGACCGCGCCTGCCGGTAGTGGGGCCCGGTGTAGTGCAGATCAAAAGTGTTTGAAGACGTCTTGGTGGAACAGATTAAAGGGGTTTAATTTATTCGTGACGCCACCTATGAGTAGATTCGGTAAGGACTACCGACGCTGCGGAACCTCCGGGGGATGGACAGCAGCAAGATGTTACGCTCCCCACAGGCTGAGCGGTGATCCCCGGAGGTTGGAGCTGCTCAAGATGTTGTGCGGCAGCTGCGGTTACCTTTTAGTGCGGACGGACAGTTCATAAGGAAGCACGGACACAGAAAGTCTCTGCAACGGGTCTTTACTGTAACCAGCAGGCAGTACATGGCATACAGTGGTTGAGTAGTAGACCAGGTGGACTCAGCAGTGATGGTGTCCCCTAGAGATCCGCAGTGTTCCTCCTTTCTACCTCTTTGGTTGCCAGTGTCGCCCAGGAATACCAGGTCGGGTACGGGGAGGCTGCTTCAATGCCCTATCCATGATATACGTCCTGGATGTTTTGGGGAGCCTTGGATCCCTCAGTGGGTACACCGCTGGTTAGACGACTGGAAGTTGGCTGGTGGTGGGGTGCTCCTATAAAGCTGCTCCTCCACTCTTCTGGTTCGCGTGGCAGAGGTGAACTGCTGCCAGCTTCGGTACCAGTGAACCGGCTGTGAGTTGTGGGCACGGGAGTCTTTTGGGAACCCGTGTAGATAATGCCCAATCCCGGTAGTTAAGGCCTCAGGTGCTGACACCCGACCGGTGACGGCCCAGGGGCCCGCACGGAGTGCGGAGCCCCCGCTCCTCTCCAAGTTCTAGTCTTAGACCCTTCTTCCCCGAGTTCTAGACTATTCTCTTTTTCTCTGTCTAGATTATTGTGTGCTACTACTCCACTACCCTAACACTCCACCCCCAGGACCTATGATTGGCCCTCTGTTCTAGGTGTTGCATGTAGGGTTGGATCTCTATGTTAACCGGATCATTGCTGAGTCAGAGAATATTGCGGCTGCATTTATGGCTGCAATACCCTCTTGTGACGCACTCGTTGCGGGGCGCCACAGTAGCAACATTAGCCAGTTAATATTACTCAGACTTGGTTCTGGTGAATATACACTGTTGCAGTTACATTCGTCTTTTTCCCTTTTCATCATTGGAATACACGTCTTTCTCCCTTTTCATCCCAGATGCTCTTTTGACAAACTCCTCAGGTTGATTCTTGTTTGGTCAGATAAATCACCGAGGGTGCATGAGAGTAGAAACAAGCAGATGCTCTTTTCTACAAATAGCACCGATCTTTACGAAAGTTGGAATACTCAACAATGCACGAAAAAAAGACCAAAGAGAAAGACAACATGGCTTCTCATTAGCGCCAGTGAAGGCGGATTAATATATAACTCTTAACTTTCAAGGCAAAACTTGTAGTTCATTAGCATGATATCTTTCGCCAGGCATGCTCCTTGTTAGGGGGTGAAGTACAGAAAGCCCTACCTGGGGGCAGCATGCTGCTCTTGATAAATCCTGCATTTACCTAGAGGTGATGGAAGTGATCAGAAATCTGTGGAACGAACAGGTTAATCCGATTCTCACGTCGCCCGCACTTTTCCATGTTCTCCGGATCCTTCCAGTCTCGGAGTCTTTTATCACACCACGTTCCTCCAGGTACAATGCATCAGAGAACTGTCAGCGGCTCTGCTATAATCAAGCTCTCCTCTGCCGTCTACATTCAGATAACCTAGCTTCACTTCTCCATTTTTAAAGCCATCGGCAACGAAGCAATTTATTTACTGTCCTGTAAAAATCCATCATGACTGCGCTTTTGGTTTTAATATGGAACTGAATTGAGGATGGCCTGTGGGAAAGGACAACAGCTCTGTCCCTGGGACAAGGCCTTTTATTGGCAGGAACCTCTTTGCAATCAACCCCACATTTGGGCTGTGGTCACACTTCCATTTTTTTTTTTTTTAAACCTGATCCGGTTTTGAGCTTTTAAAAAGCTCAAAACCGAAGCAGGAAACGCTCCTCGTAGGAGCCTATTATAAAAAACCGGATTGCTTTACAAGCAATCCGGTTACCGCCTCCGGCGCTGCAGCCTGCGTGAAAAACCATGCTGGCTGCAGTTTTCTGAGCGGTTCTAAGCCCCGCAATGCAGTAACCGTATTGCTCAGGATGTGTAATCCTGAGCAATGCGGTAACCGTATATACTTTGCTTATCCCGGCTGCCGCTGGGATAAGCAAAGTGTTATACTGTAAAATAAAGCTTAATTAATGAAAAAAATTATGCCCTTCATGTCTCTAGGGGGTGCCCACCTTCCCTAGAGACATGCTACCTACTTAGTTTGGCAAGTAATAGGTTAATGTCTAATGTACAGTAAAGCCGACTCCTGTCGGCTCTGTACATTTTTATGAATGAAGCCGCAGCTCCCCTGTGAGCAGCGCTCATACTATACGTAATGTACGTATAGTATGTGCGCTGTGCAGCCCATACATCTACTGTATAAGCTTTCAGTACCCTGGACAGCGCACATACTATATGTACATTAGTATGAGCACTGCTCACAGGGGAGCTGCGGCTTCATTCATAAAAATGTACAGAGCCGACAGGAGTCGGCTTTACTGTACATAAGATATTAACCTATTACTTGCCAAACTAAGTGGTAGCATGTCTCTAGGGGGGTGGGCACCCCCTAGAGACATGAAGGGCATAATTTTTTACATTAAAAAAGCTTTATTCACAGATTTTACAGTTTGCTCATCTCTGCGGCACATCTGGAGCGGCTTCAGCAATCCGGTTACCGGATTGCGGCTTGTCTGAAGCCAATTGCGTTCACCGCATCCGGATCTGGATGCGGTGATTGCAATTTGAGTAATAAATGTGACCCTAGCCTTGCAGTAACATGGCGCCGCTGATCACTATAGATTGGCAAAACAAAGAAGGGAGACTGTACAATTTTCACTGTTTGTGCTGTAATTAGGGATGGGCGAATCTACTCGCTAGGACTCGTTACTCGGCGAGTAGTAAGGGACTCGCAGGACTCGGTACTCTGCGAGTCCGAGTCAGAGTCTCAGAGTCAGAGTCAGAGTCTCAGAGTCAAAGTCTCAGAGTCAGAGTCTCAGAGTCAGAGTCTCAGAGTCAGAGTCTCAGAGTCAGAGTCTCAGAGTCAGAGTCTCAGATTCAGAGTCTCACCCTCAGAGCCAGAGTCAGAGTCTCAGAGTCAGAGTCTCAGAGTCAGAGTCTCAGAGTCAGAGTCAGAGTCTCAGAGTCAGAGTCTCAGAGTCAGAGTCTCAGAATTTCATGAAATAATTTAAAAAAAATGCGTGGGGCTCCGCGCAATTTCTATGTCTAGCCAGGTACAGCTAAGCAGCTGGGGACTGGAATCCGCAGCGCAGGGATGCCCAAGCTTTCTGGGCACCCCCCGCTGCAAATTGCAGCCAGCAGCCGCCCCAGAAGATGGCGCGTTCATTGAAGCGCCATCCTCTGGCGCTGAATCCTGCTCTTCCAGCGGCCCTGGTGGCGGTGGCACGCTGGGTAATAAAGAGGTTAGGGCCACCTTTGTATTATCAGCTGGCCCTAAGCCCAAAATTTATGGCGGTCACGCCAATATTAGACATGATCGCCATGAATTTCTATTAAATTGTTTTAAAAAAAACACAACACAGAAAATTTTTTTTATTAGAAATAAAAAAAAAAGCCATTAGGGACTCCATCTTTAATTAAAAAAAATCCTCTTCCGTCCGACGCAGTCCAAAACGCGATGTCCTCTCTGCTCATCCCTGTGCATAGATATAGATGTCTATGCACAGGGAATGAGCAGACTGAGAACAATCTCAGCTCTGCTACATCAGGCAGCAGGCAGGCTCTAGGACCCTGGAGCTGTGGCAGCCAGCACACTGAGCAGACAGGACTCTTATCTGTGCGAGTTTCCCAGCGATTACTTACAAAGTAAACGAGTCCAATGCAAATAAATGACAAAACTAGGATTGCTTCAGGCTGAAGCTTCCGAGACACATCTGCGATTTGTAAATCTCACACTACTCGCTATTACTCGCTTCCCCATTCATTAACATTGGACTTGCTAGACTCGCAACGAGTAGCGAGTCCTGGGCTCGGACTCGCTAGAGTCAAGCGATTCCGAGTAATTTAGGATTCGCCCATCACTAGCTGTAATCCTTCAGCTGCCTTATGGCCAAAACTACTGGGATAGGAGCTTTCAGCCATTTTTAGATAATGGAGATACAGGAGCATCTCAATGAATTAGAATATTATCAAAAAGTTAATTTATTTCAGTAATTCAATACATAAAGTGAAACGCATATATTATATAGAGTCATTACAAACAGAGTGATCTATTTCAAGTGTTTATTTCTGTTAATGTTAATGATTATGTCTTATAGCCAGTGAAAACCCAAAAGTCAGTATCTCAGAAAATTAGAATATTATATAAGACCAACTGAAAAAATTATTTTTAACTCATAAATGTTGGCCTAATGAAAAGTATTAAAAGAAGGCTTGGAACTAAGGTAAAACTATACAGTGGGGCTAGTTCACATTGGCCTCATAATGGAAAAAACAACAGAAGAAACAGCAACAGCAAATACCCTAAAATGATAAAAGTAAAAATGCTTAATAGGGTACTTGGTGACATATATATGATCATACAAATGCATAAGCTGTCCCACCAGCGACAAGGTGACCCCATCGGAACAGTTCCTACCTAAAAACTACTAATACCTTGTCATCTGTCAGCAATGTGAAATGACAAGGACAGGATCAAGCAGGACTGAGTGCCAGCAGAGCACACCATACCATGGGACACTACACATTAAATAATGCCCAGTTCAGAGGTAGGCCACACCTATGATCGCATGACTGCAACAAAACATGATAAAATAAAACCAGGGCTGGAACTAAGGTGAAACTAGGCAATGGTGCTAGTTCACATTGGCCAACCTCTGAGCTGGACATTATTTCATGTGTAGCGTCCCTTGGTAAGGTGAGCTCTGTTGGGATCCAGTTCTGTTTGATCCTGACCTTGTCATTTCACATCGCTGGCAGATGACAAGCTATTAGTACTGTTTTTAGGCAGGGACTGTCCCGATGGGGTCACCTTTGTTGCTGCTGGGACAGCCTACGCATGTGTATGATCATATTAATGTTACCAAATATCCTATTTATTTTTTTGCACTTTAGCATTTTTACTTTTATCATTTTAGGGTATTTGCTCACTTGTTGTTTTTCCTGTTGTTTTTTTTCCTAATGAAAAGTATGTACAGTAAATGCATTCAATACTTGGACGGGGCTCCTTTTGCATGAATTACTGCATCAATGCAACGTAGCATGGAGGCGGTCAGCCTGCGGCACTGATGAGGTGTTATGGAAGCCTGGGTTGCTTTGATAGCAGCCTTCAGCTTGTCTGCATTGTTGAGTCTGGTGTCTCTCATCTTCCTCTTGACAATACACCATAGATTCTCTATGAGGTTTAGGTCAGGCGAGTTTGCTGGCCAATCAAGCACAGTGATAATGTGGTTATTACACCAGGTATTGGTTCTTTTGAAAGTGTAAACAGGTGCCAATTCCAGCTGGAAAATGAAATCTCCATCTCCAAAAATCTTGTCAGCAGAGGGAAGCATGAAGTGCTGTAAAATGTCCTGGTAGACGGCAGCGCTGACTTTGGTCTTCATAAAACACAGTGGACCTACACCAGCAGATGACATGGCTTCCCAAACCATCACTAATTGTGGAAACTTCACACTAGACCTCAAGCAGCTTGGATGGTGGCCTCCGCACTCTTCCTCCAGACTCTTGGATTGTGGTCTCTCCACTCTTTTTCCAGACTCTTGGATGGTGGCCTCTCTCCACTTTTCCTCCAGACTCTTGGATTGTGGCCTCTCCACTCTTCCTCCAGACTCTTGGATTGTGGTCTCTCCACTCTTCCTCCAGACTCTTGGATTATGGCCTCTCTCCACTCTTCCTCCAGACTCTTGGATTGTGGCCTCTCCACTCTTCCTCCAGACTCTTGGATTGTGGTCTCTCCACTCTTCCTCTAGACTCTTGGATTGTGGTCTCTCCACTCTTCCTCCAGACTCTTGGATTGTGGCCTCTCTCCACTCTTCCTCCAGACTCTTGGATTGTGGCCTCTCCACTCTTCCTCCAGACTCTTGGATTGTGGCCTCTCCACTCTTCCTCCAGACTCTTGGATTGTGGCCTCTCCACTCTTCCTCCAGTCTCTTGGATTGTGGCCTCTCCATTCTTCCTCCAGACTCTTGGATTGTGCCTCTCCACTCTTCCTCCAGACTCTTCGATTGTGGTCTCTCCACTCTTCCTCCAGACTCTTGGATTGTGGTCTCTCCACTCTTTTTCCAGACTCTTGGATTGTGGTCTCTCCACTCTTCCTCCAGACTCTTGGATTGTGGTCTCTCCACTCTTCCTCCAGACTCTTGGATTGTGGCCTTTCTACTCTTCCTTGAGACTCTTGGATTTTGCTCTCTCCACTCTTCCTCCAGACTCTTGGATTGTGGCCTCTCCACTCTTCCTCCAGACTCTTGGATTGTGGCCTCTCCACTCTTCCTTCAGACTCTCGGATGGTGGCCTCTCTACTCTTCCTTGAGACTCTTGGATTTTGCCCTCTCCACTCTTCCTCCAGACTCTTGGATTGTGGTCTCTCCACTCTTCCTCCAGACTTTTGGATTGTGGACTCTCCACTCTTCCTCCAGACTTTTGGATTCTGGTTTCTCCACTTTTCCTCCAGACTCCAGACCTTGATTTCCAATGATCTTTTGTGACTTACCCTCCTTGTGGAGTGTGTCATTGATTGCCTTCTGGACATCTGTCAAGCCAGCAGTCTTCCCCATGATTGTGTGGCCTACTGAACCAGACTAAGGGACCTTAGGGGTTTGCAGGTGTTTTGTGTTAATTATTCAAATTTTCTGAGATAATGACCATTGTGTTTTCATTGGCTGTAAGCCATAATCATCAACAATAACAGAAAACAACACTTGAAATAGATCACTCTGTTTGTAATGATTCTATATAATATATGCATTTTATGTATTGAAATACTGAAAAACATATTCTTTTTGATGGTATTATAATTCATTGAGATGCACCTGTAAATTATATTCTCAGACATGATGCCCATGTTTTTGGTCAAGGCCTTGTGACCATTTGCCAACTACCGTAACTTGAAATGTCTAGAAGGCATGAAAAGCGAAGACCACCCAAAAGAGTTTGCAAATCTCCTGGACATCACAAAAGCTCCCTGAAAAAGCAAAGCTCCAAACATTACATATTCCTTGATGTGGCTACATACACAAAAAATCCTGTCTCATGGAAGATCATTTTTAAAAGTAGTCAAGTACGGCGTCATGGTTGATTTTCTGCTAAAACCCCCCAAAACAAAACATGTTTTATATAGCAACTATAGCTTACTATACCATTTTATATGCATTATGTGCTGCCAATGCATGGATGTTAGCTGATCCAGCCATTCAGAGCCCCCCAAACATTTTCCTTTCACCAGATACCTTGTAATCCTAGGACACGAAATCCACAGACTCCCTGTGAAGAATATGTTAGATAGATAGCTACATTCACCTATGCATCCTCTGTTTGTGAAACAATGAAAGGAAAAATGTGTAGAAGTCTGATCAGGAGCGCTAAAGAAGACAGTATGAAGATCCACAATGCGTTTCGCCAGTACATAGGACTGTCTTCATCAGGTGGTTGTAGGAGGTGTATAGGGCAAAATACATTTATAGGGATCAGTATAACCTGATTGGTGGGAGTTACAATCCATTAACCCTCTCTTTACCAAAATTCCCATTCCCATTGCATTTCTCCCTTACAATGGTAAGGTAATACACTTCATCTTGCAAAATCTAAAACTACACTTGAAAGTAATAGTGATACAAAATAAAACAAGCTTAAAAGACATTTGCTGAGTATGCTGCAATTATTCCTCTAAAAAACCTAAGATACTTTATTATATGAATAGATTACATTATCGCATGAGTAAAAATTCATATAAAAAATTCATATAACAAAATTCATGAAAAAAACCCATCCCTAAAAGCTTCAATCTTATAATACCCTCATAACAATTCAATCATAAAAATTCCATCATAACATTTTGTGCATATATTCATTCTAAATATGATCCATAGAAGTCTATGTGGTGTGCTATAACTCTCTGTCCTTTGGAGAAATAACACTGTTACGGTCAAAATGAGACATAAATATAGGTTACCCGTAACCCAAAATTGATGTATCTATATATATGTATGTATATTTTTATTATTTTCATTTTCCATCAGTGTTTGGCCACATTTTCCAATATCACATTATGGCCTTCTGGGCTCAATGTTCCCAATTTGTAGATCCCAAACTTTTCCCTTTTAATAAGGGCCAGAAGCACCCTCATTGACATGATCTATTATTAAAATTCTCATTCTCTTCTGAATTACAGGACCTGTGATGATGTAACTGGTCACAAGACCGCAAGCGATCACGTGTCTCTCAAGGAAGAGAATTCAGCAGTGGAGAGGGCATCGTAGGCGCCGTCAGCCTGACCAGAGATCCTCATCCAGGCTTGTAACCAGGGTTGTGCAGGGCTGGCACAACCCTACCAGGTTAGTGCACACTGCACCTAACAGCAGCGCCAAGATAGTGTTATAGATCCTACACAGCGCCCCTTTCTTTCTCTTTTTATCTTTGCTTTTCCTGAAACAGGATGCCTCATTCGTCTACAAATGGTTTCAAAGTGAGGTAAGAAACTTAATTAAGTAAAGGAAGAAATTGTTGACACCCTACTGAGCCAGGCAATTCCAGCCAGGAAGGGTATGGACTCAAAAAGATGGAATATCTGGAACTGTGTGTACTTAGAGGTGTGCAACTGTATTTCCCAGGAATAGATCAACAGACAAGTCAGCACTCATGGAAAAATATAAATATTGGGATGTGCATAACTCACACAAATATGGCAGATATATTTTCAGCCTCAGGATATCGGGACAAAAACAATGCACCTTTCTCCTTAGCTGTGCAATGCACCTATCAGCATCAAATTAAAAAATAGCCACTTGAAGAAAGTACACACACTGTGTTTCCTATTTATGAACAGGTAAAGTCATAATAGGAAACATGACAGCAATCTCTCTCACTAAGGCTGGAAATTTGCAGAAAGGTGGGATTTCATATTTTGCTGTAGCTCTGAGCCCATCCCACAGACTACCACCACATGAGGTCATCAAGGATTTGGTCAAATCAGGGGACAGAATGGTATCCACCATATTCCTTACTGTTTTTTCTGCGGGGAGGTCAAGTCACGTAACATGCTGGAAATACCAGAAGCTCCTGGCTCCACAGTGCCAAGACAGCAACCACTTATGTATGTTTTCATATACTTGTACCTCTACCTATATTTGCATATCTGACTATCATATCTGTATATCCACCATATAAATAGTGTTTTTATCTATTGTGCCCATAAGATGATTAAATATACAATTTAATCCTGGGCTGCTCTTTTATCTCGATCCACGAATGCACAAGTCCATGTTCTCGGTTTATCATTACATGCTACCAGGGCTGCTTTTTGGCCCGATATAATCCTGCTAATGGACCAGGCTTATATCTAATGAGGAACTGGTGGCAGTACTACTGGGCTGGCAGGACTATTTCACTGGGGCTAGAGAAAAGGGTCTCCCAGCCTGTCAGGGTTGTGAGCAAGTGTGGTATCACACTGGAGGCTCCATCCATGAATCACTTCCCTCACTCCTCGTGCCTCATTGTGTCCATGTGAACAGGGGGTGTCTGTGTAAAACTGTGCCAAGCTGACCTTGCCCACCCCCACAGGGTGCAGAACATCCCGTTTTGGCAGAAGTAACGAGACCGCATTGTGTGGATCCAACATATTAGAGACATCAGAGTGTGGCTGCAAAATGCTGTTCATCACACTCCCTATAGCAAGTATATGAATGTAGAACCCCCGAGGGGCTGTGTATGAGACATCTGCCCTTGATTAAGAGGTCCAGCATTTGTTATTCTTACCTCTGAGTAGATGCACAGTGTTCCTATAAAATGAGTGATTTTGCCGACAAATTTCATGTCCATCACAGGTGTACATGATGTGCCACCATTTCAGGTCACTTTTTTCCAAATCTTGATTATTTGACAATTCTACCAATACAAAACTGAATAGAAAGAACCGAATAATCTGGCACTGCCTGTTTGGGGGCTTCTTTAATTCAACGATGATTACAATCACATAATGAGAGCATGAAATTTGCTCCTAATTGAGTGAATTAGTTGATACAATTATCTGGAGATAACATTACAAAATAATGATGGTATCATGTCATGATCGGGCCAGCTTAATGGGTTTATAATAGATTTCCAGTTATTTGTGCAATGTTATTATTGCCTCAAGGAGCACAAATAAATCTTCTTGCAGGTGGGAGGGATGTATTTTATAAAATGTCAGGGTCTTGATGGTTCTACTCCATCTTGGTATTTTATTTGCAAAGTAGTTTCATTAGTAATAGCACAATTACCGCAGACATTATGGCCTCTGACTTCTCCTTCATCACATACGGCTATGGGGGTCCCTGGTACTTTTCAAATGTTTACTAACCATTTCTGTTCTGCCTTTGTTTGCATTATATGCAGGTGCAAGTTCCAGCATTCAGCTTAAACCTTCTCTGTATCCCAAATAAACAGACTGTTGGTTCTGTAGTCTGTTGTTTATTGTTCAACAGAGTGTAATGCCTGGGTGCACTATGATGTGTGTGTGTTTAAGACTATAATACAAATAATACAAATTAGTACTAAACAACATTAGTAATAATACAGTACAGAAAAATACACGAACCGGACACATACATCACAAAGCTAAGACAGTGTACAGTACCGAAAGCATAAATAAACGCTGGACACACATCTCAAACAGCCTGAGAGTGTACAGTACAAGGGATCATTACACTAAACATGGAGTATCATAGAGCACACATAACATAATACAGTACAGAAAAATACATGAGCACTGGAAACATACATCACAAAGCTAAGACAGTGTACAGTACAGAAAGCATAAACGCTGGGCACACATCTCAAACCACCCTGACAGTGTACAGTACAGAGAATCATTATGCTAAAAATGGAGGATCATAGAGCACACATACAGAAAAATACATGAGCACTGGACACATACATCAGAAAGCTAAGACAGTGTACAGTACAGAAAGCATAAATTAATGCTTGGCACACATCTCAAACCACAGTGTACAGGATCATTACCTTAAAAATGGAGGATCATAGAGCACACATACATCCCATAGACATACTCCTTATGTAAAAAAATGATTGCAGCAGGTTTAAATTTTAACACAAACAGACAGAAGTATAACCATCACCAGACTGACTTGACAAGGATGATGGCAGTTCACAAGAGGAAAAAGCCCACAGGAGCAAGAGAACATGTTTGTGCCTGCATTAAATCTCGGCTGATACTCATCTGATCTCACAGAGAAACAGAGGGTGGTCCCACAAAACACTGTGTCCTTAAAGGAGAAGAGACCATGTAGGAATACTGCAGATTGTGGTGGTAAACATATTTAAATATCATAACAAGATAACACGTAATATTTTACATGTTGCAACAAGTGTCAACTAGAGTTGCTTTTTTTTACTGAGCCTGAACGGGCAGAACAATTTCTACTCCCCCAATATTTTTTGCAAGCATTCAAGAGTAAAACTACTACATCTATGTGATGCAAAGTGAACAAGTTGCAAAATTGATTTTGGTTAATACAATCAATTGTCTCTTTGCAGGTTGTGTCTGCCCAGATCCTCAGACAATACATATCCCTCCACCTGTGTTCCCTACCCGCCGGCTTGGCATCAGGCCATAAATTAGGACGACTGTGCTGTCTTAGGGTTTGGTTTACAGCCCCCGGTTTATGTAGAGACGTGATCTGCTGTCAGGCTCCCTCTCTCTGTATAAGGATATTTTATACTGGGGAATATGGATGACAAGCACTTGAGATCAAAACCTTCATAAATATTCAGTGTCCTATTTTTTTTCTTTATCTTTTGGCCTTAGATCTCATCACATGATGTGCGCTGGGGCTTCAAGGACATTTTGGAGGTAAATTATGGCAATGCTATATTGTCATTTACATGCAGCGATGTATCAAAGTACTTGTGATTCATTTGCCATCAAATTACCGCTATAAAAAATAAATAAATCGATTTATTATTTACAAACAGAAAAATAAAATTAAAATGGTGATATAATAATGTCATGTTGCAACCGTAGACGAAACGGAAATACATAAAAGCCGAGCAAATAGAATTGACACTAAAAAAACAGAAAAATAACAGAGTTAATAAGTCCTTGACTCGTTCTCTTATGTCCGGCTGGTAAAATCCCATTAAGTCACTAATAAATTAATGACAAGTACTGACGGACAAGGAGATCCAAAGATTATGGCTCCTACAGGACATCACACAGCTTTTCCAGACTCCTGAACAGCAGATCAGCTCTTCAGTCAGCGGGTCAAGAGAGACAGTTGCCTCTTGAACTAGCATTTTGTCCATGGTCACTTGGAACAACTGTATTTTGCAGATTATAAAACCAACCCAAGGAAGACATCAGGAAAAAGAGGTATAAAATTGGGTCCATCCTATAACCCTAGGTCCACCTAATAAATTATAAACTGTGTAGTTTACCGAGGGGACACAGTGGTGGTGTAGGGGTCACAGGAGCAGGGTCGTAGTGGTGAGGGATGGTGCTGGCACGGTGGGGCAATGCTATGGAGGGCCCGAGGCTGTGTGGTTGGGATGTCCAGGCGCTGCTCGCACTGCACCATTAATCTATCAGCAGTTGACTCAACGGGTGAAAGGAAAATGGCTGCAGAGGCAGGGCATTCACAGATCAAGACCCCAGCTGTCCAGATCTCCATCTGAGCAAATGCTGCCTCCACAGCCATTATCTTTTCGCCCATCGCGTCAGAAGCAGCGCATGCTCAGATGGAGTTCTCGGCTGTCCCGAGATCTTCATCCGCAACTGCGCTGCCTCTGTGGCCATTTTCCTTTAGTCCATTGTGTCAACTGCCGGGAGATTAATGGTGCCCTGCGAGCAGCTGCCTGGATATTCCATCCATGAGCAGGAATCAGCATATAGAAGTAGAACTTGGACCACGCTACCGTTGGACAAAATAAATAAATCGGCCCTCTCATACTGGTGCGTTTTTTTCTCGGTCATGTAGAAAGGGCCTAAATCAGGTATTGAAAAAGTGCAAGTGGTGTTAACCAGTTATGGAAAACCGGTTAACACCTCTCGCACATTTTTAATACCTGTAGTAGACCCTTTTACATGACCATGAAAAAAACGCACCAGTGTGAGAGGGCCGATTTATTTATTTCGCCCAACAGTAGCGCGGTCCAAGTTGCACTTCTACATGCTGATTCCTGCTCGTGTTCTACCTCGTAGGAGACTGCTGCAGACAGTCACCGCCAGGATATCAGATTGATATCACAGGTCTTTGAAGTGGTTGTGACTTAACACAACCATATGAGGTGAGCGATGTATACCCACTAAATTTTATTGTTTGTAACAGGTAAACCCTATGTAGCGCCATTTCTTTTCCAGCCTTTCCTATGATGAACATTCTATCCACACAGCCTCAGGCCCCCTGCAGGATTGCCCCACCGTGCCGCCGCAGATTCCAAAAAGCAACCTGGATGTGACTAGAGATGAGTGGACCCGTGGAAGTTCAGGTTCTGCAGGTTCAGCCAGACTTTATAAAAGTTCTGTTCTGGACCCAAACCTCATTGGGCGTCACTGATTGGGCAGTTCGACTCTCCACCCACATACAGCCAACCATACACAAAGCGCTTCCGAGGGAAGGGAGGGCACAGTTTTGTCATTATTTTATTTTTTGTAAACAGTACATTCGATAATGCACGATAAGCACTACAAGCGGTTTGCACTGGGCCAAGCACCGAGTGCACCCGACCACAGCGATGCTTACTTTGCACCCAGACTCTGAACCTGAACACTGAATTTTATTTTTGAGTCATTGTTCGATATGAAAAATGAACTTTACAGTCCGGTTTGCTCATCCCTAGCCGTGACTGGAGTATAAACAGATGATTTATCTTGGTATCAGTAAAGCAAAGTTTTTGCAAAACGTTTTACTTCAATGAATACTTTGCGTTACTATTTAAAAAGACTAGTGTTTTCTGTGGATCATACAAGATTATTAACTCATAGCGTCGCGTATTTTACGGACCCTGTATGAATGACTACGGCTGGGAGGTGGGAGCTGTCACAGGGCACAGGGAATGTGATAAATTCTCTGTAATTTCGGGTATTTCGTCCTGTATGAGCAGTCAACACCTGCGCGGTGTCTCATTGCCGCTCTGAATAATTGTTTGGGAGCAGAAATATATTTATTACGTGCACAGTTCACGCTGAGCGATTCACAGGAGCAGAACCGGTATTCATCTGGTGACCGAGCTCTACAGATTAATCCACACTCAGCAGCTACTTACAACTCTCTACAATACATCCAGCCATCGATGTACGGTAAACGCTATCCGTCCATGTGATTATTATACAATTGCGAATACAGTATTTAACATTCCTTATTTTCCCTATCTTGAATATAATAGTGCAGGCACATGTAGAGCTGTAGTCACAATTCTGCATGTTCGTTAGCTACAAGTCCTCGCCGCGTCCAGTCTAGCAAAATATTAATTTAATTAACCAGATTGGTAAATGGTGTTACGAGAAAAAAAATACATCAGAATTGCAATTTAGTTATAGAACATAGCCAAAAAGCGTAATAAGAAGTGATGAAAATGCTGGCATCAACCAAAATACAACAAACCCTGAGAGAAGTATTATCTTAGCATAGGAGCCCAGTAATGAGATATGCCGTGATGTGGCTACATGGCAGATATACAAATGGTCATTTTTCTGTGCTAAGTAATTTATCAATTTTTCATATATTTCCTTAGCTGTAATGTATGTCCATATTCCTATGTTTATTGTTAGCATTTCAGAGTGCAACTGTTATAATATGTCATGATTAGTTATGCGCCTGTTCACACTGCATGTTAGGGACCTGCCGCCAGGTTTCTTCTCTTATTTGTTATCAATAAAAATGGCATCTCGGGGTATAATAAACAAGTCGTCAGAGAGTTCTATCGACTGAAAAATGGTAAAGTTACAGTTCTCTGAACATGGTGACACAAGCAAAACATTTTTTTTTTTAATTTCCCAATTTTTTGCAAGTTTGGTATCATTGTAATCGAACTGGCATGAAGAGTGCCAGGTCATTTTATTTACTATTTAAAAGCCCTATCCAGTCTGTCTGTTTGAAAGTTTGTCCCAAAAACAGCGCCACCTGTAGGACATCGTGTATATCACAAATGGCAGTTAAACTGGAATGTGAGAATTTAAACTAAGTTTGGCTGATCACTCATAATCTACGCCAAGATGGGCCATCCCCAAAAGCATGCAGATGATATGGAAAGGAAAGATGCAGAACAATGTAAAGGCAACAACACGCAAGCAAGACAACTGAACAAAGAGCATCGCCTTGACCAAACCACTACATAGAAGCACATGTGTGTTGCAGACGACTCCCCCAAGTCCAGAGACATTAGATTGTCACATATGCCATTTTGCAGCGACAGTGCCAACAACACAAATCTCCCGTGTCAAGATCAAGGAGATGCTCACAAGATGCTGCATATCCTTGATCTTGATGAAGTGGCCTGTTCGCCACGAAACACGTAGGATGAATAAACAGTGTGTGTGTGTTACTCTGTTACTCTCAGTGTGGTCTGCGCGGCTTCTATCCATCCGCTTCTATTTTCTCCAAGTGGATCCTTACTTCTCGCCGGGAGCCTGCTGCGACCATACGTGCTTGTCCAAGGGAGTTGTGACCATTCACAACCAGACCTGGTGAGTCTGTATTGTGGGGGTCCGTGTGACCATCAAACCTGAAGGTATTACTCTATGTGCGCCTCTTTTCCTTCTTATATCACAATGCAAGCAACATGAAGAAGAATATTCTCCATTGTCCAGATTCTTGACACAGTTACAGGATTCATCATTACATCACCGGCACCGTGACAATGAATCTCTGCAATCCAGATCAATGAGACTGTCACAGGATGTAGCATCACTCAAGTGCTGCCGTAATGATGAATCTATGGAGTACATATCTATTAGACTGTCACAGGATGCAGCATCACTCAGGTGCCACCGTAATGATGATTCTATGGAGTACAGATCTATCACACTGTCACAGGATGCAGCATCACACAGGTCCCGCCGTAATGATGAATCTACAGAGTACAGATCTATCAGACTGTCACAGGATGCAGCATCCTACCGCCAGTACTGTAATTGAGGCGGTCGACAGGGTAGGGGGTACTCGGGTACCGGGGCTAATGGCGACTTGGATAGGGGATCACGGCTGGTCGGTCCCCGGTCCCGTGCCCTGGACCCTCAATGGTGGGGATGGTCTGGGACAAGAGGATTGTTTACGTGACGCCACCTGTGGTACCTGGTAACGGGTATACCAGCGCTGCGGCCAGCCGCTGAGGTGATGGAGGTGCAGCTCAGTGTAGTACAGCTCCCCACAGGTGGAGCTTCACCTCAGGGCAGTGGGGATGGATGAGGGGAGTTGTAGTAGCGTCTCTGCAGTCAATGCTGTAAATAGCGGCGGTTAAGCAGGCACACACACACACAGTGGTCTTTGTTTCGGTACCTTTTACTGGTGACAGGGTTACAGGTACAGTCCAGAGAAGTAACCAGGTCCCTGGTGCAATTTGTGACTTTCACCTTAGAGAGTTTTGAGGCCTCCTCTGTCACTGTGCACGGTGGTTTGGGGTAAGTCCTGCCTATAACTGAACTCACCGCTCCTTCTCCCTCTCAGGGCTTTACTCTATCACTGACAATGAGGTCCATCTGCGGGGTCCCTATTCCTCCTTTGGCCTTGGTCCTGTGTTTGGTCAGTTTGAGTGTCTCTTCTCATTTACCTCAGGGGATTTGGTCCTCCTGGTCCTCCCGGGCTTTTACTGCTCAGTGGATGCTGGCAGCATCAGACTCCGGAGTCCGGGTGTACTACAGGGAAACAGGTATTGTTCCCTTCTTTAATTCTTCTACTCCTCTACTGGCCTCCGACCTTCTCCTAAGGGTGCAGCACAGCTGGGTCAGTTCAGTGTTCCCTGGTCCTGGCCTGGGCCTGGATCCTTCCTAGCGACCAGCTCCTCACTCCTGCTCTCTTCACTGCCTGACTGGAACTAACTGGGACTAACTGACTCCTCCCCTCAGGCCTGGATCTTTTAAAGGGGATCTGGCTTAAGGCAGCCAGTAGAGCTCCCCCTTCAGGTCTGGGGTGGAAGGTGTTGTGTGCTGTATGTACCAAGATGTAAATCCCTCCTTGCACAGGTGGATCCTGTGGCAATCCCCTGCAGGGGAGCCACATAATCATGAGTCTCCCGATTCCAGACATTATTGTCGTATCATGTGTTTATTTTCATTACTCCACCATGAATATCAGAATATTCATCTATAGCATCTATTACCATACACATACCTGCTTTGTTGTTTGCATTGTATACAAAGCCTAAAACACACACTGAGACCCAATCTACTGCACCATCTCACCTCTCCCCCCCTACTGTCTCCCTCCCCACCCCTTCTATGTGAGCCCTCGCGGACAGGATCCCCGGCCCTATTGTACCCGTATGATTGATTAGTGTATTTGTCGTCGTTTTTTTTCGACCACTTGTCTTTGTCTACCCCCTAACTTGTACAGCGCCATGTATGCTAATAGCGCTATAAAAATACCTAATAATAATAATAATTCCACTGCTATGGCTGAGTTTTAAGCGCACCTATTTTTTATTTTATATCATAACCTAAAACAATAACATCATACTGTAGTGCAACTAATATAGACTTGCATGTTGCAATAGAATCGGCCCCCATCTAGCTGTTTAATAAATGGTGTAAAAGCAAACAAGTGCAGGATCAAATTTTTTGTGCAGCTTCACTTGATGTGAAACTGTTCCCATTTCATGGAATGATAAAAATGATCGATGTCCATACGGCTACATCAGGGGTGTACATATCTTTGGCGTAACCTGTGCAGTTCCATAGGGACCAAGAGGTAAGGGATCCCAATTTTACCTACCAAGCAGGTGGGGTTATACATTTTGTTGAACTCTTGAGCTGCAAAGCGCCCATATACTGTTCTTACACGGGGGCTCTTTGATGTCCCTCTTCACTTGTGGGCTATGTGGATATAAAAAGAAAGTAATGGCTCTCGAAAGAAGGAGAAAGAAAAATCAAAAACCTGCTGAAGCCAAAAATAAAAAGTATTTTTATTTTGTGCAAAGAGGATTGATTGCTCTCAGTGGAAGAAACTAAATATTAATCTTGTAGTTGTCTTACCTTTTAATGGCTAACAAAAATAAAGTAATTGATGTTATAAAGCAAGCTTTCAAGACTTCCACGTCTCTTTGTCAGGCATGGGATGACAAGATATTAGAAGAATCACAAATATATACCGTACTCAGCCAGAGCAGATGCATGGTATAATAAATGGACAGTTAAATAAACAAATAGAGCTTAGGGAGAGAATCCCCTAATTAGTCAAGCTTAAGGGCCTGTCACACGCGTCAATATCGCCTGCACGATATCGGCTGCACGTGACGTTGCAGCGATATTGACGCGTGTGGACATACTGAATCAACCAGCAATAAATCGCTGGTTGATGATCACCAGGTTTCAGAATCAGTCCTAAAACCTGGCGATTGTCATCCGGTGGACACGCAGCATCGCTGCGTGTGTGACACCGGGAGGTAGCGATATTCCAGCTCCCAGCGCCTCTCACAAGCCCTGGGAGCTGGTAACTAAGGTAAACTGCGGGTATCTAGGCAGCGCGCGCTGCCTAGATACCCGACGTGTAAATGGATTTTTTTTTTTTCAATATTTATGTGATGATGACACCTCATCTTTGCTCTGTCCTGTTTCTCCAACCTAGGTCGGTTTCACATTGCGATTTTGTGGCTGTCTGTGGGATCCAAGTTTTTGCAGGATCCCCCGGACAGCCACGGATCCACATGGATCCCTGCAATCGGATGGCAAATAGCCATCCGATTCTATGCAGGATCTGTGTGGATCCTGCGGTCCCTGTCTCTCCCTGCTCCTGCCTCCTCCATCTTCTTCCCTCCGCTATTCTATTCTGTTCCCCCGCTCCTCTATCCTGATATAATCCCTATCCTGTCTGCTATTCTCTTCCCTGTGTGTTTAAAAAAAGAAAAACTCCTCCCGAAGGTTACATCACCTTGTCTCCCAGGATGTGACACGATCGGGGCAGAAGGACCTGTGGTGATGTCACAGAGACGATCACATGACACGTCAGCTGACCGTCTCTGTGACATCACCACAGGCCCTTCTGCCCAGATAGTGTCACATTCTGGGAGATGGTGACAAGGTGATCTAACCTCTGGGAGGAGTTTTTCTTTTTTTAAACACACAGGGAAGAGAAAATGAGACAGGATAGGGATTAGATCAGGATAGAGGAGCGGGGGGACAGAATAAAATAGCGGGGGGGGGGAAAAGTGTACAGAATAGAGGAGATGGGGAGGAGATGGGGGAAGGAAAATGCAGGGAGAGACAGGGACAGGCAGGGACCACAGAGCCGACATCGGATCTGAGGTGAACTCGGATCCGATGTCCATAGGCTCACATTTTGTGTGCACTTGGATCAGCACTGATCCGATGCTGTCCGATTTGAGTCACGGACACTGAATCGCAGCAGGCTACGATTTTGTGCCTGTGATTAAATCGGACAGCATCAGATGTGCTAAAATTGGATGCCAATAGTGGCACATGCGATCCGATCTGATTCCCATAGAATACCTTCACACGCCACAACCGCGGGAGACAATTTTGACGGCGATATGTCGCCCTGGAATTATTGCCGTCAAATTGCCTCCTAATTGCAGCGTGTATTTTGGGAATTTGGCGGCGATATGTCACCTCGTTCCGGTCGCCTGATTTTGGAGCATGCCGCAATTAGGAGGCAATTTGACAGCGATAATTCCAGGGCGACATATCGCCGTCCAAATTGTCTCCCGCGGTTGTGGCATGAGAAGGTGCCCATAGAGGGACATGGGATCTGACTCAGGATCCGACTGTATCCGTTTTGAAACGGATACAATCGGATGACCGAAAATTGCAATGTGAAACCGGCCATAGAAATCATGAACCATGTGTGTCATTTTAAAGACCTTGGTGCAAAAAATGTCATAGTAAAAGAAGAAAGCAGCACTCACCATATCTTTCTTGTGCAGACTTTATAAGGGGTGAGGGTTATAGCAGTGTAAGGAGGGGGAGTAAGACAGACTACGGCTTGCCGTTTCCTGTGGTGTGCACTTCCATGTAGTCCGTCTTGCTCCCCCTCCTTGCACTGCTGTAACCCTCACCCCTAAAAAAGTCTGCACAAGGAAGATCTGGCGAGTGCTGCTTTCTTCTTACACTCTGCATTACTAATAGACTTTGACATGCACCGCAGTTGTTCCAGCTGTCTCTGAAGGGATCAAAATGAGGGGCCTTGATTAGGCCATTATTAATAGTATAGTGTGTAATGCCTGGCACTTCTAATTTGAGTAAGCAAAAGATGTCAGTGAATACCACAAGACAAAAAGAAGAAACTAAACTTTGCATCGGGTCCTTAGTTTGTCTCGTGTAAAACTAAACCTCCAGCCATGACAAGGTTGAGTCTATTGTCTTGCCTTACAGAGCTGGAACTGCATGTTAGTATACATTTATAATGTGAACAGAGGCTTGGGGACATTTAATAAGTTCACAGTCTTTGTACATTCTTTGTTACACATTTTGCAGTTTTTGGCATTAGTCGCACACCATTATATTACATCCCTGGACTTTGCAGATGTCTAACCCTGGCTGGACCGGTCCCCCTCTTGCCTACACACCATTGTGCTGAAGGACTCGCAGTGCCAGGTAACATCAGATTGTGCAGAATTCAATAGAGCACGCTGCTCTGCAGAGTACGGAGCACGCTCTGCAAGTGCCGATTTACAGGGGCTGCGGTTGCTATGACAATATCCGCTTAACCTAAAATAAATGATTCCTAATTGAATAGTGAACAGTATGACACACCGAGCCTTTCGGACCTTTAGTGTACTTGGATAATAGCAGCATTTATATTCCAGTTTTTATCATGAAGGTTGCAAACTGCAGCTGCTAAGATGTAGAATTTTGTTGCCGAGCGCTTAGTCAGGGGCTACACAGCCTAGGAAATGTGCTTGTGTAGTTGTGTGAGAAGTTGGTTGTGGTTGCTGCTGCCATAGAACTATCTAACTAAAAAGACTGTGATCTGAGATCTACGTTTTCCCAAGGCTGTGACCAGGGGAAGGAAAGGTAGAGAATAATTTCACTTTGGCATATAGCCACCCACTCCTTCCATGTAATAACCATTATATTCACCTTGGACACATTCGGTAGAACGTAACGTTTAAAAGTCAAATAATTGGGTTTGTTTAGCTGGAATATCTTCCTAAACTAAAGAAATTACAAAAGAACAAAAGACTACTGATGGAGTGTGCATCTAACTTTGGTGGTAAATGTGTGTCATGGGTGTATCAGGAGACATAGACACGCTGTTGGGGCCACTCACAGAGTGCGCGTCTGGCCAAACAGTCAAAATCCTGAATTGTGGTGCTTTCCCTTTGAGAGCTATTTCTCTGCTTGTAATAGCTCGAGGTCACTAGGACCCAGTTGGTCTCCTTCTTTCCTACCTTCAGCTGTCTCTATATATACCTCTTGGCTCCCATGATGTGCTGTTGATAGCTTGTTTTGGAGTTGGTGGTGCTTCCTGGCTCAGCAGTGCACAGTGGAGTTACTGAGTTTGCTGTCTGGCACTCATTTTTAACTGTTTTCCCCTTTTCCCTTTGTTTTTTTTTTCTGCTGTTTTTCCTTTAGCTGTTAGCTGGGTTGACCAGTGTCCACCCGTTTTGATCCCTAAGTAGTCTTAGCTGAGAGACAACTAGGGACAAGGTATCCTGATCGGCGACAATTGCAGAGACTGTCTAGAGTTGTTAGGGAGCCAGGTGTCAGTGCTAGCTTAACTAGGGGTCACCATCTTTCATTTTGCCCTTAGCGTCAGGACTCCTTCCCCCCCCCCCCTTGTCGTCCTGCGCTGGGTTTCTCCCTATGCCCAGTGTGACAATGTGCCAAATTTTGGGCAAATTTCCCCTTCTAGTTTAGACTTATTAATGCTTTTTCTACTTATCCATCTAGCTTTGATGAAAGGGCATGGTATAAAATGTGTGCTAAAATGTATCTTATGCTCAAAGCGTCCTGAAGTAAAGCAACCAAGGGTGAAAAATTTTATAAAAATGTCGAAAAATGCATCAACGTTATCCTCTAGCCTGAGCTGCTGAGGTTACAATTGGTGAATTTTCTGACTGTCTCGTGTAATATAGGACAGGATTATAAACCCCATGGTGATAAATCAGCTTTCTGACCATGGAAAATACATGGATGGTCACTCTTCTTCACCTCCATCAGGCATCAACTGGATGGGCAAGTAAAATAACAGTACAAAAAGCTGAAATATAAGTGCAATACAAAGTAATAATTTAGTAAGAATTTTATAAGAGATCCTCCCGTGACGCTCACTTTGGCTGGTGTCGATGGCTGTGACATATGAACATACTGCCGTATTACACCCTCCCAGTCAATTAGATGTTTTCCCTGCAAGTGGCATTGTGTGCCGTGTGCCGCAAAGACGGATTGGCAGGACTTGTTTCCACTTATTGAGTGATGGGAAGTCCACTGCCTCTGCACTAAATCACACAGCTGCAGGTAGGTGTCTGCATATCAAGGAGGTGACTCAAATCCCGACCCCATCAATTCATCTCTTATTCAGCGGATACAGCTGGGATCGTGCATAGTCTGTAATATTCAGAAAAAAAAGAGCAGCTGCCGCACTGCCGTACTGTGTGCAGACATGACACAATGATTCAGTGATGGTGGTAACAGACAGACAATCAACAACAGACTGCATGTGTCGGATGAGGTAATGTAAGTAACGTCTGTAGCTTCATATAAGAAAATAACACTTCCCTAACTAACATGACGTGTGAACAGGTGCAAAACTGCACATGACATGTTATAACAAAGAGACAGTTCTACACTGAAATGCTAAAGCATGCAAACCATGATGACATGCATTACTGCTAAGGAAATATATGAAAATTTGAGATACTTAGCACACAAAAATGGCCATTTCTATATCTGCCCAGTAGTTCCCCACGTTCACAACTCATTACTGGGTTCCTACACTAAGATGAAAGCTTCTCTCTGGGTTTAAAAAAAAACTCCATGTGTATGGGCGGATAGGAACCTGCAAATAGAGAATAAAATCACCCAGGGCTAATGGGGAAGGGGTGCACAGTCAAAAGGCATCATCCCATATGTGCCCACACAAATGGAGGTTTTTTTAAACTCAGAGAGAGGCTTTATCTTAGTGTAGGAACCCAATAATGAGATGTATGACATAGCTACTGGGCAGATATAGAAATGGCCATTTTAGTATGCCAAGTATCTCAAGTTATCATATATTTCCTTAGCAGTAATGCATTTCTATATTCTTACATGCATGGTTTCATACTTTAGCATTTCAGAGTGCAACTGTCCCCTCTATTAGGGCATTATATAAAGCACAGAAAGTATAACAGGGATTTATTATGGCTCAGGTTTTTGACCCACACCATATGAATGAACTGCAATATAATACTGGCAGACTATACTCTGTAGACCACAATCCACTACCACCATATAACTATGCCAGCCATACCTGACCCCAACATAGCAGCTGCAGAAACACGAGAAGAGAGGTTTTGAAACATACTGAGCCCAAATATTAAAGCATCTCTTCTTTTTCATGAGCTGAACTCAAAGATCTAAAACTTTTTCTATGTACACAAAAGGCATGTTTTGCTCAAATAGCGGTCACAAATTTGTCTAAATCTGTGTTAGTGATCATTTCTCCTTTGCCCAGATAATCCATCCACCTCATAGGTGTGACATCAAGATGCTAATTAGACAGTGTGATTATTGCACAGGTGCGCCTTAGGCTGGTCACAATAAAAGCCGCTCTAAAATGGGCAGTAATGGAAATGTTTTCATTTCATTTGATAGAAAAGAAATCTTTAAAAATTGATGGCAGGAACAGATTTCAAAAAAGGTTTGGACAGGGCTAATCAAAGACTGGAAAAGAAAGCAGCTTTAATGAAAAACAACTGCAGGGTCAATTCTCACCAAAGTTACATGACTGTGTATAAAAATAGCATGTTAGAGAGGCAGAGTCTCTCAGAAGCAAAGATGGTCAGAGGTCACCAATCTGATGCATCAAAAAATTGTGAAACATTTTCAGAAAAATGTTCCACTTAGTGAAAATGTAAAGACTTTGACTATTCACTATCAACAGCCCATAATGTCATCTAAAGATTCCGAAGTTCTTGAGCAATCCATTTGCAGCAGTATTATTGGATGCTATTGATTGATGGTTCCTCAGCCGGCACTGCATTAAAAACAGGCATGATTGATCGTGCGGATCACTGCATGGGCTCCGGAAGGAATACTTCCAGAAATAATTTCTTTATGAATTCAGATTGCTGTTCAATCCACAAATGCACTACTACTGTATCCTCACACCTTTCTTGTAAACTGTATGCCCTTGCGGGCAAGGTCTTGTCTCCTCCTCTTCTGTACCCTCATCCATTCCTTGTAGACTGTGAACACTCGCAGGCAGGGTCCTCTCTCCTCCTCTACTGTACCCTCACCCATCCCTTGTAGACTGTGAATGCTCGTGGGCAGGGTCCTCTCTCCTCATCTACTGTATCCTCACCCATCCCTTGTAGACTATGAGCCCTCGCAGGCAGGGTCCTCTATCCTCACATATGGTATACTCGCTCATCCCTTGTAGTCTGTGAGCCCTTATGGGCAGGGTTCTCTCTCCTCTCCTACTGTATTCTCACATCCCTTGAAGACTTTGATCCCTTGCAGGCAGGGTCCTATATCCTCACCTACTGTATCCTCACCAATCTCTTGTAGACTGTGAGCTGTCACGGTCAGGGTCCTCTCTTCTCACCTACAAATCCCTTGTAGTCTGTGAGCCCTTACGGGCAGAGTCTTCTCTCCTCACCTACTGCATCCTCACCCATCCCTTGTAGACTGAGGCCTCACGAGCAAGGTCCTCTCTCCTCACCTACTGTATCCTCACAAATCCCTTGAAGACTGTGAGCCCTTACGGGCAGGGTCTACTCTCCTCCCCTTCTGTATACCTACACATCCCTTGTAGACGAACAGTTTATCCCAGACAAATATGGTGGCGCTCCCAGGAGACTCCAATGCATATCATATCAACAAAATCCCAAAACACTGCCATCTTTTCTGGGCTCATTTATACTAAATGGAAGCAAAATGAAATACTGTTGTTGTCAGATATGTCAAAACATGAAATTCTTTAATGAAATTTGATTGAGGGACCATCCGGCTTGTCTTCGCACAGTTCCTGCATACCTGATGGTATAGCGCTACATTAGTGTCTGTGGCTGGGGTATCTCAGGCTTCATGCCCGTGCTGTTTTTTGCCACGTTTTTTTTTTTAACAAATCTGCATGTCTATCCTGAAGGCAGCAAAGTCTATGAGAGTTCAGAAGTGCTGCACCCATGTTGCATTTTCTTGTTTGATGCCAAAAAAGTCTGTTGCATGTCAAATTCATTGGTCTTTTCTTTTTGTCCACAGACTCCATTCTAATCTTGAAAAATCTGCTGCAAATACGCATGGGTGTTTCCACAGTGTGTTTTTGGAGCATTTTTCCCCACAAATGCATGGTTACTTAGATGTGTTGAAGAAATTATTTCTGGGTACCTGAAATTAATTCAAATCTCTCCCTCTCTCTCCTCCTGGGTTGGCAGTTTAAGGAATTAAAAGGAAAACACTTGGGAGAAAAACGCACCATTTCGCTGCAATAATGCACCATAATTTAGCAAAAATACTTTGCATATTTTGGTGCATTTTTCCGCCAGAGGATGCAGATCTGCAGCTTGGTCACACTAGAAAGGTGCAGTCAGTGCGACCATTATAAAGAAGTGTTGGAACAAAATCTTCTCCATCCAGACAATGTCTATTTCATGGAAGACCTTGTATATTTCAGCAAGACAATGTTAAAACCCATACTGCATCAGCCACCACTGCATGGCTTGCAGAAAAAGAGTTTGGGTGAAGAAATGGCCGCTACAGTACAGACCCTTTCACCAATAGAAAACATATCAATTATGAAACGGAAATCCAGCAATAAAGACCCTGGACTGTGGAGCGGTGAGAATCCTAAATGAGCTGGTCCCCAATTCATGTTGCATGTAGGCTGGGCAGCCGGGCTGTGAAATCAGTAAGCTAAACATTCGACTTAAACTCCACCAAAATGGACACAGACTCCACGACTACGACTCTTCAATCATGGCTGTGAAGTCAGTAAAGGCCCAGTTATACGGCACGACGTTGAAACAGTGTCGGCAACAATCTCAGGGGCGCACGGTCGTTTTTGGCATCATTTCAACATCACTGGTGAGATGTCACATGTGTAAATATCATTAACAACTCATCAATGATGTTGTGAGCAGGTATTGTTCGCCAACCCCGCAAACGATCCCTGCTCATTGTTGTGAATGGGCGAAGTCGTCCATGACATCGTTATTGCGGTGTCACACAGAACGATACAGCAGGTTGCTGGAGTTGAGATCGTCAGGTTTTCCAGCATGTTGGTAACCTGTCAACTCCGATCCAACGATTTATCGTTGCAACTTGCCAGAGTCACATGCAACGAGGTCGCAACGACATCGCTGGTACACCTCCAAACCCGTGACGTATCAGCGATATCGCTGACGATGTAATGGTACCTTTAGCCAAACATTGAACTCAGCTCCTCAATTTTCCTGAATCCAACTCAGACTCCGCCAAAGTGGAGACCAACTCCGACACCACCAAAATGGACACCAACTCCACATTCCTGCTGGGCAGTAAGAATCTCCTTTCAGATTCCCTTCATAGCAGTGTGATGGATTTGGGACATATAGGGTATGTGCCCACAGGATGGTTTTAGTGCGGTTTTCCAGCGGTTTCCGCCGACATTTTAACGTTGGTTTTATTTAAATTTATGTTAATCCAAACCAGCGTTTGGATTAACATTGAAACCTATGGCAATTGGAAACCGCTGTGCCCACTATGCCGGTTATATTATGCTCATCTTCATCCAGTTCACCGGTTTTCAGGTGGTTTGTGAAGATTGAGTATGTCAATTTTCAAGTGCGTTTTTAAAGTGGTTAGAGCAAGGAAAGTGGCCAAGAATCATGACAAAAAAACGCTATACAACTACTGTAAAACCGCTGGAAAACCGCTGACAAAATGCTTGAAAACGGCTGGAAAACGGCTGGACTCTTCAGAGCTCAGGACTGTAGACTCCAGAAGTTCACCACCGGTTTTCTGACAGTCAGAATGATGCAAGAACCGTCCTGTGGGCACATACCCTTATGGTGGGTTTACAAACACCAATTTCTGTGTCCAATATCTGAACAGATCTCTGGTTGCAGTGAAATCATGGACACATTGCTCCATTATGTACACAGCCACAAAATGGAACTATGTGTCCATGATTTCACTGCAACCAGAGATCTGTTCAGATATTGGACACAGAAATTGGTGTTTGTAAACCCACCATTACACGTTGTCTGGTGTAAATTTGCATTTTCTAAATGCTGGACAGGAGTAATTAATCTGCCTTTGCCAGTTGCCACTGCAGAACAACCACGACTGACTACGTCTCTACTACTTGGAACACAACATTTCCAGATAAACCTATAGCAAAGAAAATTGCTCCAGAGATCACTATACTAAAGCATATGATGGAGCCTACTATGGCCTAAAAAATAATTATTACTCCACACTCTAATGGTACCTTTACACGCCGCCACAACAGGATGGATACAACCCGCTACAGGCTACAAATGTAGCTTGTAGCGCCAATATCGCCCGTAGTAGCGGCGTGTGAAGACGGGACGACACAGCCGGCTACAGATACCTCTGTATCCGTGCACTGCCCATAAACATATGGCTACATCGCCGATTGTAGCGAGCTGTATCGGCGTGTAAAGACGTTACGGAAGGGAACTCGGGACAGCCTGCAATGTAGCTAAGGCGTGACCCAGGCTCCGTGTTACCGCGCCCCATGTGCGATCATTGGTGGAAGCTGCTGCATGACGATTGGTAGTCGCTGCCTAGGGAGGCATATTTAAGGAGCTGACGAGTCACACTACACAATCGCTCGAGCGTGCTGTATTACTCAGCCTCCTGCGATGCCTGGCCAATCAGGATGTTATTGCTTTGTCCTATCAGCGTACGGACGGCTCGTACTCTCAATTGTGGCACGCCTATGTGCTGTCCCTGCTGCACCAGGTCCGCCCATAGTAGCTGGTTATAGCGGTGTGTAATTGAGCTACAGATGGCTACTTGCGACACCCGGCGATGTAGCTAGCTGTAGATGTAGCGTGGCGTAGCGCACCTTGTGGCGGCGTGTAAAGAGGGTGAGGTTCCCGTTGGTAACCGTTCGGCTGTGCTCGTGCACGTGAAGTTGCCGTTGGTATCCATCCTGTTGTGGCGGCGTGTAAAGGTACCATAAGGGTACCTTTACACACGGCTACATTTGTAGCTTGTCACCAGGTAACTTACAGGTTGCAGTGAAATCATGGATACATGATTCCATTTGTACACAGCAACAAGATAGAACCATGTATCCATGATTTCACTGCAACCAGTAAGTTACCTGGTGACAAGCTACAAATGTAGCCGTGTGTAAAGGTACCCTTAGGGTACCTTTACACGCCGCTACTGGAGGATGGATACAACCCGCTACTTCACGTGCACGAGCACGCTCAAACGGTTACAAACAGTAAATGCACCTCCTTTACACGCCGCCACAAGGTGCGCTACGCTACGTAACATCTATAGCTAGATACATCGCCGGGTGTCTCAAGTAGCCATCTGTAGCTCATCTCACCTCATTTACACACCGCTACAACCAGCTAATATGGGCGTACCTGGTGCAGCAGGGACAGCACATAGGCGTGCCACAATTGTGGAGTACGAGACGTCCGTACGCTGATAGGACAAAGCAATAATACCATGATTGGGCAGGCATCGCAGGAGGCTGATTAATACTTGACGCTCGAGCAATTGTGTAGTGTGACTCGTCAGCTCCTTAAATATGCCGCCCTGTGCGGCGACAACCAATCGCAACGCAGGAGCTTCCTCCAATGATCGCTGAAGGGGGCGCGGAAACCCGGACCCTGTGTCACGCCCCAGCTACATAGCATGGTGTAGAAACAACCCTTCTGTTCCTTCTTTACACGCCGATACAGCTCGCTACAATGGGCTTTGTAGCCATCTGTTTTCGAGCAGTGCTCGGAAACAGATGTATCTGTTGCCGGCTGTGTCGTCCCGTCTTCACACGCCGCTACTACGGGCTATATTGACGCTACAAGCTACATTTGTAGCCTGTAGCGGGTTGTATCCATCCTCCAGTAGCGGCGTGTAAAGGTACCCTAAGGGTACCTTTACACACGGCTACATTTGTAGCTTGTCACCAGGTAACTTACTGGTTGCAGTGAAATCATGGAGAGATTATTCCATTTGTACACAGCAACAAGCTAGAACCATGTATCCATGATTTCACTGCAACCAGTAAGTTACCTGGTGACAAGCTACAAATGTAGCCGCGTGTAAAGGTACCCTGAGGTTTTATACATTCCCACTCCAGCATGGGGGTTGTGACATTACGCTGGGACTCTTTACTGGTGAAATCTATCATATCTGTATAATGATAAACCGTAAACTACAGCAGATACATCTCTACAAAAAAAAAGATGCCTGTTGGGGTCACATAAGTCTTAGTAATTATTCTATCGTAATTCTGCACACAGTAATGATCAGCGTGGCCTCTAAATGTCTGGTCTCTGTAGGCGCCATTTAAATCCTTCCTGAATAGACGGCGCATTGCCTTTAATTAGTGAAAACATCAGTTCCCGGAGATCAGTAAACAGCTCCCTGCCTCAATCAGTGGTTTTCATGTACTAACTCATCCACGTGTAATTAACACATCCATATTTTAATGTGAATGTTATTAGCACCTCTGACTTTGGGATCGCCTCTGATTAAGCTTGATTTCTGCCTTGGTTTTCTGTATTGGTGAGTGCACAAATGTTTAGATAACAGCCTGAATGAGGATAATTACAGGCTGTGATGGTCCCAGCCATTTACCCATCAGCTCTAGAAGTAATCTTCTGGATAAGGAGCTTTTTATGGCAGAAGTAGAGGGTTGGACACAAGTCCGGGATGAACTCATTCACTGCGATATGCAGGAAGCACGCTGCGCCTCATCTGTGAATATCAGTCAATATTTACCGCTGCTGCGGATTACTGCAGAATATTAATAGCGCGGGTCTATACGCCGTGCAGTACAATGCAGTATGTCATTGCAACTTCTACCCTCCGAATGTCACGATAGAGCTTTTTCTCTCTGTATCTAAAGCTGCTGTATCTAAGTCTGTGTCAGAGGCTCCGTCATATTTGAGAGGAAGAACGCAGCTGTAATGCAACAAAACGACTGACAGGATCCGTTACAAGGCTTGTGGGTTTGTCAGATGTCACAGAAAACCAGAAAATGGACAACACAAATGTGAACGTGGCCTGAGCTGTATCTAATCCTATCCTGTGTAATACTGTCTGGAGGACCTGATGCATCTAAACTATGAAATGATACGGTCAGATCATCTGTGTATCTAAGCACTGTCTGCTGTTCAATGTATCTAATACGATCGTGAGTGTTACAGTCTGATGAGCTGTATAACCGAGTCTATCAAATTTGATAGTGTCGACTGAGAGCTGTATCTAATCGTATAAAGTGTGATACTGTCCGGTAGACTGTACCTAATCCTAACATATTTGATAAGGTCTGCTGAGTTGCTGTATCTAATGCTATGATGGGTAAGAGTGTCTGAGGACCTGCTGCACCCAATGGAATACTGTGAGATGATCTGTGCATCTTAGGCTGGCTTCACACCATGGCAGAGTCCTGTCTGGGGCTGTCCGGTGTAAACCACACAGCCCCGGACCGGTTTTTGACAGCTCTCTGCCATCCGGCTTCCATCTCTCTGGATGAATGCGGATGAATCCGGGAGAATTCGGAATCTTCTCACCGGATACAAAAATGTTGCTTGCAACGTTTTTGGTTTCGGCGAGAAAAATCTCCCCAAATTGCCGAATCCCGGATTCACCAGGATTCTCCCGGATCCGGGGCAATCCGGCACTCCCTAACATGGGAGCCTATGGGGCTGGATTGCCCCGATCCGGGAACCGGACATCGGCGGCTGCACGCCGCTGTGATTTCAGGACCGCAGCTAG
This sequence comes from Allobates femoralis, assembly GCA_033576535.1. NCBI lineage: Eukaryota > Metazoa > Chordata > Amphibia > Anura > Aromobatidae > Allobates > Allobates femoralis. The sequence goes on along the minus strand of JARQOC010000008.1, from coordinate 33,816,018 downwards.
CTCCACGCGAGCCACGGTCCTGAATCATTAGCAGCTGCAGCTATGTCTGGCTGCACACAGGACCGGAGGGCACATTTGGCCCTCCGGTTCTGTGTGCTGATCCGGTCCGGGGCTGTCTGGTTTACACCGGACAGCCCTGGACCGGACTACGCCATGGTGTGAAGCCAGCCTTAGCCTGTGTGTGATACTGCCTGCTGATCAGCTTATTTAATCCTATCAAGTTCGTGTGCAGTCCATAGGGCCGGGGTGCATCAGGGTCAGGTTGGTCAGTATAGCGGTAGATGATCGTTGTAGCCCTGGTCCACATGAGTAGGGGATAAAAACAATTGAGAAGGTTAAATAAAATTAGGAAAAATAAAATAAAGAGTTTCTGACACCAGCTGAAGGTATCCAGCCACTAGAACAAGAGGTCAGGAACCTTTTTGGCTGAGAGAGCCATGAACACCACATGTTTTAATATTTAATTCTGTGATAGCCGTACAATATGTTTACATTTTAAAACTTTTAATTTTAATGTTTTTTAACTCCTTCATGACCCAGCCTATTTTGACCCTAAAGACCTTGGCATTTTTGTCAATTCTGACCAGTGTCCCTTTATGAGGCTATAACTCTGGAACGCTTCAACGGATCCTAGCGATTCTGAGCTTGTTTTTTCATGACATATTGGGCTTCATGTTAGTATTAAATTTAAGTCGATAATTTTTGTGTTTATTTGTGAAAAAATAAAAATTTGGCATACATTTTGAAAATTTAGCAATTTTCAAATTTTGAGTTTTTATTTGCTAAACCAGAGCGTTATGTGGCACAAAATAGTTAATAAATAAATTTCCCACATGTCTACTTCATATCAGCACAATTTTGGGAAAAAAATTTTGGGGTAGGAAGTTATAAGGGTTCAAAGTTCATCAGCAATTTCTCATTTTTCCAGCAAAATTTACAAAACCATTTTTTTAGTGACCACATCACATTGAAGTCCCTTTGAGGGGGTACATGACAGAAAACACCCAAAAGTGACAGCCATTCCAAAAACTGCACCCCTCAAGCTACTTCAGGAAGATTATTAAATTTCAGGTGCTTCACAGGCACTAAAGCAACGTGGAAGGAAAAAATTGAGATTTAAATTTTTCTAACAAAAATGTTCTTTTAGCCTCAATTTTTTACATTTTCACATGGCAACAGGATAAAATGGACCTAAAATTTGTTGGGCAATTTTCCTGAGTACACGATACCTCATATGTGGTCATAAACCACTGTTTGGGCGCACGGCAGGTTCAGAAGGGAAGAGGCATTTGACTTTTGGAGCTAATTTTCCATTCAAACAGAGAAATGGCTCCTTCACTTCTGAGCCCTGCCATGCGCCCAAACAGTGGTTTATGACCACATATGAGGTATTGGTGTACTCAGGAGAAATTGCCCAACAAATCTTAGGATCCATTTATCCTGTTGCCCATGTGAAAATTAAAAAATTTAGGCTAAAAGAACATTTTTGTGAAAAAAAAAGTACTTTTTCATTTTTACGGATGAATTTGTGAAACATCTGGGGGTTAAAAGTGCTCACCACCCATCTAGATAAGTTCATGGGGGGTCTAGTTTCAAAATGGGGTCACTTGTGGGGGAGCTCCAATGTTTAGGCACACAGGAGCTCACCAAACGCGACATGGTGTCCGATAACAATTTGAGCTAATTTTCCATTCAAATTGTTAGCTGACACCATGTTGCGTTTGGAGAGCCCTGTGTGCCTAAACATTGGAGATCCCCCACAAGTGACCCCATTTTGGAACCTAGACCCCCCAAGGAATCTATCTAGATGCATATGAGCACTTTGAACCCCCAGGGCTTCACAATTGATCTGTAAAAATGAAAAAGTACTTTTTTTTTCCACAACAGATTTTCTTTTCTAATTTTTACAGATTAATTTGTGAAGCACCTGGGGGTTCAAAATGCTCATCACCCATCTAGATAAGTTCCCTGAGGGTCTAGTTTCCAAAATGGGGTCACTTGTGGGGGAGCTCAAATGTTTAGGCACACAGGAGCTCTCCAAACGCGACACGGTGTCCGTTGTCCCTGCTGTCGTCCCCATACGTTAAGCCAATCAGAAGACAGCAGCCGCGATTCAATCAGAGGCCAGCAGTGGCTGTCCAATCAGATTCCCACTGGTGAAGTCAGGTGCCATTGATTGGGCTGCTGCTGGCCCTTTGATTGGATCGTGGCTGCTGGCCCTCTGATTGGCTCTATGTATGGGTACAACAGCAGAACGAGCAGCACCGAAACATGGTACAGTGGCAGCGGGCACTGGATTTTGCTGCGGCCAGATGCGGCCATCAAAAGATCCACATCTGGCTCGTGAGCCATAGGTTCCTGACCCCTGCACTGAAGTGTAGAATTAGGTGGATGATGGTGGTTGTAGTTCAAAAAAGCAGAGGAGAGGTGCAGCATGGAATAAGGCTCAGCAGTCAGTTTCTTAGTTCTTTACCTTTTACTGTAGGTAGTTGGTACAGCTAGGACACATATGCAGAACCAAGCAAACGGCTCGGCCAGTCCTAGAGAGAGGCGAGTTCACCTGCTGGAATAAGGTGTACTGTCCTTCCTGCTGACATCTTATCCAAATACTGGTTCCTCTCTGTGTCCTCTAGCTTTTTCTGGGCTGTGGTTACCCTCCAGCCGGGCAGGTGATGTGAATGTGGAGCCCACTGGGACGGGGTACTCAGTACCGGACCGGGGCACTGCTGGGGATGTCACGGCAGTCCTGGTTCGGACCGTGTCCCAGGTTCTCACAAGTAAAGGGGTATTTACAAGGATAAAGTTTGTCGTGACGCCACCCACGGGTTGTGGTCAATAATGGGACCACCGCTGTAGCACTGCTCTGCCTGGAGGATAGATGGATGATGGGGCTGCAGCCAGATGGATGAGCCCGCTACAGGTCAGGCTGCTCTTGACAGAATAAAAGGTATGCAAAGTTCAAGATATCTGGAATCAAACACAGACACTCAGGCAGGGTTCACCGGGTTTACTTGATAGCTCTCCAAAACACTTTACAGCAGTTCTCGGTGCACTTCTTAACACAGTTCACAGTCAATTCACTCCGGTAACACTGAACCCACTGCAGCCAGGCTGTCACTCTGAGACCCCTCACTTCTTCTAAGTCCTTCCAGGCTGTTGTTTCCCTCTCTGTGTGTCTCCCCAGGTTGTATGGCGGCAGCTCGGACCCTTGTGGGTCCTCGGTAGTTGGTTGGTGCTGCCGTGTTCCTCGGACCCAGTACTATGTCTGGTCTCTGTCCTCACACTCCCCTGGGATGCCGCTATGGATGAGCTTTCTCTCCATGGTTTCTGTGACTCTGTGGATTCTGCATCTCCATGAAGCCCAATCCCCAGACTGTCCTGTCTTTCTGGTGTCTTTGTTGCTTGGCTCACTCTGGCCTACTAACTCCTTCCTCCTCTACTTGTACTATCTTTCACCTAATCTACATGCTTTCCACCCACTTTCCTCTAAACCCACCACCCCTTGGCCGCCTAGAGTTCCGGGCTCCGGTTGGGTGCTGCCTCTAGTGGGTGTGTGCATCCGTGAGGGTGTTTGTTGTACAAACCTGTCTCCTATCTGCCTGGCTGCAGTTCCCTATGTGGCCACCTTGGTCGCAGGGGCGCCACATGGAACCATTCGAGCGCTGCTTCAGTCCTCTGGCTCTCTTTGCCACTGTGTCCCGGACGGGCCGACAAGGGTGGCTACCGGCATGAAATTCGATAGCTTCCAGGTTCTGTGGTCAGCTCCTAAAAACCTGGACATGTAGGGCTTGGTCCCCTTCCATAGCTTTGTTCCTCTGCCCAGCCACTCTGAGCTGGCAGCAGATGCGGCCAGTTGGCCACATGGCTCAACATCCAGTCTGGAACAACTCCTTTGCCTACCTCTCCTCGTCCTAACTCCTCCCTCCAGCCAGAAGTGGGGACTGCCTTTAGGTGGGTCTCTTCTGCCCTGCACCTTCTGATTGGAGTTTGGAAATGTTGGAAGTGTAGGCGAATTCCAGCAAAGTGATCCTCACCTCTCACAGATGCGAGATTACACAGAATGCAGAATGCTATACCACTTGTGGCAGCCAGACCGCCAGGGCACCACATCTGAAACAGCTACTAATCTGTACCTAATCCTATAATGTGTGGTATTGTGTGATGACCTCTGTATCTAATCCTTTCATGTGTAATACTGCCTGATTGCTGTATTTAATCCTGATATATGATACTCTGTAATGACTTCTGTAAATAATCTTATCATATAAGTATAGAAATGGATCAGCACTCAATATTTAGGCTGCGTGCACATAGTTAATATTAGCAGTGTTTTGGACGCAGCATATTTCTGCTGTGTCCATAACATGCGTTGTACAGTATAAACACAGTGGATGGGATTTCTAGAAATCCAAAGCTCACTATGCTTCTCCCGACCGCAGCGTTATTTCAGCTGGGGTGCAGGTTGCCGTGATTCTGCATCTCCACAGCATGTTAATTTATTGCTGCAGAGTCAGATGCGGTCTCGGTGGGTGAATGCAGGGAAAACCTGCCCTGCACACAATGCAGGTCAAAGGCTCAGGGCGGCTGTGCTCACCCTGCGTTCACCCACAGCTTCCCTCTGGTCTGGAGACACTGTGCCCAGGGCACAGCACCTCAGGATCATCTGCACATACCCTTATGCATTATTCATGTCACATCATGTACAGTGATCATAGATGTGTTTCGGCTTCCACTTGAAGCTAATTGAGAAAGGCTTGAGTGGAAGTCAAAACGCGACTTATGATCACTGTACATGATGTGACATAATAAAGAAAAAGTAGACAAAATATTGAGTGCAGATCCTTTTCTATATTTGTCATTGGGGCTGCCACTGGGGATCTGAGCGCCTGTTCTGTTTCCTCACAAGGCGAATAGAGGTATAGAAGGCTATTAGTGCTGTGAGATTTTCTTACCTCTGTATCCAAAATAAGGAGCAGACAGGACCTGCGCAGACTCAGCTTTCATGGACTTAAATGTAAACTCACAGCATCACTTCAACTCAAGACTTGATTTATTAAGCCTGGACACAGTAAGGCTACTTTCACATTAAGATTTTTTCCCTGTCTGTGGGATCCTACTTTTTGTAGGATCCCACAGACAGGAAAGGAAAGCACTGGAGGTGACCTCCGGATGCTTTTTCTGTGTCCGGGTCCGTGATTATCACGGATCCGGGCACAGCGGGGCACTTTTCACTTCTGCAATGTAACTGCGGTCATGTGACCCGATGATGCTCTCTGACATCATCACAGGTCCTGTAAGCACAACGGACCTTGCTGGAGGCAGCGCTGGATAGAGAATAGCTGAGCATAATGATTTTTTTTATTTTTAACTCGTTCTTTTACTTAATTACACTTCTGCAATGTATATTATACATTGCAGAAGTGTAATTAGATGGTTAGGAGCAATGTTAGTGTACTGAGCATGCACAGTACACTAAAATCGGGTCCGAGGAGACATCAGATGCCTCCATAGGGCCCCATGTTAATAGAATCGATCGGATCGGATTTGGCATAATTGCCATCCGATCTGTCAGATCCGATTTTATCCAGTTTTTGATTCGGATGCAAAAATCGGAGCAGTCTCCGATTTTTGCACCGGAATGAAATCGGACAAAATCGGATCGGACGCGATTCGGATGGCAATTAGTGCACATCCGAATCGGTCCGATCCCCATAGGAAGACATGGAGCCAAAATCGGATCCGATGCTGTCCGATTTCTATCGGACAGCGTCGGATTTGCAAAACCAGCCTAAGATACTTCTTGGCAATGAAATACTGTGACTTTCTCTGAAGCCGCTGATGTCGTTGTTGCTGGTCAGAAACTGATGCCTTCAAGAGCCCTGTATATGTGGTCCTAGTCTCACAACAACACAAACAAAATGGCTGTGATGAACCTCCAGGCTATGGGGTACTCTGGAACCGGCCGGTGCTGTCTCTCTGGGGCATCACGGTAGTCGTGACCCGGTGCCGTGGCCTGGGATCAGTCCAAAAAGGGGTTATTTAGAGGGGATTTGTTGTGATGCCACCTGGGGTATGTGGTTAGTAGTACCACCGCTGCCATATTCCTGCTTGGGATGGTGACTTGGGGCAGCGTGGATGGTAAGCCCTCCTCGGGTAGGGCTGAGGGTCCCCAGGGCAGGAGTAGTTGTGATGGATGGGACTGGTGAGGGATTGTGTTGGGTGTAGTTCACTTACTTCAAAGCTGCAGCTCTCCAGCCAGTGTGTAGGGATGACAGTCTGTGACTCCTCAGGCGGGACTTTTCTGCGACGCTGGAAGTAAACAGTCTCAGGCAGTGATAAGCTTACTGGGTACTTTACTTAAGGTCTTCAGCATTAGTTCACAGCAGTTCACAGCTCTTTCCGTACAGTTCACACAATTTACACTGCTCTGGGCAACTCAAACTGTGCAGCTCAGGTGGTGTTTCTGGGTTGTTCCCTCAAAGTCTTTTCAGGCCTCTCAGTCTCAACGTAGTACCTCACCCATGGGTTCAGTCTGGTCGTCGCAGACTCATGGATGAATGTTTCCCTTACAGTCAGGGTCACAAATCCTAGTATGACGACTGTGTTCTTAGTCCGTGGTGGAAAGTTAAGCTGCAGGTCATAAAGCACCTGCCCCACACCAGTGTGTCTCATGATTAGGGTCTGGATTATCCCCGGTCACCTCTTCAGAGCCTGTTCTCTGGTCATGGCCTAGCCTCCAGTGTCTCAGGTTCAGATATTTGGGCACACCAGGCTCCTTCTGTCTGTCACTGTTTCAGCTCAGGGTTCCTCCGGTCAGCTAAGATGTGTGCGGCTGTCGGACCCTTGTCCTCCCACTCTTCCTTCTGCTGTGGGGTGTCTCTCAGTCTCTTTCCACTTCCCGTCACCTCCAGGCTATGGAGTGGGCTTTCTCTCCTAGGGTCTGTGCCTATCAGGATTCTGCTCCTCCAGGGAACCCAAAACCTCCTGGGAAGACTCTCTCACTGTTCCTCCTTCTCCACCTTCTCCTTCTAACATTCTCTCCCTGTGTGCTCTAACTGTGTGTTCCCGGGTTTTTATTGTGTTGTTCTCCCACCCACTTTGTCAATGCTATTCTACGTTCCACCCACTCCTCTTAACACCTGCCACCCTTTGCTCAACCTAGAGTCCTAGGCGTAGGGTCGGTGTGTGTATCTGTGTGTTTTGTCAACTGTCCTGCCTTACCTGGCTGCACTTCCTTCTGTGGCCACCTGGTCGCAGGGGTGCCACAGCTGCTTGGAGAAAGTTACCCACCAACTTCCAAGTGATGACATGCATGATTTTACCCAACTTAATTGAAACAGACAAAAGTGAGCAGCATTAACATACTGGCCAGCAGACAGCAGCGTTCCAAGACACTGCAATACATGTAAGAAATACCAAACAAATGAAAACTATTTCCTACTATATGCAAATTGAAGAACTAAAAAATAATTAAATCTGGGGCAACAGAACTGTACTAATGAGGAGGAATGCCCGTCTGGATTTAAATTCTACTAATCGAATCTTATTAATACTGTCTAATGACCTCTGTATATAATCCTATCATGTTTGATGTCACCTATGTATCTAATCCTATCATGTTTGATGACCTCAGTGTCTAATTCTATCATGTTTGATGTCACCTATGTATCTAATCCTATCATGTTTGATGTCACCTATGTATCTAATCCTATCATGTTTGATGACCTCAGTGTCTAATCCTATCATGTTTGATGTGACCTCTGTATCTAATCCTATTTCACAGATAATACAGCTGCTGACAACCACAAAGCACTACTCTCCCCATCATGTACGGTTGTTTGGAGGAGGCTGGCGCAGCAGCTGGGACTGGTAAGTCGGTGACCCCCCACACACACCCGACAGATACTCCAATCCCAAGTCTAAGTTACTTCATCTCAAGCACGGGATGGCGGGAGGAGCCAGGTGGAGGGTGGAGAGTTAGGAGAGAGCCCGGGAAGGGGTGGATAAACAACACAATAAAAAGGGAACGCACAACACCAAGTGGGAGGAGAGTAGACTAGTAAGCTAGGAGGCTAATAGTCGAAAGAACAACAGAGACACCTGTCAGCCAGAACCACCAGACTGAAAGAACCCGGACCCGGCAGCCTGTGCCACCGTATGGCTAGTCCGGGTCCCAGGCTGAGAACCAAGGCCAGACAGAAGGGGTCCAAGGTGTGTCCGAGTCAGCGGGGACACCGAGGGACCTGGCCGGAACCAGAGTGCCGGCTCTGTTGAAGTGGCAGGGTGCGGGGTCTTCATGTCTCGATACCCAACCTTCGCCACAACGAAAGGAAGGTTTTCGAACTAGGGCTAGGAGACCCGGAAGGGAGACCACAGAAAGTCCATGACTGCTGGACTGTAGTTAGTGTGCGGAACAGAGAGAGCAGAGGCCCGAAAGGTACATGAACGGGGGTGCCTCAGATGAGCGGTCTCATCTGCTGATATTACACCTGAGCTGCTGCTGTACTGAACTGTACTGTAACAATTGCGAGTGGAAAACACAGAACTGTATGAGACTGGTTTGTGAACTCGAGAGCAGGACCTTGAGTCGTGAGCTAGCAGCCTGCCTGAGGGTGCAGAGAACTTTACTCTTACACTTCCACACGGTGCCCTGGGGAAACTGCTCTTCCCGTGGAGAGCTGATATACCTACGATGCTACTCCCATCATCCCCAGAGGTCCCGTCGCAGCAGTGGCTATACTGGCCACAAACCACAGGTGGTGTCACGACTCTCTTTATTTTTATTTTATTTTGCTTTCACCCATTTTTATAAACCCCTTGTTTACTGCTTGCCCGACGAGGGGATCACGGACCGGGTTACGCCACAGTGACATCCCGCAGCCCCAGACGATGACGAGAGGGCCCGGCTCTGAGTAACCCGCAGTCCCCGCCAGGAGCGAGACATGTGAACAACTGAAGCATCTCAGTCTAACGTCCATCCACCAGCCTCCACATATTGGTAAAGAAGGATTAGGGCTTATTGGGTTCCCTTGTTTCCACAGTCCTGGGCCTTGATGCCAGAGATGATTTCACCTGTCTCCCGGCCAAGGCAGGTCCTCCATTGAGATAGATGAACAAGTCATATTCTTTTCATCTGTAGATACCAATTAACGCAGCATCCAAGTAACAGAGAAATCGCTGTGAATTTCCAAAGGAATGACATTAATAAATTTGCAACATAAAATCGCTTTACTCGTCCAACAATACAGGGAATATTCATGTGCAGCCCTGTCGCCACTTATGATCCTGGAATTAATTCTTTTAAGAACTTTTCTCTGTTTTACGACATAATTGCTATTCCCAGAGATCGCCGCGGTCCATAAAAATGCTGAAAAAAGGGCTGTTCGTAATTATATAAAATGTCAGAACTTTCTAAATCATTATGAGGAAGTATTGTGACATCCAGGCTGTTTATGCCACCTCCGATACGCTGCCAATTTCAATAATATATTCGAAGGAGGGGAGAAAGGAGCCTTCTAAAATTAATTTTAGGTAAATCATCAACATTAATGGCGTGAGTCTGTCACTAGTGACTTTCAGTCATTCGGCCTTCATGGGAAAATAAGAGATAAATGATAGACTGCCTTACGACTTTGACAGGAAAATGGAGGCCTGAGAAGCTGGTGCATAAATCCTTGGCACCTTTTAAGATATGACATGTTTATTGCGCCGCCAGTTCTGTCCTGGGAGAGGCCACTAATAACGTATTGTCAGAGATCCAGGCCGCTGCTCAATACTTTCTCCTTGGTAATGAACCCCTGTCTGGGAAAAAATCCATGGAGGAACCATTAGTGGGTCCAGCTGAACTTATAGTCACGTTTATTGTGCAATATGTTCATCAGATTCTCATCTCTTATATATCAATATTGTGCCGCCCAGCTTAAGGGACCGGGATACCCGGCGCAGGGTCCCTTTCCTTGGGGGAGTCACTGGTGGCTGGACCCAGGCCGTGGCCCCAGGCTGGCACACTCCTAAAAGGGGGTATTTACAGGGGATTTAGAAGTTTATATAGTTTATAAAGTTTGTAGATGTTATTGTCGTGACGCCACCCAGAATAATGTGGCTATATATGGCCACCGCTGCCTTGTACTGGCCAGGGGATGATGGTGAGAGGCAGCTGAGATGGTATAGCCCTTTTCCGGGTAGGGCTGTAGGGTCCCCTGGACAGGTGATGTTAAAGTTAATGATGGATGAAGATGGAAGTATGGTGAGGAGATGTTAAGGACACAGACACTTACTTGATTCACAGCAAATTCTCTCAGCGGTGATGGTCCCAATCCTGGATAGATGGTAGCTGTTAAATCAGAGGCTGAGGCACAGATGAAGTTTAACTGGTTTACTTTCAACCAAACTATAATACAACAAGTCCCGTCTCCGGAGTCTGCAATAGGGGTTCAGTTGCTCAGGCCCCACCGGGTCCTTTACCTCCTGCTTGCGCTATCTATGTGGACCTGCTGCCGTGTGTGAACTCGCTGCCGGCCCAAATCTGTCCTCTCTGGGTCCCACTCAACAGGCAACTTGAGTCCTTTGTCTCTCTCTGCTTACCCCCTCCGGGAGTACTGCTGAACTCTTAGTATGTTGCTGTGTCTGGCCCTGTGAAGCTTGTTGTTACCTCACGTTTTTCCGGTTGCTGTATTGTATATAACTAATGCAGCCACGGATCCGGTATCCGTATCTGCGCTTTTTATCTAGGGTAGATAATGATGCTACCCGATTCTGAAAGTGTTCCTCTTATCAGTTTTCTCCTCCTCAGACCGATGGCTTGGCCCTGGAAATTGTCAGCCAGTCCTCAGGAACTCAATGCAGCTCCTGTCACTCTGAGCTCGTGGCTCCAACTGTCTGAAAATTTACCTCAAACCAGTGTTTTATCTCTAGGGAAGTCTCTGGTGTCTCTGGAGCTCCCCCTACTGGCCAAAGGTGGTAGTGCAGTGGCTTGGCTTTCTAAGTGAGTGCAACTATTATGATCTTATACTGTGGCTAATACCCGCAGGGGCGCCACATTCCCCCTTAGTTAAGAACAGTACTCCGGGACTGTGGGACAATAAACATAAGATATAACAGATAATATCTACAGAGTCTTAAAAAAAAATAAAAAGTTACAAAAACCACTCAAGTTTAAAAAATAGAGTCTTGTAAAAAGTCACTTCAAATAGCGTCCATTAATACAGCTCTGTCCTTGAGGGCTATTTATTTGTTAGGAAAGGCACTGCAATTAGCGTCCATTTTTCCAACAAAGTTTAAGAATGTTCAAAAAACAGTCTTTCCGGAGCTTTAATTTACCGCCTCCGGGCTGATAAATGAAGAAAAGAGTTCAAGAATATGCAAGTAGTTCATACAGAATAGTCTCTGTAGGTACTGAGCTTTTTAACGTTACATCTAATAACTACTAATTAACAACTAAACAAGTTCCTTTCAGATATTTCGGGTTGTAAGTGCAGTAGGCCTCAAGGCCCTCGGGTCACCGCATATGAGGCCAAGTTTTAACTCTCCGTGACTGCCACTTTACATCATACCTTTTAGGATTCTATTCAATTACATAACTTTAACATATATACAATGCACATGAAATCTATTTACATTTGGTAGTCTGCATATCTTGCTGGTAATTGACCCTGAGTACTACGCTGTGATCTGCGTAACGCTTGTGTACTGGGTGTACTCAATGTGATGGTGTGAGTGGACGTATACCTAGTAAGTACTTCTGGTTCTGCTAGGGATAATTCCACATTTGTGGGGTTGGCAATTCCACCGTGTCCAGGACTATTATTACTAGGAATTTGTTCTTCCTGTCTTGGAACTTCTTGTGGTACAGGGTCTGCTTCTAATTCTATTGGTCTTGGGGCTTCTGGTATTACAGGCTCTGGTGTTTGATAGAAGGCCATCATGGGAACTACTACTGCACCATTGTAGGTTGGCCAGGTTTTAGGAAAGTCTCCTAAATAGGTGTGATATACTCCATCTTCTTCTTTTTCGTCAACAGGTTGAACCGGTACTGGTTGAATAACTTCTGGTTCAGGTTGAATGACTTCTTTTTCTTTCAATGTCTCTGGACATAGTTTTAGATTGTCTCTTGATACTAGTACTGATGTTAATCCACCATCTTTGCTTATAAGACACATTTTAGGATTGTTCACTCTCATTGGTAAAACTGTATATGGGACGGATTCCCACTGATTGTCCAGTTTATTAGTGCGACGGTTTCTCTTGAGCACTTGATCACCAGGTTTTAATGGGGCTGCTAGAGCATTCTGGTTGAAGTATTGCTCTTGTCTTTCTCTAGTTTTCTGGAGATTCCTTTCTACGCATTCTTGCACTTGGCGATACTGTTGTTGGCGTAGGGAGTCCCAGTTGGAATCCTGCACCTCTGCGTCAGGTTTTACGATGCCCATTTCTAGATCTATTGGTAGCTTGCCAGGTCTTGCACGCATAAGGTAAGCTGGGGTACAGTTTGTGGAGCTTACCGGGACATTGTTATAGAGGTCTACCAAGTCAGGCAATTTCTCTGGCCATAGGTTTCTCTCTGTCTCTGGTAAAGTCTTTAAGAGATCGATTACAATATGGTTCATTTTTTCGCATAAGCCATTTGTTTGCGGATGATAGGCTGTTGTACGGATCTTCTTGCAGCCATACATATTGCAAAATTCTCTGAAGATCTCTGATTCAAATGCTGTACCTTGGTCTGCGAGTACTTGTTCCGGATATCCATGAGGTCTGCAAAAGTATGTCTGGAACGCCTTAGCTGCTGTCTTTGCAGTGAGATCTTTCACGGGCACTACTACCAGGAAGCGTGAGTAATGGTCCACGATGGTTAAAGCATAGACATAGCCGGACCGGCTTGGTGTCAATTTCACGTGGTCTATTGCTACGAGCTCAAGTGGTTGCTTGGTAACTATAGGCTGGAGTGGTGCTCTTTGGTTTTTTAGATCTTTTCTTCTGAGGTTGCACGGACCACAGTTTCTGCACCATTCTTCAATTGATCTTCTCATTCCAACCCAGTAGAATCTTTCTCTTAAAAGTACTTCTAGCTTTTTCCACCCGAAGTGACCAGCACCATTGTGATAAGCTTCTAGGACCATTTTTACATCTTGTTTAGGCACAATGATCTGCCATACTAGCTCATGCGTCTTTGGATTGGTATATCTTCTGCACAGCTTTCCTTGGTACAGGAACATTTTGCCTCTCTCTTTCCAGAGTTGATGTGTCTCTTTCGGTGCATTTTCATTGGGATACGCACTTTGCTCAGTCAGCAGTTCTTTCACCAACTTCACAGCTGGATTGCTGTCTTGAGTGTCAGCCCATCTGTGGTGTGCTAATGGGTTGAGATTCACCTGTTGATGTTTCTGGTAGGCACTGGATTGATACTGTCCTACCTTGGGACGATGGAAGGCGGGTAGTTCAATTTCTTCAAGTTCTACCGGTTCTTCTTCCACGTCTCTCAAGTGCGGCATCCGGGATAAGGCGTCTGCATTTCCATTCTTTCGGCCTGCTCTATACTTGATCACGAAGTTGTAATTAGACAGCCGGGCTATCCATCGCTGTTCCAGCGCACCTAGCTTGGCTGTATCCAGGTGGGTCAATGGGTTGTTATCAGTATAGACGGTGAATTCTGCAGCTGCCAAGTAGTGTTTGAAACGCTCAGTCACAGCCCAGACTACTGCCAGTAGTTCTAACTTGAAGGAGCTGTAATTTTCAGGATTTCTTTCAGTAGGCCGGAGCTTTCTACTTGCAAAGGCGATGACTTTCTCCTGCCTCCTTGCTTCTGAGATAGTACTGCTCCCAGTCCCACATTACTGGCATCTGTGTAAAGGATGAAAGGTTGATGGTAATCGGGGTATGCCAGAACTTCTTCTCCGGTCAATGCCTTCTTCAACTTTTCAAAAGAATCTTCCCTCTCATCACTCCACTGGAAAGGAGGATTGCGATTTGAAGGCTTCTTCGACTGCCCTACCAGGATGTCTTGTAGAGGTGCTGCTAGCTTGGTGAACCCTTGGATAATCTACGATAGTAGCCCACCAGTCCCAGGAATTGCCTCACCTGTTTCACGCTGGTAGGTCTTGACCAATCCCTTATTGCGGTTACTTTCTCGGGATCCGGCGCTACTCCTTCTGAACTTACAACGTGTCCCAGGTATTGTACCTTTGGCTTTAGAAGGTGACATTTTGATGGCTTGATCTTCATACCATACCGGGATAGGGCTTCGAACACTTCTGCCAGATCTTGTAGATGTTGTTCGTAAGTCTTTGAGTAGACTATTACATCATCTAGGTACAGAAGGACGGCTTCAAAGTTCTTGTGTCCGAGACAGCATTCCATCAATCGCTGAAAGGTACCGGGTGCGTTGCAGAGTCCGAACGGCATACAATTAAATTCACAGAGACCCATCGGGTGGTAAACGCTGTCTTCTCTTTATCTTCCTCAGCCACAGGGACTTGCCAATACCCACTTGTTAAGTCTAAGGTGGAAAATAGTTAGCAGATCTTAAAGCAGCTAATGACTCTTCAATTCTAGGTAAGGGGTAGGCGTCTTTATGGGTAATGTGATTAATCTGCCGGTAGTCTACGCACATTCTCATGGTTCCGTCTTTCTTTTTAACTATTACCAGAGGGGCTGCCCAGGGGCTACAACTGTCTCTAATTACCCCGGCCTGTTTCATCTCCCTCAGCATGTCTTTAGCACATTGATAATGAGCGGGCGGTATGGGTCTATATCTCTCTTTTATTGGTGGGTGGTTACCGGTAGGAATTGTATGTTCTACCCCTTTAATCTGTCCGAAGTCTAATGGGTGTTTACTGAAGACCCGTTCATATTCTTCTACTAGTCGGTAACACCCCTTGTTTTTGGTGGGTAGGTGTTGAATCTGTACCTATATGCAGCTGCTGACACCAATCTTCTAATTCTCCACTTGAACCATTGTCGTCCGCCTGACATGACGGATTCAAGGGCCCAATGGCTGTGATGGCATTGTTGTCAACAGTGTATAGCTTGGCCATTGTAGCGTACCTTGGTAAAGTGACCTCTTCCTCTCCACAATTCAAAAGACGTATGGGCACTCTTCCCCTGTGTACCTCGACTATTCCTCTAGCCGTTAATATCGTGGGTCTACTATCAGTGTACACAGGCTCTACCAAGGCTTGGTAATCTCGTCCTTTAATACCAATGGCTGCTCTACACCATACCAGCATTTCAGTTTTTGGAGGTATTACTATAGGAGTTGGGTCACTTACCCTCACACTGCCGATTTCTCCACCTGCAACCTCTACTTGTTGCTTCAGCACCAATGCTTTTATCTCTCTCCGGAGAATTCTCTGCTGGCAGGATTGGGCAGTTTCCGCAAATTGCTGTAAAATAGTAATAACCTCGGAAAAACAATTTTCTAAAACATTCATACCTACCAATACAGAAGGTTCCCGTCGGTTAACATCAACAATTATGATACCCTGATTCTTTAATTCTACTCTACCAATCTTAATGGTCATCTCTCTAAATCCTACTTGCGGTACCAATTTTCCATTACTAGCATATATACTTAGCTCAACATTAGATGGTCTTTTATCAATGTCTGAATCTGCCCAGTACCTCTTATAAAGGATATGTGGTATAGATGAAATCTGGGAACCAGTGTCCAACAAGGCATTGAGGGGAATACCGTCCAGCACGATGGGGATAATGGGACGTCCTCCGACGTACTTATCGTGCCAGGATGTTGGGCCTTGAAAGTTCACTCCTGCGAAGCGGCCCGCATTCCCAGGGGATCCTTGTTTAAATCACAATTGCGGGCGATGTGGCCTGGCTTCCGGCAACGGCGGCAAATAGGCTGTCCATCCGGCTGGTAACGGTCGTTGGGTCGTCCTCTCCACGCTGGGTATCTCTGGGGTCTCATCCAGGGAATATCCTCTCTGCGGTTCGCCAACTCCATCTTGGATGTAGTCTGTGATTCTCTCATTTCCTGCATGGTTTTAGCCATTGAGGTGACAATGTCTGTTAGAGAGTCAAGCTTTTGCTGGAAAGCATCATTAGCACTGGCCTCCAGGGGCTTAACTGATGTCACTGGCATTCTCTGTTGTTGAGGGGTTTCTGTAATGGATTGCTCAGGATCCTGATCCCAAAGTGCCTCTGCCTGCTGGAGACGAATAGCGCTCTCCTTTAACTGGGCAAATGTCACTTCAGGGTCCTTGAAAGTCAGCATACTCGCATGTCCTCGATGAGAAGGGGTTAATAGTCCCTCAATGAATTGATCTTTTAACAATTTATCAGCGCCAGTGTTAAACATTGGTTCAGCCAGTGTAAGCGCTTTAAGGGCCTCTTGTAAATTCAGGGCAAAGTCTCTCACACTCTCATTGGCCTTTTGTTTGCAATTGAAGAATTTGGTCTTTGCTTTGCTACCAGCAGTAGTTTCAAATACTGCCTTTAATCCAGCTAGAATATGCTCAGCAGTGTCTTTTAGATCAGCGGACCATGCTGTGACTTCTCGCTTGGCATTACCACTTAACTGTGCCATCAGCAAACCGACACGCTGAGCTTCTGCCATTGGAAACATGTTTAAATAGGCCAGCAGTTTTTCTTTAAAATCATCAAAAGTATTAGGCTTACCTTCATACACTGGAAGCCATGGAGCACCTGGGGTATATGGCATCAACATCGGCATAATGGGCGCTGCACCTTGCGCCGCTGTGCTGCCGAGCGCTCTGTTTTGTGCTTCAGCTGCATTTGTGTCGCCGAGTGTTTCGGCGTCTCCGTGCTGCGACATGTTGCGCCCCCTTAGTTAATCCGGACCCTTCCGGTCCTCTGCTTCCGTCGGGATGGAGTATAATCGTTCCGCTGTGCAGCAGGATTGGTTTTCCCCTTTTGCCGACGTCAGAGCTCTCAGCTTGGTGCCGCCCACAAAGACACGCCCCCTGCTGCTTCTGCTCGCCGTGAGCTCAGTAATGGCGGAATCTGAAATTTTTCAGTCAGATCAGAGCTCAGGGCTATGACACAGTTCAAATAGCAGTCTCGTGCTGTGGCAGTTATGAGGTAATTAGTGATGATGCAATTTTACCTCAGAGGCTGGCGGCCATTTTGTTTCAATGTTAGTCAATGGGGAAAAGTCTATTTCAATGGTTTCCAATGGGAAAATCACTTTTTGATAGAAATAAAAAAAAAAAAAAGTCAATTTTTCTCGGATTTTCTCACAATTTTCGGCATTAATCACGGCACACAGTACCCGATTTAACCAGGCACGGTAAATCCTGTTCGTGACGCCAAAGAGAGATGTGCCGCCCAGCTTAAGGGACCGGGATACCCGGCGCAGGGTCCCTTTCCTTGGGGGAGTCACTGGTGGCTGGACCCAGGCCGTGGCCCCAGGCTGGCACACTCCTAAAAGGGGGTATTTACAGGGATTTAGAAGTTTATATAGTTTATAAAGTTTGTAGATGTTATTGTCGTGACGCCACCCAGAATAATGTGGCTATATATGGCCACCGCTGCCTTGTACTGGCCAGGGGATGATGGTGAGAGGCAGCTGAGATGGTATAGCCCTTTTCCGGGTAGGGCTGTAGGGTCCCCTGGACAGGTGATGTTAAAGTTAATGATGGATGAAGATGGAAGTATGGTGAGGAGATGTTAAGGACACAGACACTTACTTGATTCACAGCAAATTCTCTCAGCGGTGATGGTCCCAATCCTGGATAGATGGTAGCTGTTAAATCAGAGGCTGAGGCACAGATGAAGTTTAACTGGTTTACTTTCAACCAAACTATAATACAACAAGTCCCGTCTCCGGAGTCTGCAATAGGGGTTCAGTTGCTCAGGCCCCACCGGGTCCTTTACCTCCTGCTTGCGCTATCTATGTGGACCTGCTGCCGTGTGTGAACTCGCTGCCGGCCCAAATCTGTCCTCTCTGGGTCCCACTCAACAGGCAACTTGAGTCCTTTGTCTCTCTCTGCTTACCCCCTCCGGGAGTACTGCTGAACTCTTAGTATGTTGCTGTGTCTGGCCCTGTGAAGCTTGTTGTTACCTCACGTTTTTCCGGTTGCTGTATTGTATATAACTAATGCAGCCACGGATCCGGTATCCGTATCTGCGCTTTTTATCTAGGGTAGATAATGATGCTACCCGATTCTGAAAGTGTTCCTCTTATCAGTTTTCTCCTCCTCAGACCGATGGCTTGGCCCTGGAAATTGTCAGCCAGTCCTCAGGAACTCAATGCAGCTCCTGTCACTCTGAGCTCGTGGCTCCAACTGTCTGAAAATTTACCTCAAACCAGTGTTTTATCTCTAGGGAAGTCTCTGGTGTCTCTGGAGCTCCCCCTACTGGCCAAAGGTGGTGGTGCAGTGGCTTGGCTTTCTAAGTGAGTGCAACTATTATGATCTTATACTGTGGCTAATACCCGCAGGGGCGCCACAATATAATATTCCAGGAGCTCTATAACTGGTACCAGTAGTGGTGTACTGACCACAGAGGTCATTACTACAGAGCCTGGGGGTAAGGGGCCTGGATACAGTCTGGAGAAAAGAGGCCGAGATAGAGGCCACTACTATACAGCCATGAGGTAAGGGGCCCTGATAGAGGCCACTACTATACAGCCTGGAGTTAAAGGGCTCAGATAAAAGACACTACCATACAGCTTGAAGGAAAGGGGCCCAAATAGAGGCCCCTACTATACAGCTTGGAGGTAAGGGGCCAATATGGAGGCCCTCTCTATACAGCCTGGTGGTAAGGGGTCCAGAGAAAGGCCACTACTATACAGCCCGGGGGTAAGGAACACAGACAAAAGCCACTATTATTGTCGAGCCCCAGGACTTGGGGTACTCGGGTATCAGGCTCCAAGGGTAGCGTTGCTGTGTCACGGGAAGTGGTGGACGTGCCTGATCCCATGTCCTGGCTGACACTTCAAAAAGGGGTATATTTACAGGGGATTAGCGTTTTCTACAGTTCACGTGATGCCACCTGTAGTACCTGGTGATGGGTCACCAGCGCCGCCACAGTCCGCCGGAGGTAGATGGTATTGCGGCTGAGTTGGCAAAGCCCTCTACAGGTAGGGCGATCCCTCCGGGGCAGTGTTTCGGCAAAGGGAACAAGTTCATGTAGGAAAATACTCGCAGAGGCAAAGTCACTTTTTCCCCGGTACTTTACTGTCAACTTGTAGCAGCATCACAAACAGTCCACAGTTCAGCAAGATGTTAAATAACAGGTAGCTTTACGGGTGGCTGCAGGTGGATCCCAGGTGATATGGTGGAACCCTTGGTGTACCTTCGTTGACTAACCCGTGTCCGTTCTTCCCTGCCTAGGATGGGCCTATACCCAGTAGCTCCGTGTAGGTAGTACCGGGAGTCCTCTCCCTCGAGGTGAGGAAGCAGGAAGACAGCTTCACTGGCAGGGTGCTGCGGCTGATAAACAAGCCACAGCAGCCGGTTGCCGACTGCAAAGCTGGACTTTGGCCGGATCCTCAGGCCCGGCGTTCCCGTGGTGGACTGGAGTATCCCCTGGAGTATGGTCGCTCCACTCTGAGGATCTCCCTTTCTCTCTAGGGCCCAGACGTCTCCCGTCGGGCGCCCTCTTTCAGGACCTCCTCAAGGTCCCTTCTTCTTCCCTCCAGTTGGGCTTGAAACTGACCCGGTTTGACCTTCCGCCTCGTTCCAATTAGCTAAGTATTTCTAACTCCTCTCCTCCTCCTCCATCTAGCCTGAAGACCAGGGACCCAAGACCAAAGGCAAAGATCTCCTTGATCTCCCTAGAGGTGAATATATCCCCTCCCGGGTAACCTCCCACCGCTCAACTAATGTGGGAGTGCTGGAAATGGGTCTCACCCACCATCCTAGGGTCCACCTGTAGCTGGGGCATTTACACCTCTTTTACGGGTGCAATACCCCTCTGTTACACTTGCATATGCGGGTCGCCACATTATACAGCCCAAAGGTAAGGTTCCCACATAGAGGCCATTACTATACAGATCAGAGGTAAGGGGCTCTGGTAGAGGCCTTTACTATAGAGCCTGGAGATAAGGGACACTGATAGAAGCTACTACTATACAGCCTGGAGATAAGGGGCCCAAATAGAGGCCACTACTATACAGCTCAGAGGTAAGGGGCCAATATGGAGGCCCAATGTATACAGACTGGAGGTAAGGGGTCTAGAGAAAGGCAACTACTATATAGCCCGGAGGTAATGAGCACAGACAAAAGCCACTACTATGCAGCCCAAAGGTAAGGTGCCCACATATAGGCCATTAGTATACAGATCAGAGGTAAGGGATCCTGGTAGAGGCCACTACTATGCAGCCTGGAGATAAGGGACCCAGATAGAGACCACTACTACATAGCTTGGAGGTAAGAAGCCAATATGGAGGCCGTAAGGTAACCACATAGAGGCCATTACCATACAGCCCAGAGATAAGGCGCCCTGGTAGAGGCCTTTACTATACAGCCCAAATGTAAGGTAACCACATACATAGAGGGCATTACTATACAGCCCAGAGGTAAGGGGCCCTGGTAGAGGCCTTTAATATACAGCCTAGAGATAAGGGGCCCAGATAGAGGCCATTACTATACAACCTGGAGGTAAAGAGCCCAGATAAAGATCACTGCTATACAGCCCAGAGTTAAGGGGCCCAGATAGCGGCCATTATTATATAGCCCTGAGGTAAGGGGCACTGATAGAGGCCATTACTATACAGCCTGGAAGTCAGAGACCCAGATAGAGGTGACTACTATACAGCTTGGAGGTAAGGAGCCCAGATAGATGCCATTACTATACAGCCCAGAAGTAAGGGGTCCTGGTAGAGGTCTTTACTATACAGCCTGGAGATAAGAGGCGCCGATAGAGGCCACTACAATACAGACTGGAGATAAGGGGCCCAGATAGAGGCCACTACTCTATAGCTTGGAGGTAAGGGGCCATTATGGAGGCCCCTACTATACAGATACAGCCTGGAGGTAAGGGGTCCAGATAAAGGCTACTACTATACAGCCTGGAGGTAAGGAGCACAAACAGAAGCTACTACTATACAGCCCAAACGTAAGGTAACCACATAGAGGCCATTACTATACAGCCCAGAGGTAAGGTGCCCTGGTAGAGGTCTTTAATATACAGCCTAGAGATAAGAGGCCCAGATAGAGGCAATTACTATACAGCCAGGAGGTAAAGAGCCCAGATAGAAATCACTACTATACAGCTAGCCCAGAGTTAAGGGGCCCAGATAGTGGCTATTATTATATAGCCCTGAGGTAAGGGGCACTGATAGAGGCCATTACTATACAGCCTGGAAGTAAGGGGCCCATAAAGAGGCCACTACTATACAGCTCGGAGGTAAGGAGCCCAGATAGATGTCATGACTATACAGCCCAAAAGTAAGGGGCCCTGGTAGAGGCTTTCACTATACAGCCTGGAGATAAGGGGTGCTGATAGAGACCACTACTATACAGCTTGGCGGTAAGGGGCCCATATGGAGGCCCCTTCTATACAGCCTGGAGATAAGGGATCCAGAGAAAGGCCACTACTATGCAGCCTAAATGTAAGGTGCCCACATAGAGGCCATTACTATACAGCCCAGAGGTAAGGGGCCCTGTTAGAGGTGTTTACTATACAGCCTTGAGATAAGGGGCCCAGATAGAGGCCACTACTATACAGCTTGGAGGTAAGGGGCCAATATGGGGGCCCCTACTATACAGATACAGCCTGGAGGTAAGGGGTCCAGAGAAAAGCCACTACTATACAGCCCAAAGGTAAGGCGCACAGACAGAAGCCACTACTATACAGCCCAAGGTGCCCAGATAGATGCCATTACTATACAACCCGGAGGTAAGGGGTCGAGACAGAGGTCACTACTATACATCCTGGAGGTAAAGGGACCTAATAGAGGACTTTACTATGCAGCCCAGAGGTAAGGGGTCCAGATAGAGGCTATAACTATACAGCCCGGAGGTAAGGGGTTCAGATAGAGGATAGTACTAAACAACCCAGAGGTACGGGACCCTAATAGAGGCCCCTACTATATAGCCCTAAGCTAAAGAGTCCAGAGAGAAGCAATTACTTTACAGCCTAGAGTTAAGGGGTCCAGATAGAGGCCATTATTATACAGCCTGGAAGTCAGGGGCCCAGATAAAGGCTATTACTATACAGCTTGGAGGTAAGGGGCCCAGATGGAGGCAATTACTATACAGCTCGGAGGTAAAAGGGTCCAGATAGATGGCGATTACTATACAGCACAGTCTGGCATTAGGAAATCTATACTATAAGTTCTAAGGGCAAAGGGCCTGTATAGAGGCCATTACTACACAGTTTGGTGATATTGTGCCAAGATAAAGGTCATAACTAAAAATTCTGGGTATAAGGGCCTGGATCAAAGTAATTACGATACAGCTTGAGTGGAAGGGGCCTGGAGAGATGCCATTACTAAACAATCTGGGGGTGTTTGTCCAGTTTCTGCTTCTGTTTCACCATCAGCATCCCTCCGGGGGGCTCCTGAAATACTTGCACTTGAACCTGTCCAATGAGATCATTAATCAAACACTAGAAAAATTGGGGTTAAAAAGACCATGCATTGTGTTAATGTAGCTGTGGCTCCCCAGGGTCCGGCTTGTTATGATCCGATAACCTTGGAGACGCATGAATATATTTCACAGGAGTAAGTGGTACCTATACTGACCACAGTTCCTGATCTAACCCCGCAACTAGAAGTAGCCGTGGGACTAACCATACCCTAGACACCTCAACACGGCCGTAGAACTAGCTACCCCTGAAGATGGAAACAGGAATTCTATCTTGCCTCAGAGCAGAACCCCAAAAGGATAGAAAGTCCCCTACAAATATTGACTGTGAGTAAGAGAGGAAAAGACACACTCAGGCAGAAAACAGAATCTAGCAAATGAGGCCACTTCTAGCTAGATAAAGACAGGACAGAATACTATTGCAGTCAGTATAAAAATCCTTTCAAAAACATCCACAGCAGATAATACAAAAATACCCTGAGTAGTGATGGGTGAATCCTAAATTACCGAGCCCGGGACTTTCTACTCGTTGCGAGCCTAGCGAGTCCAATGTTAATGAATGGGGAAGCGAGTAATAGCGAGTAGTGTGCGATTTACAAATCACAGATGTGTCTCGGAAGCTTCAGCCTGAAGCAATCCTAGTTTTGCCATTGATTTGCATTGGACTTGTTTACTTTGCAAGTAATCGCTGGGAAACTCGCACAGATAAGAGTCCTGTCTGCTCTGTGTGCTGGCTGCCGCAGCTCCAGGGTCCTAGAGCCCGCCTGCTGCCTGATGTAGCAGAGCTGAGATTGTTCTCAGTCTGCTCATTCCCTGTGCATAGACATCTATATCTATGCACAGGGATGTAGCAGAGAGGACAACGCGTTTTGGACTGCGTCGGACAGAAGAGGATTTTTTTAATTAAAGATGGAGTCCCTAATGGCTTTTTTTTTTATTTCTGATAAAAAATTTTCTCTGTGTTGTGTTTTTTTTAAAACAATTTAATAGAAATTCATGGCGGTCATGTCTAATATTGGCGTGACCGCCATAAATTTCGGGCTTAGGGCCAGCTGATAATACAAAGCTGGCCCTAACCTCTTTATTACCCAGCGTGCCACCGCCACCAGGGCCGCTGGAAGAGCGGGGTTCAGCGCCAGAGGATGGCGCTTCAATGAACGCGCCATCTTCTGGGGTGGCTGCGGGCTGCAATTTGCAGCGGGGGGTGCCCAGAAAGCTTGGGCATCCCTGCGCTGCGGATTCCAGCCCCCAGCTGCTTAGCTGTACCTGGCTAGACATAGAAATTGCGCGGAGCCCCATGCATTTTTTTTTAATTATTTCATGAAATTCATGAAATAATAAAAAAAAGGGCTCCCCTATATTCTTGTGTCTGGCCAGGTACAAATAGGCACCTGGGGGTTGGGGGCAGCCCGTCGCTGCCTGCTGGATCCGGCTGGTTCCAGAAATACGGCGAAGCCCATGTAATTTTTTTTCTGAAAAATCAATAAAACAATCCTAAAAAAGGGACTGCATCTTTATTAACCCCTCGCCCATGGTCCAGGGGTTAATTAAGATGCAGTCCCTTTTATTTACATTGTTTTATGGATTTGTCAGAAAAAAATTTCATGTGGGCTTCGCCATATTTCTGGAACCAGCCGGATCCAGCAGGCAGCGACGGGCTGCCCCCAACCCCCAGGTGCCTATTTGTACCTGGCCGAACACAAGAATATAGGGGAGCCCTTTTTTTTAATTATTTCATGAATTTCATGAAATAATAAAAAAAAAATGCGTGGGGCTCCGCGCAATTTCTATGTCTAGCCAGGTACAGCTAAGCAGCTGGGGGCTGGAATCTGCAGCGCAGGGAGGCCCAAGCTTTCTGGGCACCCCCCCGCTGCAAATTGCAGCCCGCAGCCGCCCCAGAAGATGGCGCGTTCATTGAAGCGCCACCCTCTGGCGCTGAACCCCGCTCTTCCATCGGCCCTGGTGGCGGTGGCACGCTGAGTAATAAAGGGGTTAATACCAGCTTTGTTATACAAGCTGGTATTAAGCCCGAGATTCTTAATGTCAGGCCACGTTTGACCCAGCCACTAAGAATCTCCAATAAAGGGTTAAAAAAACACAACACAGAGAAAATTTTTTATTTGAAATAAAAAAAAAGCCATTAGGGACTCCATCTTTAATTAAAAAAATCCTCTTCCGTCCGACGTAGTCCAAAACGCGATGTCCTCTCTGCTACATCCCCTGTGCATAGATATAGATGTCTATGCACAGGGATGAGCAGACTGAGAACAATCTCAGCTCTGCTACATCAGGCAGCAGGCGGGCTCTAGGACCCTGGAGCTGCGGCAGCCTGCACAGAGAAGACAGCTGGACTCGGCTCGCAAAGTAACAGCAGTTACTTTGCGAGTTTCCCTGCTATCACTGGCACAGTAGCCGAGTCTAATGCAAGACAATGGCAATCCTAGTTTTGTCAGCGTTTGCCATTGATTTGCATTGGACTCGTGCGAGTAAACGCTGGAAACTCGCAGAGTACCGAGTCCTGCGAGTCCCTTACTACTCGCCGAGTAACGAGTCCTAGCGAGTAGATTCGCCCATCCCTAACCCTGAGTCTATTCAAGACTCAGCGCCCTCTAAATCTGCAGAACTGATGTGAATCTGTGGAGCCCACTAGGACGGGGTACTCGGTACTGGACCGGGTTGCTTCTGGGGATGTCACGGAGGTCCTGGTCCGGACCGTGTCCCTGGTTCACACAAGTAAAAGGGGATATTTACAAGGATAAAGTTTGTTGTGACGCCACCCACGGGTTGTGGTCAATTATGGGACCACCGCTCCAGCGCTGCTCTGCCAGGAGGATGGATAGATGGGTTGCAGCCAGATGGATGAGCCTGCCGCGGGTCGGGCTGCTCCTGACAGGATAAAAGGTATTTTTAAGCAGTTCAGGGTACCTGGAATCAAACATGGATACGCAGGCAGGGTTCACCGGGTTTACTTGTCAGTTCTTCACAGTTAAACAGCTCACGGTACAGTTCTTCAACACAAGTTACGGTACAGTTAAGTCCGGGAACACTCAAACCCTCTGCAGCCAGGCTGTCACTCTGAGACCCCTCACTCCTAAGTCCTTCCAGGCTGTTCTCTCCCTCTTAAAGTGTTTTCTCCGGGTTGTATGGCAGCAGCTCGGACCCCTGTGGGTCCTCGTAGTTGCTGCTGTGCCTTCAACCCTTTTGGTTAGGAACTCCAACCTGGAGTTAAAGCTCCTTGTCGGTTAATCTGGGAAACCGGGTGAATCATCAGTTCCCTTCAG
The DNA here is from genome assembly GCA_033576535.1 of Allobates femoralis. NCBI lineage: Eukaryota > Metazoa > Chordata > Amphibia > Anura > Aromobatidae > Allobates > Allobates femoralis. The sequence goes on along the minus strand of JARQOC010000008.1, from coordinate 33,790,232 downwards.
AGCTGACACTCTGCAGTCTGCCTAGCCTGCAGTAACCCTTTCTTGCAAGGCGTTACCAGACTCCATCTAACCCGTGTGATTCCAGTCCAAACTAGGGAAAACTACTCCGCCAGTAGTTAGTCGGTGCTGCCGTGTTCCTCGGACCCAGTGCTGCTGGTCCGATCTCTTTCCTCACACTCCCCTGGGATACTGGCTATGGACGAGCTTTCTCTCCATGGTTTCTGTGACTCTGCGGATTCTGCATCTCCATCAAGCCCAACCCCACCGGGACGTGTGTCTCTCTCTGCTGTCTGTTCTTGTCTTTACAGCTCAGCTCTCTGTGTCTTGGCTGCTCGGCTCACTCTGGCCTACTCTGGGTCTTTTCTGTTCAGCACCCTTGACCTACTAACTCCTTCCTCCTCTTCTTCCTCTATTTGTACCTTCTGTCACCTGACCTACATGCATTCCCACCCACTTTTCTCTAAACCCAGCACCACTTGCCCGCCTAGAGTTCCGGGCTCCGAGTTGGGTGCTGCCTCCTAGTGGTGTGTGGGATGTCTGTTAGGGTGTTTAGTGTATAAACCGTCTTACTTTCTACCTGGCTGCAGTTCCCTATGTGGCCACCCTGGTTGCAGGGGTGCCACAAATCCAACTATGCTGAATATATACTTACACAATCAAAAGCTGAACAAGCCAATAACAAATGAATAGCACATAAATCCTAGGAAGAAAACGTCCTAACAGAGAGCAGGTTAAGACAGACATGCACTCTGAGCAAAAATAGATAATTTCAAAACAAGCACACAGCATGTGTGCCACAAGAGAACAAAACCATTCACAATTGACAACTGGCAAGGACTGAGGAAATTCTGCAAACCTAAATACCCCAGTCAGAATTGCAATTATCCAATTCACCTGACCAAGAGTGCAAAACAGGATCAACTGCATTACCAGCCACAACCACAGGAGGGAGCCCACAAGCAGAATTCACAAAACTGGCTGCCACAATATCAAGCTTGGAAGCAAGGGAAGGCACCCACCTCAGGTAAAGCACACACACGTACACAACACCTTCCCAACTCCAGGCCAGAAGGGAAGCTCTAAAGCCTGGGTTCAGGGCAGGTGTCCGATAAATTCTGGTATGGGGGTGGGGTCAGGCAGTTCAGTTCCTAGGAGGACTGTGGAAGACATCCTACGGACGGTAGCCGTACTAGGCTCGCCCTAGGAGACTGACTAGCCCGTGTGGGTGACCAGCGGTAAGGGTCTGGGAAAGTGGAGGAGTGGAGCAGTGCCAGCTCGCCTCTCTACCTAGTGGAATACGGACACTGGAGTCCGAGGTCGCTAGGGACTTCATACCAAGCAACCAAAACCGGAGGGCGGGTGATTTCATGTTGCTCGTCCACCTAGAAACTGAAAGAAAGCAAAAAAGCACACATGGGGTCTTATCCAAGTGTGAACGGGATGTGTGCGTGTAATTGCACTAACCTTATGTTGTTGTGAAAATCACAACAACTATTATGCAGAAAACCGGCTTGCAGCACTCCACCCAATTGTACCGATTAAACAGTGGAAGAAAGGGAGGTTGTAAATGCGCTGCCATTTATTCAATAGATCCAAAGATTCCAAGGAGTCGCAGGAACGTTAATGGCAACACATTTATTGTTCTTACACGTTTCGTGGTACTACAGACCACTTCATCAGAGATCCTCAAAAAGGTTTCCTTTTTGAGGATCTCTGGTGAAGTGGTATGTAGTATCACGAAACGCATAAGAACAATAAAGGTGTTGCCATTAATGTTCCTGCGACTCCTTGGAATCTTTGGATCTATTGAATAAAAGGCAGCGCATTTACAACCTCCCTTTCTTTCACTGCTCGTCCATCTAGAAAGGCTAGGTGACACAGCCGAAACCGTGAGCTCAGGAGAAGTAGAGCAGAGGGAGAGTAACCCAGAGAGAGCCCGCCTGTCATACGGCCCCGCCACAGAGTGAGAAGGATGCCTAAGCATAGGTTCAAGCAACTAGGTCTCCCAAACACAACAGTACAGCAGGGAGGTCTCAGCCCTTGCCAGGTGTGGATAGCCCAACTGGCTTCCAGGCTCTGGACCCATAACACCAGTTGAACTGTACCCTGGATGAGCCTGTTTGACTTCAGTAAAGGTAAAAGAGACTGTTACCCCTGTGTCTGTCGTTCCTTCAGTACACTAAGTCCTTCCACCGACAACGATCCCTGCCTATCCACAGACTATACGTGTGCCCTGGGGAGCCGCTCTTCCCGTGGAGAGCTAGAACATCCTTGCTGCTACTCCCATCATCCCAGGTGTCCCGACTACAGCAGCGGTTATACTAGCCGCATTCCACAGGTGGCGTTACGACTCTTTATTTTTATTTTATTTTTCCTTTCTTCCATTCTTTAATCCCCTTTTTACTGCTCGCCCGATGAGGGGACCACGGAGCCAGGTCATGTCACCTTGACACCCCAGATGACAACGAGAGGGCCAGATTCAGAGTACCCCAAGATCCCTGCCCGGGGTGAAACATAGCTCCGCTACCCTTTACCAGATTGTTTGGGATCTAGATACTAATGAACAGTCCTAAACACCCATCTTCAGGCTGCATCATGTTCAGCTATTTGCAGCTCACACTGCAGCCAGATGTATAGAGCAGTGCCATAATGATCAGGGTCGTGACTGTGACTGGGCCCGGAGGTCCTGGGGGCCCACTGCCTAACCACCTCAGCACCTGCTTCACATGGATGTGCATTCCGAGGATGCACATCCATGTCACTCCACGGCAGACCACGCGGCCGCTATGAAGCCCGGTGTCAGCTACGGCAACGGTGCCCACCCTGTCTGTCACTCACAGCATAGAGCAATGAAGAAAGTGGAAGAACTCCCTCTCTCTTCATTTTCCCTCTGTGTCGGCGCTCTGACATCTCAGCGCAGCAGAGCGCGGTGACATCACTACTGCATGCCACAGTACTGAGATGATCAGTGTGCAGGACGCTCGCAGGAAGACCGGAGCTGCAGGGGAACTGAGTGAGGAGAGAACATATTTAGTTTTTTAATCAGTGAGTACATGATGGCCAGAGATCTATGTGGGGAGGAGGGGGGTTGCAGTATGCTATATGAAGGGCAATGAGTCTGCATTATGCTATATGGAGAGCGATGAGGCTGCATTATGCTATATGAAGGGCTATGAGGCTGCATTATACTATATGAAGGGATATGAGGCTGCATTATACTATATAAAGGGCTATGAGGCTGCACTACACTATATGAAGGGTTATGAAGCTGCATTATTCTATATGGAGAGCTATGAGGCTGCACTAAACTGTACGGAGGGCTATGAGGCTGCATTGTGCTATATGGAGTGTTATGAAGCTGCATTATGCTATATGGAGGGCTATGATGCTGCATTATACTAAATGGAGGGATAAAGGCTTGTAATATATTATATGGAAGAATATAAGGCTGTATTATGCTATATGAAGGACTATGAGGCTGCATAATACTATACTGAGGGATATGAAGCTGTATTATACTATATGGAGGACTATGAGACTGCATTATAATTATTGAGGAATAGGAGTCTGAATTATACTATATAGTGGGCTAGGAGGCTGCATTATACAATATTGAGGATAATGGGGATGCATTATAATAATTGGAGGACTATGAGGATACCTTATGAATAGGGGACTATGGGATGCATAATAATACACAGAGGCCAAGGGGGTATGGGGGCACATTACAATATATGATCTATATAGGGACGCATTAGAATAATTGGAGGACTATGGTGGGAGGAGAAGGAGGAACATATATACCAGGATGAGGGACATTAATACATAATGGAGAATGGAGAGGGAAAGGGGTCAATTTGTAAGTTACACAGGGCCCATACATCTGACCAACGTGTGCGTGCGAGGGGGAAGGGGGTGTGGGCAGGTCCAAATTTCGCACCGGAGACCATCAGACTCTAGTTATGCCACTGGCACAGAGAGTACACAGCTGGCTCTATACAATGGGTAGTAGCGATTCTTAGGTTTTGCAGCTCTGCTTCTTATGAAGTGAATATATACAGTGTATGGAGCAGTGTTGGCTTGGCTGTAGTAAAAGCTGGAAACAGTTATTGGGCACCAGCTATTGGGCCCTAACCGGTCTGATAAGGCACGACTTATCCAAATGGCTGGTTGAGGAGGTACAATTTCATGTCTAAAGCAGTCTTGATAGAGGAAAGTGACAGATACTATACATGGGGAATATTTGATGCAAGTTTCTGAAACAATTTTTTGAAAATTCAGGAGTTCAGAACTATTTTTGTTTACGAACTATTCATTTTTCAACCACACAACTTCTCAGGCATATCATACTCTCCTGGCCTATACATTGCATGATGAACCACCTTGATCAGCAAGCGTCTAATCCAACTAATGTGTAAAAAGGAAAGATACAGAAAATCGTTTGTTCCGACAGCTGTGGGGATGTTTAACAAATGTATAAGTGTAAAGCGTCCCAAGACTATGTGAAGTTCTATGTGGGGGGAATAGGTGAGGTACATGTACCAGTCTACCCACATCTGCTGTCCATATAGACTTATTTTGTAAAGTGTGAAATGTTCTTGATCTTTGTTCTGCTGCTGTAATACTGTAATTTCCTCCGGGATCAATAAAGTTTATCTTATCTTATCTTATCTTATCAAGGACATCTACAAGGAGTTTGTATGTTCTCCCCGTTTTTGCGTAGATTTCCTCTGGGTTTTCGGATTTCTTCCTACACTCCAAAGACATATCAATAAGGAATTTAGATTGTGAGCCCCAATGGGGACAGTGTTGCTGATGTATGTATAGAACTGTGGAATTATTGGTGCTATATGAGTGAATAAATATAATTATTATTGATAAACTGCGAAGGTGACCATATGTTTTCTGGGAGATTTGACAACTGTTCCAGGTCTCTCCTGTTTTAGGATCCTCCTGGATATTAGAGGGGAGTATTGCATTTACAATTGGATGATATATTTCCCACCCAGATATAGTAAATACTTGAACATTAGAACATGTAACGATCTTAGGATTGTGCACTTGGCGTCTGGACATCGCCTCCAGATACTAACAAAGACGATTTATCGTTCCGACATTTACACTGCCTTGTAAAGGCAATGACAGAAGTGGAGGTAGCAAGAGACCTTTACTTTTAATGGAGATAATGGTAGTTTCCAATCCAAGGTTTATAAAAGAGACAAGTCTGAGAAAATGGTATAGACTATATATATCCATGAATTGGATTTTGTATTGATTTCATTTGCTGGAAACAAGATGAGTGTGGATGGCAGACTGCCAGGTGGAGAGTGGTTCCAATCATAGCATAAAATAGCTTGTAGAAGGATTAGAAAAGACAGCAGCCTCACGTCATTCAGAAGACAATCCGGCCTCCCCCTCTCCTGCATGACCCAATCCTGCTCTTTTCACGTCTCACAACTGCTTTCCTTTCCATATCCCATTACTGCCTAGTTTCTGGTAGAAGGAAAGGAAGAAAGCGCACCGATAGATCGTAGGTGGATGTAGATAGCACTCACCTTTTTTTAGGTCTTGCTAACTTGCGTATTGGTCACTAGGGACCATTAAAGCGAACCTGTCACCCCCCTGGACATCAAAAGCTAAAATAGCCACCTTATGCAGCACTAAGGCTGCATTCAGAGAAGGTGGCTATAGGCTTTTGATGCCCTATATTCACTCAAATATGAACTTATATAACTGCTTACACTTAAGACGACCTAAGACCGGGAGGTGGGGTTTCGCGCTCCTCCGACCCGCCCCCTCTTGTCAATCAGCCTGGTCGCCTGCTGCTGTCTCTCCTCACAGTCTAGCATGAACGCGCGCCTCCGTTCTCCACAATGGCGCCGCGCATGCGCTGTGCGCCGGGTGTCCAGGAAGTCGTCGGGCTGCGCGCACAGCGCATGCGCGGCGCCATAGAGGAGAACGGAGGCGCGCGTTCATGATAGACTGTGAGGAGAGGCAGCAGCAGGCGACCAGGCTGATTGACAAGAGGGGGCGGGTCGGAGGAGCGCGAAACCCCGCCTCACGGTCTTAGGTCGTCTTAAGTGTAAGCAGTTATATAAGTTCATATTTGAGTGAATATAGGGCATCAAAAGCCTATAGCCACCTTCTCTGAATGCAGCCTTAGTGCTGCAGAAGGTGGCTATTATAGCTTTTGATGTCCAGGGGGGGTGACAGGTTCGCTTTAAGTATCCAGGAGTAGATTTCCTCATTATTTGGCATGCTGCAAATCCCTGGTAGCTAGTATGTAGCTCAGACCGAGTTACCATTGGAGGATGTATCCAATAGAGTTTTTACCAGGCTATTTGCACTCCCAGAGGTCTATGATCCAAAACTTCTTGTAATTCATAAAGGGTTTTTATTATTTCTCAAGGAAAGCACATACAACGCATTTCGACAGTAAAAAATGTCTTCCTCAGGTATATTGTTAAAAGTGTTCCAAAGTTGTGGATAGCTTTATAGGAAATAGTATTATGCTAAGTAGGGTGTGGACCACTAAGGTAAGCTAATGTCACACCTTCTATATAGCTGCTATACAAGTTTGGTATATTCAGAAGCACATAATAATGATAAAAAAAAACCACATTAAAATATATAAACAAATTTAAAATTGTTGTATGTGGCTGAAATCCATTGAAAACATACAAAAAAACAGTGCTCATTAAAATTATGAGAAAACACACAGTATCCAAAGAAGGATTAATTTTATATTCCTAATAACCTAATTTAATCCGTCCGGGTGTAAAGAACCCATTTTAAAAATCCAATAAGATTCTTTGCGATTTAATTTTTCAGTGCGGTATGGGCAGTTCTTCGGAATTTGCTCAACCGGTGTAAGGGCGGCTTCACACTGTAGCGTGATCCGGTCTGGGGCTGTCCAGGATGACCCTGACAACCACGGACTGGATCAGCACACAGGACTGGAGGGCTAATATGCTCTCCGGTTACGGTGTGCAGCCGCACGCAGTTCCCGCTGCTGATAAGTCAGGACCGCGGCGCCGCTGTCCTGACCTGTCAGCGGCTGCAGCTGCGTGCGCTGCACACCGTAACCAGAGAGCATATTAGCCCTCCAGTCCTGTGTGCTGATCCTGTCCGCGGCTGTCAGGGTCATCATGGACAGCTCCGGACCGGATGACGCCGCAGTGTGAAGGCACCCTAACTTATATATTAAATTATTTATTGTGCTTCAAACATAAGTGTCGGGACAAACTATGTTTCATGAAGCCATTTTTCGCATTGTGCCTGTGGCCATTCATACGTGTTCTCAGAGATGAATAGTACGTCCCACATACTGAAGGCCACAGGCACATATGATGACATACACCACAAATTGGCTGTCACAGGATAGTTTCTGTGTAATTGGGAAAGGTTCTCCTGTGCTGTTGCAGTGAATTCCTGTCACATTGTGATCTATGATTCCACAGCAGCAGCACTTTTTTGAATTGCATCGCATTACACCAGTTTTTTTGTTATCATTTTTATTCGTTTTACCTGTATAATATTTTGTTTGATTCATTTTCTGGTTTCCGTGTGATAATTGTTTTAAATGACTGGGGGCAATAATACCTCTTATTGTTTGTGCCCTGCGGAAAGTGATACTAGGTTTTTCTGGTAGGATTTTTTTCAGTAGATACCAATATTTATTTAGTGTCCTCCTGATATCCTCATTGTTTCGATTATACGCTGTTATAAAATTGTATTGCCATCTGTTGTTTTTCTTTATTTCCTCACCGTTTTGATCCTTGTTATCCTTCCGATTTAATAGACATACATCCTGAGTTTTTTTCAAAATTGTTTGATAGGCACTCACAATTAATTTTTTCGGATATTTTTTATTATAAAATTTTTTGCATAAAATTAAGACTGTTTGATGTAATCATCTGTATTTGTATTATTTTTTCTGATTCTATGAAATTGACTAAAAGGAATATTTGTTTTCCACTTTTTGTAGTGTGCACTGTTATAATGTAGGAAACCATTACTGTCAGGTTTTTTTTTTTTAAAGTTTTACTGACAATTTCTTTGTTTTTATGTGACAATTCCAGATCTAGGAAGTCTATTTTTTCATTATTTATCTTGACAGTGAATGTTATTCTCCACTGATTAGCATTCATTTCGCTGATGAACTGCTCTGCTTTCTCCTGACTTCCCCTCCAAATAATGATCAGATCATCTATAAAACGACGGTATAGGATTATATGGTTAACATAATCCTGTTGGGTAATTGGCGATGAGGACTCGAGTAGCCCCATAAACAAGTTTGCGAAACTTAGGGTTACTCGCGTCCCCGTCCTCTACAATGGCAGATACCTCAAAACAATCCCCTCCATAATAAATGCACATTAATTCGTCAACGTGAATCTATACTATGTATTAATGACAATCAGATCACACTTGGCTCCTCAGTAAAAATGAGTTCTGACAAGTTAAAGTTCACATCAGTCTGGATGAAAGAAAGGTAATAGCATCAGAGAGGCCTAAATGACCACCAGCAGAGAAGGTCACTGAGGGCAGATCATCCTACCTGGTGTCCCGTCACTCATTAGTCACTATAACGGGTAAATAATGCATTTCATAAGTTCTAAATTTCACTTTCAGCTCTCTTGCCATTGTCATTTAGGGTGCATCAGCGACCTGCAAACCATTCACGTCATACTTAGCGTTCTAATGCTCGTACTGCACTACCTTCACACCCCACACCTTTCTTTGGTGCTTAGTAAAAAATAGTTATAAAAGTGTCAGTGACATCCGGCAAACATGATAATTACCCATTCTGACCAGTCCTTTCATTAATCATAACTGATTGAAGACTTCATAACCATGAACCAAGAACCAAGAATCTGTATAAGCCACTCATAGCAACATTTATTAGACATTTCCCTGAATACATCTCAGCCATCGATAGTCAATAAAAATAATCCTCACAAGGAAGAATCAACAACATACCAGAAACCAATATGACAAACCATCAATAAAATACAGGTCCACTGGGGAATGTATGATAGCAGTTATATTCTTACACAAATGAGCAAAAGGGTAACAATGTTTTGAACATTTGACTTTCAGGCTCCATATCTCACCATCCACTGCAGCTTTGAGCATGACAAACCTTCATTTTATAGACGATCACCTTTGCTAACAAAAAGGGGGATTTTAAGCTCACCACTATAATGACCGCATATGGAGCTCAAGCACGTAAGTAGCCCAGTCCTGGCTTTGCACAGCAGAATATAAAGAAAGGTATTTCAAGCGAGCAATGGAGGAATTATAGCAGACGTTTGCAAAAACATTAAAATATTTAATGTGGCCAAAATTACATGTATAAACAAAAAACTCAAGACCCCCCCAAAAACGATGCGCTTCAGCAGATCCCTTTTTCAAGTTGTACAACACCTTGAAGAAGGTGTCTTCCAAAATGCATTGTTTTTTTTTGGTGAGGAAGGGGTCTTGAGTTTTTTGTCTATACGTGTAATTTTGGCCACATTAAATATTAGAGTTTTTTTGCACACGTCTGCTATAATTCCTCCATTGCTCCATGGAAATACCTTCCTTTGGATTCTGCTGTGCAATGCCTGGACTAGGCTACTTACGTGCTTGAGCTCCCTGGAAATACCTTCCTTTGAATCATCTTGGCTATCATATACATATATTTGGCTTGCAGCTAATTAATAGATGATTAGTTAACCACATTTTTGTCATGTCACTATGTTGTTACTATTTTGCTCCTGGTGGTGGAAAAATCTTTTTCTTCCTGTATACTACAAATGAAACCTCCTCATCCAGCTCATCGATGGCGGTCTCTCGGCCGCAAATATTGCCAAACTGCATCATGTGAGGCCATGACAGTGCCAGAGTATGAAATGAAGTCCGTCCATCCATTCAAAAGTAATGAGGAGGACGTCCAGGCAAAATATTGGGGTCAACAAGTCGGCACATCACAGGTCCATCAGTTCTGGTGCAACAAAAATGGAAGTGGAGGCAACTCATATCCTTCGTAAGTGTGAGATCACGGATGTCCATTTAAACCCTGTGTGACAGACGTTACTCAACCCTGGGAACCTGGCCTGAAAAAAGGTGAAGAATCTGGACTTCGAAATCCCCCTAGGAATCGTCAACTTGAGTTTTCAAAAGAGCACGAAAACTGGACAGTAGAAGATTAGAAACAAGTGATTTGGCGCGATGAGACGAAAGTCAATAGACTGCTCTGATGGGAGCAAAAAGTCTGGAAGAAACAACGAAAAAAGGGGCTGACGGTGAAGTTTGGTGTATGGAGTCTGATGATATGGTATTCATTGACAGCCAAAGGCGTTGGATATTTGTCCATGACTGATGGTAGCTTCAATGTGGAGCTACAGTACAGCTCACCATTATTGGCACCCCTTCATTTTTTCATAGGCTGTACAATATCTTCAGAAATAGATGGAAATGTACCAAAGTTATATCCTCAGGATTTTTCAATCAATAGTCCTAAGTAATACAACAATAGACTATTGTTTGTCAACTTACATGTTACAATTTCAAAGAAGAAACTGAACACGTGCAGAAATAAAGGCCCTTAATTAATACTTGCTCGCCCCCTTTGGCATTGATGAAGCCTCCACACATTTATTAGCTATCTATAAGCCTCTTGCTCTTCTCAGCTGAATTTTCTCTTCCTTTGCAGTTTGTTCGAGCTCTTGAATGTTGGCAGGCTTCTTTTTCCCAATGGCAGGTTGCAGCTCACCCCAAACATTTTCAATGAGATTGAGGTCAGAACTCATTGCTGCCCATTGTAAAACATCTATTTTTTTCTTTTTCAACCGTTCCTACGTACTTTTGCATGCGTGCTTTGAGTAATTGTCTTGCTGGCGATATTTGACTCAAACCATGTTTTCTTACATTGGTCAGGACATTTTGCTCTAAAATCTCTTTATGATCCTATGAGTTCATGATTTCTGTGATACAGTCAAGGCCTCCAGCACCAGACGCAGCAAATCAACCCCACAGCATTATGGACCCTCCACCATGCTTAACTGTTGGTACAGCTTCTTTTCCTTATGAGCTTCATTGCATCATCTGTAAACAAACTGTTGCTTGGTATTGCCAAAAAGGTCTATTTTTGTTTTATTTGTCCACAGAACATTTTCCCAGAAGGATTGGGTTTTGTCTTTAGCAATGATCAGTCGTTCCTTTTTATGCCTTTTCTTCAGCAATGGTTTATTCCTTGGCCTCTGCCAATAAAGCTCTGCTTGGTTTAGTGTGCAGTGTATGGTACTCATTGAAACTATGATCCCAGACAGTTTCAGGTTGGGCTTCAGGTCTTTGAATATTTGACATGATGTTTATTCCACCATTCGTATTAACCTTCAAAGACATCTAATGAATTTTTCTCTTCCCCCAGGGATGTTGTTGACAGTTCCATGGTTGCCAAACTTCTTAATAACACTATACAGGTATTCCAGTTAACTTTATAATTCCACAGTATTAATGCTAACTCCTTTTTCAACAACACTGTGCTCTTTTGAAACTGGGATACCAAGGTGTTAGTAGATGGTCTTATACTCATTTGAAAACTTGTGTTTGCTAATAATAGCAGTACTGATGTCCTCAGACAGCTTCTTTGTCTTCACCATTGTGGCAAAGGAACATGACCTAATATGTGGCTTTTTAAAACACTGAAGTTATCATTCATTGGCTAATTAATGTCACATGGGCACCAACAATTTATCTTAGATGATTCTCATTTGGGATTTACTACAGGCGAGTCAAAATGTGTTTCCATACTAATTTCATATAAAGGGTGCCAATACCAGTTTCACAGCAAGCTTTATGTTTTTCTATTTTTCACTCCTATTACACTACCTATTACCGCTCTGCAGTATTTTTGATTCTCAGCACAGATAAAGCAGACAGCTACTGGCTGCCACCTCTAGCTGCCTGGATTTACCTTGGCTGCCAATTAAAATACAGGGAAGCGCATTATTTATTTAAATAATTAAAAAAAAATAATTAAAAAGAAATGTGTGGACTCCTGCCATATTTTGTTTGCCAGCCAAGGTAACACCAGGCAGCTGGGGGATGGGATTCTTGGCATGGTAAAACCCAAGCGTTCTGCACACATAACGCTGAAAAATGCAGCCCAAAGCTACCACTGGAAATGGCGAATCCATAGTAGTAGTAATAGTTGGTGGGGAGTGGAACGCTGGGTATTAATGGAATTAATACCAGTTTTGTATTGTCCTGAGCCTGAAATTCATGATGTCAGGCCAAATTAGACCCAGCAATCATGAATTTCTAGTAAACATTAAAAAAAACCACAACACAGAGAAAAAGTTTTTTATTAGAAATAAAACACATTTAGGGACTCCATCTTTATTACAAAAAAAAATAAAACCTTTCCCCACGATGTAATCCAGGTCTTCTTACTTCTGCCCTGCTACATCTTTGCCAGCAAACATGTCTGCTAGTAAAGAGAGCAGGCACAGAATGACAGCCAAGTGCTGCGTGTGGAGTAAGCTGAAGTCCATACATTCTACCATACTAGTATATATGGGCTGACTGCAGATTACTCAAACATCCAATCACAGATGCCCATTCTATGTGACAGTGTCTGTGTTTGGCTGTTGAAGCCAGTGAAGTAAATAACAGAAGATAATGAGCGGCCCGGAAGTAGATACCCTGTAAGTATAATGATAATGTTCATTAATCATGTGCTTTGTTTTAAAGTCCCCTGGACCCGAACCCGTGTTCGAGATCTGTGCACGAACACTAGGTGTTTGGCACAGACTTCGAATTTTACAGCTCAGGTTCACCCATCACTTGTTCTGACACAATCAAAGGTTTTAAGGCCGCGTCACACGCTAGGATATCGCTAACGATATCGTTGAAACGTCACGGATTTGTGATCGTTGAAACAATATCGTGTGTGCATCGTTGAATGTAAACGAACGATGTAGGAAGGAAAAATCATTGTAACGTTCATCCAAAATTTGAGATCCGAACCTCAAATCTATCGTTCGTCGTCTAATCAACGTCCTAGGAGGCAGCAAAATCGTTCAGTGTGACACCTTTATGAACGATGTCGTTCATATTTCTCCTATTCCTGCCCCTTTGTAAAATCATTCAATCGTTCTTCTCCAAATAGCTGGAGCATTGCCAAATTTAAGATCGTTAACGATATCCTTGCGTGTGACAACACACTAACGATGTGGGAAGGATCGCGGTCAAGTGACATAGCTAACGATATCGTTCACATATATCCTAGCGTGTGAAGCGGCCTTTAGATTTAGCAATGCATCAGAGCAGAGAGATTCACTCCTGCCCGCCAACACCAGGATCTTTATAGACAAAGAACATTAACAGTTAGGTGCGAATCAGAGGAAGGTGTGTATTAGACAACATGACAGCTAATTACTGCAGTGATCACATAATATGGTTAGAACATTACAAATAAAAAACACTACAGACCTTGACAAGAGAGGCACTGCTGTTTTCTCTGTATTACCCCTTACAGCATGCTGTTTTTGGATTACATAGTAAAAACCTGCTGGCAGATTAACAATATTTATTCAGTGATATTAACTCTGTAGCACTTTACATACATTTGAAACACTGTCCCCATTGGGGCTCACAGTCTAGACATCCTATCAGTATGTCTTTGGAGTGTGAGAGGAAACCCACACAAACAGAGGAGGAACATACAAATAATTTACAGATGTTGTTCTTGGTGGGAATTGAACCCAGGACCTCAGCATTGCAAGGCTGCAGTGCTAACCACTGAGCCACCGTGCTGCCCTAGGTTCCCTTTAACTTAAAGCATTCCTCACCTGTAATAGGAAAAGATAAAGAATATTTGACAAAATGTAATCATAATATTTTAACTCAGTGATACATTCCTCCATATGTTCATATTATTCTGACTCTTTCTAATCTCCAACAATTTTATCCATCTGAGAATGGACATTATTATTATAAGGGATCACTGTGACGAGAGACTCGGGTTCTTGTGTATAAGTGGTAATATTTAATGATTAGGTACATTGTCTCCCTGTAGATGTTACTGACAGTGGAGGGGACACCATAGATGATATCGGGATACTTCAGTGACAGCAGTCTGGGGATTTTTAGATTAGCTGACACGTCTTCCTATATTTTTCTGCCTCCCCAGCAATCACTTATGAAATGCTCCATGGTCTCCTTCTGCTGACAACCAAGGAGACAATTCCAATCTGACACTCAAACGTTTGAAGTTCCCTTTGACAAAAAATCTACTGTGCAGTGTCAGCGAAGACATCATAAAATTTAGCAGGCGGTCGGTTCCCATTTAGAAACCTGAGACTTTCTTGCAGGGTAGTAGTGACAATCTCTCAGGGCCAGTGGAGAGTAGAAAAACATCTTACATATACAACCCCTGGCAAAAATGATGGAATCACCTGCCTTGGAGGATGTCCATTCAGTTGTTTAATTTTGTAGACAAAAAGCAGATCGCAGACATGGCACAAAACTAAAGTCATTTCAAATGGCAACTCTCTGCCTTGAAGAAACACTAAAAGAAATCTTGAAAAAAAAATATGCTAGCCAGTAATGGTTGCTTTTGTAGACCAAGCAGGGGGAAAAATTATGGAATCACTCAATTCTGAGGAAACAATTATGGAAACATCGTGTAAATTTTCATTCCCAAAACTAACACCTGCATCAAATAAGATCTGCTCGTTAGTCTGCGTCTAAAAAGGAGTGATCACACCTTGGAGAGCTGTTGCACCAAGTAGACTGACATGAATCATGGCTCCAACACGAGAGATGTCAATTGAAACAAAGGAGAGGATTATCAAACTCTTAAAAGAGGGTAAATCAACACACAATGTTGCAAAAGATGTTGGTTGTTCACAGTCAGCTGTGTCTAAAATCTGGACCAAATACAAACAACATGGGAAGGTTGTTAAATACTGGTAGACCAAGGAAGACATCAAAGCGTAAAGACCGGAAACTTAAAGTAAAATGTCTCTAAAACAGGAAATGCACAACAAAACAAAGGAGGGACGAATGGGAGGAAACTGGAGTCAATGTCTGCGACCGAACTGTAAGAAACCACCTAAAGGAAATGGGATTTACATACAGAAAGGCTAACAAAAGCCATCAATAACACCTAAACTGAAAAAAACAAGGTTACAATGGGCTAAGGAAAAGCAATCATGGACTGTGGATGACTGGATGAAAGTCATATTTAGTGATGAATCGCGAATCTGCATTGGGCAAGGTGATGATGCTGGAACTTTTGTTTGGTGTTGTTCCAATGAGATTTATAAAGATGACTGCCGGAAGAGAACATGCAAATTTCCACAGTCATTGATGATATGTGGCTGCATGTCAAGTAAAGGCACTGGGGAGATGGCTGTCAATACATCTTCAATAAATGCCCAAGTTTACATTGATATTTTGGACACTTTTCTTATCCCATCAATTGAAAGGATATTTGGGGATGATGAAATCATTTATCAAGATGATAATGCATCCTGCTATAGAGCAAAAACTGTGAAAACATTCATTGAAAGAAGACACATAAGGTCGATGTCATGGGCTGCAAATAGTCCAGATCTCAATCCAATTGAAAATCTTTTTTGGAAGTTGAAGAAAATGGTCCATGACAAGGCTCCAACCTGCAAAGCTGATCTGGCAACAGCAATCAGAGAAATTTGGAGCCAGATTGATGAAGAGTACTGTCTGTCACTCATTAAGTCCATGCTTCAGACTGCAAGCTGTTATAAAAGCCAGAGGCGGTGCAACAAAATACTAGTGATGTATTTGCGTGTTGTTTTGTTTGTTTGTTTTTCATGATTCCATAATTTTTACCTCAGAATTGAGTGATTCCATGATTTTTCCCCTGCTTGGTCTACAAAAGTAACCGTTACTGGCTAGCATATTTTTTTTTTCAAGATTTCTTTTAGGCTGCGTTCACACGCTGCGTATTTGGAGCGTTTTTTTAGCGTGTATTTGCTCCAAAAATGCATGTGCGTCTGCATTTCCCTGCAAAGTGAATGGACATTCACTTTGTGCCATTCAGACGTCGCGTAATTTTACGCAGCATTTTTGGAGCCAAAAGAATGAACAGTCAATTCTTTCCAGTTTTTTACGCGCGTTTCTTCCATAGGCCCCATTAAAAGCACTGGAAGAAACGCGCGTAAAAAAGCGCAATTGAAGTTGTTCTGTCGCGGGGTTTTTTACACACGTTTTTCCCCTTAAAAAATGCATGTAAAAAAACGCGACAAATACGCAGCGTGTGAACGCAGCCTTAGTGTTTCTTCAAAGCAAAAAGTTGCCATTTGAAATGCCTTTCATTTTGTGCCATGTCTGTGATCTGTTTTTTTTCTACAACATTAAACAACTAAATGAACATCCTCCAAGCCATGTTATTCCATCATTTTTGCCAGAGGTTGTATGAGCATACTGCTCTTTTCTTGTTTTGCTCTCAATATAAGACTTCTCCAGTCATTAGCGAAACTTGAAACTCATGGGCCCCAATGCAAAAGCTTCCACAGGGCCCCCAATTATTGCAAACCTTTAATAACAATTGTCTTTTTCTATAGGCCAAAGGGACTTTTGGGGCCCCTAGGCTCTAGGGCCCAGATATGATTGCAACCCTTGCACCTGTTATAGTTATGCCTTTGTCTCCACCCTCCACTTCATGACACACTTCAGACCATAGTCCAGATACTGGGGTAGGTGGTCCCCTGTCTATTTCCTCCTCTTGAGACTGCTGCCTCACCCCAAGACTCTGCAAAAGGCATAATCCAATACCTGATACTATTCACCCACACGGAGCTTTTGTTTGAGCC
Organism: Allobates femoralis; assembly: GCA_033576535.1. NCBI lineage: Eukaryota > Metazoa > Chordata > Amphibia > Anura > Aromobatidae > Allobates > Allobates femoralis. Next base: position 33,773,385 of record JARQOC010000008.1, on the reverse strand, counting down.
CATGTTCCCAAATTGTACTTTTAGGAATGAGTAGTCAAAGAAAACTCTTGGATTTAGTATATCCAGCACACCATCTCTCTGAGGAAGGCAAGATAGTCACCTCTTAGAGGACTTTCGCATCAGCGTTTTTGCTGATGTGCCGAAGATCCGACAGATTTACGCATCTGCCGAACTGCCTCCTAATGGCGGCACTGGCAGTGCCGATCCGGCAAGCCATATGCATTGTCTATGGGCTTGCGATCCGATGCGGCAAGTGCGGTTATGCCAGATCGGCAGGATCCAGCACTTGCGGCCGCAAACAAAAAAAGCTGCAAACAGTGGAGTTTTTTTCGCGGCCGCAAGTGCCGATCTACCCCTTAGGCAATGCAATGGGGCTTGCCGAAACCGGGTCGCAAGTTGGTCGTTCTGCCGGATCGGCCGCAAACATCAGGAAATTGCTGATCTGAAAGGGGCCTTAGCCAGGTTCAACCTATTCCCCCACAAGAGCTGGAAGAAAAGACTGAGGCGCCTCGCCGAAAAGTATCCTGACAAAAGAAGAAAATGACAGAGGCGTACAAGATGGGGACCGGGTAGGTCGTCAATATAGCGACCCTTTCTCTGTAGGTCAGCCTACAGTTCTTCCTTCACTGAACCTTTGCATTTCTGGTTTCCAATTTCTCTTTCTAATTTAGCTTGCCGTTACATCCCTTCCATATTTAACCACTTGGATCTTAATATGAGTAGAGGTTTTAGCAAACTGCGGCAGATAAAAGTTGGGATCAGAATCTAATGTCCACAGAATTCGACTCTTCTCAAGGTTGGAGAGAGAGCCACAGAGCACAGATGACATCTAACCTCTTGAATCAGATATCACCAAGGTCACATCACCGACATAGGCAGTGGGGGACACAGACCCCTTGATTACGCTCCTGCAGTGACATAAAAAATGGGTCTAGTCTATGTACATACAGGAGATGACTCAGTGGGCGGCTTTATCTCATTCCACAAGTGTCACCCTGCCAACCGTTAATCAAAGGAAATCTCTACGCCTTTCTTTACCAAGTCTTCAGCCAATCCACAATTGCCCAAGAATACCGTACTTTGACAAAGTGTTCCACAGATAATCGTGATCATCTATGGGAAAGGCTTTATCCTGGTCCAGACTGACAACATATCTCCAAGTCACTTGTTTTTTCCTGGACACGGTTTGCCTTGTATACGTCGCCTGCTCCATTAACATTTCTTTATAATACAGATAGAAGTAAAAGCTATCTGTACTTTACCCACTTTCATTTAATTACCTTCATTCTTGTACTGATGTTACATCCACCTTGTTCTTTTCTTTGTTTCATAGTGACTTTGGGATTTGTATCCCCAGAAGCAACAGCCTTTGGGTCTTCTTCCAGTGCCGGCCTGGAAGCCTGGGGTTTGCCTTGGGAGCTTCCCCACCCAGGGTGACATCGCCCTGTGCTTTCTCAGGACATTAGGAGAACACATCCCCATAGCTAAGAGGCAGTATTATAGTAGTTATATTCTTGTATATAGGGGCAGTATTATAGTAGTTATATTCTTGTACATAGGGGCAGTATTATAGTAGTTATATTCTTACACATAGGGCAGTATTATAGTAGTTATATTCTTGCACATAGGGGCAGTATTATAGTAGTTATATTCTTGTACATAGGAGCAGTATTCATTTAGTTACTATTCTTGTACTAGGATGTATATATATTTATTCTTGCACATCAGTGACTTGCAGTATTCCATAGTAGTTATATTCTTGTACATGGAGGGGCAGTATTATAGTAGTTATACATTCTTGTACATAGGAGCAGTATTATAGTATTATATTTTGTACATAGGAGCAGTATTATAGTAGCTATATTCTTGTACATAGGGGCAGTATTATAGTAGTTATATTCTTGTACATAGGGGCAGTATTATAGTAGTTATATTCTTGTACATAGAGGCAGTATTATAGTAGTTATATTCTTGTACATAGGGCAGATTATAGTAGTTATATTCTTGTACATAGGAGCAGTATTATAGTAGTTATATTCTTGTAATAGGGCAGAATTATAGTAGTTATATTTTGTACATAGGAGCAGTATTATAGTAGTTATATTCTTGTAATAGGAGCAGTATTATAGTAGTTATATTCTTGTACATAGGAGCAGTATTATAGTAGTTATATTCTTGTACATAGGGCAGTATTATAGTAGTTATATTCTTGTACATAGGAGCAGTATTATAGTAGTTATATTCTTGTACATAGGAGCAGTATTATAGTAGTTATATTCTTGTACATAGGGGCAGTATTATAGTAGTTATATTCTTGTATCATAGGGACAGTATTTAGTAGTTATATTCTTGTACATAGGAGCAGAATTATAGTAGTTATATTCTTGTACATAGGGGCAGTATTATAGTAGTTATATTTTTGTACATAGGAGCAGTATTATAGTAGTTATATTCTTGTACATAGAGAGCAGTATTATAGTAGTTATATTCTTGTACATAGGGGCAGTATTATAGTAGTTATATTCTGGTACATAGGAGCAGTATTATAGGAGTTATATTCTTGTACATAGGAGCAGTATTATAGTAGTTATATTCTTGTACATAGGAGCAGTATTATAGTAGTTATATTCTTGTACATAGGGGCAGTATTATAGTAGTTATATTCTTGTACATGTGGCGCCCCTGCGTCCAGGAGGCCACAAAAGGGAACTGCAGCCAGGCAGGTAGGACACTTGTTGCACACAAACACCCTCACAGCCCACATAACCCACGTGTAGGAGAAGGTAGCATCCAGCCCTGAGATTAGATACTCTATGAGATTGAGGGGTGGTGGATTTGGAGGAGTGGGTTGGGCACACACGTAGTCAGGTGACTTGACAGTATATAGTGAAGGGGGAGGAGGAAGGAGTTCAGTAGGCCCAGGGTGCCGAGCTGTAAAGACCAGGAGTAGGCCACAGTGAGCTGAACAGCAAAGACCAAGAACAGGCCAGAGAACAGCGGAAGGTTGAGCTAAGCTGAGCAGGAGAAAGCCACACGTCCTGGAAGAGTGAGGGCATAAGGAGCGCAGAATCTGTACCGAGCCAGTGCGAGCCGGAGGAGAGAGAAAGCCTATCCGGAACCGGATCCCCAGGAGTGTGAGAGATCAGAGAGGGACGGTGATACCCGGGCCCTAGAACTACAGCTAAAGCAACCGACCACAGGCGGAGTAGCCCTCCTATTATACCAAGAGACGCAGAAGGAAAGGAGCCTGGTTGAGCCTCACACCTGAGGACTGCTGGAGACTGGGCTGAAGTAGAGTGTCGGCTCTAGAGGGGACCGTAGTTTACCCGGCATCCCCAAACAACACGACGGGGGGTCTTAATTCCAGATTGGGATCCCTACCCTAAAGGACAGGCAGCTCAGTGACAAACGAAGGACCCACAGGGGCCCGAGTCACCGCCATACTGTCCAGTGTCGCACAACACGAAGTAAAGAGATAACGTAATAGCCCGGAAAGGACACTAAAGACTGTGTGAGGGGTCACAGAGAGAGAGACCTGGCTGCAGGGAGCAAAGGGAACCCGGAGAGAGAGAGTGTGCCCGTTTACTTGTACTGTAACCTGTAAGAACTGCACTGAACTGCAAATAACTTGTGAACTGTCTGAACAACTAAGGGTGCGTTCACACACACGATTTTTAGGGAGCCGATGCTGTCCGATATAAATCGGACAGCATTGGCTCCCTTCTGATGCCTGGAATCGGGTGCCAAATAGGCACCCGATTCCGGCATAAAATCGGCGCCGGGCTGCAAAAAAAAAAAAAAAAAAAAAAGTTTATTCTCACCTGCCCCCGAGCCCCCGCTGTCCCCCGCCGTCTTCCTCTAGGTTCCCGGTGGCTCTCGCAGGCTGCCGGTGTCAGCAGAGGTGTACCTCTGCTGTACACAGGACCTGCGGTGATGTCACAGTCACGTGACCGCGGGTTCACCATGGTGAACCCGCGGTCACATGACTGTGACATCACCGCAGGTCCTGAACAGCAGAGGTACACCTCTGCTGACACCGGAGCCTGCGGCAGCCTGCGGGAGCCACCGGGAACCTAGAGGAAGACGGCGGGGGACAGCGGGGGCTCGGGGGCAGGTGAGAATAAACTTTTTTTTTTTTCTTTTTAACCCTTGTGCTCCCAGGAGCAGTTTTACTGTACTGAGCATGCTCAGTACAGTAAAATGGGGTCCGAGGAACATCACATGTTTCCTCGGACCCTGCTCCATAGGGCCCCATGTTAGGGATCGGGTCAGATCGGATGTGCACTAAATGCCATCCGATTTGGTCCGATCCGATTCTGTGAGATTTTGTAATCGGATGAAAAAATCGTTGCAGGCAACGATTTTTTTCTCCTGAAAAAAATCGGCCAAAATCGGGCAGAATCGGATCGGACCAAATCGGATGGCATTTAGTGCACATCCGATTCGATCCGATCCCCATAGGAATGCATGGGGTCAAAAAATCGGTCCGATGCTGTCCGATTTTTATCGGACAGCATCGGAAATGCAATAATCGTAGTGTGAAAGCACCCTAAGAGTAAACACGGAAAACTCTGGAACTGCTTCCCTTGTGTTTCTGCATGAAAGTGATTCTCTCCATACAGGATACAGCCTGTCAGCACCAACAGAGAGGAGAGATCCCTGCAGCGTCTGCAAAGTAAGTGTGCTACACACTCCACAATAGACTTAACCCTTACTGCCCCGGGGAACACAGTTCTACCCACTGGAACTATTACACCTAAGCTGCTGTCCCATCATCCCCGGAGGTTCTGCAGCAGCGGCGGCCCCATCACTGGCCGCATATGGTGGGTGGCGTCACGACTGACAACCCCTGTAAATATCCCCTTTTATTGCCGAGCCCGGGACACGGACCGGACCAGGACCACCTGTGACTTCCCCAGCAGCAGACCGGTCCGGTACCGAGTATCCCCGTCCCAGTGGGCCCGACATACATAGGAGGCAGTATTATAGTAGTTATATTCTTGTACATAGGAGCGGTATTATAGTAGTTATATTCTTGTACATAGGGGCAGTATTATAGTAGTTATATTCTTGTACATAGGAGCAGTATTATAGTAGTTATATTCTTGTACATAGGGGCAGTATTATACCGGTAGTAGTTATATTCTTGTACATAGGGGACAGTATTATAGTAATTATATTCTTGTACAAAGGAGCAGTATTATAGTAGTTATATTCTTGTACATAGGGGGCAGTATTATAGTAGTTATATTCTTGTACATAGGGGCAGTATTATAGTAGTTATATTCTTGTACATAGGAGCAGTATTATATTATAGTAGTTATATTCTTGTACATAGGAGCAGTATTATAGTAGTTATATTCTTGTACATAGGGGCAGTATTATAGTAGTTATATTCTTGTACATAGGGACAGTATTTTAGTAGTTATATTCTTGTACATAGGAGCAGAATTATAGTAGTTATATTCTTGTACATAGGGGCAGTATTATAGTAGTTATATTTTTGTACATAGGAGCAGTATTATAGTAGTTATATTCTTGTACATAGAGAGCAGTATTATAGTAGTTATATTCTTGTACATAGGGGCAGTATTATAGTAGTTATATTCTGGTACATAGGAGCAGTATTATAGGAGTTATATTCTTGTACATAGGAGCAGTATTATAGTAGTTATATTCTTGTACATAGGAGCAGTATTATAGTAGTTATATTCTTGTACATAGGGGCAGTATTATAGTAGTTATATTCTTGTACATGTGGCGCCCCTGCGTCCAGGAGGCCACAAAAGGGAACTGCAGCCAGGCAGGTAGGACACTTGTTGCACACAAACACCCTCACAGCCCACATAACCCACGTGTAGGAGAAGGTAGCATCCAGCCCTGAGATTAGATACTCTATGAGATTGAGGGGTGGTGGATTTGGAGGAGTGGGTTGGGCACACACGTAGTCAGGTGACTTGACAGTATATAGTGAAGGGGGAGGAGGAAGGAGTTCAGTAGGCCCAGGGTGCCGAGCTGTAAAGACCAGGAGTAGGCCACAGTGAGCTGAACAGCAAAGACCAAGAACAGGCCAGAGAACAGCGGAAGGTTGAGCTAAGCTGAGCAGGAGAAAGCCACACGTCCTGGAAGAGTGAGGGCATAAGGAGCGCAGAATCTGTACCGAGCCAGTGCGAGCCGGAGGAGAGAGAAAGCCTATCCGGAACCGGATCCCCAGGAGTGTGAGAGATCAGAGAGGGATGGTGATACCCGGGCCCTAGAACTACAGCTAAAGCAACCGACCACAGGCGGAGTAGCCCTCCTATTATACCAAGAGACGCAGAAGGAAAGGAGCCTGGTTGAGCCTCACACCTGAGGACTGCTGGAGACTGGGCTGAAGTAGAGTGTCGGCTCTAGAGGGGACCGTAGTTTACCCGGCATCCCCAAACAACACGACGGGGGGTCTTAATTCCAGATTGGGATCCCTACCCTAAAGGACAGGCAGCTCAGTGACAAACGAAGGACCCACAGGGGCCCGAGTCACCGCCATACTGTCCAGTGTCGCACAACACGAAGTAAAGAGATAACGTAATAGCCCGGAAAGGACACTAAAGACTGTGTGAGGGGTCACAGAGAGAGAGACCTGGCTGCAGGGAGCAAAGGGAACCCGGAGAGAGAGAGTGTGCCCGTTTACTTGTACTGTAACCTGTAAGAACTGCACTGAACTGCAAATAACTTGTGAACTGTCTGAACAACTAAGGGTGCGTTCACACCACGATTTTTAGGGAGCCGATGCTGTCCGATATAAATCGGACAGCATTGGCTCCCTTCTGATGCCTGGAATCGGGTGCCAAATAGGCACCCGATTCCGGCATAAAATCGGCGCCGGGCTGCAAAAAAAAAAAAAAAAAAAAAAAGTTTATTCTCACCTGCCCCCGAGCCCCCGCTGTCCCCCGCCGTCTTCCTCTAGGTTCCCGGTGGCTCTCGCAGGCTGCCGGTGTCAGCAGAGGTGTACCTCTGCTGTACACAGGACCTGCGGTGATGTCACAGTCACGTGACCGCGGGTTCAGCATGGTGAACCCGCGGTCACATGACTGTGACATCACCGCAGGTCCTGAACAGCAGAGGTACACCTCTGCTGACACCGGAGCCTGCGGCAGCCTGCGGGAGCCACCGGGAACCTAGAGGAAGACGGCGGGGGACAGCGGGGGCTCGGGGGCAGGTGAGAATAAACTTTTTTTTTTTTCTTTTTAACCCTTGTGCTCCCAGGAGCAGTTTTACTGTACTGAGCATGCTCAGTACAGTAAAATGGGGTCCGAGGAACATCACATGTTTCCTCGGACCCTGCTCCATAGGGCCCCATGTTAGGGATCGGGTCAGATCGGATGTGCACTAAATGCCATCCGATTTGGTCCGATCCGATTCTGTGAGATTTTGTAATCGGATGAAAAAATCGTTGCAGGCAACGATTTTTTTCTCCTGAAAAAAATCGGCCAAAATCGGGCAGAATCGGATCGGACCAAATCGGATGGCATTTAGTGCACATCCGATTCGATCCGATCCCCATAGGAATGCATGGGGTCAAAAAATCGGTCCGATGCTGTCCGATTTTTATCGGACAGCATCGGAAATGCAATAATCGTAGTGTGAAAGCACCCTAAGAGTAAACACGGAAAACTCTGGAACTGCTTCCCTTGTGTTTCTGCATGAAAGTGATTCTCTCCATACAGGATACAGCCTGTCAGCACCAACAGAGAGGAGAGATCCCTGCAGCGTCTGCAAAGTAAGTGTGCTACACACTCCACAATAGACTTAACCCTTACTGCCCGGGGAACACAGTTCTACCCACTGGAACTATTACACCTAAGCTGCTGTCCCATCATCCCCGGAGGTTCTGCAGCAGCGGCGGCCCCATCACTGGCCGCATATGGTGGGTGGCGTCACGACTGACAACCCCTGTAAATATCCCCTTTTATTGCCGAGCCCGGGACACGGACCGGACCAGGACCACCTGTGACTTCCCCAGCAGCAGACCGGTCCGGTACCGAGTATCCCCGTCCCAGTGGGCCCGACATACATAGGAGGCAGTATTATAGTAGTTATATTCTTGTACATAGGAGCGGTATTATAGTAGTTATATTCTTGTACATAGGGGCAGTATTATAGTAGTTATATTCTTGTACATAGGAGCAGTATTATAGTAGTTATATTCTTGTACATAGGGGCAGTATTATACCGGTAGTAGTTATATTCTTGTACATAGGGGACAGTATTATAGTAATTATATTCTTGTACAAAGGAGCAGTATTATAGTAGTTATATTCTTGTACATAGGGGGCAGTATTATAGTAGTTATATTCTTGTACATAGGGGCAGTATTATAGTAGTTATATTCTTGTACATAGGAGCAGTATTATATTATAGTAGTTATATTCTTGTACATAGGAGCAGTATTATAGTAGTTATATTCTTGTACATAGGGGCAGTATTATAGTAGTTATATTCTTGTACATAGGGACAGTATTTTAGTAGTTATATTCTTGTACATAGGAGCAGAATTATAGTAGTTATATTCTTGTACATAGGGGCAGTATTATAGTAGTTTATATTTTTGTACATAGGAGCAGTATTATAGTAGTTATATTCTTGTACATAGAGAGCAGTATTATAGTAGTTATATTCTTGTACATAGGGGCAGTATTATAGTAGTTATATTCTGGTACATAGGAGCAGTATTATAGGAGTTATATTCTTGTACATAGGAGCAGTATTATAGTAGTTATATTCTTGTACATAGGAGCAGTATTATAGTAGTTATATTCTTGTACATAGGGGCAGTATTATAGTAGTTATATTCTTGTACATGTGGCGCCCCTGCGTCCAGGAGGCCACAAAAGGGAACTGCAGCCAGGCAGGTAGGACACTTGTTGCACACAAACACCCTCACAGCCCACATAACCCACGTGTAGGAGAAGGTAGCATCCAGCCCTGAGATTAGATACTCTATGAGATTGAGGGGTGGTGGATTTGGAGGAGTGGGTTGGGCACACACGTAGTCAGGTGACTTGACAGTATATAGTGAAGGGGGAGGAGGAAGGAGTTCAGTAGGCCCAGGGTGCCGAGCTGTAAAGACCAGGAGTAGGCCACAGTGAGCTGAACAGCAAAGACCAAGAACAGGCCAGAGAACAGCGGAAGGTTGAGCTAAGCTGAGCAGGAGAAAGCCACACGTCCTGGAAGAGTGAGGGCATAAGGAGCGCAGAATCTGTACCGAGCCAGTGCGAGCCGGAGGAGAGAGAAAGCCTATCCGGAACCGGATCCCCAGGAGTGTGAGAGATCAGAGAGGGATGGTGATACCCGGGCCCTAGAACTACAGCTAAAGCAACCGACCACAGGCGGAGTAGCCCTCCTATTATACCAAGAGACGCAGAAGGAAAGGAGCCTGGTTGAGCCTCACACCTGAGGACTGCTGGAGACTGGGCTGAAGTAGAGTGTCGGCTCTAGAGGGGACCGTAGTTTACCCGGCATCCCCAAACAACACGACGGGGGGTCTTAATTCCAGATTGGGATCCCTACCCTAAAGGACAGGCAGCTCAGTGACAAACGAAGGACCCACAGGGGCCCGAGTCACCGCCATACTGTCCAGTGTCGCACAACACGAAGTAAAGAGATAACGTAATAGCCCGGAAAGGACACTAAAGACTGTGTGAGGGGTCACAGAGAGAGAGACCTGGCTGCAGGGAGCAAAGGGAACCCGGAGAGAGAGAGTGTGCCCGTTTACTTGTACTGTAACCTGTAAGAACTGCACTGAACTGCAAATAACTTGTGAACTGTCTGAACAACTAAGGGTGCGTTCACACCACGATTTTTAGGGAGCCGATGCTGTCCGATATAAATCGGACAGCATTGGCTCCCTTCTGATGCCTGGAATCGGGTGCCAAATAGGCACCCGATTCCGGCATAAAATCGGCGCCGGGCTGCAAAAAAAAAAAAAAAAAAAAAAAGTTTATTCTCACCTGCCCCCGAGCCCCGCTGTCCCCCGCCGTCTTCCTCTAGGTTCCCGGTGGCTCTCGCAGGCTGCCGGTGTCAGCAGAGGTGTACCTCTGCTGTACACAGGACCTGCGGTGATGTCACAGTCACGTGACCGCGGGTTCAGCATGGTGAACCCGCGGTCACATGACTGTGACATCACCGCAGGTCCTGAACAGCAGAGGTACACCTCTGCTGACACCGGAGCCTGCGGCAGCCTGCGGGAGCCACCGGGAACCTAGAGGAAGACGGCGGGGGACAGCGGGGGCTCGGGGGCAGGTGAGAATAAACTTTTTTTTTTTCTTTTTAACCCTTGTGCTCCCAGGAGCAGTTTTACTGTACTGAGCATGCTCAGTACAGTAAAATGGGGTCCGAGGAGACATCACATGTTTCCTCGGACCCTGCTCCATAGGGCCCCATGTTAGGGATCGGGTCAGATCGGATGTGCACTAAATGCCATCCGATTTGGTCCGATCCGATTCTGTGAGATTTTGTAATCGGATGAAAAAATCGTTGCAGGCAACGATTTTGTTCTCCTGAAAAAAATCGGCCAAAATCGGGCAGAATCGGATCGGACCAAATCGGATGGCATTTAGTGCACATCCGATTCGGTCCGATCCCCATAGGAATGCATGGGGTCAAAAAATCAGTCCGATGCTGTCCGATTTTTATCGGACAGCATCGGAAATGCAATAATCGTAGTGTGAAAGCACCCTAAGAGTAAACACGGAAAACTCTGGAACTGCTTCCCTTGTGTTTCTGCATGAAAGTGATTCTCTCCATACAGGATACAGCCTGTCAGCACCAACAGAGAGGAGAGATCCCTGCAGCGTCTGCAAAGTAAGTGTGCTACACACTCCACAATAGACTTAACCCTTACTGCCCCGGGGAACACAGTTCTACCCACTGGAACTATTACACCTAAGCTGCTATCCCATCATCCCCGGAGGTTCTGCAGCAGCGGCGGCCCCATCACTGGCCGCATATGGTGGGTGGCGTCACGACTGACAACCCCTGTAAATATCCCCTTTTATTGCCGAGCCCGGGACACGGACCGGACCAGGACCACCTGTGACTTCCCCAGCAGCAGACCGGTCCGGTACCGAGTATCCCCGTCCCAGTGGGCCCGACATACATAGGAGGCAGTATTATAGTAGCTATATTCTTGTACATAGGAGCGGTATTATAGTGGTTATATTCTTGTACATAGGGGCAGTATTATAGTAGTTATATTCTTGTACATAGGGGCAGTATTATACCGGTAGTAGTTATATTCTTGTACATAGGGGACAGTATTATAGTAATTATATTCTTGTACATAGGGGGCAGTATTATAGTAGTTATATTCTTGTACATAGGGGCAGTATTATAGTAGTTATATTCTTGTACATAGGAGCAGTATTATAGTAGTTATATTCTTGTACATAGGGGGCAGTATTATAGTAGCTATATTCTTGGACATAGGGGCAGTATTATAGTAGTTATATTCTTGTACATAGGAGCAGTATTATAGTAGTTATATTCTTGTATATAGGAGAAGTATTATAGTAGTTATATTCTTGTACATAGGAGCAGTATTATAGTAGTTATATTCTTGTACATAGGGGCAGTATTATAGTAGTTATATTCTTGTACATAGGGGCAGTATTATAGTAGTTATATTCTCGTACATAGGGGCAGTATTATAGTAGTTATATTCTTGTACATAGGGGCAGTATTATAGTAGTTATATTCTTGTACATAGGGGCAGTATTATAGTAGTTATATTCTTGTACATAGGAGCAGTATTATAGTAGTTATATTCTTGTACATAGGAGCAGTATTATAGTAGTTATATTCTTGTACATAGGAGCAGTATTATAGTCAGGGGCGTAACTACCGGCATAGCAGACGTAGCAGTCGCTTTGGGGCCCGGCCCTTGTGGGGGGCCCGGACCCAGCGCCGCTACGCCGCTATCCGGTCAGCTACAGGCCCCCAGTGTGTATATACAGGCCCCCCACTCCTCTGCTGCACACGCCACCTGTAAAGGAATACATCATACTTACTTATCTCTGCCGGCTGCCGCCGCTCTGCACCGCGCTCCGTCTTCATCCAGCTTCTTCCTGGTTGTGACGTCATTTCCTGCGCCCGGCGGTCACAACCAGGAAGAAGCTGGATGAAGACGGAGCGCGGTGCAGAGCGGCGGCAGCCGGCAGAGATAAGTAAGTATGATGTATTCCTTTACAGGTGACGTGTGCAGCAGAGGAGGAGTGGGGGGCCTGTATATACCCACCAGGGGCCTGTATACTACCACCAGGGGCTCTGTATACTACCACCACCAGGGGCCTGTATACTACCACCAGGGGCTCTGTATATACCACCAGGGGCTCTGTATACTACCACCACCAGGGGCTCTGTATACTACCACCACCAGGGGCTCTGTATACTACCACCACCAGGGGCTCTGTATACTACCACCACCAGGGGCCTGTATACTACCACCAGGGGCCTGTATACTATCACCAGGGGCTCTGTATACTACCACCACCAGGGGCTCTGTATACTACCACCACCAGGGGCCTGTATACTACCACCAGGGGCTCTGTATACTACCACCACCAGGGGCCTGTATACTACCACCAGGGGCTCTGTATATACCACCAGGGGCTCTGTATACTTCCACCACCAGGGGCTCTGTATACTACCACCACCAGGGGCTCTGTATACTACCACCACCAGGGGCCTGTATACTACCACCAGGGGCCTGTATACTACCACCAGGGGCTCTGTATACTACCACCACCAGGGGCTCTGTATATACCACCAGGGGCCTGTATACTACCACCAGGGGCTCTGTATACTACCACCACCAGGGGCTCTGTATACTACCACCACCAGGGGCTCTATATACTACCACCACCAGGGGCCTGTATACTACCACCAGGGGCCTGTATACTACCACCAGGGGCCTGTTTACTACCACCAGGGGCTCTGTATACTACCACCACCAGGGGCTCTGTATACTACCACCACCAGGGGCTCTGTATACTACCACCACCAGGGGCTCTGTATACTACCACCACCAGGGGCTCTGTATACTACCACCACCAGGGGCCTGTATACTACCACCAGGGGCCTGTATACTACCACCAGGGGCCTGTATACTACCACCAGGGGCTCTGTATATACCACCACCAGGGGCCTGTATACTACCACCAGGGGCTCTGTATATACCACCACCAGGGGCCTGTATACTACCACCAGGGGCCTGTATATACCACCACCAGGGGCTCTGTATACTACCACCAGGGGCCTGTATATACCACCACCAGGGGCTCTGTATAATACCACCAGGGGCCTGTATATACCACCACCAGGGGCTCTGTATATACCACCACCAGGGGCTCTGTATATACCACCACCAGGGGCCTGTATATACCACCACCAGGGGCCTGTATATACCACCACTAGGGGCCTGTATATACCACCACCAGGGGCCCTGTATACCACCACCAGGGGCCTGTATATACCACCACCAGGGGCCCTGTATACCACCACTGGGGCCTGTATATACCACCACTGCGGAGGCTGCTGTAATACTGCTGGGGCCTGTATATACCACTGGAGAGGCTGCGGTATACCACTGGGGCTGCTGTATATACTGCTGGGGCCTGTAAGGGTGTGTGTCTTGAAGGGGCGTGTCATTTGGGGGGGGCGTGTCTTGGAGGGGCGTGTCATTGGGGGCGTGTCTTGGAGGGGGCCCCGTTCAAAAGTTTGCTATGGGGCCCTGCCAGTTCTAGTTACGCCCCTGATTATAGTAGTTATATTCTTGTACATAGGAGCAGTATTATAGTAGTTATGTTTTTGTACATAGGGGTCAGTATTATAGTAGTTATATTCTTGTATATGGGGACAGTATTATAGTAGTTATATTCTTGTACATAGGAGCAGTATTATAGTAGTTATATTCTTGTACATAGGGGCAATATTATAGTAGTTATATTCTTGTATATGGGGACAGTATTATAGTAGTTATATTCTTGTACATAGGAGCAGTATTATAGTAGTTATGTTTTTGTACATAGGGGTCAGTATTATAGTAGATATATTCTTGAATATACAGGGCAGTACTATGGTAGTTTTATTATACTTCACAGAGGGTGTTAACACTTATTTTCTAAAATATATTTACATAGCTCAGGGGTAATTATTGCTCTTGTGTAGTGTCTGAAGTTTGTGTTTTTTTTCAGTCACGTCTTTCATGAAATAATGTATATATATCCTTCTTTCACAATAAAATTCTATATTTTCCTTTATCACAGATTATTTCTTATGGGCTGAGTAGGGTATTCAGTCTGCATTAAATCTGTGTTAACAGTAACATCCTGTGATAATTCCTACCCTTACCCCAGCATAACGTACACTCGGCCGCCTAATATCACCACACTTCTTTAAATCTGCTGGACTAATGTCTCCCTGTCCTTTGCCTGTGTACTGCATGACATTACAGAGCTATGAATTCATTGCTCATTCTCTGGGAGGTTGTTGTGGCTGCCGCACATATATGATGCATTTGGGTATTAATCGGTGTGGAGCATTCATTTATTTCCCTGAATTTCCTCAAGGTTACAGGGCAGAGTCATTGTGCAGTTCAGCGTTTGCAAAGAGTCACACGAGAGCTTTTCACTCAGCAGAATAAATGACTACTAAAAATATCCACAATAATTCAGGCCATTTTTTGGTACAGGCTGTAAAACCAGAGGCTGAGGAGATGCACAAAGTAATCGAAGACGTTTCTGACCAGTGAGCAAGATTCATATTTTACTTTTTTACTACTTTTTTACTGCCTTATAGGCAAGCTTGAGCTAAAAAGCCTTCGCTGCAATTAATCGCGTTGCTTCTTAACTTTCACAGCTTTCCTCAGACCCCAAATGACATCCTTGAGATTTTTGCAGCAACTGAATTGCACATAAATCTACATTGCTTTGTTAAAACCCTTATGCTCTATCCAAACATGGGGCGGTAGAGCTGCTGTGAAATAGTGAAAAACCACTTCAGAGTTTTTCCCAGTGTACGAGTTTGGCTAAGTGCACAGACACAACAGGGAACATATTGCAACCAAGTCTGAATAAAGGCCCCGTTACACAGCACGATATCGCTCAAACGTCACGGGTTTGGAGTTGTTAAAACTACATCGTTATGACGTCATTGTGTGTGACACCGAGATTTGATTACGATAAATCGTTGGATCGTTGATCGCAGATTTGAGAACATGTTCTCAAATCAGACAATCAATGAGCAGCCAACCTGCTGCATCGTTGTGTGTGACACTGCGATAACGATGTCGTTATCGACTTCCCCTATTCATAACAGTGAACAAGTATCGATCGCTGGGTTGTAAGAACGATACCTGCTCGCCACATCGTTGGTGCATCGTTCATAATATCTAGACGTGTGACATCTCACCAACGATGTCAAAACAATGTTCTAACGACCGCGCACCCCCAAGATCGTTAGTGATATTGATTCCACGTTGAAGCGTGTAACAATACCTTAAGACGCACTCTGGTGCAAGATGGATCTGATCTGGAAAGTGGTGCACACCTCATAGGATATTAGGCAAAAATAAATGTCAATGCCAGCTGTGTGCTGCCATAGATTTGTACTCTAATTCACTCCGTTTTCTGGCATATATTATCGTAAATGCCTCAAGCCGCACAGAGTCCTAACCCTGCTGCGATTCTCCACACTCCTTTCTCAAAAGGTTCGTTAGTGGCAAAGAACGTTTTAAAGTTATGGCAAACAAATATTGAGCAACTTTTGTTAAAGAGACTGTAAGGTCATTATTCAATATAATACTAATAAGACTCTCGAATAGTGCCTGGGCTGCTCTTTTAGAATATGTAAAAATCATTACTGTACCCTTTGTAGCTCTCTTGCCATATGCATCTTTGCACCCAGCAGGAAGATGGCTTCACTAGTCTGGTCAATTACTGTTACTGCTGAATAGTCCACAGGGTATGTAAATGTTAATTTATTATTCACTCCTTCCCAGACAGATATTTCCTCCCTCCCCCCTGTGCTCTGTGTCTCACTACTAACTTTCAGTTTCACTTCGGATGTGTGCTTGCAGATCAGGTCAGCGCAGTGCAGTGATGTTACTGCATGAATATTCATTCCCTGGGGAGTGTGCAACAGAGAACTAAGTGGTCACTCACTGTAATTGACAGATGGAATGAATCTCTTTATTTGCAGTTTACAGATGATTGGGGAGTGGGGAGTATAAAAATAAATACATTAATAGAAAGAGCTTCACCAGATGAATTAGAAAATGATATCAGTTAAATATGGATTTGTGACCTGAAAGATTCCCTTTAAGACATGTTTCTGCCGCTGAAAGGACATCGAATCCAAAACATTTCACAGACAACAACAGCCATACTTACCCATAACTGGTCAAAATATTATGGCACTGCAGGTGCCCCATGATATAAGGCAGCCCATGTATAAAATAATGGCATAAAAAAAAACCATTCACACCTACTAATCATAGGGGTGCTTATTGCTTAATATCATAAATGCAGAATGATAAGGCATGTAGCAGGTGCACAGACAAGTGTAGACCATAATTCACTACAGAAATGTAAATAGTAGCTGAAACCAATGCCGGATCATAGCTTCCATCAATATCATTTCTTACTCACAATACTGTGCCAAAATTTGGTGCACCTTATTCGTATTGGTATCTAGGTCCCAGATTGGAGTATGAAACACATACATTTCACCGATATGCATCAGGACTGTGGAGTTGGAGTCATGGAGTCTGTGTTCATTTTGGTAGAGTCGGAGTTGGATTCAGGGAAATTGAGAAATCTGAGTTTTGGCTTACTGACTTCACAGCCTTGGTTGAGGAGTCGGAGTCGTTGAGTCGGTGTCCATTTTGGTGGAGTCGGATTCAGGGAAATTGAGGAGTCGGATGTTTGGCTTATGGTACCTTTACACGCCGCGACGGCAGGCTGGATACATCCCGCTACAGGCTACAAATGTAGCTTGTAGCGCCAATGTAGCCCGTCGTAGCGGCGTCTGAAGACGTGACGATACAGCCGGCAACAGGTACATCTGTTTCCTAGGTCTGCTCGAAAACTGATGGCTACATCGCCGATGGTAGCGAGCTGTATCGGCGTGTAAAGAAGCAACGGAAGGGAACTCTGGACAGCCTGCGATGTAGCTAAGGCGTGACCCTGGCTCCGTGTTACCGCGCCCCATCTGCGATCATTGGTGGAAGATGGTGCGTTGCGATTGGTTGTCGCCGCACAGGGCGGCATATTTAAGGAGCTGACGAGTCACACTACACAATTGCTCGAGCGTCAAGTATTAATCAGCCTCCTGCGATGCCTGCCCAATCATGGTATTATTGCTTTATCCTATCAGCGTACGGACGTCTCGTAATCCACAATTGGAGCACGCCTATGTGCTGTCCCTGCTGCACCATGTACGCCCATAGTAGCTGGTTGTAGCGGTGTGTAAATGAGCTACAGCTGGCTACTTGAGACACCCGGCGATGTAGCTAGCTATAGATGTAGCGTGGCGTAGCGCATCTTGTCGCGGCGTGTAAAGGTGATGTGTTGAGCGTTTGTAGCCGTTTGAGCGTGCTTGTGCACGTGAAGTAGCGGGATGTATCCAGCCTGCCGTCGCGGCGTGTAAAGGTACCTTTACTGACTTCACAGCCCTGATATGCATGCAAGTGGACCAATTTTCTGGTGCTGATACCCACCCTGGTCAAAACAGACTTGCAATTATTCCCTTTTTACCAGCAGGTTCTTAGTTTTAAAAGTAATTGTCTACAAGGAACATCACCTCTGATGCTTTTCTACCATTCTAATAATGAACCAAGGCGTCCAGGATGAATAGGAAGAGACATTTCACATGGGTCGGGTCGGGGCTGCACATTCCAAAATCCAAAATTCAAGAAAACAGACTCCTTTATCAACACTGGTCGCAATAAATATGCATTAAAGTCAGCTCATTAGAAAGCAGAAACCACCAATCTCTCTGCTTTCATTGAAAGTCACTAGTAAAAAGGGTTAAACTCATTGAATAGCATTTCTGGAATAAATTGTTCTATGGAAGCATTGTATCCTTCTTTGATGTGTTATTGAATCCAATCCTTATAATTCACAATGACAGACTTGCAGAAATTGAAATGTTTGCGTTTCCGCCAGGGACTGGTAGTCATCTTGTTCTACAAACTGGGCAGATTACCTGGTTTATAGTCTTTCGTCTTCATAAACTAAACCTCTCCAAGAGTCGGAGACATCCTGCTGGGAGATGGAAAGGAATGGAACGTGGCAGCCAGGAGGAAAAACAGACCATTAGTGGGTTCATCAAAATGAAAATTTAGTTTGGAAACAGATACACTTTGTGAATCAATATGCAATTAGTTCTGGCAGTGTGCGGGGCGCTGCCGAGCGGCTCCGGCTTCGTTCCGTTACTGTGTTATTTCTTTCACATTCAGTTAATGAATGAGTCTGACACATCGGGGCACACAGAACGCTCGTCCCGGCGCTCGCCGTCTGCACAGCGAGCGTCACATAGACAAGTATCAATAGCTATTAAATCGCCGACCGCGCTGCACGATCAGCTCCATCACTATTGCTCCACACCTACGGCTCGCAAAATACAAATATACATACTGTATGGAATATAATGACAGGAGCATTCTGTGATGGGGGATGCAGCGGAGCGTGGGACTGCCTATATTACACAGGACAGGATTAGATACACGGCTCAGCAAATTTATTATACATTATAGGATTAGATACACAATTTGAGCAGAATGTATCACAAATGATGATATACCGTACTTAGATACAGTAGCTCAGCGGACAGTATCACACATGATTATAAAGGCATTTCACTGGCTAATGTAGTGGTGTGTGATTTAGTTTCATGCTCTCCGTTGCCTCCGCCATAGCCGCCTCATCAGTCATCATTGTAAAGAGTGCCTTGGTTCCTCGCAGTTATTCCATTATTTGGGAAGCCACTAATTTGATTACATTGCCCATGATGCATTTCTGAAGGGTCTCCATGTTTCTATCCAGAGTCACAGTGTAATCACAGAAGGTTAATCATTTTACACCTCAATCTGGAATATTATTTTCATGCTGAGATTTTTACTTTTGCTAAAAGAAGACACTACACCAGGAAGAGTGCAATATATAATAATATCCTGTATGTATGCGCCAGTGGGGTACTGCCAATAGCGGGGCCTGAGAGTCGGGGGGCACTGTGCAATACTTGTTAGACTGTATTATCGTCATGGATGCCTGTGTGGAACCCCAAAGTCATAGTGCCATAATTGTTACGTGTCACCAGAGAGCAGTAAGGGGTATTCCACTCAGGCAACACACAAACAAACACCAACATCTCCTAGACAGAAGGGGGAGGCCAAGTCCGGCTTCAGGGTGAGCTCCCCTATATATTCTGGTCTGAGGAGCAACAAGTTCAGATCCTAGGAGGACTGTGAAGCAGACCTGGGTGTAAACGAGCTGTGCCAAGCTCATCCCAAGGTCCACTGCGGAACACCAAGCCTAAGGCTAGGGTCTGAGGAAAGAGGAGAGACCGAAACCTACCGAGAGGCTGCACCGCTCGGTGCTTCCCTTCCCTGAGAGGAACAACGTCAGAACGTACACCGGAGTCCGAGACTGTGCAGGTTCACACACACCAACAGTCAACTACGGAGAGTGGGGGACTCCAGATTCTGGAGCTACACGGTACCAGGGGCACAGCAACATATAGAATCCAGAAACACTGACTTCCCAGAGTGGGGTAGAGAAGTGAAGGACTCGAGTTGCCTGTCATACTGGTAGATGCAGATAGAGACAGGGCCGGCAGCCTAGCTTAAGCAACTGCAGGGGCCACCACACAAGCTAAGTGAGGAAGCCAACACAACCCGGCCGGGTGAGAAATACCCTGAACTGCTCTCCATCCTCCAGGGACGGCTTATAACATCTGTTTTAACTCCAGTAAACAGACTGAGAAACAGCTATCAGGGGTCTGTGTGTTAATTACGTCTATTGCCCTGTGCTCTATAACAGAATCCCACCTGAGGAGCCACAGACTGTCGTCCCTGCACTCTGGCTGGAGAAGCTGCAGCTTTGAAGTAAGTGACTGTGGAACTGTAATCCCCTGCAAAGCCCCACCATAGACTATTACTCCTGCCCTGGGGACCTCCAGGCCTACCCAGAGAGGGCTTGCCATCTCAGCTGCCCCTAAGTCACCGTTTCAAGCAGCAACCAGGCAGCGGTGACTCCATTGGCCACAACACTCCGGGTGGTGTCACGACAAATCCCCTGTAAATACCCCCTTTTTGGACTGATTCCAGGCCACAGGACCGGGTCACAACTACTGTGATACCCCAGAGAGACAGCACCGGCCCCCCGAGTACCCTATAGCCTGGGGGCGCATCACCTGTACGAAACCAATCAATGATGAAGGAGGGAGCTGTCCCTCTTGCATCATTTTCCTGCTGTGCTGACCAGTGAAGAACATCAAAACACAAAGTGAGGAGGAACAGGATGAGGGGCACATTATGCTACATAGAAGGAAATATGGGACCCATTATACTGCAAGGAAGGCAATGTGGGGCCCATTATTCTGTATGGAGGGCAATGTGGGGCCTATGATACTGTATGGAGGGTAATGTGTTGCCCATTATACTACATTGAAAGCAATGTGGTGACCATTATATTATATGGAAGGCGACCTGGGCACATTATACTATATGGAGGGGCAATGGAAACATTATACTATATGGAAGGCAATGGGGGTCCATTATACTACATATATGGAAAGAAATGTGGGGCCCATTATTCTATAATGGAGGCAATGTAGGGCCCATTACAATGCAAGTGAGGCAAAGTTAGGCACTTTTCACTGTATGAGAGGCAATGTGGGGCCAATTATATTAAATGTAAGGCAATGTTGGGCCCATTACACTGTATGGAAGGCAATGTGCTGCCCATTATATTATATGGAAGGTGACCTTGGGCATAATTTACTGTATGGAGGGCAATTTGGCACATTACATGGAAGGCAATGTGGGTGTAATGTAGGATTACTCAGGGATCTATAAGCAGATGGGAGCACAGACAGACTGAAACCAATTTAAAGGTGAACAAGTCTATATTAAACACACATGACAGTTAAACTTTAGATGCAGCAAGTGAGCAAGCTCATCAAATAGCAACAAACAGGAAAGTCTCTTTAGACGTAATTCTCATCAGAAACAGTCTATGAGTTTGATAACTCCCAAGAAGACCAGGGGAGGTAGTCACAAGAATAAGTCCTGAACTTGAAACTGTACAGTGTTATTTAAGTAAAGTCCCACAAAGTACAGCAAAAGTCCAGAGAAACTACAATAGCACAGAACTAACAGGGAGGCTGCAAAGCTTAGGCCGCCTTCACACTACGGTGTGATCGGGTCCGGGGCTGTCCAATGTGAATCGGACAGCCCCGGACCTGATTTGAAAACAGAACTGGAGGGCAAATATCCGGTCCGGTTTTCAGCCGACATCCAAAGATCACAGCTGCAGCTGCTGATTTTTCAAGATTGCGGCTAGCGAGGAGCTAAACTTCAGCCACCGGCATCCGGTTCCCGGATCCGATGTTTTTGTCGGACCTGGGCGATCCGGCACCATAGACTCCCATGTTAGGGAGCCCCGGATTCAACTGAATACTCAAGGATTGTTGTATGGTAGGCTGAGGTGTGAATCCCATTAGACTGTATAGAAGGCAATGTGGGGCCCATTACACTGTATGGAAGGCAATTTGGATCTCATTACACTGTATAGAAGGCAATGTGGGGCACAATAAGCTGTATGGAATGCAATGTGGGGCCTATTATACTGTATAGAAGACAGCATGGGGACCATTACACTGTATAGAAGGTAATGTGGGGTCCATTACACTGTATGGAAGGCAATATTGGGCCCATTACACCGTATAGAAGGTGACCTGTGGCACATTGTACTGTATGGAGGACAATGGGCACATTATACTATAAGGAAGGCAATGTGGGTCATTATAACATATGGAAGGCAATGTGGGGCTGTTTATACTACATGGAAGACAATGTGGGGCCCATTATATTATACTAGATGGTGGCCCGATTCTAATGCATCGGGTATTCTAGAATATGTATGTAGTTGACATACTGTGACTGACAGAACTTGTTCAGTTAACGTGAGTGAACTACATATATATATATAGCAGCGCTATGGTATATGGTGGTATATTACAGCACTTATATAGCAGCACTATAGTATATGGCGGTACATTACAGTACATGTATAGCAGCACTATAGCATATGGCGGCACATTATAGTACATGTATAGTAGCACTATAATATATGGCGGGGAGGGGGGGCAGGATGGAGCCGGGGGGGCAGAATGGAGCCGGGGGGGCAAGATGGAGCCGGGGCAGGATGGAGCCGGCAGGGTGGGCAGGATGGATCCGATGGGGGGGGCGCAAAGGACCCGGCGGGGGGGCAGGATGGAGGGGGGGAAGGTTGGAGCGATCAGGGCAGGATGGAGCCGGCAGGGCAGAATGGAGCCGGGGGGGGGCAGGATGGTACCGGCGGGGCAGAATGGAGCCGGGGGGGCAGGATGGAGCTGGGGGGGGCAGGATGGAGCTGGGGGGGGGAGGATGGAGCCGCGGGGGGGGCAGGATGAAGCCAGTGGGGGGGCAGGATGGATCCGATGGGGGGGGGCGCGAAGGACCCGGCGGGGGGGCAGGATGGAGGGGGGGAAGGTTGGAGCGATCAGGGCAGGATGGAGCCGGCAGGGCAGAATGGAGCCGGGGGGGGGCAGGATGGTACTGGCGGGGCAGAATGGAGCCGGGGGGGCAGGATGGAGCTGGGGGGGGGGAGGATGGAGCTGGGGGGGCAGGATGGAGCTGGGGGGGGCAGGATGGAGCTGGGGGGGGGGAGGATGGAGCCGGCAGGGGGGGCAGGATGAAGCCGGTGGGGGGGCAGGATGGATCCGATGGGGGGGGCGCGAAGGACCCGGCGGGGGGGCAGGATGGAGGGGGGGAAGGTTGGAGCGATCAGGGCAGGATGGAGCCGGCGGGGCAGAATGGAGCCGGGGGGGGGCAGGATGGAGTCGGGGGGGGGGAGGATGGAGCCGGCGGGGGGGCAGGATGGAGCGATCAGGGCAGGATGGGGCCTGGGGGGGGCAGGATGGTACCGGCGGGGCAGAATGGAGCCGGGGGGGCAGGATGGAGCAGGCGGAGTGGGCAGGATGGAGCCGGCGGGGCAGAATGGAGCCGGGGAGGCAGAATGGAGCAGGGGGGGGTGGGGGGCAGGATGGAGCCGATGGGGGGGCAGGAAGGAGCCGGCTTGGGGGCAAAATGGAGCCGGGGGGACAATTGGAGCGATCAGGGCAGGATGGAGCTGGCGGGGCAGAATGGAGCTGGGGGGGGGCAGGATGGAGTCGGAGGGGGGGGCAGGATGGAGCCGGCGGGGGGCAGGATGGAGCCGGCGGGGGGGACAGGAGGGAGCCGGCGGGGGGGACAGGAGGGAGCCGGCAGGGGGGGCAGGATGGAGCCGCCGGGGGGGCAGGATGGATCCGGCGGGGGGGACAGGAGGGAGCCGGCGGGGGGGACAGGAGGGAGCCGGCAGGGGGGGCAGGAGGGAGCTATCAGGGTAAGATGGAGCCGGCAGGGGGGCAGGATGGAGCCGGCGGGGGGGGGCAGGAGGGAGCGATCAGGGTAAGATGGAGCCGGGGGGGCAGGAAGGAGCCGGGAGGGGGGAGGCAGGATGGAGCCGGAGGGGGGGCAGGTAGGAGCCGGCGGGGGGGGGGCAGGATGGAGCAAGCGGGGCAGGATGGTGGTGGGGAGGCAGGATGGAGCCGGGGGGGGGCAGGATGGAGTGCTCGGTAACCGGGAGCAGTAGCAGGTAGTGTCCTGCTAGGACCTTGCATAATGTCAGAATGACATTGGCGTTCGGCGCTGTGATTGGTCCGCTCGCGGTCATGTGATATATGACGCGCATATCACATGATCGCGAGTGGGCCAATCACAGTGCCGAACGTCGATGTCATTCTGACATCATTCAAGGTCCTAGCAGAATACTGCCTGCTACTGCTCCTGGTTACTGAACACTCAGTGTAGAGGTAAGTATAACAATCTTTATTATTTTTAATACATTTGTCTTCATTTTACGTTTGATTTCGCAGTGTATAATGCACTGCAAAATCAAATCACTAAAGAAGGAACCCTAAGGAGCAGGGGGACGTGGGGAGCAGGAGCGCAGACAGGGCAGAGGAGCAGGGTATGGAGCGAGGGCAGGACAGGAGGAGCAGGGAGGGGAAGCGAAGGGAGGGCAGAGGAGCGGGGTATTGAGCGCGGGCAGGACAGGAGGAGCAGGGGGGGAAGCGTGGGCAGAGCAGAGGAGTGGGGTATGTAGCGCAGGCATGCCACCGTCGGCCGGACCCGTGTATCCCGGCGACAGCGGCGCTAATGCGCCGTTGTCGCCTGGCTGCAAATTGGCGCGAAATTTGAACTTTGAATTCACACGCTTATTTGCATAGTCTGCGTTCATTGGTACCCGCCTCCGCCGGCCACCAATGAGCGGCCTCTGTCTGGAGTTCGATTTCTGTGACCGACAGACGCCTTATAATAATAATATATAATATAATAATATTTATTCATTTATATAGCGCTATTGATTCCATAGCACTTTACATACATGAGTAATGCTGTCTCTCTTGGAGCTCACAATCTAAACATCCTATCAGTATGTCTTTACAATGTGGGAGGAAACCGGAGTGCCCGGAGAAAACCCACGCAAACACAGGGAGAACATACAAACTCCTTGCAGATGTTGTCCTTAGTGTCCTTGGGGGGAATTGAACCCAGGACCTCAAGACCCCAGCACTGCAAAGGCTACAGTGCTAACCACTTGAGCCACCGTGCTGCCTTAGACAATTATGTAATAGATGAAAGGCAACATAGGGCCCATTATTCTACATGGAAGTGTGTCGCTCAAGGGTGTGGGGTACTCGGGTATCAGGCGGCAGAAGGATTAACTGTGTCACAGGGAATGGCGGTCGCGCCTGATCCTGTCTCCTGACGGACGGTTCTCTTTAAAAAAGGGGGTATTATGTACAGGGGATTAGTTACAAAGTTAGTTGTCGTGACGCCACCTGCAGTTCCTGGTGAAGTAGCACCAGTGCAGCCACAGTCCTCCGGAGGTCGGTGATATTGCGGCTGAGATGGTGTAGTCCTCCACAGGCAGGACTGGGACCTCCGGGGCAGCGATCCTGTGAAATAGAACAAGTTCATAGAAAGAAGATGCAGCAGATTCGAAGTCACTTCACTCAGGTACTTTACTGAAACTTTAGCAGCAATGGTTACAGTTCAGTGCAGTAAGATGTTAAATGGCAAGTAGCTAACGGGTGGATGCAAGCGGATCACAGGTAGCTGGATGGAACCCTCAGCGTGTGCCTTTTCTCTTTCAATTCTTCCCTGCTTCCCAGTAGTTTGTGTGAAGTCTGACCCCATAAGAGTGGATCTGGCCTTCTGTTGTCTCTCACTCTCCTCGCTCCCATCTGGTAACCTTCTCTTAACACTGCGGCTTTGCCCTACAGTGTCTGGTCCCCTCTTCTGGTCGCTTGAGAGTCTGGGCAGTATAATAGATATACTCCTATTTCGCTGGATTTTCTGTGGTCCTTGGAGGATCCCACAGGTGCGGGCTCCGGTGCCCGGTAAGCTGCCGGGGTTGGACTCCTGAAGTCCCTCTCTTCCCCAGGCTGGCTGTCTGCACCTGGGATTCATTCTTAGCCTTTCCCGGGTCCTCAGCCGAGAGACCCTCCTTGCTCCCTCAGGCTCACTGCCTGGCTGCCTGGCTCTCAACTGAGCTGATCTGAACTCTCTAGTTCCTCCTGGAGGTGACTATATCTCCTCCCGGGTACCTCCCACCATGTGATCTAGTGTGGCGGTGCTTGTGTGTAGGTTCCACCCATCAGCCTGTAATCTACTTGCAGCTGGAGTATCTGCACTGCTTTTATGGGTGCAGTACCCCTCTGTGACGCCTGCTTTGCGGGGCGCCACAGAAGGCAATTTGAGGCCCATTATAGAGTGTGGAGGGTTGTGTTGGAGCCATCAAACTGGGTGGAGGGGGTGTGGGTGCTATTATATTTATAATAATAACATTTATATAGCGCTATTAATTCCATAGCGCTTTACATACATCAGTATTATACAGTGTGCAGATTTGTGTGAGATCCATCATTCTGTGCTGAGGCCAATATACTGTTTGGAGGGCTAATGGGGGCCATTATTCTGTTTGTACGCCCTTTATACTGTATGGAGGGCTGTGTAGGGACTACAGTTGAGGGATCATATTGTGTTGGGGTCATCATACTTTGTTGCTGACATTGAGATGGGGTTCAGTAAGGTCATCATACTGTGCGTGTGGAGGGTACTGTGGAGGAACTCATTGTGGGGGCATCATGCTGTGATTGGGGGAGGGCATTTATGTTATGGATTTAATGAAAGAGTAATCTAGGGGTTTGAAAAGAAGGAAAATCACTTTGTAAGGGCTGCAAAGCTGTGAGTTGTGCTCTTCTGTGAATCAGCTGAATTATATTTTTTTTGGGGGGGAGGAGGGGGAATGAGAACTTCTGCTATAGGGCGCAATGATTCTATGTACATCCCTGGTATGCACCTATATAAGTGTGGAGCCCACTGGGACGGGGTACTCGGTACCGGACCGGGGTATTGCTGGGGATGTCACGGAGGTCCTGGTCCGGACCATGTCCCGGGTTCTCACAAGTAAAGGGGTATTTACAGGGATTAGTTTGTCGTGACGCCACCCACGGGTTGTAGTCAGTGATGGGACCACCGCTGCAGCGCTGCTCTGCCAGGAGGATGGATGATGGGGCTGCAGCCAGATGGATGAGCCCGCCGCTGGTCGGGCTACTCCTGGCAGGGTAAAAGGTATGATGCACAGTTCAGAATACCTGGAATCAGACACGGACACTGGGGCAGGGTTCACCGGGTTTACTTTCTAGTTCTTCAAGCAGTTCACAGCAATGCACAGTACAGTTCTCAACACAGTTCAGTTAACTCCGGAAACACTCAACCTTGTGCAGCCAGGCTGTCGCTCTGAGATCCCCACTCCTTCTAAGTATCCTTTCAGGCTGTTCTCTCCCTCTCTGTTCTCTCTCCGGATTGTATAGCGGAAGCTCGGACCCTTGTGGTTCCTCTTGGTTGCTGCTGTGCTTCCAACCCTTGTGTTGGGTACTCCAACCTGGAATTGAAGCTCCCTGTCGGTTTGTCTGGGAACCCGGAATATTGCTTCAGTTCCCCTCAGAGCCGACATTCTGGTATGTACCTAGCCTGCAGTAACCTTCCAAGGTGTTACCAGGCTCCATCTAACCTGTGTGACTCCAGCACAATCAGGGGAAACGTCTCCACCAGTTAGTCAGTGCTGCCGTGTTCCTCGGACCCAGTGATGCCGGTCCGGTCTCTGTCCTCACACTCCCTGGGATGCCAGCTATGAACGAGATTTCTCTCCATGGTTTCTGTGACTCTGTGGATTCAGCATCTCCAGGAAGCCCAACCCCATCGGGATGTGTGTCACTCTCTGCTTGGTGTCTTTTCAGCTCGGCACCTACTGTGGCCTACTAACTCCTTCCTCTTCTTTCTCCTCTATTTGAGTTCTCTGTCACTTGATCTACATTCCTTCCCACCCATTTTCCTCTAAACCCTACCACCCCTTGCCCGCCTAGAGTCCCGGGCTCCAGGTTGGGTGCCGCCGCTTGTGGGTGTGTGTGTGCTGTGAGGGTGTTTGATGCACAAACTGTCGATCTTCCTGCCTGGCTGCAGTTCCCTATGTGGCCACCCTGGTCGCAGGGGCGCCACATAAGTATATGCTGAACAGAAGCTGTGGTGGAGGCAATCACCCACTGGCCTTCATTACAGGAACAAAGTGTGCTGTGCTTCATATTTCTTATGGCAAAAAAAGATAACCAATAGAGGTCCAATTCCCCACTCACTCAGCAGCTATTCAGTAACATGATCACATTGTGTCTGAACACATTTACCAATAGAGGGCGCTAACAGCATGGGGATATTACTGTAACTTTTGAACTCAATGGTAGTTCAGAAATCAGTGAGCGCCACCTGTTGGTGACATACAATACTTTGCTTGAATCTGTTAGCAGGTTTTTGCTACCACATCTACACAGCAAAATGTTGTAGGCAGAGACCCTGAGTCCCACTATTATCACTTTGTTTAATGAATGAAGCAGTTGTGGACACAGAGGTGTGACACAGAGGTTTTAGATTTAGCAAGCAGCAGAGCTGAGAATACTAACCACGACCACACATCAAACTCTCTATATACAATGTCTATAAACAGTCAGCTGCTGGAGAAGGAGTGAGGACTCGGAGGACTTGAGCGGTGAGAGGCTCATCTTGGGTCGAGAGAACAACGAACTGCAAGTGAGGCGGAGGGAGCCCTAGGGGCACGGGCAGAGGCAGACAGAACCACCCGTGCACCCAAATCCAAGTTTGACCGGAGTTGGATGGAAGGGCTGGTTGGGAACCAGGGACCGGCCCTGAAGGTGGCAAGGGGACTCCACGCTCCAACCACTGAACTGGAGGCCACGAATTCTAGAGGAGTTGTGGCCAACACCCAACCCATTCGCCAAGAAGGCAGCCGTACTAGGGTCAGGGGAATTGGTACCAGTCGTCCGCAGGACCCGTGGCTACTGGATTAGGGCTCTGTGTGTGGAGGCGCGAGCAGGAGAGAGGCAGACAGTTAGCGTTGAGAGAAAGAACAACTTGTGAGAGAAAGGAACAAAAAAGGGTGTCTTGGACGAGCTATCCCGGTTGTTTGAGGACTATCTGGACTGAGACATGGGAAGGACAGCACACAGCAGCATTGCTAAAGTGTAAGCCAAGTAAACCGGGTATAAACTCAGAAGCTGTGTGTGACACTGTTTATTTTCCGACTGCGGAGCCACCGACTGATAAGATGCGCAGGCCACAAAAGACCTGCCTGAGAGATGCTCCGATCCTCTCTCCAGCCAGAACAGCCCCGCTGGCCTACCACCGCCAAAGACTACACCGGTTGCCCTGGGGATGTGCTCCACCCGTGGGGAGCTATACCACCATATCTGCAAATCCATCATCCCCAGAGGTCCCGCACTGCAGCGTCGTCCATCAATAGCTGAACATCACGGGTGGCATCATGACAACAATTCCCAAAACCATAATCCCCAAACTTTTATTGACACCGCCAGGGTCACTGAGTCGGGTCTCAACCCCCGTGACTCTCCAGCAGTACTGTAGCCGGTTCCGAGTATCCCACGGCCCTGGTAGGTGTGTCATACTTAAATTATCACCTGTGCAATACTAAGGAAATCCTGAAAACATTTCCTGTTGGTGGCCCTCGAGGCATGGATTTGGGCCTCTGCTCTACAGCATGTTGTCTTCAGATTACATAGCAAAAACCTACTGACAGATTCCCTTTAAAGGAGTTGTCCACTACTTGGATAACCCTCTCTCTTTCCCCATAAAAATAAAAATGCTTATACTCACCTCCGATGCCGGCATGGTTCCAGCAATGTCAGAACTCACGTTCACAGGGTTCACGTGACAATGTTAGGATACATGAGCCCGCAAGCAGTCACCGCCAGTTTCCTCTCCTCACCTTCGGACGCAGGAGCAATTTACAGAAAATGAGTGGCAGCTGCAGTGCCTTCTTCATGTTAATCACTTAACTAACCAAAAGCTGGGAGAAGGAAGCTGGAACTGATTGGTCACAGCTCACGTGTAATAACAATGTCACGTGGGCCCCAGGAATGCGAGTTCTGACTTTACTGGAACCGCTCCGACACCTGAGGTGAGTATTAAGCATTTTTATTTTTATGGGAGTCCACATGGGAATAAAAAGGGTTTGTCTATGTAATGGTCAACCCTTTTAAAGGAACACTCCAGTAAGTGTTTATTCATTTTACCAGATTGTGCAGCAATAATTACCAGTCTCCATTATTTAGCTCTTTCCAGCGCTGCTTCAGTCCACTCAGAAGAAATGTGACTTAATTTGTTACCTGCAAAATAAGGTGTTTTGCTGCTGTGTATATAAACCAAGGTCATAGAAACAGATGCACAGACAGGATGCAGCAGTTCCCCCTTATAAAGGAGGTAACACAGGTGCAAAATATTGACAAAACAACCACTCTCAGCTTATCAGTTCATGGAGGGGGTGATTGCCTTGTATTACCATTGCACACAGATGAAGCTTGCAATAGGGCATTGTTAACACACTTGTGAAGCACAGTGCCTAGCCAACAGTCTTTTACACTCCCCTAAAATTTAAATAGGTGGACTGCCGAGCACTCTTTTGCACCACAGAGGTACAGACCTCTAGTTTAGTAGGTGACTTGTGCCCTATGGCAAGCTTCATCTTAGTGCAATCACCCCCTCCATGATCTGGTAGTTCAGGTGTGGTTGTTTTGTGTTGGAATATATTTAGTGCATCAACTCCATTCCTGTATATCTAAGTGTTCTATTGCTCGTTCTGTGCATAAATTTAAAAATACACTCACAGAGCCTCACACACAGGAAAGACCATGTGACTGTAACCAGTTTCCTGTTTCTGTGCATGAGAGGAGAAGCAGCCTGCTGGTCCTGCACAGAGACACTTAAGATATGTATATTCCTGATTCCACAAAGCCTATTATATCTGTACCTGTTTGTTGCTAATTAAAGCTAAGTTCTGTTGTCAACACGCTTAAAGAGGACCTGTCACCAAACCAGGCATGGCGATCTAATTACAGCACTGGATGCAGCATGTCTGCTGCATCCAGGCAATGTGTCCCCCAGCCCTTGAGCAGCCCTGTACCTGAGATGAAGCTTGCAATAGGGCATTGTTAACACACTTGTGAAGCACAGTGCCTAGCCAACAGTCTTTTACACTCCCCTAAAATTTAAATAGGTGGACTGCCGAGCACTCTTTTGCACCACAGAGGTACAGACTTCTAGTTTAGTAGGTGACTTGTGCCCTATGGCAAGCTTCATCTTAGTGCAATCACCCCCTCCATGATCTGGTAGTTCAGGTGTGGTTGTTTTGTGTTGGAATATATTTAGTGCATCAACTCCATTCCTGTATATCTAAGTGTTCTATTGCTCGTTCTGTGCATAAATTAAAAAAAACACTCACAGAGCCTCACACACAGGAAAGACCATGTGACTGTAACCAGTTTCCTGTTTCTGTGCATGAGAGGAGAAGCAGCCTGCTGGTCCTGCACAGAGACACTTAAGATATGTATATTCCTGATTCCACAAAGCCTATTATATCTGTACCTGTTTGTTGCTAATTAAAGCTAAGTTCTGTTGTCAACACGCTTAAAGAGGACCTGTCACCAAACCAGGCATGGCGATCTAATTACAGCACTGGATGCAGCATGTCTGCTGCATCCAGGCAATGGGTCCCCCAGCCCTTGAGCAGCCCTGTACCCTGAGATGAAGCTTGCAATAGGGCATTGTTAACACACTTGTGAAGCACAGTGCCTAGCCAACAGTCTTTTACACTCCCCTAAAATTTAAATAGGTGGACTGCCGAGCACTCTTTTGCACCACAGAGGTACAGACCTCTAGTTTAGTAGGTGACTTGTGCCCTATGGCAAGCTTCATCTTAGTGCAATCACCCCCTCCATGATCTGGTAGTTCAGGTGTGGTTGTTTTGTGTTGGAATATATTTAGTGCATCAACTCCATTCCTGTATATCTAAGTGTTCTATTGCTCGTTCTGTGCATAAATTAAAAAAAACACTCACAGAGCCTCACACACAGGAAAGACCATGTGACTGTAACCAGTTTCCTGTTTCTGTGCATGAGAGGAGAAGCAGCCTGCTGGTCCTGCACAGAGACACTTAAGATATGTATATTCCTGATTCCACAAAGCCTATTATATCTGTACCTGTTTGTTGCTAATTAAAGCTAAGTTCTGTTGTCAACACGCTTAAAGAGGACCTGTCACCAAACCAGGCATGGCGATCTAATTACAGCACTGGATGCAGCATGTCTGCTGCATCCAGGCAATGGGTCCCCAGCCCTTGAGCAGCCCTGTACCCTGAGATAATACACTTAGAAAACTTGCATCCTGCAGCCATAAAGGAGGTGGCTAGAGGCTGGAGCCGAAGGGCAGATTCACACTCCCTGCATGTTTAATCTGCCCACCGCTGCCACTCATTGTCTCCCTCTTCTGCAGCATTAAACAGTTTTTTTATTTTTATTGCAAATGGCTGTTTAGCCCCGCCCCCTGCGGTGACATCACTGCTTATACACGCCCTGCTCTATGATTAACATAGAGCAGGGCAGGGAAAGGTGGTGATGTCAAAGCAGGAGGCCGGCTGCCCCGTATCCTGCAGTGACATCACCGCTTATACCTGCCCTGCTCTATGTTAACCATAGAGCAGGGCGGGTATAAGCAGTGACGTTAACCTCAGGGGGCGGGGCTAAACGGCCATTTGCAATAAAAAAAAAAAAACATGCCTGGTTTGGTGACAGGTCTTCTTTAAGAGGATCCTGAATAATCCGCTGCCAACATTTTGTCAGTATTTTGCACCTGTGCATTTGGTGCTATGACCATGGTTGATAAATATCATTGCCTTTTTGCTGTTTATAATTTAATTATCTTAAAATAAAGATCCTCATTTCTTTGGCCATACCATGCTTTTTATTTTTTATTTCACTGTGTGGAGCGGAGGTCACATTTTACAATTTCAATGTTAGGCTAGGGCTACAATTGGGAGCCTGCATCCGTCTACTGGATCCGTTAACGGATCCGTTTTTTAAGTTGTTATTTTTGAGCCATTTTTACCCATGCATTAACGCATTCTTTTCCCTTAGAACCCCATGTTAAAAAACACCATGTCGCAAAACACCAAAAAACGTTGCAGACCCTATTAAAAGCGGATTTCTCAAAAACGCAATGCGTTAAATGGATTGCACTTTTGCACACTTTGGCAATGTGTTTTTTGCATTGGAGTCTATGGGTGCGTTAACGGATGCATTTTTACACATTTCCACATGTCAAAAACGGATCCAGTAGCAGGATCGCAGACGCAAGTGGGCCCTGGCCTAAGTCTATAATTCTCATTAACTTACATTGATAAAGTGGCCTCCTCTCCACAAAGTAGACACTACGTGATTCGGCAGGTTACAAATATGGTCAGGTCACTTGGGATTACAGATTAAGGCTACTTTCACACTACGATTTTTGTAAAATCCGATGCTGTCCGATATAAATCGGACAGCATCGGATTCTTCTAATGCCTGGAATCGGGTGCCAAATAGGCATCCGATTCCGACAGAAAATAGGATGCCCGCCCTCCTGTCAGATCGCTCCCTGAGAGCTGTCAGTCTCTCCCCCGGTCCTCTTCTTTATCCCCTGTGTCTCCCCTCTTGGCCCCCTGTCCTCTCCTCTTATCGCCCGCTTCTCCCCTCTTGGCCCCCGGTCCTTTCCTCTTATCCCCTGTGTCTCCCCTCTTGGCCCCCGGTCCTGTGTCTCCCCTCTTGGCCCCCGGTCTTGTGTCTCACCTCTTGGCCCCCGGTCCTCTCATCCCCTGTGTCTCCCCTCTTGGCCCCGGTCCTCTCATCCCCTGTGTCTCCCCTCTTGGCCCCCGGTCCTCCTATGCGTCCTCCTCCTCTCCTCTTGTCCTCCTCCTCTTGTCCTCCTCCTCTTGTCCTCCTCTTGTCCTCCCCTCTCCTTTCTCACCTGTCCACGACTCCTGCACGGTCCCGCGCGTCTCCGGTGCCTTGCTGTTCTGTCTCAGTGCTGCCAGGACCTCTCGTGATGTCACAATCACATGACTGCCGGCTATTGGTTCCTGGCAGTCATGTGATTGTGACATCACGGCAGGTCTTATCAGCACAGACGGCAAGATACCTGGAGACACCGGAGATGCCGGGAGACGTCGGGGGACTCGTGGACAGGTGAGCATAGATTTTTTTTATTTTTAATTAACCCATTCATTCACTTTTGGAGCGATTTTAGTGTACTGAGCATGCTCAGTACACTAAAATCGGTCCGAGGAGACATGAGATGTTTCCTCGGACATTGCTCCATAGGGCCCCATGTTAAGTTGATCGGGTCGGATCGGATGTGCACTAAATGCCATCCGATCTGGTCCGATCCGAATCTGTCAGATTTTATTTTCGGTGCAAAAATCGGAGCAAGCTCCGATTTTTGCACCGATAAAAAAATCGGACAGATTCGGATCGGACCAGATCGGATGGCATTTAGTGCACATCCGATTCGGTCCGATGCCCATAGGCATACATGGGGTCCGAAAATCGGTCCGATGCTGTCCGATTTTCATCGGACAGCATCGGAAATGCTAAAATCGTTATGTGAAAGCAGCCTTTTACTGTAATTTCCTCCGGGATCAATAAAGTTTATCTTATCTTATCTTATCTTATTAGCAAATATGGTGACTGTTAAGGCTGGTTTCACATAACGTTTTTGTGCCTGTCCGTGGGATCCGACTTTGAAGGGGGATCCCACGGACAGGCACGGATCCATACGGATCCCTGCAATCGGATGGCATATAGCCATCCGATCTGCAGGATCCGTGTGGATCCTGCGGTCCCCTGTCTCTCCCTACTCCTGCCTCCTCCATCTTCTTCCCTCTCCTATTCTATATGCTGTGCCCCTGCTATTCTTTGCTGTGCCCCCTCTTCTCTATCCTCATCTATCCCTATCCTGTCCCCTATCCTCTCCCTGTGTGTAAAAAAATAAAAAAACTCCTCCGGGAGTATACATCACCTGTCAGCGGCTCCAACGCTGCAGCACGATCAGGGCAGAAGAGCCTGTGATGATGTAAGAGACCCGGTCAGCTGACGAGTCATGTGACCGGGCTCTTACATCATCACAGGTCCTTCAGTACTGATGGTGCTGCAGCGTTGGAGCCGGTGACAGGTGATGTATACTCCCGGAGGAGTTTTTTTTAATTTTTTTACACACAGGGAGAGGACAGGGGACAGAATAGGGATAGATGAGGAGAGAGAAGCGGGGGTCACAGCAAAGAATAGCGGGGGCACAGCATATAGAATAGGAGAGGGAAGAAGATGGAGGAGAAGAAGCAGGGAAAGACAGGGAGATACGGAGCCGACATCGGATCCGAGGTGAACTCAGATCCGATGTCCATAGGCTCCTATGCTGTGGGCACTAGGATCAGCCTCGGATCAGCAGTGATCCGAGGCTGTCCGATGTGAGTCACGGACACAAAATCGTAGCAGGCTACGATTTTGTGCCCGTGATTACATCGGATGGGATCGGATGGTGCCAAAATCGGATGCCAATAGTGGCACATCCGATCCCATCCGATTCCCATAGGGAACATGGGGTCCGATTTCGGATCCGATTGTATCCGTTTTGAAATAGATACAATCAGATGACCGAAAATCGTTATGTGAAAGCAGCCTAAGTATTACAATATACTGTCTACATGCAAATTGCTACATGCAAATAAAGGGAAACCTACAAAAATCTCCAGACTGATTTGTTACCATAATGAGGGCTGTTGGAATATGTTTAGTGCAACAACTCTATTCCTCTGTATGTAAGTAAGTGTTCTAGTGTCTGTGCATGAGAGGAAAAGCAGCCTGCTGATGCTGCACAGAGACACTTACGATATGTATATTCATGATTCCAAAAAGCCTATCATATCTGTACCTGTTTGTTGCTAATTAAAGCTATGTTCTGTTGTCAACACGCTTTCAGTGTATCCTGAATGATCCGCTGCCAACAAAGACATTTACTTAGCTTAATGACATGAAAATCTGCCTCTATTTCTGCCTCCGGTTACGTATGTGCCTCACAAATTATTCATTAAGTTGTTTTGATAATTTTTATGCCTCACTCAACAGTTCTCAAGTATCTGTTTAAATCCCATTTGGCATTTTTACATTTAGTATAGATGCTTCTAGGGTCTCATCAACAATATAGAAATCA
Source organism: Allobates femoralis (assembly GCA_033576535.1). Classification (NCBI taxonomy): domain Eukaryota; kingdom Metazoa; phylum Chordata; class Amphibia; order Anura; family Aromobatidae; genus Allobates; species Allobates femoralis. Next base: position 33,737,375 of record JARQOC010000008.1, on the reverse strand, counting down.
TATAAAAAACCCTAAACTTTATACGGTAGATTATGCAAATGAAGCGATGGCTGGGAGGACCACCGCGGTGCAGAATAATGTACGGTACACAAGATGGGGGTGCAAACCACAAGGGTGAATTTATTAACAGGCGGGGAAAGAAGTGAAGAAGGAAGGTTCAAGCAGGGGTAAACAGTGGCAAAAACGAGATTTAACAAACTTTTCGCTTTCTCTAGTTGGTCCGCTCAATAGCACGGTTCTCCAACTATCACAAGTTAAGAGCACATAGGTAAATGCACAACAAGGTACAATGCTACTCTACGTGTAACCTTTCTGGCCTCCTACACAGGCCACACGGCTGCCGTGTTCTACCTACTGAAGCCTATTCTACCCTGAGAGGTGCACAATATTCAACTCACAGTGATGCAGAGATTTGGATGCAGTCCCGGGGGCCCCCAACAACAGCAGTCTTATCCGAAGATGCACACGGCTCCTGTCTCGAGTCGATGGGCTGCAAATCTTCTCCTTGCTTCAGATTCTCACTGGATACCGGGCTTGTCTGTGTCCCACTTTCATTTCACACGAACACTGCCGTCTTTTCCAAACTACACAGAAAGTCTGTTCCTCTCTACACATAAACGGGCTGTTCCAAAAAACACACTCTCCGAAGGGGGGAAAACAGGACATACCATCATCCCACAGCTGGGGGGGTTTCTGTCTCTTAAAGTGGCAGCGTGTTTCTTACGGTCCCACACAGGCAGGGACTTCTTAAAGTGGCAACGCTTCTCTTACTGTCCATAGCAGTAGCCCCCCAATATGCCTCCCTACTTAATGATGGTCGTCCTCGGCCATCACACACATCAGGTCCACAGTGTAATGACGGGCCGTTCAATGTGAACACAGCACCTGTGGAGGAGACAACAATGGCAATACAGCAGACTGAGTACATTGTTCAACATATCGGATTGGTGGAACCCCTGCAGTAGACCTCTGAGACCTTCTAAGATCTTGACTATCAGGCCAGGCCTGGCTAGCTCCCGGAGGAACACCTGCTGCAGGAGCCACAGTGGAATCTTGGCTGGGCTCTTCTTCACGTGGCGGTAGGGGCTCATCCATGGGCTCCCCGCTTCTGGAAGGCTGATGGTCCCCCACTGTGTTGGGGACTGTCCCCCAGTCATCGTCGACTTCACACACAGGTGACGTGAGTTCAGGGAGCGAGGTAGAGAATGTAGGAGATATTGGCGTAGGAGAAGCTTCGGACCGACATGGCCGCAGCATATTTCTGTGTAGTACTCTAGGGCCGGACGCCCCATTCTCAACTTGCACCTTGTAGACTGGGCCATCAGCATATACCCGTCCAATTACTCTGTAGGGTTGTACTTCCCATCTCTCACTCAGTTTGCCCTTGGGGCGCTTCTCTCTGACTAGCACTCGATCTCCAAGTTGCAGCGGTATTTCCTGAATTGGTTTAGGGCTCGTATGTTCTTTCTTCTGTAGCTGTTGACCGGCCAACCGATGGATCGTTTGTAGTCGTTGTCGATGTTCTTTCACCCACGACGTGACAGTTCGTTCCATGAAATCCTCTGGCTGCTCCAAATTCAGCTCGATGATGTCTCGCCCAGCTCTTCCAAAGAGCAACAGATATGGGGTGTAACCCGTAGTGGAGTGAACTCGGTTATTGTAGGCCCAGACCAATTCTGCCAGGTAATCCGGCCAACATGCTTTCTTATCCTCCTCCAATGTCCGCAGCATCTGAAGTAGGGTTCGGTTGAAGCGTTCACATGCTCCATTGCCTTGGGGGTGGTAAGGTGTGGTCCGAGATCGCTCAATGCCATACATACGATATAGTTCCTCCATCACCTTGCCTTGGAAACATGCCCCTTGATCGGAGTGGATTCGCTTCGGGCATCCATACACCCGGATAAAGTCTTGGCAGATAGCCCGTGCCGCCGACTCTGCAGTCTGATCTCTAGTCGGGGTGACTACAGCGAACTTGGAGAAATGGTCAGTCATAACCAAACAGTATTGTAGTCCCCGAGCTGAGTGTCCCACGAGGAGATAATCAATCATCAAGATTTCTAGCGGTTCCTTGGTCTGTATGGTCTGAACGGGTGCCCTCTGTTCGGTGCTTTTAATGAGGTCGCATACTCGACATCGCCGGCAAACCTCTTCTACCACAGACTCCAACCGGGGGCAGTACACGTACCGCTGTAACCATTGGTAGGTCTTTGCAGGTCCGAAGTGAGCGCCAAACTCGTGTGCTTCTTTAGCTACCTCTTGAGCCATTTTTCCGGGGATGACCACCTGCCATCTTGCTTCTATTTCTTTTGGCTGTTGTCTCTTACGATATAACACTGATTCTCGAACTTCTAGTCTATCCCACTGGTGTAAGACGCTCTTCATCTCGGCGTCCAGGTTAGCCCTTTCTTGCTTGTCGGGCTTCTGCTTCTCAGCTACCCAGTGTTTCATCTGTTGTAGCCCTTCGTCTGCAGCTTGAGCACGTCCCCATTCTTCATTGGTTCTTCCCAGGGACCGGGGCAGTGTGCAAGCCTCCCTACTTAATTGTGACGCAACCACTGGGGGCCCAAACTTGCTAAAGTCTGGCGTCTCTTCCTCCTCTAGTTGTTCATCGAGATCCCCCACTGGGATCTCCACCGTCACTCTCGACAGTCCATCCGCATTTGCGTTTTCGGTAGCGGGACGATAACAGATGGTAAAGTCGAACTTTGCAAGGCGAGCCACCCACCGTTGTTCCAAGGCTCCCAATTTAGTATTCTCAAGGTGGGCCAGAGGATTATTGTCTGTTCGGACCTGGATCTTGGTCCCTGTCAGGAAGCCAGCAAATTTCTCTGTCATGGCCCACACTAGGGCCAGGAGCTCTAGTCGAAAGGAGCTATAATTGTGGGGGTTTCTTTCATTGTCCCGCAGGGACCTACTGGCGTAGCCGATGACTCTTTCATGTCCGTTCTGTATCTGAGACAATACTGCACCGAGTCCATGAAGGCTACCATCCGTGTACAGCAGGAATGGTCGGTCGAAGTCCGCATAGGCTAGGATCGGGGCTGAAGTAAGGGCATTCTTCACAGCCTGAAAAGCCTCCTCTTGTCTCTGAGCCCAAGGGATGCCCTGGTTCTTTGACACTCCGGCGGTCCCCCTCAGCAGCTCATTTAAAGGACCCGCCACCTTTGCAAAGTCTTTGACGAACCGGCGGTAATACCCGGCGAGTCCAAGAAATGCCTTGAGTTCTCTCACCGTTTGAGGGACTGGCCACTTCAGGATGGCCGCCACCTTTTCTGCAGAGGGCAGGACTCCATCTTGTGAAACTGTGTGGCCCAGATACTCGATCTCTCTCTTGAAGAGGTGGCATTTTTTCGGCTTCACCTTCAGGTTATGAGCCTGCAGTCTTCCGAGTACCTGTCCAAGCCGGTCAAGGTGTTCTTTGAACGAGGCCGAAAACACGATGATGTCATCCAGATAGATCAGGGTAGTTTCGAAATTTAAGTCCCCCAAGCACTTTTCCATCAGCCGTTGGAACGTGCCCGGAGCATTGGAGAGTCCGAAAGGCATCCGGTTAAATTCAAACAATCCCATCGGGAGAATGAACGCGGTCTTTGCTTTGTCTTTTTCCGCCACAGGTACTTGCCAGTACCCGCTTGCTAAATCCAAGGTGGAGAAGTACTTGGCCTTCCCCAATGCCGTCAAGGATTCTTCGATTCGTGGTAATGGGTACGAGTCGCGAACGGTACAGGCGTTGAGTTTTCTGTAGTCTACACAGAACCGGATGGTCCCATCCATTTTCTTGACGAGTACCACCGGAGCCGCCCAAGGGCTCTGACTGCCCTGTACTACTCCCGCATCCAGCATTTGCTTCAGTAAAGTCTTCACCTCTTGGTACATCTTGGGAGGGATCTGTCGGTACCGTTCTCGAATCGGACGAGCTTCCCCGGTCGGTATCTCATGCATGATAGCTTCAGTGCAGCCGAAATCTTCAGCGTGGCGAGCGAATGCAGCCTGGTTCTTCCACAACATAGCTTCTACTGCTTGCACACGCTCGGGGCCCAGCGATTTCACATCCACTTCCATCTGATCGAGGATGACCTTTCCACTCCACTCTGGGGAGGGCATCTCTTCAGCCCTTGCAGAGACTGCTAGGGTCCACCCCGTACCTTCTATCGGCGATAGGGATATATCTTTTTGGCTCACCACTTCACCTTTATGTAAGTATACCAGGGCCAGATCTGTCCCTCGGGGCAAGGTGACCTCACTGGGGCCCACATTCAAGGCTCTGATAGGGACACGTCCTTGTTGGACTACAGCTACCGTACGAGCTATCATAACTTCTTGGTCCACTCTTCCGGTTGCTACAGGCTGCACAATCACTTCTACCCCATCGAGATTGCGATAGGTTCCCACTGGGAGGTGTAATATACTTTCTCGTCCGGGAGGCAGGATTATGGGCACCTTCCCAGGAGCCCTGATGACCCCTACCGTCTGGTGAGATGGCACACTCTTCTGCGTCCCACAGACACGAATCAGTCGCTGAAGTGCTTCTTGCGTAGGCTTATGTGTAGTAGCCTGCTTCCAGTATCCGGGTCCCCGTTTGGTGAACATAATCTGATCTAATTCACGTAGGACATTCATCCCCAGTATTACAGGTACATCTCCTTTGACGGGCTCGGGGACTAGTAAGATCCCTTTTCTCCCCACTTCTTGCCCACAGATACGAACATTCATCCACACAACCCCTGTGACCGGGATCGGTTGCTGATTAGCGGCAATCACCCGGATCAATGTCTCTTTCTCTGGCCTGGCCAGTGCCTGGAAATGTTGATTGAAGTATGCTTCTGGCATCGTCGTCACTTGTGACCCGGTATCTATCAAGCAATCCACCGGGACACCCTCGAATTCAGCACGTATGATGGGACACCCAGCGATCAGATGTTCGTCATGATACGGAGCGGCCTCCCTTCTCGCCTCCCCCGCAGAGTGCCGCACTACTGCGGGGGTTGGTAGTTTAACGGAGGCTTCTGTTGGCCTTGAGTGCTATTCCGGCACCCTCTGGCAATATGCCCCCGACCTCCACATCGCCAGCATTGGATGTCTTCTCTTCGTTGAGGAATACCTTGTGCCTCTGGTGGCTGCTGAGAGGAAGCCTGCACCCTCCAGTTTCCTATTGGTCGCGTCGGGGAATTATTGCGTGCGTACGATGGGCCAGGTTGAAAGGAGGATGGTGCAGCTGGGTAGGGAGGTGCAACAGACAGATCCCTCATTCTTTGCTCCATCTGGGTCAGCTTCTCCTGTACATTGAGAACTGATTTCTGTAAATCCTGCACCACCTGGACCAGCACCTCTTGGCGGTTTGGGTCCACGCTGGACTTGGCGGCTTGGATGCGCACCACCCCAGAAGCGTAGCTTTCTTCTTTACTTCGGGCTACTGTTTCTGCCAGGATTTGTCGAAATGTAAGAGCCGGGTTCGCTCGGACCCGTTCTGACAGGGCTCGCCTCAAGGATATGCTGTGTAATCCTAGAATAAACTGCTCCCGGAGTATCCGGTCTGTGGAGCCTATGCCGCCGAGTTCAGCTGCCTCCTTTTTCTGCACCTCTGCTAACACTTCTTGTAGTGCTGTGGCATACTGAGAGATCCCTTCTTCTTCCCGCTGCAGCCTCGAAAAAAATTTGGCGCGAAGATGTCCCGCACTAGCAGTCTCGCCATAGATTTCTTCCAGGAATCCAACTAACTCTTTCAGGGTACTACGGGTGGGTTCTGGTTGTAGACAGACGTTTCTACGGGCTTCTCCCTCTAGGGCAGTCAAAGCGATGTCCACTTCAAGCTCTGGGCCGATGTTATAAACCTTCAGGGTGCTCTGCAGTCGGGACACCCAGTCACACAGTGCCATGTTATTGCCGTCAAACTTTGGTAGTACACTAAATATAGTGCCCATTGGGAGTGTCCTTGCAGGGGTTCCACCATTGCCCACATTACCCCCGTTAATATTAGCATTCCCGCCGTTGCTGTCTGCTGCCTCCATCTTGGTGACCGTACCCTGCTCGCAGCGCCACTTGAAGCGATGGCTGGGAGGACCACCGCGGTGCAGAATAATGTACGGTACACAAGATGGGGGTGCAAACCACAAGGGTGAATTTATTAACAGGCGGGGAAAGAAGTGAAGAAGGAAGGTTCAAGCAGGGGTAAACAGTGGCAAAAACGAGATTTAACAAAGTTTTCGCTTTCTCTAGTTGGTCCGCTCAATAGCACGGTTCTCCAACTATCACAAGTTAAGAGCACATAGGTAAATGCACAACAAGGTACAATGCTACTCTACGTGTAACCTTTCTGGCCTCCTACACAGGCCACACGGCTGCCGTGTTCTACCTACTGAAGCCTATTCTACCCTGAGAGGTGCACAATATTCAACTCACAGTGATGCAGAGATTTGGATGCAGTCCCGGGGGCCCCCAACAACAGCAGTCTTATCCGAAGATGCACACGGCTCCTGTCTCGAGTCGATGGGCTGCAAATCTTCTCCTTGCTTCAGATTCTCACTGGATACCGGGCTTGTCTGTGTCCCACTTTCATTTCACACGAACACTGCCGTCTTTTCCAAACTACACAGAAAGTCTGTTCCTCTCTACACATAAACGGGCTGTTCCAAAAAACACACTCTCCGAAGGGGGGAAAACAGGACATACCATCATCCCACAGCTGGGGGGGTTTCTGTCTCTTAAAGTGGCAGCGTGTTTCTTACGGTCCCACACAGGCAGGGACTTCTTAAAGTGGCAACGCTTCTCTTACTGTCCATAGCAGTAGCCCCCCAATACAAACGCAAACAACAAAATTGATTAAAAACTTAAGTGCACAGTGAAAGGGGGGAAGGAAGATCTAGGTCCTGCACACTAGACTCACTCCTGGCAGCCTACAAAAACAATGTGGCGCCCCCACTCCTTGTCGACTATCCCTCTGCCTGCCTTCACTTGTCCCTGTCAGTTGTGAGACAGTGTAAGGGGTCTTATTGCAAAAGATTAAGGGTATTAGTCACGTAGGTACACCATGTACTCAGTAGTTTAAAAGAGTGGCTTTCCCTGATAATACCACCCTACCTACCCTGTTTCCCCGAAAATAAGTCACCCCCGAATATAAGTCAGGGCAGGGCTGGCACAGAATTTTCCAATATAAGTCATACCCCGATTATAAGACAGGGTGACTTATTTTCGGGGAATATAAGACAGGGTACCGCTAAAGTGCCATTGTTGCCCATTGCATGCTTTACCTGTGTCCCCGCTGTCCCACTGGCCCCACTGTCCTCCGTGGGCTCCCCTCTGCCCTCAGGTGCAGCCGCAGGTCCGCTGTCCCCCGTGGGCTCCCCTCTGCCCTCAGGTGCCGCAGGTAACCCCGAGGGCATAGGGTTAATCTTGTGCGCCTGTCGCCCCGGCCTGACGTCACCGCTGCCGGCAGGAGCTTCTGATTGGCCAGCGGCTCCTCAGCATCTCAAGCGCTGATTGGCTCAGCGGCTCGAGTGCTGATTGGCCAGAAGCTCCTGCATGAAGAAGCATCTGGACAACGCCCTGCACCGCGGAGGAATCCATAGCCCGAGGCCGCCATTACCCTAAAAAGTAAGGATGTTTCCTTGCCGACTTGCCCATTAAAACCGTAATTCCGCTGCACAGCCGACTTGCGGCACACTTGCGGCAGGTCCCCATACAATGTACGGTACTGTATGGGACACTTGCGGCAAGGCGCGGTTACCGCACCTTTGCCGCACCTTGCCGCAAGTGTCCCATACAGTACCGTACATTGTATGGGGACCTGCCACAAGTATGCCGCAACTCGGCTGTGCGGCGGAATTGCGGTTTTAACGGTACTGTGCTGGGGGCTGCAGTGGCATACTGTATGGGGCTGGGACTTTTCATTTTTGTAATTTTTTTTTTTAATATAAGTCATACCCCGAATATAAGACAGGGTGGGACTTTTGGGGGTAAAATTAATATAAGACACTGTCTTATATTCGGGGAAACACGGTAGCAATGGGAGTTGGCGCCCTAAACCATGATGTGGCGCCCCGACTCACCACTGGCTGGCCTCTAGGTCTGCCCCTACACTACAAATGTCAACCTTTTTAGGGATCTGTAGTGCTAGATAACAGGGTATAGGACCAAATGGCACTTATCTTTAGCAGCTGTTTTTAGAATTTGCCACCAACGCTTCTGTGTCGACGCGTTTCACTTCTTAGCTCATCAGGAGGCCTTTTCTCTCACACTCCAGCCTGTGTGTGTGCTTGCTGATAATAGCAATATGGCAGGGACTGTCTGATAACTTCCAGTTACCCTTTTACCACCTGTGGTGTCCTTAACTCCTCCCCCTTCAGTGACCTCATCCCATCAATTACAGATCCCCATTTTTCACAAAGTGGCTCAATATTCGGTTCATGTCGAGTTACTTACCTTACTCTTTCATGTCCCTATATTAATTTTTTTTGCTGTATTTCCTCCATTTCCAGACATTACACTGGCACCTATCCGCCTCTTCCTGTATGTGGACCGCACACCGGGCGTGTGGAACGCAAAACCGGAAATGCGTATATCCCGCGCACCGGAAGTGACGTAATGTCGCTTCTCTGATGACGCGGCCGGCATAACAAGCTCACCGACATCACCGCTGGAGCCGGTTACACCATTGGGAGTTTCTGCCCATTGTCATGGGTACTGACACTCCCACAGGGCCCAGACCAGCTTCCAGTCTCCACACAGCACCGCTGGAAGCAGGCAGGGGCACCTATATACAAATGAGAAACTTGTATTCCCAAATCTCTACAATAACAATGATGGAAACTAGGAGGTCAAAGTAATATTGGGCACATCTTTCATTTATAGTGGTGAAATACGTCACAGAACATAGATACCAGCTGCTCTATCAAAAATCCCACATAGGCATCTGTCCCAGCTGTTAGACGTGAGAGATGGTGTCTTTCTTCTTTATCATCAGGGGGAAGATTTTTCCAGCGTGGTTTATAAAATAATTGATATTCAACCTGCCTCATTTCAGGAAATGTTACACAGCCTCACTTTGAGCCAATGGGTTACATGTTTGTCCAACAAGTCATAAGAAGCACACATATGACATGTGTTCGTTAATACTTCTAGGTACCAGCGAGTCAATGCTAACAATCCATTCTGTTTCTTTTTGTAAGATTTTTCGATCATGGTCCCCACCCCTGGGTCCTCTTTTCACCAGCTCAATCACACGGAACATCAGGTTGCCTATGTTACCGTCATGGACCTCGTTCATGTGTCTTGCCAGTGGGGTATCCCTCCCATTACGGACATCACCTAGGTGTTCTCCCACCCTCCATCTCAGTTCTCTCCGAGTCTTACCTACATAATCCATTGGACATGGGCAGGTCGCCACATAGACCACTCCTGATGATTTACAGTTACAAAAATCTCTGATGTAAAAAATCTTTCCATGTGCAGCACTTCTGATTGATTTACATTGTTTCATGTTGTCACAATAGTAACAATGCCCACATCTAAAGAAACAATCGGTCTCCTGGATAGCCAATTTTTGGGCTCTCCAGGAGTCCTGTAGTGGCTATGTACTAGGCGGTCTTTTAGCGACCTACCCCGTCTATAGGTAATACTTGGTTTTGGGGTGATCTCATCCTTAATGTCTGGATCTGCTAGTAGGATGTCCCAGTGTCTTCGCAACACATTAAATACCCTCTCACTATAGCAATCATAGGTACCAATAAATCTAGTCTTTTCTTCAACCTGCCTGTGACTCTTTCCACATATGTGCAGTAGTTCACACCTGTCCTGCTCCCTTGCATGGTTGTGTGTAGTTTGTATGACCCCCCGTGAGTAGCCTCGCTTGAGAAAACGTTTCATCAGATCTGCCGAATGCGTCGCAAAATCGGAATACTTTGAGCAATTCCTTCTGAGACTTAAGAATTGGCCCTTTGGTTTGCCCCTGTTCAAAGAGGCCGGGTGGTGACTCTCCCATCGCAACAAACTATTTGTAGATGTAGGTTTGCGATAGTTACATGTCGATAGTACACCACCGGCCTCCCTCCTAATCAGGACATCCAAAAAAGGTAATTCCTTCTCACTGCTCTAATGTGAAGCACAGGCCAATCCTATTAATGTTAGTCTATAAATCTCTCGAAGTCAGCCACTGGCCCAGATCATAAGACTAACACATCGTCTACGTATCTGGACCAGAGTAAGATACTCTTCTCCCACCAGTTCTTACCATCACAAAAAAAACAGTGGTTTCCTCCCACCAGCCGAGAAATAGATTTGCATACGATGAGGCACAGTAACTCCCCATCACTTTACCCCTCAGCTGGTGGAAGTACTTCCTGTCAAAGGTGAAAGTGTTAGGTCGATCACAAAAACGTTATGACTCCTACACAGTTGCTCTAGTGCTCAGGTAGTACTCTACTGCACGTATCCTCAGGTCGTGAGGGATGCTACTGTAGAGTGCCTGCACATCAATGGAGGCCAAGATGGTATTATTGTCAATCGCAACTCCATCCAGTTTGCCTGTAAGGTGTGCAGTGTCATGCGTGTAGGACGGGAGAGCCAACACAAAGGGACGTAACACGGTGTCAATGTAAATCCCACAATTTTGAGTGCATGAATCTACTCCTGAGACAATTGGTCTCGCTTTTAGTGGTTCCATCCCTTTGTTCACTTTTGGTAATGCCTAGAAAGTGGGAAGTATGGGGTGTACTGGTTTTAGAAAATAATACTCATTCTTAGATATCAAACCACCCTCGATTGCGTACTCCAAGGTTTCACACAGGGCATCCACATAGTCCTGTTTGGGGTTTTCTTTTTATACCTTGTAGGTCTCTGTATCATTCAATATACGATAACACATTTCACGATATGCTGAGCGGCTCATCAGAACCAGATTTCCCCCTTTATCAGATGTTTTAATGATAAGGCCCTCCTCTTTTTCAAGTCTATTCAATACCTCCAGTTCCACTTGTCTCATGTTTGAACATAGATACTTGTTTTCACAAGGAATCTTTTTCAGATCTCTCTCGACCAAACTTGTAAAGATGTCAATACTCGATACCTCGTTATTCGGAGGCATCTTTATACTGCTTCTCTTGTGATTTGTAAAAGGTCCCAGACCCCCGTCATTGCTCCTACTTGTCACTTTAGTTAGGTCATTCAATGTCCGATAACATTCAACATCCTCAGCATTTATACCAAGTTTTTCACACTCCTCTTGATTTGTTTTAGCAAAAAACTTTTTCCATCTTAATCGTCTTCCGAAGAGATTTATATCCTTCACCCAATTAAAGCAGTTATAGTTACCCATAGGAACAAATGATAGACCCCTCATCAAAACATCATACTCCATTTGGTTAGTTCATAGGATGACAGATTGATAATCTGTTCCCTATTGAGCTGCCCAGTTGTATATGAGGTGCCCCCAGGCCGTCTGGTACTCAGCAACCCCGGATCGCAGTTGCCGGGAGTCGTGACCCGATCCTGTGGCCTGGGCATCAGTTGAAAAAGGGGATATGTACAGGGGAGGTTGTCGCGACACCACCCGTGGTGTGTGGTCAGTGGGGACCACCTCGGCTGCAGAACCTCCGGGGATGATGGGTAGCAGCTGAGATGGGACAGCTCTCCACAGGTAAAGCCAATCCCCGGGGCAGGGTGAGATGCAGGATGACATGCACAAGAAATAGGCAGACTCACTGTTTTGTAGTTTTCTCAGTCCTTTACTGGAGCAAATGGTAAAAGCTGTCCACGGAGTCTTGAGAGCAACTTGGGGTTATTTTCACCCGGCCCGGTCTTTGGCTCCTTTACTGCACTTGTAATTGGTTCCTGCTGTTGCGTAAGTTAGGCTGCCGTCCTTGTCTCTTCCTGTGAGGCACCAGTATGACAGGCTACTTCAGTCCTTTCCTCTACCCTGTTCCCGGGTGTCAGTGTCTCTGAACTCTGTACGTTGCTGTGTCTCTGCTACAGTGTAGCTGAAGAGTTTGGAATCTCCACTTTCCAGTGTTGACTGCCGGGACGTGTGACCCTGCACAGTCTCGGACTCCAGTGTCCGTTCTATGCGCCTTTCCTCTGGGGTGAGCACGGAGTTGCTCAGCTTCCCAGGTGTGTTCTTGCTTGTACTTTCCTCAGACCCTAGCTTTAGGCCTGGAACTCAGCTAGCGACTCTGGGATGAGCTTAGTACAGCTCTTTTACACCCAAGTCCTCTTCACAGTACTGCTCCATACTGCACTAACTTGCTCCTCCCCAGACCAGAATATATAGGGGAGTTCACCCTGAACCCGGGCTTGGTCTCCTCCTTCTGGCCTGGAGGTGTTGGTGTTGTGTGTGTTGCCTGATGAGAATACCCTTTTGTTGCTCTTGTGTGACACCAGCACCTGGGGGCAGTGATGACACTGTGGCACTTTGACCCAGGGGTGCCACATTCCCCCTTAGTGAAAGACAGTACTCCGGGACTGTGGCAACTTTTCAACAAGGTAAACACAAAGAATGAATAACAATATAATATACAGAGTCTTAAAATATAAAAATTGCAAAAACCAATAAAATATAAAAATTAGTCCAAAAGAGTTCAAAAAGCAGTCTCTCCTTATCCACTGGGGCTGATGAATATTTACAAGGAGTCTCTACCACAACCAGTCCCGTGGTATGGTATGGCCCATTTTTAAAAGTAAATAGTTCAAGAATATTCAAAAGTTCTTACAGGAAAGTCTCTGTAGGTACTGGGCATACTTGTTTCAATGTTTCATATAATACCCACATATATAAACAAACATTTTCCCTACGGGTGTCTCGGCTTAGGAGCCTGGTTTCACTCTTACCACCCCCAGGCACTTTCTTGTGTGTTGTGTGTGTTGCCTATTGAGAATACCCTTTTTATGCTCTCTTGTGACACCACCACCCGGGGGCAGTGATGACACTGTGACACTTAGACCCAGGGGTGCCACATATATGTGTTTATTGGTTGACCATGTTTCTCAGGTTGTACTCCCTTGGAGCTGTTTGCTCTAAAAAAGAGAAACCAGGGATCCGATTTTGGCCCCATAGTATTCCTATGGGGCCGGATGGCAGTGATTTGCCATACAGTTCCCTGCTGTTAGGAAGGATCCAGCAGAATTCTTTTTTTTCCCCGGACACAAAATCGCATTGTTTTTGTGTCCAGGGCAAAAATCTGACAAAATCAGATCCTCCCGGATCCGGTGCGATCTGGTGCCCCCTAACATGGGAGTCTATGAGCACCGGATCCGACAAAAAATCGGATCCATTTCCCGGACGCCGGGTGCTGAAGTTCAGCTGCTTCTGGCGCTAAACTTCAGCACCTGGAGAGCTCCCCGCTGACATTTCAGAACCACGGCTAACTCCCAGCTAGCTGCAATCCTGAAATTTCAGGACTGGACAGCGGCAGCAGCAACACACTGCCTATTCCGGCAGATATGCCCTCCGGTTCTGTTCTGTCCGGAGCTATAAGGCTGTGCCCGGTGCATCCAGCAAAACACCGGACACAGCCTGACAGCAAAAAAACGTGGTGTGAAGCCAGCCTAACATAGAGCACAAACCTTTTCTGTGAGGGCGGGGCCATGGAATTAGTGTATTTAGTGCATTTAACGCACAACAAGAATTGTGCACACATAGCCTTAGGCGGTGCACACTGTGCAAATTTGTTTGGGCTGCTTTTTTCCAGCCTCAAAAACGAAGCGTCACAGTGCAGAATCCGGGAGAAAACAGGATCAGACGACATATTTGCCCTCCGGTTCTGTTTGTCCGGAGCTGTCAGGCTGTGTCCGGTGCAACCAGCAAAACACCGGACAGAACCTGATGGCAAAAAAACGTGGTGTGAAGCCGGCCTTACCTGTAGAACAGTTTACATCTTGCTCTTTATGTGAGTCTCATGAGCATCCTGGCAAAAAGAGAAAAGGGTTAGGAATATTAAGGGACAACTGACAAAATCTGACAATCCGACCTGACAAGTAGGTTTTAGAAATGATTAAACGGTTACACAATAAAAAAAACTGATATGGATGGAGGATAGGTTTCTGATTGCTGTGAGTCCAACCATTGGGACCAGTTATCCTGAGAACAGGGCTCTGCAGCCCCACAGTGAATAAAGCAGGCGAGTGCACGCTCGGCCTTCGATCAGTACATTGTGTAAGAGACTAACAGTGAAAGCTGAGTACTGTACTCTGCCATCCTATATAGACTATTAATTGAGTGGAGGCCATGCATGGCACCTCTGCTCCATTCAGGTCCGGGCTGCAGAGCTATGTTATTATTATTATTATTATTATTATTATTATTATTTATTTATATAGCGCCATTGAGTTCCATGGTGCTTTACATGAGGATGAGGGAGACAAGAACAAGTACACTAAATCTAGGCGATCAGGACGTACAGGTACAGGAGAGGCAGGGACCCTGTTCACGAGGGCTCACAGTCTATGAGGGGTGGGTTAGGATACAATAGGATGGGGGAATATCAGGTATGGGCGTTCGCCTGGGTCTCATGGCAGGTTGTAGGCTTGACGGAACAAGTGAGTCTTCAGGTGACACTTGAAGCTACTCAGGGTAGGAGAGTGTCTGACGTGTTGTGCGAAGAGGTGATGAGGGGGAGCAGAGGAGGAGTTCTTGGGAGGAGCGGAGGTTGCGTGAGGGTAGGTATCGGGAGACCAGGTCGGAGATGTATGGTGGAGCCAGGTTGTGTATGGCTTTGTACGCCATGGTTAGTATTTTGAATTGGGATCTCTTGGAGACAGGGAGCCATTGAAGGGCTTGGCAGAGGGGGAGACAGGGGAGTAGCGGGAGGACATATAGATGAGTCGGGCAGCGGAGTTGAGGATAGACTGCAGAGGTGTGAGGGAGTTAGCCGGGAGGCCATTGAGAAGGAGGTTGCAGTAGTCAAGGCGGGAGATGATAAGAGCATGTATGAGTGTTTTAGTGGTGTCGTGGGTGAGGAAGGAGCGGATCCGTGAGATGTTCTTGAGCTGGAGCCGGAGTTCTCAGGATCGCTGTATTTCACAGCAAACAGAATTTTTTCCTCCTTTATGTATGAGGGATTTTTGGAAGGGTCGGCAGATAAAACATTTAAAAAACACTTTAAGGAGCCCCAAATATTACTATCTGAACAAACTACCCTCTAGGGGCGTAGCACTGGCCACTTCGAGAATTCTAATTCGTACAAAGAATATCAGGACTACAATGAAGATGTATGTAGTTGTCACAGCGCGAAAAAAATTAGGAGCATGTATAATTAAATTGCTTCTAATGCTTTATTTATCTGTAGATGATGGTTATCATCAATTATACACTGGGGAACAATTTGAAAAAAAATTTCTGTTGAGTTAGGTTTTTGAGCTGATTTATACTAAAATTGGCATGCTGATTCCAAAAATGTAGTCAGTTTTTTTCTAGCACGTCAAGTTTTTCCTCCACAACGTACCTGCCAGAGTAGCACAATTGCACTGATATCTGTAATAAGACTTGTTATCTGATTACAATTCGACTCGTATAGAGCTATATGATATATGATAGTGTTAAAAAAAATATTTGTCATGCCTATTTCTTATATATTTCATTTTTTGTTCATATTTGTACTATTTTTAAAAAAAAAACACTTTTTAGGTACAGTAGTTTACATATTTTTGAGAAGACAAAAATCCTATAGTTCAAAAACTTGACGTGATAGAGAAAAACTGAGATCATTTCTGGATTCAGCATCCAAAAATTAATTAACAACAGTTGTCAGACCTAACTCCTAAAAAATTATGTTCCCCAGTTGGTGACTGTATATTTACAAACACACATTCAAGGTGCAAACATGGTCTGACTGTGTGATTTAGGACAGGACTTAATGTACCTTGGTGCTGTCTGAAGGCCTCACTGTATCCAGAGCATTAATCTCTCTGCTGCTGTGAAAGCGTTTTATATATCGGGAAGCATCAGCTGTTTCATATTATTTTTTATTTTTACATAGCTGTCACATCTGTTTAGCTTCGCTATGCCTGTCAGCTCCAAGGTGAAGACGCTTTAATCAGGAGACGTTCTTGGTGACGTGTGGCGCATTTGTGATAGAAGAAGTCACTTGTCAACCGGCGCTGCCTGTCACCCACACAGAGCTGCCGACCAAACACAGAGGAGATGATTGCAGAGGGAAGCACACAGCAGAACACACTGACTACAGAGAGGGCAAGACGGCACAGCGTCCTTCTAATCACAATACGGCGCCAACCAGAGGGTGGAGGAAAAGTATAAACAACAGATTTACTACCCTACTTCATTCTACATAGTGTCCACATGTACATAAAAAGAACCACTATGGGCTACACCCAGCACACAAGACAGGAGATGTGTACTGTTCAGTGTATATATACAGATAATGCAGATACTGAGGATTACACACTAGTATACAGGACACGAGAATGGTACTGTGCAGTGTATATATACAGAATAATACAGATACTGAGCATTACACCCAGTATACAGGACAGGAGAAGTGGTACTGTGCAGTGTATATATACAGAATAATACAGATACTGAGGATTACACCCAGTATACAGGACAGGAGAAGTGGTACTGTGCAGTGTATATATACAGAATAATACAGATACTGAGGATTACACCTAGTATACAGGACACGAGAATGGTACTGTGCAGTGCATATGTACTGAATAATACAGATACTGAGAATTCACCCAGTATACAGGACAGGAGAATGGTACTGTGCAGTGCATATATACTGAATAATACAGATACTGATATAACTACACCCAGTATACAGAACAGGAGAAGTGGTACTGTGCAGTGCATATGTACTGAATAATACAGATACTGAGAATTCACCCAGTATACAGGACAGGAGAATGGTACTGTGCAGTGCATATATACTGAATAATACAGATACTGAGAATTCACCCAGTATACAGGACAGGAGAAGTGGTACTGTGCAGTGTGTATATACAGAATAATACAGATACTGAAGATTACACCCAGTATACAGGACAGGAGAAGTGGTACTGTGCAGTGTATATATACAGAATAATACAGATACTGAGCATTACACCCAGTATACAGGACAGGAGAAGTGGTATTGTGCAGTGTATATATACAGAATAATACAGACACTGAGGTTACACTCAGTATACAGGACAGGAGAAGTGGTACTGTGCAGTATATATATACAAAATAATACAGATACTGAGGATTACATCCAGTATACAGGACAGGAGATGTGGTACTGTGCAGTGTTTATATACAGAATAATACAGATACTGAGGATTACACCCAGTATACAGGACAGGAGAAGTGGTACTGTGCAGTGTATATACAGAATAATACAGACACTAAAGGCCACGTTACACACACAGATATCTGTGTCCAACTTCTGAACAGATCTCTGGTTGCAGTGAAATCATGGATACATTGCTCCATATGTACACAGCCACAAAATGGAACAATGTGTCCATGATTTCACTGCACCAAGAGATCTGTTCAGAAGTTGGACACAGATATCTGTGTGTGTAACGTGGCCTTAAGAATGACATCCAGTATAAAGTATCTTATTGTACACAGTAGTATGTGACAGTATTGGCAAAAATCTGTGCAGCGGTACTAGGGAGCAGGAGATTTCGGGCACTTGTCAATACAGATTGTTTGGTTTTGTGTGTTATTTTTCCTTATTTAAACTTATTGAGAAAATATATGCTGCAGCAGCAGGCAGCCATTAAAGTAAAAAAAAGAAGGGATCAAAAATTTACAAAACACAATATCATTATACAGTCCCAACTACTTACATATAGTACCAAGGCCCCTTTCACATCAGCGTTTCCGCTGATGTGTGGCAGATTTACCGCATCTGCCACCTAACTGTCGCACTTGCGGCCGGATCTTGCATGCCCCATACATTATCTATGGGGCTTGCGGTCCGGTGCAGCAAGTGCGGTTCTGCCGGATGCAGAGGATCCTGCTCTTCCAGTCGCGAAAAAAAAAAAAGCTACAAGCAGTATTTTTTTTAACGGTCGCAAGTTCCGAATCTGCTGCATCCGGCATAACCACATTTGCCGCGCTGGACCGCAAGCCCCATAGCCAATGCATGGGGGATGCTGGATTTGGGCTGCAAGTGCGACAGTTAGGTGGCACATGTGGTAAATCTGCCGGATCTGCCGCACATCAGCGAAAACGCTGATATGAAGGGGCCTAATAGGTGCTGTATAAAGTGTATCACTGTGACGTTGAACGTTACATTACAGTCAGAATCCACATGTCACAGTCTTAAGACCCCGTCACACACTACGATATCGGTAACGCTATCATTGAAACATCACGGGTTTGCAGTCGTTCAAATGACGTTGTAACGACGTTGTTTAGTGTGACATGTACAAACGATCAACGATAATCGGGCAGATCGTTGATCGGAGCTTGGTCAACTGGACCTTAAACCAAACGATGAGCGTTCGTTCAACCTGCAGCATGGGTGTCTGTGACACCTCGATAATGATGTCGTTAACGACTTCGCCTATTGAAAAGTGAAGGACGTAGGCGAGCTAACGACCGCAAGTGTCGTTTGCTTGTCACGGAATCGTTGCTGCGTCGTTAACGAGATATATATGTGGCACTTCACTAGCGATCATTGAACGTCGTTCAAGCGATCTAGGTCAAGTCAGATTGTTGGTCAGTTTGCCGACACATTGAAGCGTGAGACGGGGCCTTTAGTCTGTGATAGTCCTAATTAGATGGACATTTTTTGTATATTCAGTGAGTCACACATCATTACTCGTAGTTATTGATAATTCCACGTAATTTTATAGTGAAGTCTTGGCTCCACAGACTGGAAGAATTCACAGTATTATATCCCTTGTATCAACCTTCAATATTCCCGGCGCTCCCCAAGGACCTGGCATCTCGTCTCTTTAGCACCATAGGTCAATCCTTTCACAAACACAGCGTACTGTAATAATATGAGTCTAGGACACCATTTCCAATACTGAACATCGGCAAATAGGAGAGAAGACACTGGAAAAAAGTCATTTGCTGGGAGGCCCGGACACGGAGATGTGAAGAACTGGAGCAACACAAAGCAAATACAAATCCGGGCATGAAAAGGCAGCTATGAACCGCTCTTCATCATATTTTCACACGTTCATCACAATTTGCAGCTTCTTGATCAGACATATAAAGGGTTTACAAGTAAGCAAGGTCTTTAATATTTCATATGGATACCCAGGAGAAGCTAGCTAACATGACAACAAGTACAAGGATACATCATTATATATAACACATCTGTATATATAAGGAGTTGATCATGAGAAATGCGCCCTGTATCCCAAGGACTAGGCACTCAGAACCCGGGTTTAAATTGAGCAGTGAATTGTATGCACGACCTTCATTACGTTCATTGTCAATAGGACTGTCAGAAAAAGTGGTGCACTGTATTCAGCTATTTCCATCAGGCGAATGAACAATGAATGCACTGGAGATTGAACATGCAATCCATGCAATCCACTGCTCCATTTAAGATGAGTCTGCGGAGCCAGACAACCGGGGTGCAGGGAACTGTTATCTGTTCTACAGTTGGCGGTAACTTTGGACTCTGATAAGAACCCTTTAGGAGATCTCAATGGTAAATATCAACTGGATTGCTAAAGGAAAAACCGGGGTGATGAATCTAATGATATCCAGGTATAAGAAGAAGCGGCACTCACCGAGGTAGTACAGATGGTCCTTTATTCCACAATTCTAGAAACGGACAGGGTGCAGGGAGGAGGCCACGGGGGGCCAACGGACGACGCCGCCGTTTCGCGACAGCTGTCGCTTCTACGGGTCCGGATAGCTGTCGCGAAACGGCGTCGGCGTCCGTTGGCCCCCCGGCCCTCCTCCCTGCACCCTGTCCGTTTCTAGAATTGTGGAATAAAGGACCATCTGTACTACCTCGGTGAGTGCCGCTTCTTCTTATACCTGGTTATCTTGATTTGTGCTTTGGCTGCGCACCACCGGTAGTGAATCCGCCTTAACGGGAAGTTCTCCTGGACCTGACTTTCAGCACCGCTTAGTGCCTTGAGTATCTGGCTTTAAATTGAATCTAATGATATGTTCACACTGATTTTTTTTCAGACTTTTTTAGAGCAGGAATTCTCAAAATACCCCCTCAAAAATTTGGGGAAGGCTCTTTGCTGTTCATGAGGAATTTTTGGAGCTTTTTCCCCCAGAAAAGGTTTTGAACATCTCCAGAGGGAAAAAAAAAAAAATCATGTGACATTTTTTAAGCTGATCAGTGTGTGAGGAAGTGACAGGCTTTACTGTACATGGCTGGTATGTATCGCATAGGCAGAGTTTGGGCTGGATTTTACAGGTAAGCCAGAAATAGCTGGGCGGGTCTGGCTAACCACATACCTCACATAAGTTTGTCTCATGTAATATAGTGAGGCTGCTGTTGTATCACATGCTTCTCTGATGTCAGTCAGGTCCTGGATGCTCAGACTTCCTCTTTACAGTACATGGTGAGGAGACCATGTGGAGCGTAGAGTCTGCTAGAGCTCCTGAGAGTCCAGGAAGCGACTGAGGCTTCTGAGGATCTGGACCAATGACAGGTGCCAATACAGGGCATGTCCAAGTACCTGGCAGGTGATACCAGGTAGTGACTTGCTGGACAGCGAGACTGACTGGAGCCACTCTACAGCCTGCCAAGTGGCTGCGCGGGTAACCCCAGAAAATAGGGATTATGTGTACTAACGGAGGTCAGTGAATGCAGACATATCGGCAGAAGTAACAGATATTAGGCAATACATGCTTTGTAAAGCTGAAGTAAACTGCACACTAAGTGCTGACAAGAGGTTTATGGCTGTGAAATAAACCGGAATGGACTTATCTGAGTAGAAGCCGTGGCTGTGATTTCTGAATTGCGCGGCCAAGTGAGTGTACCCCAACATGTTCAGCGACCACTGCCACATAAATGGTAAAACGGTGAAGTACAATGAATGTCTTTCACATTTCATCTAATTTATCCAGACCCTCATAGACATAAATGGAAAAGTCTGACAAAATAAATGAGAATAAAACTGGTTCTGAATCTCATAACCCAGAGACATGAAGTAGTTTTCCAAAATGGATTTGTTTATGGATCTATGAAACTATGGGTCCACGTGCTGAAAAAAATGAGCAGCACACAGATCACGCAGAGTGTGAATGTAGAATAATGAAATGAGCCTCACAATCCTACAAATGTAGGGTTTGCTGATAGAGGAGTACCTACAACAGGTGCAGGGGTTGCAATTGTGCCCTTGAGCCTAGGGCGCCTCAAAAGTACCTTTGGCTTATAGAAAAAAAACATTGCTATTAAAGATTTACAATAATTTGTGGCCCCGTTGAGGCTTTCGCTTTGGAGCCCATGAGTTTCATGTTATGCCACTGTTTGTAGACTAACATCATTTTTACTTACAAGACACCCAGCAGTAGTCAGGGACGTAACTTGAAGCTCATGGGCCCTGATGCGAAAGCTCCTATGGGGCCCCCAATTATTGCAAATCTTTAAGGCTGGCTTCACACTGCTGTCAGGCCAGGTCAGATCAGGTCAGGTTTTGTGTTTCAAAACCAGGAGAGGAACTTGCAGAGAAAAAGTATAATTGAAAGATTGACACCTGTTCTAGGTTTTGGAGTCACTCCTAGTTTTGGCACCCAAAACCTGACCTCATCTGACCGCAGTGTAAAGCCAGCCTAATAGCATGATGGCGGGTTTACACGTCGCGATATCGGCGTCCAACTCCGATCCAACTCCGACAAAAAGTCACGTGGTTCGGGAGTTGGACCCGATATCGTTCGCGCGTTGTACGGTTTGAACGTACAACGCGATGCTGGAACGATGCCAAAACGATATTCGGGGTTGAATGAGAGTGCTATTCAACTGCCCGATATCGCATGGCCGTTGTAGCAGCATCGTACCGTGTAACAGCCCAAACTACGATGTGTACTCGCACCTCACCCATTAACTCCCATGTTAAACGGTCGTTACTGGGTTGGTGGGCGTACACATCGTACGGACGTTGTTTCCCGATATCGCAGCGTGTAAACCGACGATGCGATATCGGAAAAGCGCTCAAAAAATGCGCGCATCCCGCGCCGTTGCCTACAATATCGCCACGATATCGGACGTGTAAACCCACCATTAGTCTTTTTCTATAGGCCACTGGGACTTTTGGGGCCCCCCCCAGGCACCAGGGCCGGCTGTGATCGCAACCCTGCACTTGTTGTAGTTACGCCCCTGGCAGTAGTTCACTGCACAGAAAATTGTGCAAAAGATTTAGCACGAAATCTGTTTTTAATTTTAAGTCACACTTTATAGTTGTATTGTAATCAGGGCGGAACTACCGTGGTGCAGCCGTTGCCAGAGGAGAGGAGGGTCAGGTAAGGGAAGCAGAAAGCTTCTGCTTCCCTTGTCTGATCCCGCACCTCCTATCCTCTGCTCCTCCGTCTCTAGGAGCGCCGAGTTAACCGCGCGGCTCACCAGGTAGGCCACCCCAGGGCCGCGCCGGGGACCAGCACACCCCTCCCCCGGGCCACGCCGGGGAGCAGCAGCAGCACCCCCCCCAGCTTCTCACCATGCCATGCCTGCACCAGGGCCCCCTGGGGTCACGGTCCACCCCTGATTGTAATTTATTAGGAGGATTTTTCGCTAGTTTGTCACATAATCATAGCAAAAATGCAGTGGTCTTGTGAAACTGCTAACTTTTTGACTGCAATATTAACGTAAAAACAGCTCTATCAGTGCAGAAAAGCCCTATGCCTTTCATAAAGCAATCACCTAATATACTTTACCACCTGGCTGTAAGTAGCAGCTTCCCCAGATGATCAATCTATGGCACCGCTGCAAAGGATCCAAAGAAAAGTTCTGGACTAATTGGATGACATCTCATGTGACAGCCCACCCAGTGTCATGCATGATTACGTCCCAGTGACTGGAATTCTAATATCACCTTTTTATTAGATGAATTAATCATTCGGAGATGATAACCGCTCTGTGGACATTTGTACAATCAATAGTAATCACTTAATTACTTGGCGTATTGCTACAGCGGAAGATCCGCTCGCTCCTAATTAGATTCTCTGAACAATCCCTGTTTAAATGTATGAACTCGTTGGTCGTCTGCCTAATTATACCCATCCATATGTAAATCTATCGAGATTATATCCACTAGGGATTTGGGGGAAAATGCTCCTATTAGTACGACCACTTCCCATAGATTAAAAAACATTGAGATAAAGACAATATAAGAGTCTTCATGCGGAACTTCACTCAAGGAAGCAGACCGTTATAAAAGTGGAAAATGTCACTCGACGTACTCTATTTCAAATATGTGTTCAATCCATGTTTTTCTTGGATACATATCATGTTAGCAATTATGGAGCTGCTCACATGTCCGTGGTTTTCTGTGGACCATGTTTTGCCCCCCAAAAATGACGGAGATGTGTCTTTTTTATTTGTGTTGTTATTCATACAAGTTTATGGGTCTGCGAAAAAGAAATAATTTTCTTGGCCTTTCTAGCAATTTTTTTACGCACTTGGAGTTATTATACAGATGTCTGAACAAGGCCTTAAATGTCCCTTTGCAGCATCAGCAAGCTGCTGTGCTTTTCTTCACATGCACAGACACAGGAAACTGGTTACGATCACATGGTATTTCCTGTGTGTGATCTTCTGGGAGTGCTCTTTTTTTAAAACTAACTTTACTGACAATGCACAAATCTATTAATTTTTGATGCAGTACTCATTCCTATCAGTGTTAGTGCAACGTTAAACACAATTTAGATACATACAATAAGCGGCACTGTTTAATGACAAAATATGATAAAAGAAAAATTGCTGCTAAGCTAAAAGGAGAAAAAAGGAGACACTTAGCTGTAGCAATGCGCATTCATAAACCACCCAGTTACCACGTTGAGGTGTGTCTTTTCAACTGGGTCCCTGACTTCCTTCCTACCTATTTTCTGGCAAATCTTTGATTCATTTTTATAGGCTGATACCTGCGAGCAATACAGAACGTAGGCCTATAGGGGCAAGGAAAGGTGTTACCCATTAGCAAACCCTGCCTAGTTTTAAAAAAGTTAACCTTTTCAAGAATAGACTAGAAGGCTGACATTAGAAAGCAATAGCATATATGGACACATATTTCGTCATTAAATAGTGCTGCTTATTGTATGTATCTAAATTGTGTTTAGTGTTGCACTAATGGCGGGTTTACACGTCGCGATATCGGCGTCCAACTCCGACCCAACTCCGACCAAAAGTCACGTGGTTCGGGAGTTGGACCCGATATCGTTCGCGCGTTGTACGATTTGAACGTACAACGCGATGCTGGAACGATGCCAAAACGATATCGGGGTTGAATGAGCGTGCTATTCAACCGCCCGATATCGCATGGCCGTTGTAGCCGCATCGTACCGTGTAACAGCCCAACTACGATGTGTACGCTCACATCACCCATTCACTCCCATGTTAAATGGTCGTTCCTGGGTTGGTGGGCGTACACATCGTCGGGATGTTGTATCCCGATATCGGGCTGTGTAACCCGGCGATGCTAAAGCGGGAAAAGCTCGCTCAAAAAGCGCGCTCCCGCGTCGTTGGTCCCGATATCGGCCCGATATCGGGACGTGTAAACCCACCATAACACTGATAGGAATGAGTACTGCATCCATAAATTAATTGATATGGGTTCACCTCCTTTGTAATGTACCTTTCCCCACCTAGTTATACTGTGTCCATATATGCAAATGCTTTCTGATGTTAGCCTTCTAGTCTATTCTTGAAGAGGTTAATTTGTTTCCAACCAGGCAGAGATTGCTAATGAATAACACCTTTCCTTGCCCCTATAGGCCTACGTTCTGTATTGCTCGCAGGTATCAGCCTATAAAAATGAATCAAAGATGTGCCAGAAAATGGGTAGGTCGGAAGTCAGGGAACCAGTTGAAAAGACACACCTCAACGTGGTAACTGGGTGGTTTATGAATGCGCATTGCTAAAGCTAAGTGTCTCCTTTTTTCTCCTTTTAGCTTAGCTGCAATTTTTCTTTTAATGCACTAATCTAGCAATACAACACTTACACATAAGGTACTGTTATACACAGAGATATATTGCTTGCAACTCACTGGTTGCAGTGAAATCATGGACACATTGATCCATTTTGTTGCCGTGTACAAACGGAACAATGTGTCCATGATTTCACTGCAACCAGCAAATTCCCAGTGAAATTGCATGCAATATTGCGTCGTGTAACGGTACCTATACAGGATTGGAGTTGTTGCCCTAAACATATTCCAACATTCGTACTACAAAAAGGTTCAAAAATGTTACCATCAAAAACTGGGTTTCACCCCCCAAAAAAAAAACAAAAAAAAAACAAGCCCTCACTCCAATCCATCAATCAGAAAACATAGTTACGAGTCTCAGAAAATGATAACACTATTCTTTAATTATTTTCTAATACCACAATCTTAAATATATATAGATATATTAACAAGTCTGATATTGCCATTTATTAAAAAATGGTGATTGCTCTCAGTGTGAGCAACAAAATAAAAATCTTGTGGTTGTGATACCTTTTAAGGCTGCTTTACACGTCGCAATATCGTGCCGATATTGCATACGATCTCACGGGAGCGCTCACGTTTTTGGCATTTGTCCAAGATCGCATAGGAGATGTTACACAGGGAGATATCGTCAGGCAACGCAACTACGATGTAGTACGCCCCTCTTGCACACTACGTCTGAGCCACTCAGGGAATGACCAATTAACATTGGAGTGAATAGGGGAAGTTGCGCTCCAAATCGTAGTTGCACTGTCACACAGCACGATCCTGCCAGATCGTCAAGCCAATATTGCACAGTTGAAGAGCATGCACAATCCACAAACGATATTGTTTTTGCATTGTTCTTGCGTCGCATTGCTCATTTACACGACACAACACACGAACAATATCAACTGCAATGCCCCTACCACGTGACTTTTTATCGTAGTTGCGTTGCGATATCATGACGTGTAAAGCGGCCTTTAATGGCTAACAAAAATAAAATAAATGATGTTATAAGGCGAGCTTGTGAGACGACTCAGGTCTCTTCATCAGGCATGGTATGACAAGGAATTGAATGAAACTCAAAATATATGCATGCACAACTAAAATGATTGGACATTTGACTGAATAAACATTACAGGGACTGGACATTTGGCAAAATAAACAAAGCAGCCTTGGAGAGGATCTTCAATCAGGCAGGCCTAGTGGTTATAAAGTCTTTAGGACACTATTTTAAAAAAACTTGGTGTCTAAGGCTTGCTTCACATAGCGGGTCTGATCCGATCCGTGGCTGTCAGGGTGAACCTAACAGCCCCGGATCGGATCTGCACACAGAACCGGAGGGCTAATATGCTCTCCAGTCCGGTGTGCACCCGGACGCAGCTGCTGATGAATCAGGACCGCGGCTTGCAGGGAGCTAGCCGCGGTCCTGAAATAACAGCAGTGTGCAGCAGCAGGTGTCCGGTTCCCGGATCCTCCCGGAACGGGGCAATCCGGCCCCATAGGCTCCCATGTTAGGGAGTGCCGGATTGCCCCGGATCCGGGAGGATCTGGGCGAATCTGGGGCAATCCGGGAGTAGGCAATTAGAGGAGATATTCTCCTCTCGGACACAAAAACGTTGCAAGCAACGTTTTTGTGTCCATGAGAGAATACTTTTCTCCCGGATTGACAGATAGTATACTATGGGGCCAAATTCGGTCCGGGTTGTCCAGTTTACACAGACAGCCTCGGATCGGATAAGACCTGCTATGTGAAGCCGGCCTAAGATTTCCATGACTGAAAAATATCGTTTAGACGTGGTAATGAGCCATAAAACCATCATAGATGTTCAATCCGTTCTTTATACAATTGAAACTTCTAATTAGCTTGGATTCACACACTCTTCGATGTTTTTGAAATTACCTCTCAATATTAAAACCTTCATATTATCAATGTTATGTCCCTGGCCAGAAAAATGCTCCACTACTGGAAAATGGATTTTTTCGTGTGTAATTGTGTGCCGATGAGACCTCATCCTTGCTCTTAGGGTACAGTTACATATCGCGATATTGCAATGCAACATCGACAAAAAGTCACGTGGTACGGCCATTGCAGTTGATATCGTTCGTGCTTTGTGTCATGTAATTTGGCAATGCGACTCGAAAAAATCTTAGCTATGATATTGCAAGAAGATTGTGTAAGCCCTTCAACCGTACGATATTGCATATGCCATGTGGCATGATCGTGCTGTGTTACTACGATTTGGAACACAACTTCCCCTATTCACTACAATGTAAATGCTCGGTCGCTGGGTTGCTCGTACCCAGTGGAAAAAAGTTGCGTACTAGATCGTAGTTACGTTGCCTGCTGATATCTCCCTGTGTAATATCTCCTATGCGATCTTGGACAAGTGCCAAAAACGTGCGCGCTCCTGTGAAATCGTATGCAATATCGTTGCGATATTGCAACGTGTAACGGTACCCCTAGACATTGCTCAGTCTCTCCAACATAAAAAGACCCCACTGGGTATATGGTGCACATAATTAAATATACCACATTGGAAGAGGAGCATGTGAAAGTCCCAGGAATCTTATAATCCTGCTGTGTGTTGGGGATCTGCACCCTGTCTCTAGTCTCTATGTGAGCACAGGTCTTGCAGCTCTTCACATCGCATGGATAAGTTCCTTTTGGTGTATCCGAAGGCATATTCTTTAAAAAAGGGTGGAATTGTGTTTTTTCTTCTCACTATTTCACGTTTTTCAGCACCTTTTGTGGGGATTTAAAAGTTGTCTTTCAGAACTACATCACGTCTCGGAAAAAAAAGTAAATGCAAATGGTTAAATTGGCAGCAGAAAGAAGGGGTTAAGTGTCTGTCATCATGAGATACCGCGTTCACAGTCTGGCGGTATTGGAGACGATCACATTATTATTATTTATTGATAGAGCACCATTGATTCCATGGTGCTGTACATGAGAAAGGGTTACATACAAACAAGTTAAAATACGACGAGCAAACTAACAGTGACAAACTGATACAGAGGGGAGAGAGGACCCTGACCTTGCGGGCTTACATTCTACAGGGGAGTGGTTAGAGAGACAGTAGGTTGGGTCTGCTCTGGTGGTGGTGGAGCACCGGATCCAATGGTGGTGGAGCGCCAGGTCCAATGATAGTGAAGCGCCAAATCCAATGAAGGTGGAGCGCCAGGTTGAATGATGGTGAGGTGGCATCGTGGTCATTGCAGGCTGTAGAGTGTTCTGAAGAGATGGGTTTTCAGGTTCCGCTTAAAGGTTCCGAGTGTAGGGGACAGTCGGATGTTTTGGGGTGCAGAGTTTCAGAGGATGGGGGATGCTCGGGTGAAGTCTTGCAGGCGGTTAGATGAGGAATGCACAAGTGTGGAGGAAAAGAGGAGGTCTTGGCAAGATCAGAGGTCACGCGTTGGATGATATCAGGAGATTAGTTCAGAGATATATGAGGGGGATAGATTGTGGATGGCTTTGTAAGTATGTTAGGAGTTTGAATTGGATACGCTGGTGAATTGGGAGCCAATGGTGGGATTTGCAGAGGGGAGAAGTGGAGGAATAGCGAGGAGAGAGGTGGATTACTCAGGCAGCAGAGTTAAGAACAGATTATAGAGTTTTGGCAGGGAGGCCACAGAGGAGGAGGTTGCAGTAGTCAAGACAGGAGATCATGAGGGCATGCACTAGTAGTTTAGTAGATTGAGGGTTGAGGAAGGGACGGATTCTGGAAATATTTTTGAGTTGGAGGCGGCAGGAGGTGGAAAGGGTTTGGTAAAATGGCGTTGGAGAGTGTGTGAGCGTCAAGATGTGTGAGGTTTCTGCGAGGGTGTGCGAGTTGGTGGACATGGGGGGGCAAGATGAGGAGGACAAGAATGAGAAAGTAAGTAGATGGTGGTCAGAGAGGGGGAAGGGAGGTTGTGGGGTTAGTTAGGGAGCAGAGGTGGGTGAAGATGAGGTCTAGTGTATGTCGTCTGTGTGGGTAGTTGTGGAGGACCATTAGAGAGGCCAAAGGATGAGGGAAGTGACAGGTTTGGAGGCTGCTGGCTGGTGGGTGTCAATGGGGATGTTGAAGTCGCCCATTATGATGGTGGGAATGTCAGCAGAGAGAAAGTGAAGAAGCCAGATGGAGAATTGGTGTATGAAGGCAGTGGTGGGGCCTGGGGGTCGATAAGTGACAGCCCCTTGGAGGTTAGAAGGAGAGTATATACGGACTTAGTGCGCTTCAAAAGATGAGAGGATATGGGAGAGAGGAGGAAATTGGGTTGAAGATGCAGTTGCTAGAAAGGAGAAAACCCACTCCTCCGCCGTGTTTGTTGCCAGTGCGAGGTGTGTGGGTGAAGGGAAGATCGCCGTAACACAGTGCAGCAGGGGAGGCATGACCGCTAACCGTATTGACCTGTGGTGTGACACATAAAAGTGTGTATTTTTGAACATTTTTTCCCTCAGACTGTCCCTTAAAAATCTTTTTATGCTTTTTTTTTTGCATTTTTTTTTTACCACACGAATCATAAAGTGCCACAACCTGATGGTGATTTAGAGTTAAAGTGACTTAAAACGATGAAAACAGAGGAGAGCTGAGAATAATTAATACTAAGATTAAGCTAAACTCATTTTCTGCCTTTTTTTTACCTCAGAAGCTGCCCTGCTGAGATTACTGCTGAGGATTCATAGATCTATGTGAGGTGAGTCATCCTGACCAATCAATTCTTCTCATTGTGACAAGGATGAACGTTCATTGGTTGATTAAATTGTCAATCACTGTACGGACCAATAAGAGATAAGTCTTGCCTTTGTTGTGCCGATGAATGACAGGAGGGCTGACCAAAAGCAGCAGCTCCTGCATCTGACAGGATTTATGTCAGTTTGAGCGGGAAAAATGTGAGGTGAAGGAAGAATAGAGATAAATCATGTGCGCCTCAGTGTAGAGGCCAGACATGATGGATCACCTGTTTGCTGTATGCATTTCCTCACAAATTCACCACAAATCCCACTATAAATCAATTATAGGCATTTGTTTCTTACGGAGGCTGAGAAATGCGAATATTCCTGTCAAAATGGCTTCCCTGAGCTTTGTTACCTCTAGTCCTGATGACTATGGGAGCCGAGTCTTTCTTTTCTATGTTTTGTTTCTTTTCTCTTTTCTGGTTCTCTTTTCTTCGGCAACTATCGGTTGCGCAAATAATATCGGACGACCTTTATGCCATTTATTTTTCCTCAGGGAAAATGGCAACTTTGTGTGGAGCTTGAGCTTTAAAGGGGTTGTCTACCACTATGTCTGCTTTATCCAATGGTCCTAAAATGAAAGACCTCCTCAGTCACCTCCCGAAATGGTGCCCCCCCCCACCTCTGGTCTCTGCTGATTGCATGTCATGTGACATCAAAGCTGAATGGGCCTGTCTGTAAAATCAATTTCTTGCAGACGCCATCTTTCCACCGTCCCAGGATTTTGGGCTGTATTCTCATCTGGAGGCTTCAGGCGGCATAGTGCAACTTGTCCCCCCAGGCCAGTGGTCAACCAGCAGTTTTGGGGCCGCCATCTGTCATGTTGGTCTAAGAGGCTACTCAGCCCCTGAAGCTCACTGCTCATGGGCCACTACTGTGTGCTTGCCCCCCTGGCAAAATTTGCCAGCCAGCCCCTGCACGCTGTGCTATTCTGTCTGAAGATAGAATGAAGACCATTACACACCAACACTCAATTAGTTATTTGTCGTTTTTTTTTTTAGATTAAGTTTTTTTGCACCAAATCCTTCAAATGGCGTATGCAGTTCCTGACTTTATTTGCATAAAATTAAAAATACTCTATTCTTGTCTTTAACCTGTTATGTGACTTTTAGTGCGGAAAATCACATGTTGTGCTAAAATGGCGCAAAAAAAATTTCAAATCAACATAAAATCACTCTAGGGTAGGGACTGGAGAATATTTTCCAAAGATATTGGAATTTTTTAATAAAAAAAAAAGGAAATTGGAGGGAGGTTCCTGATCACAAGAGCTTGCAATCTATGAGGAGATGGGAGAGAGGGTCCGACCACAAGATCTTACAATCTATGAGGAGACAGAATTGAAGGTCCTGATAACAAGAGTTTACAATCTACAAGGAGGTTGGAGAGAGGGTCCTGACTACAAAAGCTTACCACCTAGGAGGAGAGAAGCCAGGACCATTGCTCCTATCTCCTTTTAGATTGTAAGCACTTGTGATCAGGACCCTGCCTCTTGTCTCCTCGTAAATTATAAGATCTTGTGATCAGGACCCTCACTCCTATCTCTTTGTAGATTGTAAGCTCTTGTCATCAGTACCCTCACTCCTATCTCTTCATAGATTGCAAGCTCTTGAGCACAGGACCCTCGCTCCTATCTCCTTTTAGATTGTAAGCACTTGTGGTCAGGACCCTCCTTGCTTCTGTCTCCTCATAGATTGTAAGCTCTTGTGATCAGGACCCTCCCAGTCTCTCCTATTTCCTTGTAGATAGTAAGCTCTTGTGATCAGGACCTTTACCCCTGTTTCCCCCTAGATTGTAAGAACTTGTGATCAGTACCCTTGCTGCTGGCTCCTCATAGATTGTAAACTCTTGAGATCAGTACCCTCACTTCTGTCTCCCCATAGATTGTAAGTGAGTTGGTCGACAGGGTAGGGGGTACTCGGATACCGGGACAGGTGGTAACTTCAGTGGGGATCACGGCTGGTCAGTTCCTGGTTCCGTGCCCTGGACCCTCAATGGCAGGTGGGAGTGATGATGATGGGGGAAGTATAATGTGATGCCACCTGTGGTACCTGGTAATAGGGCTACCAGCGTTGCGGCCGGCCGCTGAGGTAGTGGAAATACAGCTTTTGTAGTACAGCTCCCCACAGGTGGAGCTTTACCTCAGGGCATTGGGGTGGATGAGGGGAGTAGTAGTAGCGATTCTGCTGTGAACGCTGCAGGTGGCGGTGGTGAAGCAGGCACACACACACACAATAGTCTCTGTTTCGGTACTTTTTACTGATGTCCGGTAACAGGGACGGTCCAGGATGGTAACCAGGTTATCGGTGCAGTTTGGGACATCCACCTTGGAGAGTTGTGAGGCCTCCTCTAATAGTGTGTGCGGTAATTGGGGTAAGTTCTGCCTGGAGCTGAAACTGCTGCTCTTTCTCTTCCTGTCTCAGGATGCTTCTCCACAAGCGATAGTGAGGACCTTTCTGTGGGGTATCCCTATCTTCTGCTTGAGTACCTGGTCCCATGCTTGGTCAGGCTTGGGGTATAAGTTTTCCTTAGCTCCAGGGGGACTAAATCCTCCTGGTCTGTCCGGGCTTTCTCTGCCTCCAGTAGAGTAATAGCAGCTTCGGACTCCGGTGTCCGGGTGCGCTAAAGGGATCACAATTAAGTTCCCTTCTTCTGTTCTCCTAGTTGTCCCACTAGCCTCCGTCCCACTGTCTAGGGCACTGCACAGCTGGGTCAGGCTTCCTGGTTCTGGGCCTGGCTTGGTCCCAGCATCCAGCTCCTTCCAGTACCTTCTTCTGTACTGTCTCTCTGGAACTCACTTCAGACTAACTGTTCTCTTCACTGCAGACTGCCTGACTCCTCCCCTCAAGCTTGGATCCTTATAGGGGATCTGGTGTAAGGGCAGCCAGTGGGGCTCCCCCTTCAGGCCTGGGGTGGAAAGTGTTGTGTGCTGTGTGTGCCAAGGTGTACATCCCTCCCTGCACCGTTAGGTTCTGTGGCAATCCCCTGCAGGGGTGCCACATTCCCCCCTAGTTAACTTCAGTCCTCAGGGACTGAAACATTTTTCAACAAACATAACATGACATTAATATTTGTGATCAGGACCCTCGCTTCTGTCTTATCATAGATTGTAACCTCTTGTGGTCTGGACGTCTGATAATAGATTACAATCTATGGAAAGACAGGAGGGAAGGTCCTGACCACAAGAGCTTACAATCTACGATGAGTCAGCAGTGAGAGTCTAGATCACAAGAGTCTATGACATGCCCCCCAGAGCAGTGGGGTAATCGAAATTGGGCAACAGTTCTGCTTTGGGATTCACGGGAGTCGAGACCCGGCTCTGTGATCTTGGTGGTGTCAATAAAAGTTTGGGGAATAGGGATTTAGGGATAGTTGTTGTGACACCACCCGTGGTGTTCGGCTATTGATGGCCGACGCTGTGGTGCGGGACCTCTGGGGAAGATGGGATAGCAACTGTGGTGGTTTCGCTCCCCACGGGTGGAGTGGTTTCCCAGGGCAACCGGTGTAGTGTTCAGTGATGGAAGGTCAGTGGGGCTGTTCTGGGGGGAAAGGGGAACTTGGGGCGAATCACAGGCAGGTCTTCTGCGGCCTGCACCGCTTATCAGTCTACTGCTATGCAGGCAGGAAATGAACAGTCTCACACACAGTTCTGAGTTCTATACCTGGTTTACATAGCTTTTAGTTTGGTGGCACCACAGGGTACTATTCTTGCACAATCTCAGTCCGGATAGTCCTCAGCAACCGGGATAGCTCGTCCAAGACACCGTCTTTATGTTCCTTCCTTCACGGTTTGCTCTTTCTCTCTCAGCACCACCTGTCCGCCTCTCTCTCCTGCTCGTGCCTCCGCACACAATACCCTAATCCAGCAGTCACGGTCCTCTCAGGCAACCGGTACCAAGTCCCCTGTGCCGACCAGACCGCAGGGGCGCCACATTTACAATATATGAGGAAATAGGCGGGATGGCCATGATCATAAGAGTTTACAATCTATGAGGTGATAGGAACAAGAGTCCTGACCTCAAGAGCTTATATTCTACAAGGAGACAGGA
Organism: Allobates femoralis; assembly: GCA_033576535.1. NCBI lineage: Eukaryota > Metazoa > Chordata > Amphibia > Anura > Aromobatidae > Allobates > Allobates femoralis. The sequence continues at coordinate 33,703,567 of JARQOC010000008.1, read as the reverse complement.
GGAACTGATCCGGTCGACAGGGTAGGGGGTACTCGGATACAGTCATATGAAAAAGTTTGGGCACCCCTCTTAATCTTACTCATTTTTTTTGTTTAAAATTGGGTTTTTGCAACAGCTATTTCAGTGTGATATATGTAATAACTGATGGACACAGTAATATTTCAGTGTGATATATGTAATAACTGATGGACACAGTAATATTTCAGGATTGAAATGAGGTTTATTGTACTAACCGAAAATGTGAAATATGCATTACCGTATATACTCGTGTATAAGCCGAGTTTTTCAGCCCAAAAATTGGGCTGAAAAGTCCCCCCTCGGCTTATACACGAGTCACTATACGGGGTGAGTGGGGTGGGGGCTCTGTCCGGGTGCTGGGGAGGCAGGAGGAGGCGGGGGGAGGCTGCTGTATGAGCGGCCCCGTCACGTGGGGCCGCTCATTACATATGCACTGCATCCCCCTGTCAATCTGCGCCAGGGGGAGCAGTGCATATAGGTAGATAATGCCCCACAAATGCTGGCACACGTCCCCCCTGTTGTAAGGCCCCCCCTGCTGAATACTTACCATCCCTGGTCTTCAGCAGCACCCCGGCGCCGGTCCTCTGTGCTCCGGTCCTCCGCGATCCCGTCCTCTGTGCTCCGCTCCACGGCTGCATCCGGGTTCCCCGCGCGTCGCCGATGCGATGACGTCATTGCTTATGCGACGCGCGGGGAACCCGGATGCAGCCGTGGAGCGGAGCACAGAGGACGGGATCGCGGAGGACCGGAGCACAGAGGACCGGCGCCGGGGTGCTGCTGAAGACCAGGGATGGTAAGTAATCAGCAGGGGGGGCCTTACAACAGGGGGGACGTGTGCCAGCATTTGTGTGGGGCTGCAATACCACTGGGGCTGCAATACCACTGGGGCTGCTGTATACTGGGGCTGCAATACCACTGGGGCTGCTGTATATAGGGGCTGTATACTGGGGCTGCAATACCACTGGGGCTGCTGTATATAGGGGCTGTATACACCACTGGGGCTGCAATACCACTGGGGCTGCTGTATATAGGGGCTGTATACACCACTGGGGCTGCAATACCACTGGGGCTGCTGTATATAGGGGCTGTATACACCACTGGGGCTGCAATACCACTGGGGATGCTGTATACACCACTGGGGCTGCAATACCACTGGGGCTGCTGTATATAGGGGCTGTATACACCACTGGGGCTGCAATACCACTGGGGCTGCTGTATATAGGGGCTGTATACACCACTGGGGCTGCAATACCACTGGGGCTGCTGTATACACCACTGGGGCTGCAATACCACTGGGGCTGCTGTATATAGGGGCTGCTGTATACACCACTGGGGCTGCAATACCACTGGGGCTGCTGTATATAGGGGCTGCTGTATACACCACTGGGGCTGCAATACCACTGGGGCTGCTGTATATAGGGGCTGCTGTATACACCACTGGGGCTGCAATACCACTGGGGCTGCTGTATATAGGGGCTGCTGTATACACCACTGGGGCTGCAATACCACTGGGGCTGCTGTATATAGGGGCTGCTGTATACACCACTGGGGCTGCAATACCACTGGGGCTGCTGTATATAGGGGCTGCTGTATACACCACTGGGGCTGCAATACCACTGGGGCTGCTGTATATAGGGGCTGCAATACCACTGGGGCTGCAATACCACTGGGGCTGCTGTATATAGGGGCTGCTGTATACACCACTGGGGCTGCAATACCACTGGGGCTGCTGTATATAGGGAGTGCAATACCACTAGGGCTGCTGTATATACCACTGGGGGCTGCTGTATATACCACTGGGGGCTGCTGTATATCATACTGCTGGGGCCTGTATACCACTGCTGGGGGCTGCATACCTGTGCTGGGGTCCACCCTCGGCTTATACGCGAGTCAATAGATTTTCCCAGGTTTTGGGGGCAAAAGTAGGGGGGTCGGCTTATACACGGGTCGGCTTATACACGAGTATATACGGTATTTCCAAATTTGACAGGTGCAAAAGTATGGGCACCTCAACAGAAAAGTGACATTAATATTTAGTAGATCCACCTTTTGCAAGAATAACAGCCTCTAGTCGCTTCCTGTAGCTGTTAATGAGTTCCTGGATCCTGGATGAAGGTATTTTTGACCATTCCTCTTTACAAAACAATTCCAGTTCAGTTAAGTTTGATGGTCGCCGAGCATGGACAGCCCGCTTCAAAATATCCCACAGATGTTCAATGAAATTCAGGTCTGGGGACTGGGATGGCCATTCCAGAACATTGTAATTGTTCCTCTGCATGAATGCCTGAGTAGATTTGGAGCGGTGTTTTGGATCATTGTCTTGCTGAAAGATCCATCCCCGGCGTAACTTCAACTTTGACACTGATTCTTGAACATTATTCTCAAGAATCTGCTGATACTGAGTGGAATCCATGCGACCTTCAACTTTAACAAGATTCCCGGTGCTGTCATTGGCCACACAGCCCCAAATCATGATGGACCCTCCCCCAAATTTGATAGTGGGTAGCAAGTGTTTTTCTTGGAATGCTGTGTTTTTGTGGCGCCATGCATAACGCCTTGTTGTATGACCAAACAACTCAATCTTTGTTTCATCAGTCCACAGGACATTCTTCCAAAATGAAACTGGCTTGTCCATATGTGCTTTTGCATACCTCAGGCGACTCTGTTTGTGGCGAGCATGCAGAAACGGCTTCTGTCGCATCACTCTCCCCTTGTGCAGTGTGCTCTGTATTGTTGACCAATGCACAGTGACACCATCTGCAGCAAGATGATGCTGCAGGTCTTTGGAGGTGGTCTGTGGATTTTTCTTGACTGTTCTCACCATTCTTCTTCTCTGCCTTTCTGATATTTTTGTTGGCCTGCCACTTCTGGCCTTTACAAGAACTGTCCCTGTGGTCTTCCATTTCCTTACTATGTTCCTCACAGTGGAAACTGACAGGTTAAATCTCTGAGACAACTTGTTGTATCCTTCCCCTGAACAACTATGTTGAACAATCTTTTTTTTAAGATCATTTGAGAGCTGTTTTGAGGAGCCCATGATGCCACTCCTCAGAGAAGATGCAACTAGGAGAACAACTTGCAAGTGGACACCTGAAATAGCTTTTCTCATGATTGGATACACTGGGCTATGAAGTACAAAGCTCAATGAGGTTACCAAGCCAATATAGTGCTTCAGTAAGTCAGTAAAAAGTAGTTAGGAGTATTCAAATCATGAAAATCGGAAGGGTACCCATACTTTTGCACCTGTCAAATTTTGAAATAATGCATATTTCACATTTTTGGTTAGTACAATAAACCTCATTTCAATCCTGAAATATTACTGTGTCCATCAGTTATTACATATATCACACTGAAATAGCTATTGCAAAAACCCAATTTTAAACAAAAAAATGAGTAAGATTAAGAGGGGTGCCCAAACGTTTTCATATGACTGTACCAGGACGGGGGTTACTTTGGTGGGGGATCATGTCTGGCCCTGGACCTCAGTGGCAGGGATGGGGGTAATGATGATGGGGGATGATAACGTGACGCCACCTGTGGTACCTGGTAATAGGGTTACCAGGGCTGCAGCCGGCCGCTGAGGTGATGGAAATGCAGCTTTGATAGTACAGCTCCCCACAGGTGGAGCTTTACCTCAGGGCAGCGGGGTGGATGAGGGGAGTAGTAGTAGTGGTTCTGCTGTGAACGCTGCAGGTGGCAGCGGGGAATCAGGCACACACACACAATTGTCTTTGTTTCGGTACCTTTTACTGATGTACAGTCCAAGAGGGTAACCAGGATTCGGTGCAGCTTGGGACGTTCACCTTGGGAGTTGTGAGGCCTCCTCTATTAGTGTGTGCGGTGTTTGGGGTAAGCTCTGCCTGTAGCTGAACCTGCCGCTCTTTGTCCCTCTCAGGGTGCTGTTCCACAACTGACAATGAGGACCTTTCTGTGGAATTCCCATTCTCTGCTCAGGTCCATGGTCCTATGCTTGGTCAGGTTTGGAGTCTTCTATTCTTTACATCAGGGGGAATAGATCCTCCTGGTCTGTCCAGGCTTTTGCTCCTACAATGTAGATGAATAGTAGCTTCGGACTCCAGTGTCCGGATGGGCTAAAGGGATAACAGGTATGTTCCCTTCTTCTTTCTTCCTATCTCTCACTTCTCCCACTGGCCTCCATCCCTCTCCCTAGGGCTCAGCACAGCTGGGTCAAGTTTCCTGGTTCTGGGCCTCACTAGGTCCCAGCAAACAGATCCTTCACTAACTGCTCTCTCCTCTGCAGTCTCTCTGGAACTAACTGGCTTGACTGCCTCTGCAGACTGACTGACTCTTCCCCTCAGGCCTGGATCTTTATATGTGATGTGGCTTAAGGACAGCCAGTGGGGCTCCCCCTCCAGGTCTGGGGTGGAAGGTGTTGGGTGCTGTGTGTGCCAAGGTGTACATCCCTCCCTGCATCGGTGGGTCCTGTGGCAATCCCCCACAGGGGTGCCACACAAAGGTCCTGACCACAAGAGCTTATAAGCTATTAGGAGATTGGAGGAAGAGTGCTGATCACAAGAGCTTACAATCTATGAGGAGACAGGAGCGAGGGTACTGATCACAAGAGCTTACAATCTATGGAGAGACAGTAGCAAGTGTCCTGGTCACAAGAGCATACAATCTATGAGGAGATAGGAGCTATGATCCTGATAATAAAAATTTACAATCTACAAGGAGACAAGCGTGAGTGTCCTGATCACAAGAGCTTACAATCTATGAGAAGACAGAAGCGAGGTACCTGATCACAAAAGCTTATAATCTACGAGAAGATAGGAGCTAGGGACCTGATCACAGGAGCTTACTATCTAAAAGGAAATAGGAGAGTCCTGATCACAAGAGCTTACACTCTATGATCATGGCGGGGTGGAGTAGATGGAGATGGATATTAGAGTGCAGAAGGAGATGACTAGATAGACCTCTCCCACCCCTGGTCTGTGCACAGTGCTGGCAATGCAGCAGAGCTGATCTCTTCCCACTACTCCACTTGTCATGCTCTGGGGCATCTGCAATATACAATGAATAGTTTCAGTTCTGGGCAAAATGCCACTTTGAATCAGCCAATGTGATGCCAAGTGACTCATCCTTAAGCAGGACCCTGGCATTCACCATCTCAGGATTTTGACAGAATTTTTAGTTTGTTTCACCCAATCAGATGAAATTCTTGCTGAAGTCAGCAGCTGTGATATCTGCAGTTTATCATATGCTGAAGGTGAGCCTATCCCTGCAGAGGTGATTACAAGAACAAAATCTGGGACACATATATTATAAAAGCCTCAAAGCAAAAGAAAGGCAAGTGGACTGAAAGACGATTCAAGTCCGCAGAGCAGATCACATTAGATTTAGGCTGCAAAACGTCGCTAAGACAGAGATCACAGTATTGTCATGCTTCAGAACTTTTCATGACACGCAAGATGCCAGAAGTCCAAACATCTTGGCTTCTGTTCCTGGTCAAACTGAAACCACATTTATATTATTTTTCAACTATACGATCAATCATAGCATCCTCCGGCCCATAGCTATCTAATGTCTATGGTCGGCCTTAGGTTTCTCGAACAGTTCCTTTGCCTTTCCCCTCTCTTTCAGGAACCCCCAGCCTTTTGTCAAGTCAAACCGGACTACAGTGCCCACACATATCAGTCCCCGGTCCTCGGCTGTTTAGCCTGCAGGTTCCGCTCTTCCATGTCCTGCCATTGAGCATGCTTCTCCTGCTCTCGAGCGTCTTGCTCGGCTTCTCGCTGGCACAATAATCCTGCCAGTTGATGGTCTCTCCCTGGGGACCTCCCCTCTAAGGTCTCTCCGGGAACCCTATGAGTTCATTTCCCTGGTCGACCAACTTGAAGGCTAACCCTTTTTGCGGTGATTCCTCTGGCGACGGGTCTGGGGTGAGTGGGACCGTCAACCTATCGAAGTTTATGGAGCGATCCCAGGGTAGATCTTTACACACCTGGCCAGGTACAAGGGCAGTAGGGGTATCTAAGGGTCCCGACAGGGTCTTGTCCACTGCCGGGGGAGTGTCGGTACCTGCTAAGGCTGCTGGTTCGTCGGTGCCGACCTCTTCTTTTTCCTCAGGGGTTGGTGAAGGTGGATGGGACTGTGCCCACCGCCAGCTCATCCGCTCCAATAGATCCTCCTTCCAGGCTTCCACCGCTTCCACCTGAACCCTTCTTAGCTGTGGCCCAGGCTCTCCACCTCACCCTGCAGGAAACCCGGGTCAAGGAGTGACAGCTGTTCTAGGCATTGTCGGGAGGTTATTATCTTCATCCCCATACTCCCAGACCCTCCGGTCACCTCTCTCGATGGTGCCCTCCAGGTGCAGCGCTGCCATCTTTCTCCTCCGGCTGTCTCGCTCCTTGCCTCCTGCTCCCTTCTTTGGGCTGTTCCTCTGACTGGCATCATCGGCCACGCCAGGGGGTGGGTTTCTCTGGCCGACTGACAAGTACTGCTGCATTGGAATTCCTTTGGTGAGCAGGTACAGCTTTTCGCGCCGTTTTGGCGGGCTGGCCCACGAAGGGAGGCTGCAGCACTCCCTCCTTGATGATTATGGTGCCTGTTCTTTTTCGGCTGAGCGCTGCTTACAGTTCACACAAAGTGTCTGAAGCACACGAGGGCCGGTTTTACGGGCTGGTGATCCTGTTTGTGACGCCAAGTTGACTCGCCCAGTGGGGACCGTGGGATACACTGGGGATGTCATGGTGACGTGACCTGGCCCATGGTCCCGGAGTGTTCAATTCTGACAGTTTGAGCAGACACATGATATTAGTGGCTCCTGTTCCTCCTTGCACAAAGTAGGAGGTATTGGTCCTGCTACTGGGTTGTTGCTCTCCAATGGCCCCCTCCACATCTCCTGGTGTACTGGCCTGTCTCCTGGTATCTGCTCCATGCTCTGGACACTGCTAACACTCAGCTACCTTTCTTACCACAGCTCATATTGATGTGCCGTCCTGGATGATCTGCACTACATGAGAAATGTCTGTGGGTTGTAGATACCGCCTCATGCTACCATGAGCAATGACAAAATACAAAAGTGACCAAAACAACAGCCAAAAAGGATGAGAACAGAGAAATAAGAAATATTTTAGTCAGCTCACCGTCCTTGTCTCACTCCAGGGATCCGTCTGTCAGACAGGGTAACGACTCGGCAGCCGCAGCAACGAAATCCAGACAAAAATAAGTGACCCGGCAATGAAGAATCCACTGCACCCTCAGAGATCTTATTGGTATAAAACTTCCATTTTATTGAAGAATCATTAAAAAATGTATAAAAGCACAGTTAAATGCAGTCAGGTCAAACCAGTCGTCTAGAGCTCTAGAACAGTGAAATGGTCTGTGGTCACCCGCTGCAGATCCACTCTTTAGGGTGGAAACACACTATCCAACTTACATGCGAGTCTCTCGACGAGACTCAGATCAGTGACCCTGGATTGCCTCTCCCTCTCTGGACGGGATTGTCAGCTGCTTGTGTTTTTGTGCAGCATCACACTCCCATCTAGAGAGGGAGAGGCCGTCCAGGGTCTCTGATCTGAATCTCGTCCAAAAGACTCGCATGTAAGTAGGATAGTGTGTTTTCCAGCCTTATAAGGGGTGTCTTGCTCCAATCATTTCTACCTGTTTTCTGTTCCATTTACTCAACAGCAGGAAAAATTGATTCACAATCAGTGTTGCTTTATAACTGGGCAGGTTGATTGAGTTGTGTTACATTGAGTTGTTTAAAGGGAACCAACCACCCCAAATGACCCCCCCGGACTGTTAATATGTGTCCCTACACCCTGCAGACACATATGGGGCAATCGTTTTTGCTAAAAGCTGCACTCTGTAAAAGCTAAGATATAGCTTTATAAACTTTTAAAAAATCTTGCCGACTGGGCGTTATCTAGCTGCCATTGTGTCATGTGATCGCCGCTGTGAGCCAATCACAGTGCAGGGCGGTTACATGACATCACTGGTCCTGCGTTCTCATTGGTGCAGGCTGACCTGGGCGGGGATGGGCAGGAGGAAGCAGGAAGCTTCCCCATTGCCCGGAGCCCGCACCGATAATCATGTTACCGGCCTGGGGCACAGCATGGAGACCATGACAGGAGGACACCAGCGGGCACAGCACCGGAGAGAGCAGCGGGGAGACAGCACCGGACAGGAGTGCAGGGACGGCACCAGACCAGGTTGTACATATTGTGCAGCGCATAACCCCCCCCACCCCCCTGGCAGCTAGATAACGCCAGTCGGCAAGATTTTAAAAGTTTATAAAGCTATATCTTAGCTTTTACAAATCCGTTTTTTTAGCAAAAACGATTGCCCCATATGTGTCTGCAGGGTGTAGGGACACATATTAACAGTCCGGGGGGTCATTTGGGCTGGTTGGTTCCCTTTTAGTGTTCCTTTTTATTTTTTGGACTAGTGTGCAATATACACTGTGTGCAGAATTATTAGACAAGTTGTATTTTAGAGGATTATTTTTATTATTGATCAACAACTATGTTCTCAGTCAACCCAAAAGACTCAAATATCAAAGCTTAATATTTTTGGAAATTGGTGTGGGGTTTTTTAGATTTGGCTCTTAGGAGGATACCTGTTTGTGCAGGTAACTATTATTGTGCAGAATTATTAGACAACCTAATAAAAACCAAATATATTCCCATCTCACTTGTTTATTTTCACCAGGTAAACTAATATAACTGCACAAAATTTAGAAATAAACATTTCTGACATGCAAAAACAAAACCCCAAAAAAATTAGTGACCAATATAGCCCCCTTTCTTTATGATGACACTCAGCAGCCTCCATCCATAGATTCTGTCAGTTGCTTGATGTTTACGATCCACATTGCGTGCAGCAGCCACCACAGCCTCCCAGACACTGTTCCCAGAGGTGTACTGTTTTCCCTCCCTGTAGATCTCACATTTTAGGAGGGACCACAGGTTTCTCTATGGGTTCAGATTAGGTGAACAAGGGGCCATGTCATTATTTTTTCTTCTTTTAGACCTTTACTGGCCAGCCACGCTGTGGAGTAGTTGGATGCATGTGATGGAGCATTGTCCTGCATCAAAATCATGTTTTTCTTGAACGATACCGACTTCTTCCTGTACCACTGCTTGAAGAAGTTGTCTTCCAGAAACTGGCAGTAGGTCCGGGAGTTGAGCTTCACTCCATCCTCAACCCGAAAAGGTCCCACAAGTTCAACTTTGATGATACCAGCCCATACCAGTACCCCACCTCCACCTTGCTGGTGTCTGAGTCAGAGTGCAGCTCTCTGCCCTTTACTGATCCAGCCTCTGGCCCATCCTTCTGGCCCATCAAGAGTCTCTCTCATTTCATAAGTCCATAAAACCTTTGAAAAATCAGTCTTAAGATATTGTGGCGCCCCTGCGACCAGGGTGGCCACATGAGGAACTGCAGCCAGGCAGATAGGTAGACAGTTTGTGCACCAAACACCCTCTCAGCACATACACATCCACAATATTTCTTGGCCCAGTCTTGACGTTTTATCTTATGTTTCTTGTTCAAAGGTGGTCGTTTTTCAGCCTTCCTTACCTTTGCCATGTTCCTGAGTATAGCACACCTTGTGCTTTTTGATAGTCCAGTAACGTTGCAGCTCTGAAATATGGCAAAACTGGTGGCAAATGGCATCTTGGCAGCTTCACGCTTGATTTTCCTCAATTCATGGGCAGTTATTTTGCGCCTTTTTTGCCCAACACGCTTCTTGCAACCCTGTTGGCTATTTGCCATGAAACGCTTGATTGTTCAGTGATCACGCTTCAAAGTTTGGCAATTTCAACACTGCTGCATACCTCTGCAAGACATCTCACAATTTTGGACTTTTCAGAGCCCGTCAAATCTCGCTACTGACCCATTTTGCCTAAGGAAAGGCATTTGCCTAATAATTAAGCACACCTTATATAGGGTGTTGATGTCTTTACACCACACCCCTCCTCATTACAGAGATGCACATCACCTGATTTACTTAATTGGTAGTTGGCTCTCAAGCCTATACAGCTTGGAGTAGGACAACGTGTATAAAAAGTATCATGTGATCAAAATACTAATTTGCCTAATAATTCTGCACACAGTGTATGCATTGCCCACCCAAGGAATAAAGCCCCAGATCGTGTGGGGGAAATGAGCAAATCAATAAGTTATTGCCCAAAGTAGGTAGATTTAGTACCATTGAAACCTGGGTTTTACCAATGTCCGGTTGGGGCCATGGCAGGAGGGGGTGAGGCGCTCCCCACGCGTTCCGCTCCCTGCACCTGGCAGCTTCGTCAGGGGACTCTACAACTAATGCTGCACCATTTGCGAATATTAATATATATAATCTGGTGAGACTAATATAATGGACACATAGTCCTTGTTTGCTCTTTAAGAGAAAATTAGGAGTTTTATTCCATATCCCAGTACTTGTGAATTGTCAGTTACATAAGGGGACTAGCTCTTGATTTCTCTTGGGCAATAAAAACACCCCTAAAAATTGCAAACAACTCTGATCAGATAAAATACGTTATCACTCATGGTGGCTTATAGGAGTTAAATAAGGGTTCTATTTACTAAATGCCTGTATATCAGATGTGTAATTATATTTTTTGATGTTCATTGGATGATCAATTGCATGTCCTACCATATATTTGTTCCCAGAAGTGAAGGGTGGCTATCAAATTGCCTATTAATGGGTATAATTGACTTATATCTATACCTTGTCCAGACTAGCAGGAGAGGGGTTCCTCTCAATACACTACTATTAGAGGATGTACTTGGCAAATTGTGGCCAAATTTTAATTGTTTGTGGTTAGGGATGAGTTCCTTAATATTCGTGCTCGCTATACTCGCAACGAGTAGGTAGCGGTACTCGCTACTCGTTGCGAGTATAGCGAGTACGAATACTTTCGCAGTGTATCTATAGATACACTGCGAAAGTAGCCTAAAAGTGGGTAAAAGTTGTTAATAAATAATAAACTTATATACTCATCTGTCCAACGCCTGCACCGGGATCGGCAGAGAAGATATTCCGATTGCCGTACAAGGACCTGTCACTACCAGCCAATCAGATGGCTGGTAGCGATCTGGCCAATCAGATGGCGCACGTCACAACTACGTCATCACTAGCGGCCACCTGATTGGCCAGTTTGCAAGGTCCTGATAGTACATCTAGGACCTTGCAAATTGGCCAATCAGGTGGCCGCTAGTGATCACGTGGTTGTGACGTGGCGCCATCTGATTGGCCAGATCGCTACCGGCCATCTGATTGGCTGGTAGTGAAAGGTCCTTGTCCAGCGATCAGATATCTTCTCTGCCGATCCCGGTGCAGGTGTCGGAAGGTGAGTATGTAAGTATTTTTTAACAACTTTTAATTACTTTTAGGCTACTAAAGTATTAGGACTACTCGCTGCTCCCGAGTACTCGGAGAGTAGAGAGTAGCCCGAATACTGCTACTATTCGGCGAATACCGAATAGTAGTGTGTATATTCGCTCATCCCTATTTGTGGATTGTTTTTGTCTGCTTGGTATAAATAAACTGTTTTGATATTTTTGAAAAACAATCTAAGGTCGTATCGCTATTTTTTCCTATCTGCTTTGCCTGTTGTATGCCCCATAGAATAACATTAGCCCAAGTGTGATCCGATGTTTTGTTGGATTCCACTCGGACTGAAAATACGATTGTCTGCAGGAGCTCTACGGAGTTCAAAAACAGCGAGTTTGGATTGGCGTTTCTGCTCCAAAAACGTGGCAAGAAAACTCAATGTGAATACATGTTGATAGAGTTTTGAGCAGCATAGTAGTCCCTCGGGTTGGGTTCACCAGGGCTGTGGAGTCGGAGTCAGATTCAGTGACATTGAGTAGTAGGAGTTGGATGTGTGACTTAGGCTAGGGTCACATTTAAAAGGCACAATCCGGTAACCGCATCCATTAACGGATGCAGTATTACCGTGTGCCTTCACATTTGGAATCACATTGCAGATCTGGATCCAGTAATGGATCCACATCTGCAATGAGAGAACATTGTGGCACCAAAAATCAGATCCGGAATGTACCTTGCGGTACCGGATCCGGTTGCCATAGGCGCCCATTATAAAAAAGAAACGGATCCGGTTTTCCAACCGCTGCGATAGACGCAGCCTGCATGATATTTACCATGGGCTGGAAAACCGGATCTGGTAACCGGATTGCATTAAGTGCAATCCGGTTTTACTATTGCTACCTATGGCTTCGGATCCAGATCCGGTTTTGAGCATTTTTAATGCTCAAAGCTGGATCAGGATCTGTAAACAAAACCAAAAATGTGACCCTAGCCTTACTGACTCCACAGCCATGGTTATGGAGTTGGAGTCGTGGAGACGGTGTCCATTTTGGTGGAGTCTGAGTCGGATTCAGGGAAATTGAGTAGTCAGAGTTGGATGTGTGGCTTAAGGTACCGTCACACGCGGCAATATTGCTAGGCAATTTCACTGGCAATTTGCTGGTTGCAGTGAAATCATGGACACATTGTTCTATTTTGTTGCTGTGTACAAATGGAGCAATGTGTCCATGATTTCACTGCAACCAGCAAATTGCAAGCAAAATTGCCGCGTGTGACGGTACTGTAACTGACTCCACAGCATTGGTTATGGAGTTGTGGAGTCGGTGTTCATTTTGTTGGAATCGGAGTCGGATGTAGGGAGTTGGATGTGTGGCTTACTGACTTCACAGCCATGGTTGTGGAGTCAGAGTCGTGGAGTCGGAGTCGATGTCCATTTTGGATGCAGTTGGATTCAGGGAAATTGAGGAGTTGGATGTTTGCCCCTGTGGTCCCACACATGGGTGACAGAGGAAAGAGTTGAACACCTAAAAATGAAAACGCCAAAGAAAGGTATGCAGGGTTTACCCCCGTATTACCTTCCATTATCGGGTGCAGGTGTTTTTAGTATTTTTCATGTACTCCAGGGATGTGGGGCATTAGCTGTAATTCTGATTGCTAATTTGTTGATGCACAGAAAATATGCAAACTTTTTTTTTCTTTTAATGATAACTACTCACTAGGGGGCGCTGTTCTCTTATTACTAATATCTTCAGTACCTTGAGTTGGATTATATAACCTGGTGAGCTTTATGGTACAGAAAGCATTACTCAGCAGGGGGCCACACAGGAAAAAATGTCTTCAGATGTGCAGATAAGATGACACCCAGTGGTATGCCAGCTATGATGGCAGACTACGCAATCACTATGGGGTGCGTGAGTTGGGTGGGGGCAGGACTACCAGGTCGTCCCCCCTTTTGCCTGGCACCCCACTTTCAACTGTATCAGCATCAGAGATGCAGGTATTGTTGAAAGCAGTGATCGAAATCATGAAATCATTGTCCCTCAGTGTCTGAGATCTGACGTCTGAGTGCAGCGGGTGTGATGACGTCACTACTGCTGCCTGCTGTGCACACAGCTTCAGAGCTTCAGAGCTTCAGAGCCTGCAATGGAAACTAGCGCACAGGGGGAACAGGGAAACTTTTTTTTTAAAACTTGTAAGTACACTGGTGGCCAATGGCCATGATACTATATAGAGGACAATTGTGTGCGCATTATAATACATGGAGGACTATGGAAGCATTACAATATGTGGAGAACCATAAGGGCTCTATTATACTATATGGAGGACTAGGAGGTTCATTTATGCTATATGGAGGACTATGGGGTTCATTATACTATATGTAGGACCTTTGATGTGCATTATAATACATGGAGGACTATGGAATCATTACAATATGTGGAGGACTATGGGTGAATTATACATTCATGTACATATATTGCTTTGTTCAAGCAATTATACAGTGTGAAGGTTTGTGTTGTAGTCCCCCGCTAGCCAGCGCGCTACAAAAGGGTACTGGACCCCTAACAGAAGGTGCAGTATGCTTTGTTCTGGTAGGGGGGTAATAGAAGCCTGAAGCTCCACAACCACACACATACACCTAGTGATAGGGGACCAATCAGACACTCGTTACTAGGGTAACCGGTCCTGGTGGGAGGAGAGCTAGGTTATATAGTGAGTGGGGAAAGTAGGAACAGTGACTAGAACAGTAGTTAAAGAGCAGAGTTGAGAAGAGAGTGTAAAAGAGGAGAAGTAACGGGGAGGGCACCTCAACCTGGTGACCCAGAAGGGAAAGGGGCAGATAGAGGGCAACTGAATCACCCTGGCCCAGTCCGAAGCGGGCACCGGCTCCGACGTGAATGAGAGGTCCATCCCTGAACCGCAAATTACCGTCGTGGTCGATGTCGTCTTAGGAGCACGATCCAACCACCCTAAACCATTCACGGTCTCCACCAGAAGCGCTAAACAGGGTTGGGTCCCCTTTGGAGAGATAAAGGTTCCCATATCACCCGACGGGCCTGGTTCAAGAAGTGGGTTTGTGCAGGGCACCACAGAAAAGGACAGAGAAAGTGATAGAGAAGGAACATTAGCGGAGCTTCAGAGGGACATTACTCACTGCGAGGACCACCTGGTCCACTACTCTGACTGAAAGAACTGCATTACCCTGTAAATCTGCAGATTACTGGAGTAAAGTACCCGTTCAGAGTGAGCAACGTGTCTGTGTTCCTTACGGATGAACTGTGATTTTGTCACGCTTCCGGGGGAAGGCGCCCTAGAGTGGAACAGAGCACAAGGAAAGCCTGACCAACAGTCAGCAAGGCAGAAGCAAACTGACTTAATAATCAGGCACCTCCCATCAGAGGAGGTATACCATGGGAAAAGCAGCTATTGGTCAAGGGGAGTGTCAGGTTGGACCATGCCGGCCCCTAGAGTCACAAGGAAGGAGTGCACCTAGGGCGCCGCTGATTGGTCACATGAATACGACCATAGTAATGTGCTCATGTGCGAACCCGGTGGTCAGCTGACAGGAAGGGAGCATGGCGACGGCTCCGAGACACAGCACACCTGGATGCCGGACGCCCGGTCAGCAGAGGAGCAGGAGATGCCGACCCGGAGAGGTGAGCTGGGAAGCAGTGCCAGAGGGCCTAACAGATTTACCTGCTATGCACCACATTGCAGAAGCTGCACAGTCCCAGTCCAACAGTGCTGCCTTATTCCACCATCATATCCCTACAGCCCCGGGGATCCCGCTCCACCTGTAGGGAGCCACAATACCTTGCTGCCGCTCATCACCCCGGAGGTCCCCGCAGCGCCAGTGCCATCACCGGATCTACAGGTGGCATCACGATTGACTTTACTTTATTATTTTCCCCTTTTTATTGTCTGCGCAAGGGCACGGACTCGGGCACCGACCACCTGTGACATCCCCGTACCAGTACGCCCGAGATCCGAGTACCCAAGCCCTTGGCATGAGACAGTGTAGGGTCTATAATACTATGCAAGGGCTATTTAGAGGTCTATTGTACTGTGCGGAGGGCTATTGGAGGCCATTATACTGTTTGGAGGGCTAGTGGGGGCTATTATACAGTGCGAAGAGGTGTAGGAGTCATTATACTGTGTGTTGGCCCATTATACTACATGGAGGGCTGTGTGTGGGGTCACAGTTGGGGATTATACTGTGTTGGGGGTCTCTATTCATTGCCGGGGTAGTTGAGGTACTGTGGAGAAATTCACTGTAGGGGATCATTCAGTGTTTGGTGGGCACTTTTGTTGGCATCATACCTTTTGGGTACAATAAAAGGGAATCTAGGGGTTTCAGTAGAAGGAAAATCACTTTGTAGGGGCTGCAAAGTTGTGAATTTGTTCCTATGTGACCCAGACAAATATTAATTAATTAATGTTGGGGGGGGAGGGGGCCCAATTAAAAATTCTGCCATGGCACCCTGTGATTTCTATGTGCACCCCTGATGAGATCCCAAGTCATGATGGTATAGACGAGGGGTCTCAAATACGCGGCTTCTGGGGCTTCATTATTCGGCCCTGGCACCGTGGACGCTTTTACTATTACGGCCCGTTCCAGGGACCGCCACGGTCCGCATTTCCTATGTACTTCCGATGCAGCACAGAGACAAGTACTCTCTGGCTCAACTACATAAATGGCAGCAGCCGACCAATCAGATGACAGCAGCTGATGTCGACGTGTGACGTCAGCTGCGGGTCTCTGAATGGCTGGCTGATGCCATTGAGATTGTAGCTGAGCTAGAGAACTTGTCACTGTGCGGTGTCGGGAGTATATAGGGAGCGTGGACTGAAATCATTAAGGCGTCCACGGTGCTTCAGGCCGCAGAAAGGATGACTCCAAAGGAACGGAGGACAGGTGAGAAAAATGTGTGTGTACAGGTGAGAAAAATCTGTGTGTGTGCCTGTGGCAACCTTACTAAAAGAAGGGGATCAGAATGGGGGCATGACTTCAAGATGGAGCCATTACTGCTACAAGGGGATCAGAATGGGGGCATTACTACAAGATGGGACATTACTGCTACAAGGGGATCAGAATGGGGGCATTACTACAAGATGGGACATTACTGCTACAAGGGGATCAGAATGGGGGCACTACTACAAGTTGGGGCAATTACTACAAGAGGCCCAGGATGGGGACATTACTACAAGAAGGAGGGACCAGTATGGGACATTACTACAAGATGGGGATCAGGATGGAGCTTTACTACAAGAAGATGACCAGGTTGGGACATTACTACAAGTAGTGGACCAGGATTGGGCATTACTACAATGAGTGGACCAGAATCAGGACATTACTACAAGAAAGAGACCAGGACAGGGACATTACTACAAGAATGGGACATTACTACAAGAAAGGGACCAAGATGGGGGCATTACTACAAGATGGGCCATTACTTCTACAAGGGGATCAGAATGGTATTGCTACAAGATGGGGCCATTACTGCTACAAGGGGATCAGAATGGGGGCACTACTTCAAGTTGGGGCCATTACAACAAGAGGACCAGGATGGGGCCATTACAACAAGAGGACCAGGATGGGGACATTACTACAAGAGGACCAGGATGGGGACATTACTACAAGAAGGGGGGACCAGGATGGGATATTACTATAAGAAGGGGACCAGGATTGGGTATTACTACAAGAAGAGGACCAGGATGGGGCATTACTACAAGGGTGGACTAGAATTGGGACATTACTACAAGAAAGGAATCAGGATAGGGACATTACTACAAGAAGGGGACCAGGATGGAGGTATTACTACAAGATGGGCCATTACTGCTACAAGGGGATCAGAATTGGGACATTACTACAAGAAAGGGACCAGGATAGGGACATTACTATAAGAAGGGGACATTACTACAAGAAGGGGACCAGGATGGGGGTATTACTACAAGATGGGCCATTACTGCTACAAGGGGATCAGAATGGAGGCATTACTACAAGATGGGGTCATTTTACAAGAGGACTAGGATTGGGACATTACTACAAGAAGAAGGGTACCAGGATGGGACATTTCTACAAGAAGAGGACCAGGATGGGAACATTACTACAAGATGGGGATCAGGAAGGAGCTTTAGAAGAAGACCAGGTTGGGACATTACTACATGAAGGGGACCAGGATGGGGCATTATGACAAGATGGGGACCAGGATGGGGCATTACTACATGAAGGGGACCAGGATGGGGCATTACTACATGAAGGGGACCAGGATGGGGCATTACTACATGAAGGGGACCAGGATGGGGCATTACTACATGAAGGGGACCAGGATGGGGAGATTAGAACAAGAAGGAGAGGATCAGGGTGGGACATTACTACAAGATGGGGTGATTACTGCTACAAGGGGATCAGAATGGGGCATTATATATGGTATTACTAAAAATGTTAGTCCTTCAAACAATGCGGCCCTCAAATTCAACATTTGTCTATGTGCGGCCCACATACCCAGCCAAGGTGGCGCCCCTGATATAGACATTTAGTGTATAGTGACTGGAGGAAGTGATGAGCGGTTCCCATACACAGAGGGGGCTCTGTGACAATGTGTCAGCCCTGCTGTCAGGTTACCTAGGAAACCACTGAGTAGAGGAAGGGGCACAATGCCCTGCAGGGTCCCCTCTTAAATAATGATTGTGGATTTGGGCTGGGCATCTCAGCCAGGAAAGAGGTTCTGCAGCAGCTGCGGCTCATGATGCCGGTTACAGAGGCTATAGCTGTAATAATGGATGGAGCTATTCTAGGCTGTAAATGACAGAATCACATCAGTGAAGAGGAGGTGCAGCAGCTCAGCCTGGGTGATGAATAAGGGGAGGTTAATGAGCCGCTGCACCTGCTCCAGGCTCCCCCCTCCTCCTCCTCCTCCTCCTCCTCCTCTCTCTGCTGCTGCTGCTGATGGATTTTGCGTCGGCGGATAAATAATCCTCAGAGCCGGAGCTTAAAGAAGCGGCACCGCCGGGGACCGGAGCACCGAGCACACACCGGGAGGACCCCCGGGCACCGGCGCCGAGGAGGACGGCGGCTCAGGGCCGGAGCATCGGGACAAGCCGTCACAGGAGGCGGAGACGCCGGGGAGGGGGCAGCGACCATGGACCCACCGCCAGGACAGTGCTGAGAACAGGCACCCGAGGACTGAGGGCTGTGCGGGGACTGTGCAGGGACTGGGTCTGTGAAGGGATCTGTGCAGGGCTGGGACAGTGAGGATCTGTGCAGGGGCTGGGGGTCGGGTCTGTGAAGGGATCTGTGCAGGGGCTGGGGGTCTGTGAAGGGATCTGTGCAGGGGCTGGGGTCTGTGAAGGGATCTGTGCAGGGGCTGGGGGTCTGTGAAGGGATCTGTGCAGGGGCTGGGGTCTGTGCAAGGGCTGGGAGACAGTGAAGGGGTCTGTGCAGGCTGGGGGTCTGTGAAGGGATCTGTGCAGGGCTGGGGTTGTGAAGGATCTGTGCAGGGGCTGGGGTCTGTGCAAGGGCTGGGAGACAGTGAAGGGGTCTGTGCAGGGCTGGGGGTCTGTGAAGGGATCTGTGCAGGGCTGGGGGTCTGTGAAGGGATCTGTGAGGGCTGGGGTCTGTGCAAGGGCTGGGAGACAGTGAAGGGGTCTGTGCAGGGGCTGGGGGTCTGTGAAGGGATCTGTGCAGGGGCTGGGGGTCTGTGCAAGGGCTGGAGACAGTGAAGGGGTCTGTGCAGGGGCTGGGGGTCTGTGAAGGGGTCTGTGAGGTGTCTGTGCAGGGGTTGAGGGACAGTGAAGGGTTCTGTGCAGGGGCTGGGGGACAGTGAAGGGATCTGTGCAGGGGCTGGGGGTCTGTGCGGGGGCTGGGGGACTGTGAAGGGGTCTGTGCAGGGGACTGGGGGTCTGTGAAGGTGTCTGTGCAGGGGTTGAGGGACAGTGAAGGGTTCTGTGCAGGGGCTGGGGGACAGTGAAGGGGTCTGTGCGGGGGCTGGGGGACTGTGAAGGGATCTGTGCAGGGGTTGGGGGTCTGTGAAGGGTCTGTGCAGGGACTGGGGGACAGTGAAGGGATCTGTGCAGGGGCTGGGGGTCTGTGAAGGGATCTGTGCAGGGGCTGGGGGTCTGTGCAAGAGCTGGGGACAGTGAAGGGGTCTGTGCAGGGACTGGGGGTCTGTGAAGGGATCTGTGCAGGGGCTGGGGTCTGTGAAGGATCTGTGCAGGGGCTGGGGGTCTGTGAAGGGATCTGTGCAGGGGCTGGGGGTCTGTGCAAGGGCTGGGAGACGTGAAGGGGTCTGTGAAGGGCTGGAGGACTGTGAAGGTGTCTGTGCAGGGGTTGGGGGACAGTGAAGGGTTCTGTGCAGGGGCTGGGGACTGTGAAGGGGTCTGTGCGGGGCTGGGGGACTGTGAAGGGGTCTGTGCAGGGGCTGGGTCTGTGCAGGGGCTGCGGGACTGTGAAGGGCTGTGCAGGGGCTGGGGAATGTGAAGGGGTTTGTGCAGGGTCTGTGGGATTGTGAAGGGTTTGTGCATGGGTGGAGTCTGTGCAGGGGCTGGGGCACAGTGAAGGGGTCTGTGCAGGGGCTGGAGGACTGTGAAGGGGTTTGTGCAGGGGCTGAAGGTCTGAGGGACTGTGCAGTGGCTAAGGGAAATGTAGGGTCTGCAGTTGAGAAGAGGTTGGGGGTGTATAGAGGAATCACTGGGCAAGGAGTGCAATCAGGGAGCATAGGAAACAGGTGGCTTGATTTGTACATGACTCAGGGCAGCATATATACTGTGGGTTATCCTAAGAAAAAGTCCCCAAATTGGGAGAGAAATAAGTGTCATCCATCAGAGCAGATATGTGACTAGGTGTTTTGGGTGACGCCAGGGTATAGGGTGGCATAATGGATAATGTATTGAGTGCTAAGATTGTTCATATGAAAGAGTCAAAGGGGTGAATAAAAACCCAGGGGGAATGACGGGGTGTCCTGCCAGACTGGGGGAAAGACATACAGGGATATGAGTGAGCGGAGCATTTGATTATGAAGTTGTACCTGTGCCCAGCCTCTGATGGGAGATGTATAGGGTACCCGGGGTGCTCACTTTCTGATAGAGGGTCAGAGTGATTTGGGTGACGATCTGTCTGTGTAAGAGGGGAAAGAGCTATGTAGCCAAATTGTGGAGTACGCTGGTCAAATGGCCAGCTTAGAGGTCTGTACTTGGCATTTTTTTTGGCTGGTGTTGCACCCTTCTTCATTAGAGGGAGGTGCAAGGAGCCTGCAGTCAGCACCAGAGAGCCGCAGACCCCAGTGTGATCCAGAAATGTAGGGACCCGCAGGCTGAATAAACAGAAAATGACTCCTCTGTGGCACCATTGAGGAGAACAATAATTCCTTGGTGGGAAGTGACGGAGCCCCAGATCGCCGGAGATAAGCAATCCCTCTTGGCAGTGGGAAGCTGCCCCCTCTGTGCTGCATCCTGCCAGCCTCCTGGTGACTATCAGTACTACATTGTCTCCTGGACAAGTCAGGGGTGAAACAACCTGACGGCTCTATCTGAGATGTGGTCCCCTCCATGACCTGGAGGAGCTCGTCTGAGTGTATACATAGGACATAAAGACAAGTGGGCACCGGATCCTGATCTGATGGGGCGCTTGAGTGGTCAATGAGGACAGAATTCACAATCTGTAGAAGGAACATTGAGGCCGGACCCCCTGTATGGATAATGTGACATTTCCTCAATGATTGTCTACTTTCGGGCAGCTGCACACTAACCTTCCAAGCGCTGGACCGTCTCCCAGGAATTAGGAGGATGAGAAAGCTAAGACGCTTCGTCCACATGGTCCTATTCTGCCCGCTTTCCAAAGGACTCCAGGTAAGTAGCCAACAAACCAGTCTATCACCTGTAACACGTCATCATCGTGCCCGTGTGTGACTTCTGATCATGTCATAATCCTCCGAACCCTTGTTACGTGACTGGTGTTACTGCCTTTACCACCTACTTGGATGGACGGTTCTGTGTGATGAGACCTATGGGGCTTTACATATCATCGGGGAATCCTTGGGCCATAACCGAGACAGTAACTGGCCCCATCCGGTAAATTTAATGACCCTCACGGGGTCTGTCGATGGCTCGGTGCCCCCCGGCCTGCTTTTATATTTATGATGCTATCCATTTTCCAGCTGGTTGTGATATTTCCCTCTGGAGTCTACAGAGCATCAGCCACCTGCTTTGGTAATAAGGGGTTAAGCGACGGAAACTGAAGTGTAGTTACATTCAATATCCTCTTCATTAATAATGAAAGAGCAAAGTTGAAGAAATCACAGGCAGATATTAATGCACTTTCGGCTCCTGGTCCCCGGAGAAGAGTTGAAGACCTTTGTTAGTTAAGATCATTGACTGTTTACTTGGCATTATGGCGTTGTAATGCCGTCCTCTCATTCTTGGTGTTTTTTTGTAGTGCCGCCTTTGTTATCTGGATCTTATATAAAGGGTTCCTTGGAGACATGTCGCCTAAATGTGCATCAGAATTGTATTCCAAGCCCTAGATCATCTGGTCACATTGTATTGTAGATGACGTCCTTGTCCATAGATAGTAAGCCGGGATCCTGGATGGTGACGGCTGATATGTCAGATATAAGAGAATCCCCATGTATATGTGCTGGGGTCTTAGAACATAGGGGGCTTTTGTTTTACTTGTCCCCATCTTCTCCTTGAACCTCATGGTATGAGAAAAGGAGACGGAGGAAAGCAGACAGACGGCAACATCCTTTCTCCCACAAAATACCGGAAAGGGGAGTGAAGGATTGTGTCCAGAAAAGAGACAGGGGGGCAGTGGCGTAACTTCAGGCCCGGGGGCCCCGTGCGAAAGGTCCAACGGGGCCCACAATTATTGCAAATCTTTAATAGTATTAGTCTTTTTCTATAGGCCAATGGGACTTTTGGGGCCCCCCTAGGCTGCTGGGCCCGGGTGCGATTGCAACCCCTGCAAGTATTGTAGTTACGCCCCTGCAGGGGGGGTATAACGTAAGTATTTCGGTTAGGCCTACTCCGTTATTGACCCTAATTCATTTTCTTGGTCATGTTCTTCTTAGTAAAGATGAGAAATAATCTAGAGTAATTACTATAGGTTGAGGGGTGGCAGGACACCTCTTGACTTCACCTATAATTGCCAGGAATGGTAATTACCTCTATATTTGCAGGGTCACTCTGTACATGAACACTTCTATCCAATACGCCTAGAAACCTAAATTAAATTTTTTGTTAATTTTTGTTCTGCTTCATTTACTCTATCCCAGTGATAAGTGTTATTAAACCTCATTACGCTTGTATTATAGTCTATTTTGTCATATATGCTAGCATATTATCTTAGCTAAATTACGTTGATACTGAACCTGCCATTTACCAAGTAGCCTAATCTCTGCCCCAACCCCCTGGCTGCTTTTTCCTACCAGAGTTGTCTGGTGGTTGGGACGTTTGTCTGAGGCTACAAGCACAAAAGGTTTATCTCGGATAGACTAGGCACAAAAAGCAACGTTGGGCAGAACCCCAAGAGACCCTGACACCCCTTAACCAATATACAGGGTGCAGGAAATTGCTGCCTATGAATGGCCTGCAGTCCAGAAATAGGAAAGTCGCCAAGTAGGGTCAAAGCCGAGAGGTCAGAAAAAGGACAAAATCGGGATCAGATAGCTTAGTCAAGGGAGCTGGGTCAAAACCAAGATGGCAGCAAGGTACAAAATCGCGAGGCAGGAAGAAAGTCGAAAACACAGGCTGAGGAGGAACACACAATAATACAAGATAGGAGACAAGCCAGGGAAGCCTAAAGCTATTTCTAGCAGCTTGCAGTGGAAAGCTGAAGGTATTAGTAGGCAGTGGTGTTTTCCAATAGGCTGAAGCTTAGGAGTTAATTTGTTTGGATGTGTGTGTGTGTGTGCTATCCAGCTAATCTGTCAGGGTACCTTTACACGCCGCTACTGGCGGGTGGATACAACCAGCTACTTCACGTGCACGAGCACGCACAAACGGTTACAAACGGTAATCGCACCACCTTTACACGCCGCCACAAGGTGCGCTACAGTAGGTTACAGCTATCTCTAGATACACCGCCGGGTGTCTCAAGTCACCTTCTGTAGCTCACCTTACCTCATTTACACACCACTACAACAAGCTAATATGGGCGGACCTGGTGCAGCAGGGACAACACATAGGCGTGCCACAATTGTGGATTACGAGACGTCCGTACGCTGATAGGACAAAGCACGAACATCATGATTGGCCAGGCAGCGCAGGAGGCTGATTAATACATGACGCTCGAGCAATTGTGTAGTGTGACTGGTCAGCTCCTTAAATATGCCTCCCTATGCAGCGACTACCAATCGTAATGCAGAAGCTCCCTCCAATCATCACTGATGGGGCGCGGTAACCCGGAGCCTGTGTCACGCCCCAGCTACATACCAGGTACATAGCCTGGTGTCGAAACAACCCTTCTGTTCCTTCCTTACACGCCGATACAGGTCGCTACAATCGGCTGTGTAGTCACCTGTTTCAGGGCAGTGCTCGGAAACAGGTGCATCTACTGCCGGGTGCCTACTACCGTCTTCACACGCCGCTACTACGGGGTACATTGCCGATGCAAGCTACATTTGTAGCCTGTAGCTGGTTGTATCCACCTGCCAGTAGCGGCGTGTAAAGGGACCCTTAGACTGTGAAGCACTGCAGGTCCCAGCAAATCTAACCTCAGTGGATGGACAAAGCCTACCGCTCATCAGAGATTCTGGCTCTGACCTGTTCAGCACCAGCTACAGGGTGAATACAGCGGTGTCTGGTGACAGAAGCAGATGTCGATGGGGCCGACTAGTGGGGATGTGATAGTGGTGCCCAAAAGTGTAAGATTATTGGGAATCCATCTAATGTCTGGATGGGGCATATTCACTCAGCTTCTATGACTGAGTTTTGTTTTTGCAGGATAAGTATAGATTGTAACAAGCTCCATTCAGATGAGGCGTAGTTTAGGAGGTTCCTTCATCGTTCCCAAACACATAAACTGCGCACCTCCGAGGTGCAATGAACGATTCTGAAATGGGCAATCTTATAGAAATACCTCTGAGGTCACACGTTTATCCCCCACTGGTCAGCGTCATCTTAGACTGGTGACCAGATGAGTTTAGCCAAAAGGACAGAGATTAGGGATCTTTAGTCCTTCTATGGACAAAACAGGGGAGAAGCTCCTTACTGCAGACAGTTGTCTAACAGATAGGCCGGCGCAGGATAATTAGGGTAAGTTCACATTACCCGGCGTGTTGGTCGGCGGCGGCTGGGCGGGACCCGCCAGGAAGCTCCGGCGCCGTCCACCGGCTTCCTGGCGGGTATGTGCGGGCGGTATCCGGCGGCTGCCCAGCGGGTTCTCGGCGGCGATTCTGCAGCGGCTGGAAGCAGCACATGATTCTGCTTGCAGCCGCTGCAGAACCGGCCGGTTTTTAGAACTTGGTCATTCTTTGCTAACCCGCTGGGAAACCTGCGGGTTAGCAACGGATGACGCTGGGTAACCGCCGGTATGTGCACAGCCTTGGGCGGGTTACATTAGTTTCAATGTTAATCCAAACGCCGGTTTGGATTAACATTAATTTAAATAAAACTAATGTATGCAAAACGGCGGTTTACACAGGTAAACCGCCGAAAACCCGCCCAGTGCGCACATACCCTTAAGAGGAGGATGGGGAGCAGGACTGAGTTCCTGATTACAGAGATCATTTCTCACATCTGTCTGCAATAAATCAGATTTTAATCCAGAAAAGTTGGATTTGTGAAATCTGTTTGGTATTGTATATGTCATGCGAGTATGATTTTATTTTTTTTCCCCCTAGCATCCCAATGACGTCTGAATGCCATACGTTTTTATTATCAGTGGCTATTATTCTACAATCATTTACAGAACCATTTACAGTTTTCCATGGTACAGAATAGTAATGTATCTGTAAAAATCAGACGGAATACAGATGGTCCATGTGACGTCCATGTTATTTCTCGCACCCATTGACTTGCATTGTTGAGTCTCCTCCAATTTAAGGTACTGTCACACGCGGCAATATTGCGCATGTGACGGTACCTTAACACTACCATACGCAGCATGCTGCAATTTGTACTTTGTTCATATTTATACGCAGATGTGAGTGAACCATATATATAGTTCTTTATTTATATATTTCTCCATTTTAATGGTAATATTGGACAAGAAGACCCCCAATAAAGGAAGTGCTGGGATCCCTTTTCTGCATTCCTTTAAGTAATATATAACCTGTTCCTAAATATCACCTCTAGTCTCCCAGGGCTGATTTTTTTTTCTGTTGTCAGGGTTTTATCTGACCACGATCGAGTAAATGTCAGACTGTGAGGTCCAAATGTCAGATTGTTGGCCTACTGTGCCCGGCGGGAGTAGTGTTCTGTGTCGTACTCGTAAAAGCAACTCTCCACAATTAACTAATGGCTTGCTGTATTTTGCCAGCATAGCGGCTTCTTTAAAGAGGTTGTCCTAATTATGTAAAATTCTGCACATAGGCAGCAGCCCTAATGGCGGGTTTACACGTTGCGATATCGTAGTACGATTTCAATGAAAAGTCACGTGGTTCAATCGTTGGAGCCGATATCGTTCCTGCGTTGTATGGTGTGAACGTCCAATACGATGCAGGAACGATGTCAATGCGATATCGGGGCTTGAATGAGCGTGCTATTCAATGCCCTGATATTGAAGGGAGATTGGAGCCGGATCGTGCTGTGTAAACGCCCAACTACGATGCGATTTGAAACGTCACCCATTCACTCCCATGTTAAATGTTCGATCCTGGGTTGAGGGGCGTAGACCTCGCACGGACGTTGTATTCCGATATCGCAGCGTGTAAACATCCAATGCGATGCGGGAGAAACGTGCACTAAATGCACGCTCCCGCGCCATTGAGTTGCGATATCGCAACGATATTGAAGCGTGTAAACCCACCATTACATAATGAAATAATACGTACCCTCCGTTCCAACTCTGTGTCTCACTGCTCTTGTGAGGATATGATCTACAATGGCTGCACAGATCACTGCAGAGTCGCAGGCCTCGATAGTTTTGTGCCATATGTTGTTGGTCCATATTGCCCTCGTCACTTCTGCAGACAGTCGCTGGAGCTGTGTTCTTAGGCCATGTATGGTTGGACTGTATTGCCCTCTACACTTCTGCAGACAGTCGCTGGCCTCACGGTCTTAGGCCATCCGTGTGTGGCCTGTATTCCCCTTGTCACTCTGCAGATGTTCACTGGCCTCAATGGTCTTGGGCCATGTGTGGTTGACCCACATTTTTCTTGTCACGTCTTCAGACAGTCACTGGCCCCAGCAATCTTAGGCCATGTGTGGTTGGCCCGTATTGCCCTTTTCATTTTTGCCGTCACTGGCCTCCAGTCTACGGTGTGATTGGCCTGTATTGCCCTTATCCCTTCTGCAGACGGTCGCTGGCCTCGCCGGTCTTGGGCCATATGAAGTTGGCCAACATTCACCTCTCATCACTTCTGCAGACAGTTACGGGCCTCGGCAGTCTTTGAGACATGTGTAGTTGGCTTCTATTCCCCTCTAGTCATTTCTGCATACAGTCACTGGCCTAGGCGATCTTGGGCCATGTGTAGTTGGCCCGCATTCCCCTTTCATCACTTCTGCAGACAGTTAGTGGCCTCGGCAGTCTTTGAGACATGTGTAATTAGCCTGTATTCCCCTCTAGTCATTTCTGCATACAGTCACTGGCCTAGGCGATCTTGGGCCATGTGTAGTTGGCCCGCATTCCCCTTTCATCACTTCTGCAGACAGTTACTGGCCTCGGCAGTCTATGAGACATGTGTAATTAGCCTGTATTCCCCTCTAGTCATTTCTGCAGACAGTCGCTGGTCTCAGCGGTCTTGGGCCATATCTGGGTGGTTTCTATCACTCAGGTATTTCTTTTACTTTTCTCTGCACCACATTCTAGCTATTCCAGTGGAGGGTTGAGCTTGATGGACGTGTGCCTAATTTCATCCATTGTATCTGTGAATATATGTATACAGCAGGGTTATTATTAGCCTCCCATCTGCAGCCACCTACACACTATGGGACAATCATTGCAGGACTGAAGTGCTTCATAGAGGGAATAGGATCTGGGTTGCATTTTGCTGTTCTTACAAGGAGCTCTTATATGCGATGGTCTTGGATTTCGATATTGTGCAGATGGTCGCAGCGGGCGATGTATTAATGCCTTTACAAAATGTATGAAGCCTCTTGTTATCTGAACAAGGGTTAAACGGCGGCTCAATGTGGTTGTGCCAGCAGCAAACGAACCTACCATGTATCAAGTTTCTTATCGGCTTGTCATCTTCTGAAAGGGTATCCACCAACAGCGGGGTCAAGCGACACATAAAACAAGTCACTCGGCAGCTCCACGGTGCTGTATCAGGAAGCCACTAACACCTGGGTTGGGTTACCCGTTGCCTTTTTTGTCTTGGTAAATGCGATAGTCATAGGAGTGACCCTGAATGAACGCATTGCTGGTCCACGGGGGGTGATGGCGGATGCTTTATGGTCTATTGATCAATGCACTGCCTATCTGCGACACTAAACTCCTATCACTGTAATGTGTATGAGCCTCTGCTGTACCTGTGTTATTGATGCGGGGCAATCATTATATTTTGTTAGAGCAAATTGTTACTATGTGATTGCTCTGCTAATATACGGTTGAGCCTGAGGGATCAGTGTGCTGACGGATGTCCCCTTCTAAAGATTATTGCTCCAAAGTTTCAGGGAGGCTAAAAAAGTGAGCTTTTATTCCTCCTCCCTCGACTCAGCACTTTTTCTTGACACTTCTTGGTCTTTGTTGGTGTTTTGCAGCGGTGTCGTTACATCAGCAGCACTCCAGCCAACCGCACATTGTCAGGACAATGATTGCCTGCAGCTCTGTCAGAGTGACGTCCACGCTGTAACTCTGTTAATGTGACGTCCACGCTGCAGCTCCGGTCAAGGACGTCCGCGCTGCAGCTCCGGTCAAGGGAGTCGCGCCGCAGCTCGTCAACGGGCGTCGCGCCGAAGCTCGGTCAACGGGACGTCCGCGCGCAGCTCCGGTCAATGGGACGTCCGCGCCGCAGCTCCGGTCAACGGGACGTCCGCGCGCAGCTCCGGTCAACGGGACGTCCGCGCTGCAGCTCCGGTTCAACGGGACGTCCGCGCAGCAGCTCCGGTCAACGGGATGTCCGCGCTGCAGCTGGTCAACGGGCGTCCGCGCTGCAGCTCGTCAACGGGACGTCGCGCTGCAGCTCGGTTGACAGACACCTGAGCAGCGGTGAGACGCAGCACTGGAAGAGATGAGAGTAAAGGCTCATGTTTATTTTTTTTTTTATTATTATTTTTCATTTTCCCAAACCTTTGGGGCATCGTCTTTTGTTTTTTTTTTTAATTGGGACAACTCCTTTTAAAGAAGGTGGTTTTGCAACATTTTCTAGAAAACCATGGTAGTTTTTTTTGTAAAAAGAAAAAACAAAACAAAAAATAAACGCTGCAGTAATGTGTTTGCTAAAGTTAATAGAATATTATTAAATTAAAATAAAAATACCACTGCGGGACCAGATGCCATTGGATGATGAGTTCAGTGGTAAATTGTACTAGATAAGGCTTAGGCTGGTGTCACGCTATTGTTTTTTGGGATGCAGGTTTTACCCCTGCAATTGCAAAATGTGATACAACTGTTACACCCGCGTCAGTATTTATCACTTATCACTCTCTCTCGGATCAGTGATAATACCGTGCAGTAGCGTCCGGTTGATTTATCCTTTTTTCCTCTAGTGGGTTTCTCATTTCAACTTGGTTCTGGGCATGCTCGGCCCTCAAACCCGAATCCAGCGGGATCCAAATAACGCCGTATCCGGGTTCCATTGATCCCGCTTTCAAATTGAACCCATAGTACCCCGAATCCGATTTTGGTCTCTGCAAAAACCGTAGACACCCGGATCAGGAGGGACCGTACAGAACTGGATGCCCCACAAGTTCCTGCGGCCCCATTATAAGTCAATGTGGTCGAAAACGAATGTGGATGCAACCAGTTTCATCTCGATTCAGACGGATACCGAAAAACTGTAGTGTGAACCAGCCTAGGTTCACTTGTCCAGTAATCATGTGTTAGATCGGATCCAGCAGCGATCTGTTGGCAAAAAGTAGTGCAACTGAACCTTATTTTTGTCTGTTTTGAAAATATTAATTTTTGTAGGATCTGGTATTTTTAACATTGGAGTCTATGGAGAACGGATCCTTTAATTGATCGTATTCATCTTCCATTTAGAACTGATCTAGTGAGCAAAAAAAACCAGATCCTTTACACATAATTTATCAGACCCGTTTTCCATAGACTTCAATGTTAAAAATTAACAGATTCTGCCAAAATACATTTTTTCCAAACAGACGAAAAAGTTGTGTTTTCAGAACTATTTTACCGACAGATTGCTGCCGGATCCGTTCTGACGAATGATTACTGGACATGTGAACTTAGCCTAAGCCATACAATATTTGGTTTATGACCATTGCCATTATCCTTCTTCAGGAGCAGAGCTAAACTGACCATGTGAAAGCTGTGCTGAAGAATTGACTCAATGGGGTACATGTAAACCCGCCACATGGTAGCCTTAAATCCAGAGGCCAAGATGTGACAATAGCTATCTAGAAATGTGTTTCTTTTACTACTTTTATATTGAACAATTACCCTTGAAGTTAATATAATTTCCAATCAGTTCAGAACAGAATGAATTAAAGAGAATCTGTCATGTTGTCAAATATTTACCGGTAGTTGTCTATTCATATCCAACCCTTTGGGGTTTAGTAGTCCAGTGGGCGGTCCGGCATTCACATTCATGCCCAGATTGCTGGCAGCACTGATTAGTCCCGCCCCCTGTGTTGAGGGGAGCCATAGGATCAAATACTTAATTAACCTTAAGACATAAGGGGTTGAGAGAAACGACCCATAGAGTGTATTATTTTACATTGCATAAGCTTGGTTTAGACCTAAAACATGGCTTGTATTTGCTGTTTCATCACACCATGCCCTGATATGTAAGATGGTGACTGGATCTATGACTGCACCCTGTTTCTAATAAGGAGTTCCTGGAGGAAGCGGAATTCCATAGAAGGACTGACCAGTCACAGAACTACACATGATCTGAAGATAGCTGACCAAGGCCACACCCCTGATGACATCATGGATCCGCCCATGGACTAGCCCATTATCCAACCCACTAACCAATGAATACATCTGAGTAGGGTTGGCCGAGACCCTTACTGAGTTTTTATAAGTTCATGCCTGTTCAAATAAACTTAATTTGGAGCTACATTTTAGAGCTGACCAAGGAGAGTGTACATCTGACTCTGTGTGTCTGGTGTCATACTTTCATGCTGGCACTTGATCCATATCAGGACAGGGGCAGGCAACTTATTAATATTTCAAAATATTATCCATATCACCTGGACTCCTAAGCCCAGAATGATTCTTAAAAGATTTGATTAATAATATATTACTGCGACTATATTTTTCCTGGTGATTGGGCTGAATTTTTAATCCCAGTATAATTAATATGTATCTTCAGAGTGAGTTTCTGTGCACGGCACGGGCTGAATTCTCTGCTATGTGGCATTAAACATAGAGCTAAGATTCTAAGTCAATCCTGCACCAACCATTAACCTTCTCCCTCCTGGCGGCCCCGGCCCTCCCGGGTGCAGGGAGCTGCCAGGTTTATGGAGAGTAATTCATTCTGCAGAAGTTTGTTGGTCGCATTTCAGCGGCGAGCCTGAGGATCATCATTCAGGAGCAATTCCTAGAGGATTAGGCAAATGAAAAGCTTGCTAATAAAAATGATGTCTGAGTGCCATATAGTGTATATTGATTTGCATAACACTGACACAGAATGGATTGCCTTGCAAAACGCACACAATACACATAAGAGAGGAGAGACGCCCCAGAGTATGGCCGCCGGCGCTGACAATTAAAGGTAGAGAGGGCGATGTTTGATGGTGCAAGGTAGGAAGCGCCAAGTCTTTCTTCTCCGTATCTAAACATCTTTTTTCAGAGCCCAAGAATGCCCGCGCTGTTTACATGAGCACCGACTCATCCAGTCACAGGGGGGATACAGATCATATAGGGCCCATCAGTCAACGGCAGCTAAAATAAAGCTCTATCTGCAGAGGCAGCCATTTTCTGGATCTTCATCATGATTCATGAGCCGCTATTAATTAGCTGGCTGGATGTTGCATCAGTGTGGCAGTTAAAGAGAAGTCTGCATAATATTATTTATTTTTTTCTTTTTTTGATAATTGCGCAGTGTGCTAAATCAGAGATTGTGAATAGAGCGATTTGTATAAAGTGGATAAAATACGACTCGGATACAAGCACTGAAAATGTCCCCACAAGTGCAACCATTCATAGGGCTTCTGCTTGCTCTGCGGCACGACTCCACCTCGCCCGCGGCGTCGTTACCTGTACAGAGCATGTTCTGCTGCGCTCCATTGTGAGACATGTAGAGCTTGCACCAGCATGCAATGCTGCAGAGTAATCTATGGCATATAAACTACCAGAATTGCAGCTCTAGATGTGACCGGAGTATGAGGAGCTGGCTACAACCCTACACGATATAGAATTGTTCCATCTTGGTGCAGACGTTTCTGTAAATCAGACCAGTGTAATGAATGTTGTGATTTGGCCCATGCAGGTAATTAGTGGTCGGTGCTAGTGAACGAGGTCTTTTAGTCCAACAATCCTGAGATCCAAAGCTGTCTATACACAAGAGATAAAGGAAAGGTCTTATTTTGGCCAACTATCGTATGAAAGAATTGACTGATGGCAGCCACACATCTATGTTGCTTCTGCCGTCATCTTGAGATATATTTTCTAGGATTTTTGGGGTCTGTGATGACTCAATGTCCATAAAGAGACCCTGGTAACTAGTGTGTGTGTGTGTGTGTGTGAGGGGGGGTGTGCTGTCGGTGCCTTGGTTGGGAAGGGGGGGTGCTGTCAGCTTTCAGCCCCGCCGCCCCTGCAGCCTTGGTCGAGGAGCATGGGGTGGGGCTTAGGGGCCGCCGCCGCCCCCCTCTGGGTGGTGCCCGGGGCAAAGGATCTGGCTGCACCGCCCTAGATACGCCCCTGCCGGTATCCCTTTTGTCTGATTGTTTGTGGAATGCCTGCTGATTGTGGATTGCATCAACCCACTGCGATGTATTAGACTACATAATGTAGAGGACAATTTTATGCAGTCGGATTGAACTAGTGAACAATGAGGGGACAGCCATGATGATCTCCCTAAAATCCTGTGGGGTGCATTGCCCTGAAACAGGAGCTGAGGGATATGAATTCTCCAGGGCTTCAGCCTAAGGGGCATGGTTACAGCTGGTGGGTTACAGAACTGTTCAACACTGAGCTCATAAATTGGTTTGGAGAACCCATGTTGGGACACTATGGTCACCTGGTCAAATAATTTGCTGTGCTGTTAGCTTCCTAAGAATGCCGCTACTTCCTCTCATTGGGTACCCACCAAAATTGGGGTGCTGCTGGCTGAGATAGCTGGTCCTTGATCCTCCAAAAGATTTTGATCCCTGGCAAACCAGTGGAAGGATGAGGCTCTGTCAGTTGCACCATCTTGTGTCCTTGCTGGGAATGTACTATATGCTGTTGACTGTTGGTGACCCAATGAAGTCATACCGGAGCGTAGTGCCGTCACCCTGTGTTGTGTGAGTAGTGTTCTGCTCCCGGGAAAGGAGTACGGGCGGTCAGTGGGATGAGGTCGGTCTTTCTAAAGGAAAGAGCACATCCTTTGGCCCTTGTGTCTCCACAGTGCCAACCTTACAATTTTGGACAGTCTTGAGTGTTAACCTCTGCCTGTAAGTGACCCGCAGTGATTTTGTTTCAATTATTCCTATATTCATGGGCCCTGCTCCTGCATCGTCTCAAGTCACTCCTGCAAAAGAGTCTTCATCATTACCCTGAGTGCTCAGCATGGTGAACTTAAATTGGATATAATCCTGCCCAGACACGACATGCCCAGACAGAACGGTGCGATATGGGCAGAGAGGTGGAAATGAGTTCCTCGTCCGTGCTAAAGTACTTAATTACAGTGACAGAGATATGACACGGAGGAAGGGTCAGGGGAGCGTGATGTGTCACTCTGAATTCTGATACCTCGCCCACGTGTCTGGAATATTTCAGGCTTTATGGACATTTCTGAACTCTCCGCAGTGCACGGTTCGGCTCCGGGTGAGTGATAATGGTGTCAATATTCTTTAATACCATCTCTTTAGCCAAGGGTCAGTGGCTGAATAACTACGTCATTCCTCAAGAACTGACTGATTCCACAAGATTAACCCAGACGGCTGGCCGTGTCTCTTCTCCCTATGGAGACTTATTGATTTAGATTTTTTTATGTTACAGTGAAAATCTCTCCGTCGTGTCCGATTCGGGCACTCATCCAAGGAGGAAACCCAAAATGCACATTAGTTAATCAGAAGCTAATGCTGTTTTATAGCGTTGGTTATATCTGTCCATTTCCAGCCGCGGAGTCGCTACATTAGGTGAAGCCTCCTGAGCTTTGGCTATATGTTCCAGGGCAGATAGTCTTTGGTGAAAACAGGTGTACAGTATAAAAAAACATTTTGTTGTCTGCCATTGTAGAACGTCTATGCAAAGTATCCGGGCAGGCGGCCAGATCCGGAGAGTTGGAACAGATGGACGGGCTATAGACCACCCCAACTTTGCAGTCTCTCCGGTAACAGATTACCACAGACCCTATGGGCGGCATATATTTAGCCCAATAAGTCTTCTTAACTGCAGCTTACAAGCCTCCCTGGTAGCTGATAAAGAGCCAGACAAGCTGTATGATTCATCTGTACCAAGGATTTCATATAAAAATGTAGAGAAGGCACAGAATTACAGGGCACAAAAATAACACATTCTTGTCTTGTGTTGAAGGTCTGAGCAAAAGAAGGACAAATATAGGAAATCTGTCAGGATCACTGAGACTCACCAGGCTACCATATTAATGAAATTACCCAGAAGATGCCCACTATATCCTGTGTGTGTTTTATATCCCATAAGAACATAACCTAATTCCACCATCGTGCTTATTCTTATCCGTTCATTTTCATCAGAAACTGCATTTTGGCCGGACAAGTGAAGGTAATCTGCTGGAAAATGGAGAATATACAAGACTAGTTTATACATGGTGTGCCCCCGACACCAGCAGCTCATGTGCCCCCTGACACCAGCAGCTCATGTGTGTGCTACCCTCTCCCCTGACACCGGCAGCTCATGTGCCCCCTGACACCATCAGCTCATGTGTGTGCTACCCTATCCCCTGACACTGGCAGCTCATGTGCCCCCTGACACCAGCAGCTCATGTGCCCCCTGACACCGGCAGCTCATGTGCCCCCTGACACTGGCAGCTCATGGGCCCCCTGACACTGGCAGCTCATGGGCCCCCTGACACTGGCAGCTCATGGGCCCCCTGACACTGGCAGCTCATGTGCCCCCCGACACGAACAGCTCATGTGCCCCCTGACACCGGCAGCTCATGTGCCCCCTGACACCGGCAGCTCATGTGCCCCCTGACACCGGCAGCTCATGTGCCCCCTGACACCGGCAGCTCATGTGCCCCTGACACCGGCAGCTCATGGGCCCCCTGACACCGGCAGCTCATGGGCCCCCTGACACCGGCAGCTCATGGGCCCCCTGACACCGGCAGCTCATGGGCCCCCCGACACCAACAGCTCATGTGCCCCCTGACACTGGCAGCTCATGTGCCCCCCAACACCAACAGCTCATGTGTGTGCCACCCTCCCCCCCCGACACTGGCAGCTCATGGGCCCCCCGACACCGGCGACTCATGGGCCCCCTGACACCGGCAGCTCATGGGCCCATTGACCCCTACAGCTCATGGGCCGCCCGACACTGACAGCTAATGTGTGTGCTACCCTTCCCCCGACACCTGCAGCTCATTCCGCCCTGATACCGACAACTCATGTGCTCCCTGACACCAACAGCTCATCGCCCCCCCCCCCCCCCGACACGGAAAGCTCATATGCCACCCTACCGCACCCCCCTTACGCCAGCAACTCATTCCGCCCGGATACCAGCAGCTCATGTGCTCCTGTGATTTGGGCAGCTCCTGTGCTCCGGATACAAGCAACTCGTATGTCCGCCGACACCGGCGGCTCATGTGCCCGTCAGGGCTGTGATAAGCCAAACCACAGACTCTGAAACCTCAATTTTCGTGACTCCTATTCTGACTCCACGACTCGCTCTCCTTCATGCATGGCTCATGTTTAAGTGATTCATTTATTGTAGTAAGAAAGTAACATCAGGCATTTAATCATTATTATGATGCAATAATCAAGATATTTAGATACAACATAATGATTCATAATAATATTTAGCACATTCTGCACTGAACTACTGTGCCTAATTTATTATATATTTTAGGAGCCGAAGTTGGGCCACTTTATACCAACTCCGACTCCACCAAAATGGTCTCCGACACTACGACTTGAACTCCTCAGCTCTGGTGTCCACAACACCAGCACCTCATGGGCGCCTGACATTAGCAGCTCATGGGTCCCCGATACCTGTAGCTTATGTACACCCCTTGCACCAGCAGCTTAAATGTCCCACGACATCGTCAGCTCAAGTGCCTCCGACACCGGCAGCTCATGTGCCACACAAAAGGACACCGGCACCACCAGGTCACCCTAGCTCTCAGAAGACGAGCTCTTCTACAGCAATGCTACTGAGCTCACATCTGAGGCCACTGCCACTGACAGTGATTCAGGGGCCTAGCGTCTCCTGATCTGATAACCGACATCCTATGGGGAGTTCTGAGGAGACCAGTTGTCATCATTCGCCATGTAGCATCCAGGCTCTAGAAGATAACATTCTGGAGATGGAGAAAGATGGATACAATTATATGTCACTGACTTGTTCCTTCCAGGCCTAGAAGACTTGGTACCATCCTCACACATCATGGAGGTCGTACACAATACTGAATGTAGGAGTGCTTGATGTGGGGTGTACTCATTTTTGTGAATATTGAAGAGGGGGTGTGTAGTCATTTATGCTGAACATTGTTTGCCTCTAGACCTGGGCTGTTTTGTATGTTATGTATAGCCATGTTTGTGGTCACTGCACAGTTATAGTCAATTTACTGTTCATTTTGACTACAATGTCACAAGTTAAATCGTAAAATGAACAAAGGACAAAGTCACCGCAGTAATGCTACAAGTAGCCGGAGTCTTCACTGACCAAGCGACAACCTCTATATAAATATATAAACTTTAAGTAATCACATGGTCCAATGCTTTATGTCACTGATAGTCCATTCTTGAGAGACCAGCCTGGAGTATGGACCTTGTGAAGCTATTGCTGCTGGAGATATGCTGCCAGGTGCTGTCTTTTCTGCTGCCTGCAATAATATGGAAGGATTTACTCAGGAATCTATTACCAGTGGGAGCAAAGACACGCTGAGACCAGGTTTAAAGGTGAACAAAACTGTATTCTAGAAGCCCAGAAAAGCAAGTCCAGAACTTTTGTAGTGCAGTGCAGCTTTAAGAAAGTCCTGGAGTCAAGAACAGTGCTACTGCACAAATAGACAATATTAGGAGCTGAAAGGACTAGCAGAGCACACAGGGCTTACATGACACAGAGCTGGCAGAATCAGGAACACACAGCACAGGCAGCTTGTAGCAGGAGAGTAGCTGAAAGCAGGATTGGTTGCTACAGTTCAAATTGCAGATGCTAGAAAACCTGACGCGGATTAGCAGAAAGTGAAGCAAACAGTAAAAGCAACATGGAACCTGGAATTCAAACTCAATTCGCGAGCAGGGCAGAGCAGATGGACAGTAGGGTTTATAAAGGCAGGGAAGGAGGGTCACAATTTCCATTTTGGAAAAGGGCAAAGATGCACAAAAAGGTCAATACAAAATCCAGAGTCCTGACACTTCCTTTTGGAATTTGGCAGCAGAAATTTTGTAGTGTTGTACCCTTGTTGTCTTGTCCCCTGTCTATCTTCCTTGCGTTTTATTATCCACAGTGGCAAGGCTAGCGTCCTTGCCGGCCAGTGCACTATCCAAGGTTAGTTGGTGAAGGCCAGGTACTAGGCATGTAGCGGCAGCGGGGGAAAGAACCCACTTAGGGATGACAGGGGTACACAGGCTAAGTCACAGGCTTGTGACAGGAGGTGTCCCATCCCCCCGCTCCGTATCGTCAGGGTCTCCCTTCCTTCTCCCAAATACATCTATCTGTACCTTGCGCTGCACTTCCCCTGGTCCACCGTAACACCTCAGTTGCTAGAAATAATTTCTTGTGACGACATAAGTGACCGTGCATTGGATGCACGTGATGATATGTGATGCGAAGGCTGGGCATGTGAACAAAGCCTTACAAAGGATGGGAATAAACTAGTCTGTTTCCAAAACGTGAATCGAGCTGTGTGTGGATGGAGGCACCCTCCACGTGATGTGTGTTTTGTTTCTGGAGCTTTATATTTTGTACTAAAATTAGTGACCACATCAACACCTTTCTGCTCATGTAGGCCAATCTCAGTATACGTTATTCATGATGTGATCCCAATTTTCAAGGTCGATTGTGCCTTTTATTTCCATTGGCTGAGGGACCAGACCTGCTGTTGTCATTGTCTGCACCGGTGGACCTTCCTGAGTGGCACCACTCAGAATATGGTGTGGACAACGTGCCGCCACCTTGTACCATTAGTCAATGAGTCCACATAGAGAAACCTCAGGGGCTTCCTGCAATATAAACAGCCATGTCTCCAGCTCTTCACACTGCGCTCATCTGCAATATTTCAGAGTGAATGTTAACTTTACGTAAATGCCTTTTACCGATGTTGAAAGCACAAGAGATATAAAACTGCGTTATTGTATTTCATAGACTTGTCTTCCTATTGTAAAGTTCTGGTGTAAGCACAGTCAAAGACATTTCAATCAGTTTACTAAATAGACCCCGGTGCATTGAATTCATTACTTCTGATCTGACATTTTGCCCGAGCCTTTCTCGGTGTCTGCTGTCTTCTCCTCATAAAAGGGTCCCCGGCATATTTACACACTAATAATGTATTAATGGGGCTCCATTTTTTTCAGTTGCCTTCTTGTCTCCCAAAGGTTCTTGAGAAGGTTAAGCAGCAAACCCCCACCATCTGCTCGGCTGTCAGGTCTACCTGGATGATTTGCTGTGGGACCTGCTGGTGTTGCTCCAACACTCCAGAGCGATAACAGACAGGTACTGCAAGGTCGTCCTATCCCTGAGCCGATAAAATGAGCCTCACTGAACGGTAAATGCTGAACACTGGATTTAACTTTCGCTCCTACTGTGAATTGCCAATTCTCTCTCCTGACTCCCACGCTGCCTCCAGGCATGACTGGGCCACTGGATTGTCATACAGT
This sequence comes from Allobates femoralis, assembly GCA_033576535.1. Classification (NCBI taxonomy): domain Eukaryota; kingdom Metazoa; phylum Chordata; class Amphibia; order Anura; family Aromobatidae; genus Allobates; species Allobates femoralis. The sequence goes on along the minus strand of JARQOC010000008.1, from coordinate 33,664,806 downwards.
GGCAAAGGAGAAATGCTGTGATTTGGCAAATTAGGGTTTATTAAATACGGAATACATTGGTAGACGGCGAAGTACCATACAGAGCACGGGGTCATTGGTAGATGGCGAAGTACCATACAGAGCACGGGGTCATTGGTAGACAGCAAAGTACCATACAGAGCATGGGGTCATTGGTAGACAGCAAAGTACCATACAGAGCACGGGGTCATTGGTAGACGGCGAAGTACCATACAGAGCACAGGGTCATTGGTAGACGGCGAAGTACCATACAGAGGACTGAGTCATTGGTAGACAGCAAAGTACCATACAGAGGACTGAGTCATTGGTTGACAGCAAAGTACCATACAGAGGACTGAGTCATTGGTTGACAGCAAAGTACCATACAGAGCACGGGGTCATTGGTAGACAGCAAAGTACCATACAGAGCACGGGGTCATTGGTAGAGGGCGAAGTACCGTACAGAGCACGGGGTCATTGGTAGACGGCGAAGTACCGTACAGAGCACGGGGTCATTGGTAGACGGCGAAGTACTGTACAGAGCACGGGGTCATTGGTAGACGGCGAAGTACCGTACAGAGCACGGGGTCATTGGTAGACGGCAAAGTACCGTACAGAGCACGGGGTCATTGGTAGACGGCAAAGTACCGTACAGAGCACGGGGTCATTGGGAGACGGCGAAGTACCGTACAGAGCACGGGGTCATTGGTAGAGGGCGAAGTACCATACAGAGCACGGGGTCATTGGTAGACGGCGAAGTACCGTACAGAGCACGGGGTCATTGGGAGACGGCGAAGTACCGTACAGAGCACGGGGTTATTGGGAGACGGCGAAGTACCGTACAGAGCACGGGGTCATTGGGAGACGGCGAAGTACCATACAGAGCACGGGGTCAGGTCCTTTGATAGAAGAAGAATCGGTGGTTAGCGCTGTTGCTTTGCAGTATTGGGGGCCTGGATTTGAACCCCACCAAGGACAACATCTGCAAGGATCTGATATCTGCAAGGATATGATCTCTTTGTGTGAGAGGCTTTCCAGCTCAAGTACACCCCAACATATTTTGCAGAAAACCTATAGTGTTCTTTCAGAATCCACATTTTCTATGGAATCCATTACTACACAATGCTCCCAAAAATATGATCCATTGATTGAAAACAAGATTTAATATTTTGGACATTAAAAAAGTAAATTTTCCAAACAAATTCAATCAAGCCCATGTTGCTGAGGGGCTTGTGTCAGAGGGGTACATGGGCTGCCGGTGTCGAGAAGGGGGGGGGTACATGACCTGCTGGTCTTGGGCATTGCATGAGCTGTTTGTGTCGGGGGTACATGTGAACGAGAGGATCACAAAGTCACAGATGTGCTGCTCTGTAGTGACAGAGAAGATGCCGCCATCACTCCAAACCTTGGTTAAGCTCTTCTCCAACATGCGAATGATATAGAATTCACATCCATTGCATTTCTCAAGGAGAACAGAGTGAAAGTGATTCAGTTTGCGAGTGTCTCCTGATCTGAACCCAATCAAACATGGTGATAGCGGTGGTGTGAACTTGCTGAAAGTGCACCTCTGCAGGAGGGGAGTATACAATGTTTTTATTGTAATTTGGGTCCTGACTGATAAAGCTGGGGTGCTCCAGTAGTGGACATCTGCCATAATGAAGTCTTGTCATAAGGTACGGTAGCTAGCTTTCACTCTTATATTATTCCCGCGGTGTCCTCCAACGTTCCGTTTCAGATTTAGTTAATGCAGAATGCAAATTTTCATGTTCTTTACAAGGGGGTGTGGCTCACAGGGTTCCCAGGGGGGTGGCGGTCCTTCGACTGTTCCTTGATCCGTCCTCTTTTGAGCTTTTATAAGCCATGATGCCATAAACATGACGCGGATAGCGTAACGATACATAAGATGTAATTCAGATGATGTTCCAGCAGGATCAGCTGTGCTGGGAGTCATTGCCGCCATTGTGTAATATGACATAGCTCAGCGTCTCTTTGTGACATTAATCTGGTTTCGATCTCATCTTTATGGAAGGAGCGCTCCCTACATGTTATCTATCATGATGTCTGTACCCGCAGCCTACACACTTCATCATCATGGACTCGGTTTGTCCTGTTCCTGTCACTTTGCATCCAGGTGGTTGGTTTGATTTGCTTTTCTTGTAGGATTAACCCTTTACAGAATTCTACAAGCCTTCTGTACTTTGCGTGGGAGAAAATTGACCTCTGCACTGAGCCCAGTATGAGGGACACAGATGGATGACACATCTCACAAAGTGTTACAATATGTAATCTACATAGGGTATAATGTGCAACATTAATAGCGACAAGCGTAGATGGAATGAAGGACTTATTACGGAGTGTCAAGATGGAAGCTCAAACATGAGCCTCAACTCAAAAAGACGAAGACAGATATTGACTACTGCCAGGTACAACTTGGGACACATTTGAGATGGACGGCGACAAACGGCAAGTTGTAAATGATTTCAACCTCCTCGGATAAATGGTCACTCAAGATGCAGCGACAACACCAGAAGTCAATAGGACAATAGATATGGGGGAATCAACAATGATTCAAGATTCAAAGATACTTTATTGGCAGGACCAAATACACCTCAGTTTTGCCAAAGCAATTGTATAAAGGGAATAGGGATAGGGACTGTGGGGATGTTGGGTAGGAGCTGTAGGGAAGGTGGATGGGGCGGATCCAGGATGGATGTGGCTGGAGGTGATCAGTCCATGGGGCTATAGTCTGGATAGGGAAGTGGATGGGGGCAGATCCAATGTGGAGGCTATAGTCCATGGCATCATAGCTCTTTTTCTCGCAGTCTGACATTTCGCTCACATACCGCGCTGCTATCTCCACTGCTCTCTCTTCTTCCCAGCAGGATAGATGTTTTTTCTTCCTCCTTCATGGTGATGAAATCTGGGAAGAGATGTGAGAGTCTCCTGAAGTGAGTGTCCCTCACTGCTGAGTATTTGGAGCAGTGTAGCAGGAAGTGGGTTTCGTCCTCTATGGCCTCCTGGTCACAGTGTTGGCACAGTCTTTCCTCCTGGGCTTGTAGCTCTGCCTGTGTCGGCCGGACTCGATGGCCAGACTGTGGGCACTGAGTCTATATCGGCTCAGGATCTTGCGGTCTCTGGGATCCGGGAGTTTCTCCAGATATGGGGCTAGTTTGTAGTCTCTCTGATGTCACTGGCCAAGGTCTTCAAATCAAGGAACATTTCACTGATGACGAAGACACGGCTCATACATAGTCTGGTCTATTCTGTAGAACATATTGAAGTGAAACCTGGACGATAAAGAAACAAGACAGAAGAAGAAAACTCAATTGCTGGAGAAGGATGTTATCATTACCATGGATGGCATAAGAACAAACAAAGCAATTGTGGAACGAGTCAAGCCAAACATGTCACTGAAAGGAAGAATCACCAATCTACGACTTGTCTACACATCATATGAAGAGAGCAATCACTGGAGAAGGACATCATTGTCAGAAGAATAGAAGGAACAAGGCGAAGAGGAAGAGCATCAACCTGATGGCTTCATACAATCAAGATAACAATGGAGAAGACCCTGGTGGACCTATCTAGGCTGCACAAGATCGATATTCGTACAGGCGTGTCCATCCATCAAGCCGCCATGGATCGAGAGCAAGCTGAAGGCCATTAAATAAATAATACACATAGATGTATACTGATGCGGCTCTGACGTCTGTCTCCCTTGTGACTGCGCGGACCCCTATTCTTCTATTACAAGTCTACTTCCCTACGGGCATGAAATCTCTTCTTTCTCATCCCTCTTCTATAAATTGTGAAATCATATCTTCACACCTACATGGAAAATGCTAAACAGGATGCAACAACCGTCCAGACAGCAGCGCAGCGGTCGCCGGAGATCAGGACCTCGGACAGTGATGTGTTTTCACTAATTAATGCAATGGTGACATAAGAGAATCTCGCCTGGAGAAGGACGGAGAAAAAAGAACTCTATTTCATTCTCTAATTAGTGTTCACTTGCGTTGTGTGATCTCCAGGAAACCGCTTGGAATTGTTTTTTCGCTATACTATTTTTTTATTTTTCTTAAGGCTAACACATTATATTTTACCTTTTAATTATTGTAAATCTTTCTTAAGTGTGAAGGTCATATTGACAATGATGAAAAACAACCGCCCCCCCATCCTGTGGATTGTGATTGTTCACAGACCAGGAGCATTGCTTGGTAACTACCTGGTAACAGTGACTAGAAGAGATCCAAGGGTGGAGAAGTAACTGACCACAGCAAAAAGTGAAGTCCAGCCACATTGCTGTTCACTTGGGCATTGTCCTATGGGGCCTCCCTTCAGGAAAGTGACTAATAACAGTAACCGTTACTATATGACTGGGCACCCAGCTTTTCCAAAACCTTCCATATGTAAAAAATGGAAAAATGACATATGTGACAATGTGCCAGAGTAATACCGGATATGTACAGGATAACTGATGAACATACACAGTGACTGCACCAGCAGAATAGTGAGTGCAGCTCTGGAGTATAATACAGGAGGTAACTCAGGATCAGTAATGTAATGTATGTACACAGTGACTGCACCAGCAGAATAGTGAGTACAGTTCTGGAGTATAATACAGGAGGTAACTCAGGATCAGTAATGTAATGTATGTACACAGTGACTGCACCAGCAGAATAGTGAGTGCAGCTCTGGAGTATAATACAGGAGGTAACTCAGGATCAGTAATGTAATGTATGTACACAGTGACTGCACCAGCAGAATAGTGAGTGCAGCTCTGGAGTATAATACAGGAGGTAACTCAGGATATGTAATGTATGTACACAGGGACTGCTCCTGCAGAATAGTGAGTGCAGCTCTGGAGTATAATACAGGAGGTATCTCAGGATCAGTAATGTAATGTATGTAAACAGTGACTGCACCAGCAGAATAGTGAGTGCAGCTCTGGAGTATAATACAGGAGGTAACTCAGGATCAGTAATGTATGTAAACAGTGACTGCAAAAGCAGAATAGTGAGTGCAGCTCTGGAGTATAATACAGGAGGTAACTCAGGATCAGTAATGTAATGTATGTACACAGTGCCTGCACCAGCAGAATAGTGAGTGCAGCTCTGGAGTATAATACAGGATGTAACTCAGGATCAGTAATGTAATGTATGTACACAGTGACTGCACCAGCAGAATAGTGAGTACAGTTCTGGAGTATAATACAGGAGGTAACTCAGGATCAGTAATGTAATGTATGTACACAGTGACTGCACCAGCAGAATAGTGAGTGCAGCTCTGGAGTATAATACAGGAGGTAACTCAGGATCAGTAATGTATGTACACAGTGACTGCACCAGCAGAATAGTGAGTACAGTTCTGGAGTATAATACAGGAGGTAACTCAGGATCAGTAATGTAATGTATGTACACAGTGACTGCACCAGCAGAATAGTGAGTGCAGCTCTGGAGTATAATACAGGAGGTAACTCAGGATCAGTAATGTATGTACACAGTGACTGCACCAGCAGAATAGTGAGTACAGTTCTGGAGTATAATACAGGAGGTAACTCAGGATCAGTAATGTAATGTATGTACACAGGGACTGCTCCAGCAGAATAGTGAGTGCAGCTCTGGAGTATAATACAGGAGGTATCTCAGGATCAGTAATGTAATGTATGTAAACAGTGACTGCACCAGCAGAATAGTGAGTGCAGCTCTGGAGTATAATACAGGAGGTAACTCAGGATCAGTAATGTATGTAAACAGTGACTGCACCAGCAGAATAGTGAGTGCAGCTCTGGAGTATAATACAGGAGGTAACTCAGGATCAGTAATGTAATGTATGTAAACAGTGACTGCAAAAGCAGAATAGTGAGTGCAGCTCTGGAGTATAATACAGGAGGTAACTCAGGATCAGTAATGTAATGTATGTACACAGTGCCTGCACCAGCAGAATAGTGAGTGCAGCTCTGGAGTATAATACAGGAGGTAACTCAGGATCAGTAATGTAATGTATGTACACAGTGACTGTACCAGCAGAATAGTGAGTGCAGCTCTGGAGTATAATACAGGATGTAACTCAGGATCAGTAATGTAATGTATGTACACAGTGACTGCACCAGCAGAATAGTGAGTGCAGCTCTGGAGTATAATACAGGATGTAACTCAGGATCAGTAATGTAATGTATGTACACAGTGACTGCACCAGCAGAATAGTGAGTGCACCTCTGGAGTATAATACAGGAGGTAACTCAGGATCAGTAATGTAATGTATGTACACAATTACTGCACCAGCAGAATAGTGAGTGCAGCTCTGGGGTATAATACAGGAGGTAACTCAGGATCAGTAATGTAATGTATGTACACAGTGACTGCACCAGCAGAATAGTGAGTGCAGCTCTGACGTATAATACAGGAGGTAACTCAGGATCCGTAATGTAATGTATGTACACAGTGACTGCACCAGCAGAATAGTGAGTAGAGCTCTGGGGTATAATACAGGAGGTAACTCAGGATCAATGTTATAAATAATTTTCAAGCAGATATTTTTAAGGTGTTTTCATCATTTAAAAAAAAATGGATGCAGCATATCTTAACTGCCATTTTAATGTTTTTGTGCATAGATTCTGTAGGTACAATGTATTCCTCTTTAGTGCTAACCTGTCTAGTTTGTGTGGTGTATGGCTGTATGCTGTGTGGAGCTTTGTCTTCTACCTGTCTCCACCATCGCAGTTATAAGAAGCGCGGATCCTCGGGGGGTGTGGAGAATGCTGGGTGTCCTCTCACACAACGTCTGTTCGCTCTGTGGTTGCCAGGAAGACATGCAAGATAAAGACATTATCAAAACTAATTAATTAACTGTGAGGAACTTCCTGGACTGATATATCAGCAGGGTGTACACGACACAAAAGATCAAATGAGGGGCCGTGATCATCAAGCGAAAACTCGTAATTCAAAACACGGTTTATATTGGAAACCTATTGAAACTTCAAAGTCATGGCTGCTATATATCGTTCTAGATACAAGTGGTTAGCATGAAATATATTCAATCCATGTGTAAAAGTTGAGGATTTTCAGGGATTGCTGGTTGCCATCGGTGTAACACTAGGGCTGCAGAATGCGAAAGTACAAATTCGAGTTTAGTGATGAATCTACTGAATGGACCATGTGAGTTATACTGGCAATGTATGTGGCTGGTATGTTCGCACAGATGGAGATCTGTTGCGATGTGAAACCAGATATGGGCTTTATTTTAAAGGGCTGGCTTCATAGGATGTTTAGAAGTGATGGGAGGGATTGAGCATCCACATACCTCCCATGGGTGTGTCACATCTGATTTAATGAGACCCTGATGGACCACATGATCTGTGATGTAAGGCAGGTCCTATACAATTCCTGTGTGAACCACATGGCAGACAAACATGCCTTAGAGTGGAGCTGGCTAGAGCTCCTAGAAGTCCGGGAAGTAATCAAGTGGATCTGGACTCACGACAGGTACCGCAACAGAGTAAGTCCAAGGACCTGTTGGGTGATCCCTGTGTGCAACCTCCTGGATGGCAAGACTGGCAGTAGCCAGTCTGAGCCCTGCTAAGCTGCAAATAAAACCAAAGTGGGCCCTTGTGTGCTGACATGTGTGAATGTGTGATTTGTACGCAAGCATCCGTATGCATACAAATCGCACATGCGGGCAGTGGGGCATGACGGCCATGCGCACCTGAGCGCATACACCGTGCATCCCCATGTAAAACGTAGGGACACGCGGTGTATGCGCTCGGCTTGTGCTCCCCCGCTGCAATACGCAGCGGCGGGAAACACAAGTCTGAAGCCACCCTTAGCTCAGATAATAATTGTGTGCAGGACACATCTACTGAAGATAATGGACTGTATGTCATTCCTGTGACATGAGTGCCAAAGGCTGGCGTATGTTTAGTTTGCACCCAGCGGTTTATCTAATGATAATAAACCGTAATGATCTATGCTTTATAGAAAATTGTTTCTGTGGGCTTGAATTGAGTAACTAAGAGAGTATCCCTAACACCCTCAGCAAGCGCTACCTCTCAACAACTATTCAACGCTTGTTCTCCCATGGTGCAAGGATACATGTCCATCGCTCAAGAAATGAATGTGTTACCCTAAATAATCCTTATCATCTGAGGCTTCTTCCACACTGCATAATTAGTGATCCGTGTCTATCCGTTTTAAAACAGCCACCGATTAGTTTTGGCCTCCCATGTATCCCATGGCACAATTTGGTCCTAAAGGCACCATCCGTGTGTGTCAGTTTTGTCACTGATCCATTTGTGTCCGTTTTTTTCACCCACCCAGAATCGGAGACTGTTCTGATTTTGGGCTCCTTTGAAAAACACTGACACCAACGGACAGACACGGATCCATAGCAAAGAAAGGAAAACGGCACTCACCGGGACTGCGTGTAGCGGTGTCCTTTATTGATGGGGTTGCAGGTACAGGGTGCAGGGTGACCCGTAGAAGGGCGAGAGCCCGAAACGGTGCTGTCGTCACCCCGGTACCCCTCCCTGCACCCTGTACCTGCAACCCCATCAATAAAGGACACCGCTACACGCAGTCCCGGTGAGTGCCGTTTTCCTTTCTTGCTTGGATATTGCTCATCGACTGGCGCCCGGGTGAATACCTCCAGGTCCGTTGTCGCCTCCTGGCAAGGAGTTCCCCTTTAGGTGGTGCCCCCATCCTTCTTGGATTCAGACACGGATCCATAGCTGTCCGTGTCAAATAACATGGATGTCTATGGAGCGCGGATCATCCATGGGCATCAGTTGGCATCCGTTGGCACAGCCTGTCAGTGTGATCCTTGAAATTCAAGGAACCACACAGATGGGAAAATTATAAGTGTGAAGGCAGCCTAAGCAAGGAAGGCCTTTCATCACACCTAAAAACGCATTTGTAGAAGAGCAGGGAGCACATGTCACCTTCAGAGGAGCAATCCTAAGGTCCCTTTACTTGACCTTCTTGTAAAAACCTGGCTCTTGGCTGTGAATTTGCACATTTATACAAGATAGCAAGGCCACGTACGGTACTGTGGAGAAGATCTTACCCTTGTACCGTGCCCATCAGCTAGATAATAAAAGGTGCAGACAATCACGTTGCCTAAGCCTCAGTGAGAATCTCGACGCATTTCGAATGCAGCTTCAGAACAAGCCACAGGATGAGAGCGGAAACCGGTCTCTTGTTCCCCCGTCGCTTCATCTTTCATGTGTTGCTGGCCAAAAATATATGTATGCAGTCAAGCAGCGGGGGCTTGCGGAGCCGTGCAGCCCACCTGAAGCTTTGCATCCGCAGCATGATGGGAGCTGTGACCGCTATGATGAAGGGATTTCTAAGAACAAAGCTGAAATAACAGTGATAATGATGTCTTGGGAGCTGCAGGGCACACTGGGTGCACTAATAAGGAGGAAAGGGTCTGGGGATAGGTCTGCAGGGGTTTTGGGACCACAGGAGAACATCACTCAGGGATACCCACCTCCCCTCCCTCTTGCTGCAGTACAGAGAGGCAATGAGGTAGCTCAGATTGAAGAGGAAACCACAGGACACGTAATTTCACGTTGTGTCTCGAAAGGAAGAAATTGCTGGTAAAATGACACGTAATCACAGTGCGTGACTCCATGAATTGTAGTGTGTGTGCTGTAAGGCTTCAGAGCGGCATGTGCAAACAAGACGCGGGGACATTTCATTTATATGTGATGTTTTATAGTCATGAAAAAATGGAGAATCATTGTAACATTAAGGCAGAAAAAGGAATGGTTGTAGTGATCACGAGGGTTTCCATGTCTTCAATCATAACATTAAATCCACCTGCCCAATATTGTGTCACTCCAGGAACACCCTAGAACAGGGGTGGGGAACCTCAGGCCCCAGGGCCGTGTGCGGCACTAGATTACCTTTCTGTGGCCCCCGGGCAGATTCCTGGAGACCACAGTGCTCGGGCAGGATGCCACGTTTTGCTGACTGCCTGCCCTTTAAATCCAGCTCCCAGTGATCTTTATGCCCCTTCCTCAGCCTACCCAGTGACATACATGCCCCCAGCCTCTCCTTTGATGTCTATAGCCCTAACAATCTGGAAAAGCAGTTGAGAAGCAACATGATCAATATTGCCTAACATCACAGCCACACCAAAGAGAAGCAGCCCCAGCCATCGCAGTAGGTTTGAGTTGATTGTTCAACCAAATATAGCGGGGTAATTTTCAAGTTAATAATTCTGTGCGACCCCCCCAAAGGACGGTAGAGATTTCCAAATGGCCCTTGGCAGAAAAAGGTTCCCCACCTCTGCCCTAGAAGACCACAAATCCTAATGTACACCAGAAAGATCTGCAGTATACCGGGAACACTTATCATGACCTGCCGTGTACTGGGAACACCCCACCCCTCCGTATAACAGAAACTCCCCGCAATACCCCTCCATATACAGGGAAAACCCCACAAGACCCTCTGTATACAGGGAACACCCCCAAAACCCTCCGTATATAAGGAACACCCCATAAGACCCTCGTATAATGGCAAAATCACACAGACCTGCCGTATACCGGTAACACCCAACAAGACCTTATGTATACCAGGAACACCCCCACATAACCCTCGGTATACTGAGAACGCTTTACAGAACCTGCTTTATACTGGAAAGGAACACCCCACAAGACCAGCATATACGGAGAACATCCCACAAGACCCTCTGTTTACTAGGTACACCCCACAAGATCTGCCGTATACCAGGAACACCATACAAGACCCTTTGTATCCCGGGAACACCCCACAAGACCCTCTGTATACAAGGAACACCCCACAAGACCCTGTGTATACAGGGAGCACCCCACAAGGCCTCCGTATACTGGGAACACCCTACAAGACCCTCCGAATACCAGGAACACCCCTGAAGACCCTCCGAATACTGGCAACACCCTCAAGACCCTCCATATACTGGGAACACCACCAGGACCTACTGTATACCAAGAACACCCCCACAAGAATCGGCATCTTCTCATGAAAACTAAAAAGAACCAATGTATAGCAGGAGCACCTCACAAGACCTTCCGTATACCAAGAACACTGCAAAAGACCTGGCATGTACTGACAACACCCCACAAGACCCAATGCATACTGGGAACACCCTACAGGACTTGGCATATACTGGGGTTACCCAACAAGACACGGCATTTACTGGAAACACCACACAAGACCCAGCGTATACCGGGAACAACCCACAACACTTGGCATATTCTGAGAACACCCCACAACACTTGGCATATTCTAAGAACACCCCACAAGACTCAGCATATACCGGGAACACAACACAAGACCTGTCATATACTGGGAACACCCCACACCACCAATTGTATACAGGGAACACCCTACAAGACCCTCCATATACTGGAAACACCCCAGAAAACCCGCAGTAAACCAGGATCACCCCACATGATCCAGTGGGTACTGACCACACCCCACAAAATTTAACATATACTGGAAATACTCCAAAAGTGTATACCGGGAACGCCCCTTTAGACAAGGCGTATACTGTAAGTGCTCCACAACAACAGGCATATACCAAGAATTCCCAACAAGACCCGGCGTATACTTCAGACACCCCACAAGACCCAGCACATACCAGGAACGACATGCGAGACCCTGAATATACCAGGAACAAGCCCTGTAGTATACTGGGAATGCTGCACAATACTCAGTTTATACAAGGAACACCCCACAAGATGCAGTGTAGACTGGGAACACCCTGCAAGACCCTGCATATACAGGCAACTTCCTACAAAACCTGCAGTATACTGGGAATGCTGCACAAGACCCAACATATCCAAGGAACACCCCTTGAACCCCAGCATATAACGGGAGCGCCCCACAAGAACCTCCGTATTCCAGGACAACCCACAAGACCCGGCATATACTGCGAACGCCCCCAAATACCCGGTGCACTGAAATCTGTACACATGAGCACCCCTAGTATGTGACGTTGGGGTCCTCACCAGCATTGCTATGAAGAAGAAGCCAGAAGGGTGACAATTTGGCCATCCTTCTTTTCTGATTCCTAAAACTAATGTTTAAAGGAAAAGCCACTTTCCTTGCTCCGGACAGTAAGGGATTTGCTGCTTTATCCGGTTTGCTGTATTTTAGACAAAGCTGCAGGAGGGATGGTGGAAGTAATGGCTGCTAGAGAACGAATCCTGAGGGATGGAAAGCGACTTGCTCTGCCAAACCGACCCATCTGTCACAAGGAAGATCGCAACGTCTTCATACGGAGTACACCCTGTCCCTGTATAACCAGTGCAGCCTAGTTTATCACTGGGTCATAAGATCTATGGACGACTTCAGTTTATTTGTTATTAGCTCTTCTTTCTGCCAGGTCTCCCATGGATTATACCTAATCACTGGGGCTCCAGCAGGCTCAAAATGAGCAAAACATATTGTGAAGGGGCCGTTCTGCACCCATAGGGATCGCAAAAAGAAGGGCACCCTGCATCACTGCCTCTGTTGCCTGTCTCTATATTGCACTGCTTTCAGTTCTGTGAATGCAGCACCAGAGACAGGAGCATCTCAATGAATTAGAAGATCATCAAAAAGTTAATTTATTTCAGTGATTCAATACATACAGTGAAACACATATTTAGAGTCATTACAAGCAGACTGATCTATTTCAAGTGTTTATTTATGTTAATGTTGATGATTATGGCTTACCGCCAATGAAAACCCAAAGGTCATTATCTCAGAAACTTAAAGTAGGGAGGATGAAGGGTTAAAAACCACGCTGCCATATTCCATTAGACATCAAAAGAGTGCATATAATATTGATTTATCAGTCAATGTGTTTCATCAGGACAAATCAATATCATATTGCCATGTTTCAGGAAGCCCCAAAACACCTTGATTAATCAATCTTATATTCACCCTTTGACGTCTCGAAGGAATACGGCAGCGCGGCTTTTAATCCTTCATCCTCCCTACTTTAATTTTCTGAGACAATGACCTTTGGGTTTTCATTGGCTGTAAGCCATAATCATCAACATTTACAGAAATAAACACTTGAAATAGATCCCTCTGTGTGTAATGACTCTATAGAATATATGTGTTTGACTTAATATATTGAATTACTGAAATAACGTTTTGATGATATTCTAATTCATTGAGATGCTCCTGTACATGTGAACAATCCTATATTGGATACTGTATCACAAGAGGAAGTTTATTTTCAAAATATACATAAATAAACCCAAAAACATCATTTATAATTGTCCTTGGACATAGTCATGATAACTGGAATAGAAATGTCCTTACATGTTGGTAGAGAAGTGGAAACTGTAGAGTGATTGGCTGCAGCGGTCTTGTGTGTCACCGAGACGCCATTGCTGTGGCCAAGTCAACCAAGGCTGGCGGGAGCACCAGGGCCTAATACTGAGGAGCGTCTGCACAGACCACAGCGGAGACATCATACAAAGTCCCAGACCTTTGCTCAGAACAATTCCTTTTCCATCACTGAACTCCAAATCTTTAATCTGTAGGAAACAGCAAGAAATCTGGGAACCGTTATATCAAAGTAAATGACAGATTTAATATGATGGACGGATAGTGTCAGCTTCACTGCCGAATGTAACTAACAAGAACGCCGCAACCGGCCCCTCCTCATACCTGCACTCAGTATCTAAGGAAAAACTCCAACCTGATCATAAGAAATCAGCACTAATATGATAAAGTAATATTAAACACAGCATTATAAGAGGGCTGATATCAGTCACATATGTAATGTCTGTGGTTATATCAGTACTGGAGGGTTATAAGAGGGGCTGATATCAGTCACATATGTAATGTCTGGGGTTATATCAGTACTGGAGCTTTATAAGAGGAGCTGATATCAGTCACATATGTAATGTCTGGGGTTATATCAGTACTGGAGCCTTATAAGAGGAGCTGATATCAGTCACATATGTAATGTCGTGGGTTATATCAGTACTGGAGATTATAAGAGGGCTGAAATCAGTCACATATGTAATGTCTGTGGTTATATCAGTACTGAGCGTTATAAGAGGGGCTGATATCAGTCACATATGTAATGTCTGGGGTTATATCAGTACTGGAGCATTATAAGAGGGCTGATATCAGTCACATATGTAATGCCTGGGGTATATCAGTACTGGAGCATTATAAGAGGGGCTGATATCAGTCACATATGTAATGTTTGGGGTTATATCAGTACTGGAGCATTATAAGAGGGGCTGATATCAGTCACATATGTAATGTCTGGGGTTATATCAGTACTGGAGCATTATAAGAGGGCTGAAATCAGTCACATATGTAATGTCTGGGGTTATATCAGTACTGGAGCATTATAAGAGGAGCTGATATCAGTCACATATGTAATGTCTGGGTTATATCAGTACTGGAGCGTTATAAGAGGGCTGATATCAGTCACATATGTAATATCTGGGGTTATATCAGTACTGGAGCGTTATAAGAGGGGCTGATATCAGTCACATATGTAATGTCTGGGTTATATCAGTACTGGAGCATTATAAGAGGGCTGAAATCAGTCACATATGTAATGTCTGGGGTTATATCAGTACTGAAGTAATATAAGAGGGGCTGATATCAGTCACATATGTAATTCTGGGGTTATCAGTACTGGAGCATTATAAGAGGGCTGAAATCAGTCACATATGTAATGTCTGTGGTTATATCAGTACTGGAGCATTATAAGAGGGCTGATATCAGTCACATATGTAATGTCTGGGTTATATCAGTACTGGAGGCTTATAAGAGGGGCTGATATCAGTCACATATGTAACGTCTGGGGTTATATCAGTACTGGAGCGTTATAAGAGGGGCTGATATCAGTCACATATGTAATATCTGGGGTTATATCAGTACTGGAGCATTATAAGAGGGGCTGATATCAGTCACATATGTAATGTCTGGGGTTATATCAGTACTGGAGTTATAAGAGGGGCTGATATCAATCACATATGTAACGTCTGGGGTTATATCAGTACTGGAGTGTTATAGGAGGGGCTGATATCAGTCATATGTAATGTCTGGGGTTATATCAGCACTGGAGCATTATAAGAGGGGCTGATATCATCACATAGGTAATGTCTGGGATATATCATATATCAGTACATATGTAATGTTTGGGGTTATATCAGTACTGGAGCATTATAAGAGGGGCTGATATCAGTCACATATGTAATGTCTGGGGTTATATCAGTACTGGAGCTTATAAGAGGGCTGATATCAGTCACATATGTAATGTCTGGGGTTATATCAGTACTGGAGGTTATAAGAGGGCTGATATTAGTCACATATGTAATGTCTGGGTTATATCAGTATTGGAGCGTTATAAGATGGGCTGATATCAGTCACATATGTAATGTCTGGGGTTATATCAGTACTGGAGCATTATAAGAGGGGCTGATATCAGTCACATATGTAATGTCTGGGGTTATATCAGTACTGGAGCATTATAAGAGGGGCTGATATCAGTCACATATGTAATGTCTGGGGTTATATCAGTACTGGAGCATTATAAGAGGGGCTGATATCAGTCACATATGTAATGTCTGGGGTTATATCAGTACTGGAGCATTATAAGAGGGGCTGATATCAGTCACATATGTAATGTCTGGGGTTATATCAGTACTGGAGGGTTATAAGAGGGCTGATATAGTCACATATGTAATGTCTGGGGTTATATCAGTATTGGAGCGTTATAAGATGGGCTGATATCAGTCACATATGTAATGTCTGGGGTTATATCAGTACTGGAGCGTTATAAGAGGGACTGATATCAGTCACATATGTAATGTCTGGGGTTATATCAGTACTGGAGCGTTATAAGAGGGCTGATATCAGTCACATATGTAATGTCTGGGGTTATATCAGTACTGGAGGTTATAAGAGGGGCTGATATCAGTCACATATGTAATGTCTGGGGTTATATCAGTACTGGAGCATTATAAGAGGGGCTGATATCAGTCACATATGTAATGTCTGGGGTTATATCAGTACTGGAGCGTTATAAGAGGGGCTGATATCAGTCACATATGTAATGTCTGGGGTTATATCAGTACTGGGGTTATAGAGAGGGCTGATATCAGTCACATATGTAATGTCTGGGGTTATATCAGTACTGGAGGTTATAAGAGGGCTGATATCAGTCACATATGTAATGTCTGGGGTTATATCAGTACTGGAGCATTATAAGAGGGGCTGATATCAGTCACATATGTAATGTCTGGGGTTATATCAGTACTGGAGCATTATAAGAGTGGCTGATATCAGTCACATATGTAATGTCTGGGGTTATATCAGTACTGGAGGTTATAAGAGGGCTGATATCAGTCACATATGTAATGTCTGGGGTTATATCAGTATGGAGCGTTATAAGATGGGCTGATATCAGTCAATATGTAATGTCTGGGGTTATATCAGTACTGGAGATTATAACAGGGCTGATATCAGTCACATATGTAATGTCTGGGGTTATATCAGTACTGGAGCATTATAAAAGGAGCTGATATCAGTCACATATGTAATGTCTGGGGTTATATCAGTACTGGAGCATTATAAAGGAGCTGATATCAGTCACATATGTAATGTCTGGGGTTATATCAGTACTGGAGCTTATAAGAGGGGCTGATATCAGTCACATATGTAATGTCTGGGGTTATATCAGTACTGGAGCATTATAAGAGGGGCTGATATCAGTCACATATGTAATGTCTGGGGTTATATCAGTACTGGAGCATTATAAGAGGGGCTGATATCAGTCACATATGTAATGTCTGGGGTTATATCAGTACTGGAGGTTATAAGAGGGGCTGATATTAGTCACATATGTAATGTCTGGGGTTATATCAGTATGTGAGCGTTATAAGATGGGCTGATATCAGTCACATATGTAATGTCTGGGGTTATATCAGTACTGGAGCGTTATAAGAGGGACTGATATCAGTCACATATGTAATGTCTGGGTTATATCAGTACTGGAGCGTTATAAGAGGGACTGATATCGTCACATAGGTAATGTCTGGGGTATATCAGTACTGGAGGTTATAAGAGGGGCTGATATCAGTCACATATGTAATGTCTGGGGTTATATCAGTACTGGAGGATTATAAGAGGGGCTGATATCAGTCACATATGTAATGTCTGGGGTTATATCAGTACTGGAGGTTATAAGAGGGCTGATATCAGTCACATATGTAATGTCTGGGGTTATTATACATGGAGCGTTATAAGAGGAGCTGATATCAGTCACATATGTAATGTCTGGGGTTATATCAGTACTGGAGGGTTATAAGAGGGGCTGATATCAGTCACATATGTAATGTCTGGGGTTTATAGCAGTACTGGAGCATTATAAGAGGGGCTGATAACAGTCACATATGTAATGTCTGGGGTTATATCAGTACTGGAGCATTATAAGAGGGGCTGATATCAGTCACATATGTAATGTCTGGGGTTATATCAGTACTGGAGGGTTATAAGAGGGGCTGATATTAGTCACATATGTAATGTCTGGGGTTATATCAGTATTGGAGCGTTATAAGATGGGCTGATATCAGTCACATATGTAATGTCTGGGGTTATATCAGTACTGGAGTGTTATAAGAGGGGCTGATATCAGTCACATATGTAATGTCTGGGGTTATATCAGTATTGGAGCGTTATAAGAGGGGCTGATATCAGTCACATATGTAATGTCTGGGGTTATATCAGTACTGGAGGATTATACAGGGCTGATATCAGTCAAATATGTAATGTCTGGGGTTATATCAGTACTGGAGCATTATAAAAGGAGCTGATATCAGTCACATATGTAATGTCTGGGGTTATATCAGTACTGGAGCATTATAAAAAGGAGCTGATATCAGTCACATATGTAATGTCTGGGGTTATATCAGTACTGGAGCGTTATAAGAGGGGCTGATATCAGTCACATATGTAATGTCTGGGGTTATATCAGTACTGGAGCATTATAAGAGGGGCTGATATCAGTCACATATGTAATGTCTGGGGTTATATCAGTACTGGAGCATTATAAGAGGGGCTGATATCAGTCACATATGCAATGTCTGGGGTTATATCAGTACTGGAGCATTATAAGGAGGCCGACTTCAAAATGGCCGCCGTGTTCGCCACCCATCTGGAAACGTTTTCCCCCTCCCATATACTAATGTGCCACAAACAGGAAGATATCACCAACCATTCCCATTTTATTTAGGTGCGTCCATATAAATGCCCCCCCCCCCCCTGTACATTGCAAATACCAGTGAAGAGAAATGTCTATAGTATCTGACCCTTACTCCCGAGGATAGACCATCACTCCATTCTTTAGAGCCCAGGTTCTTGGATTGTGGTCGGACCCCTAGTGAACAGAAAGCTATCACCATCCTGTGCATAAGGGATCATTTTTAATCTTGATTATCCCCCATGCTTTACACTGCTGTCTATGCTCTGATATCCTGTATTAGCCCTGGCTCCATACTGTGCAGTGTCCTGGGTCCGGCCTTACGGTGAATTAACATATCATTTACCCTTCCCTCGGATAATACGTTGATATTTCAACCCATTCCGGCGTTGCGTCACCGTCGTAGCTCCGATCGTTGCCGCATATTTATCTTTTCAGCATTAATTTGTTTCTGTTAATCTCCCGTGCCGGAAGTTACCATGGAAACCGGCGAGGCCGCCCCGAGCGCTGCGATAAATATACGTTTTAACCTCCCGTCTCTTAATTTTTCAACCACTTTTAATGCCTCCGAGGTTCAGATTAACACTGAACGTTCTGAGGAAGATGCAGATGTTGGTCTGAAGACCCGACGACCAAGGAGGCCTTCATGTGGCTTGTCTTCAGTGGGTACTATGTAGTAAGGAGCTGTTATATCCATCAGTATGTGCGTGTGTGGATAGAATGGACACAGTATTGTCAGTCCGGACGGTGCGATAGATCCCGTCCATGATATCGCCCGAGCTCTTGTCCACTTTCCATTAGGTGAGGCCTTCAGTTGGGTCATTCGCTGGGGAAGGACCGGCGGTGGCTCCTCCGATGGCCGCCACACATCACCTACTAATTGCTCAGCATGAGGAGCTTTATAGCAGATTTCTACAGCTAAGTGATAGCTAATACATCAAGAGCGGGAAGATCCAGATGGCGTCCTCCCAGCCTGATAGAAAAAAGAAGGGAACGTTACAGGTGCCTGGGGCGAGAATTCACTTCCTAATATGAGCAACAAATAGGATTTGTGTCCCTGCCTTGCTCTGCATTAAACCTGTAACCACAACCTGAGGGAAATCTGATAACAAGTCTGTGAGTGTCAGTGTCATTATCCTGTACCCCCAGTGTCATTATCCTGTACCCCCAGTGTCAGTGTCATTATCCTGTACCCCCAGTGTCAGTGTCATTATCCTGTACCCCCAGTGTCAGTGTCATTATCCTGTACCCCCAGTGTCATTATCCTGTACCCCCAGTGTCATTATCCTGTACCCCCAGTGTCAGCGTCATTATCCTGTACCCCCAGTGTCAGTGTCATTATCCTGTACCCCCAGTGTCAGTGTCATTATCCTGTACCCCCAGTGTCAGTGTCTTTATCCTGTACCCCCAGTGTCAGTGTCATTATCCTGTACCCCCAGTGTCAGTGTCATTATCCTGTACCCCAGTGTCAGTGTCATTATCCTGTACCCCCAGTGTCAGTGTCATTATCCTGTACCCCCAGTGTCAGTGTCATCCTGTACCCCGAGTGTCAGTGTCATTATCCTGTACCCCGAGTGTCAGTGTCATTATCCTGTACCCCCAGTGTCAGCGTCATTATCCTGTACCCCCAGTGTCAGTGTCATTATCCTGTACCCCCAGTGTCAGTGTCATTATCCCGTACCCCGAGTGTCAGTGTCATTATCCTGTACCCCCAGTGTCAGTGTCATTATCCTGTACCTCCAGTGTCATTATCCTGTACCCCAGTGTCAGTGTCATTATCCTGTACCCCCAGTGTCAGTGTCATTATCCTGTACCCCCAGTGTCAGTGTCATTATCCTGTACCCCCAGTGTCAGCATTATTATTCTATACCTCAGTGTCAGTGTCATTATCCTGTACCCCCAGTGTCAGTGTCATTATCCCGTACCCCAGTGTCAGTGTCATTATCCTGTACCCCCAGTGTCAGTGTCATTATCCTGTACCCCAGTGTCAGTGTCATTATCCTGCACCCCCAGTGTCAGTGTCATTATCCTGTACCCCAGTGTCAGTGTCATTATCCTGTACCCCAGTGTCAGTGTCATTATCCCGTGCCCTGAGTGTCAGTGTCATTATCCTGTACCCCCCAGTGTCAGTGTCATTATCCTGCACCCCCAGTGTCAGTGTCATTATCCCGTACCCCCAGTGTCAGTGTCATTATCCTGTACCCCGACTGTCACCTTCATTATCCCGTGCCCTGAGTGTCAGTGTCATTATCCTGTACCCCCCAGTGTCAGTGTCATTATCCTGCACCCCCAGTGTCAGTGTCATTATCCCGTACCCCCAGTGTCAGTGTCATTATCCTGTACCCCCAGTGTCATTATCCTGTACCCCAGTCAGGGCCGCCGTTAGGGCCTTACAGGCCTTACTTGAGTAGGGGGCCCGGCAATTTCTGGAGTGGGCGTGTCCATTTAAACAGGGCCAGGGGGGCCCGGGCGTGCTGGCGGGGGGCGTGGCCATTTGGAGCAAGGAGGCCTGCCCGCCCGGCCAGCACGCGTTGCAGGCGGCAGACCGGTGCTGTCTCTGTCCTCTGCTCGGCTGCTGTGAATGTGCCTGCAGCCGGTGCCGCCCGTCACTGCCGTGCGGCAGTGCGCAACCTGTGGGCGGCGCCGCACCCCAGCCGACGCTGAATCGGGACTCTGTGTCGGGTAGCTGCGGGCCTTGATGGACAGTGGGGCCCGGCTGTGAGTCAGAGACTGCGGGGGGGGGGCCTCTGCTTTGGTCACGCCCCCTCACATCTAGCACGGGCCCCCTCTCGTCGATCACCACCTGGCACCGCCCCCTCACCTCTTGAGCAGGCTCTGTCCATCACCGCATCACCGGAAGTCACTGGGCCTGGAGGAGAGGTGAGGGGGCGGGCCCTAATCTCCTCACCTCGTCTGACTCTTCAGCAGCTGCGGCCCAGCTTCAGGCATCGGCAGGATGCAAGACTGCACTGAAGTCACAGAGCCTCAGCTGCTGCTGCTGGTGAATATCCTCCTCTGTCTGTCTATCTTTCTGTCTGTCTCTCTCTGACTCGCTGTCTGTCTATCTGACTCTCTCTCCAACTCTCTGACTGTCTTGTCTGTCTCTTACTGTCTTGTCTGTCTCTCTCTGACTGTCTCTCTCTGACTGTCTTGTCTATCTCTCTCTCTGACTGTCTTGTCTGTCTCTCTCTCTGACTGTCTCTCTCTGACTGTCTCTCTCTGACTGTCTCTCTCTGACTGTCTTATCTGTCTATCTCTCTGACTGTCTTGTCTGTCTCTCTGACTGTCGCTGACTGGCTTGTCTGTCTGTCTCTGACTGTCTTGTCTGTCTCTCTGACTGTCTCTCTCTGACTGTCTTGTCTGTCTCTCTCTGACTATCTTGTCTGTCTGCCTCTCTGACTGTCTCTCTCTGACTATCTTGTCTGTCTGTCTCTCTGACTGTCTGTCTCTGACTGTCTTGTCTGTCTCTCTCTGACTGTCTTGTCTGTCTCTCTCTCTGTCTCTCTGTCTTGTCTGTCTCTCTCTGACTGTCTCTCTGACTGTCGCTGACTGTCTTGTCTGTCTGTCTCTGACTGTCTTGACTGTCTCTCTCTGACTGTCTCTCTCTGACTGTCTTATCTGTCTCTCTCTGACTGTCTTGTCTGTCTCTCTGACTGTCGCTGACTGTCTTGTCTGTCTGTCTCTGACTTGCTTGTCTGTCTCTCTGACTGTCTCTCTCTGACTGTCTCTCTGACTGTCTCTCTCTGACTATCTTGTCTGTCTGTCTCTCTGACTGTCTGTCTCTGACTGTCTTGTCTGTCTCTCTCTGACTGTCTTGTCTGTCTCTCTCTCTGTCTTGTCTGTCTCTCTCTGACTGTCTCTCTGACTGTCTCTCTCTCTGACTGTCTTGTCTGTCTCTCTCTCTGACTGTCTCTCTCTGACTGTCTCTCTCTGACTGTCTCTCTCTGACTGTCTAGTCTGTCTCTCTCTGACTGTCTCTCTGACTGTCTCTCTCTGACTGTCTTGTCTGTCTCTCTCTCTGACTGTCTCTCTCTCTGACTGTCTGTCTCTGACTGTCTTGTCTGTCTCTCTCTGACTGTCTTGTCTGTCTCTCTCTCTGTCTTGTCTGTCTCTCTCTGACTGTCTCTCTGACTGTCGCTGACTGTCTTGTCTGTCTGTCTCTGACTGTCTTGACTGTCTCTCTCTGACTGTCTCTCTCTGACTGTCTTATCTGTCTCTCTCTCTAACTGTCTTGTCTGTCTCTCTGACTGTCGCTGACTGTCTTGTCTGTCTGTCTCTGACTTGCTTGTCTGTCTCTCTGACTGTCTCTCTCTGACTGTCTCTCTGACTGTCTCTCTCTGACTATCTTGTCTGTCTGTCTCTCTGACTGTCTGTCTCTGACTGTCTTGTCTGTCTCTCTCTGACTGTCTTGTCTGTCTCTCTCTGTCTCTCTCTCTGTCTTGTCTGTCTCTCTCTGACTGTCTCTCTGACTGTCTCTCTCTCTGACTGTCTTGTCTGTCTCTCTCTCTGACTGTCTCTCTCTGACTGTCTCTCTCTGACTGTCTCTCTCTGACTGTCTAGTCTGTCTCTCTCTGACTGTCTCTCTGACTGTCTCTCTGACTGTCTCTCTCTGACTGTCTTGTCTGTCTCTCTCTCTGACTGTCTCTCTCTCTGACTGTCTCTCTCTCTGACTGTCTCTCTCTGACTGTCTCTCTGACTGTCTCTGACTCTCTCTCTGACAGTGTCTGTCTCTCTCTCTCTGACTGACGGTGTCTGTCTCTCTCTCTCTGACGGTGTCTCTGTCTCTCTTTCTGACTGACGGTGTCTCTGTCTCTCTCTCTGACTAACGGTGTCTCTGTCTCTCTCTCTGACTGACGGTGTCTCTGTCTCTCTCTCTGACTGATGGTGTCTCTGTCTCTCTCTCTGACTGACGGTGTCTCTGTCTCTCTCTCTGACTGACTGTGTCTCTGTCTCTCTCTCTGACTGACGGTGTCTGTCTCTCTCTGACTGACAGTGTCTCTCTGTCTGTCTCTCTGTCTGTCTCTGTCTTTAAAGATACATGAACTCAGTGGTCATATTAGGAGCCCTAGGTAGCAAGGAACTCTCAAAGGGAATTTTCTTACAGACCTGTTTAGTATTACTATTATGATTTTCCACTACGCGTTTCAACAGCGGCCTGTTGTCTTCCTCAGGTGGGGTTTTCCCCATGTGTAGTGGAAAATCTATAATATAAAAGCCGAAGGCCACTTCCGGAGAACCCGAAGGTTACTTCCGTGATGGCCTCCGGACCATGGTGGTGACGTCATGCAGTGCAGGGGAGCCGGCCGGCGCCCGGCTACAGGGACAGGCAGAGGAACGTTCCGCTCTCGGACGTTCCGTCTGCCCTCTAGCCTCTCCCCTCCAGCCTCTCCAGCTTCCCCTCTGCCCCTCCAGCCTCTGCCCCTCCAGCCTCTGCCACTCCAGCCTCTGCCATTCCAGCCTCTGCCCCTCCAGCTTCCCCTCTGCCCCTCCAGCTTCCCTTCTGCCCCTCCAGCCTCCGCTTTCCTCTCCCTGTCCTCTGCCCTCCAGCCTCCGCTCTCCTCTCCCTGTCCTCTGCCCTCCAGCCTCCGCTCTCCTCTCCCTGTCCTCTGCCCTCCAGCCTCTGCTCTCCTCTCCCTGTCCTCTGCCCTCCAGCCTCCGCTCTCCTCTCCCTGTCCTCTGCCCTCCAGCCTCCGCTCTCCTCTCCCTGTCCTCTGCCCTCCAGCCTCCGCTCTCCTCTCCCTGTCCTCTGCCCTCCAGCCTCCGCTCTCCTCTCCCTGTCCTCTGCCCTCCAGCCTCCGCTCTCCTCTCCCTGTCCTCTGCCCTCCAGCCTCCCCTCTCCTCTCCCTGTCCTCTGCCCTCCAGCCTCCGCTCTCCTCTCCCTGTCCTCCAGCCTCTCTTTGTCCGCACTTCCCTCAACTTTGTACACACACATACACACACACACACTCCGCTATACTTGCCACCGGCCCTGCGTCCGCTGCCTGGATCCTCAGTCGACATGTCGCTGCCCCCGAACTACTGGATCCAATATAGCGTCCAAGATGTCTCGCCAAACTACCCGGACGACATATTGGATCCAGTCTTCCGGGGGCGGTGACATGTCGACTCAGGATCCAGGCGGCGGGGAAGACGCAGGGTCGGTGGTAAGTATAGCGGAGTGTGTGTATGTGTGTGCTGACCACTCTGCCCACGGCGCTGCGCTGACCACTCTGCCCACGGCGCTGCGCTGACCACTCTGCCCACGGCGCTGCGCTGACCACTCTGCCCACGGCGCTGCGCTGACCACTCTGCCCACGGCGCTGCGCTAACCACTCTGCCCACGGCGCTGCGCTGACCACTCTGCCCACGGCGCTGCGCTAACCACTGAGCCACCGCACTCGCTGCTAACCACTGAGCCACCGCACTCGCTGCTAACCACTGAGCCACCGCACTCGCTGCTAACCACTGAGCCACCGCACTCGCTGCTAACCACTGAGCCACCGCACTCGCTGCTAACCACTGAGTCACCGCACTCGCTGCTAACCACTGAGCCACCGCACTCGCTGCTAACCACTGAGCCACCGCACTCGCTGCTAGCCACTGAGCCACTGCACTCGCTGCTAACCACTGAGCCACCGCACTCGCTGCTAACCACTGAGCCACCGCGCAGTGCTAACCACTGAGCCACCGCACTCACTGCTACCCACTGAGCCACTGCGCAGTGCTAACCACTGAGCCACCATATACTGTGCTACCCACAGAGCCGCCTGTATGCACACAATTCATTTCACCGCACTCCCGTAACTATTAGTAAATAAACTATATATGGATTCTAGACTACCCGATTCTTTAGAATCAGGCCGCCATCTAGTCATAGTAATAATAAGAAACAGGTCTGTAAGAAAATTCTCTTTGAGAGTTCCTTGCTTCCTAGCTCTCCTAATATGGCCACTGAGTTCATGTATCTTTAATTTCATTGTTCTCTTTCCTGGGATTGTGGCCGGAGTGGATTGGAGCTATCAGAGAGCACTCAACAGTCTTTCAGGACCTTGCATGACAAATTCCGGTGATGCGGATGTTAGGTGATCGGGATCTCGCACGTGACTGCACCAGGAAGGAAGACGCCTCGGAGCGGTCTTGCAGCAGCCCACGGTCCTCCACCGCCGTGTGAATACCGGTGTTGTGCAAGGGTGCACAACCGGAATAGGTGAGCGGCAAACCCCCCCACCTTATAAAAGTTTCCCTCACTAGACCACCGGGTCCTTTTCAAGGTGCGCCTCTCTATTTTTATTTTTGCCTGTCTCTCTCTGCCTGTCTCTCTCTGCCTGTCTGTCTCTGCCTGTCTGTCTGTCTCTGTCTGTCTGTCTCTGTCTGTCTCTCTGTCTCTGTCTGTCTCTCTGTCTCTGTCTGTCTCTCTGTCTCTGTCTGTCTGTCCGTCTCTGTCTGTCCGTCTCTGTCTGTCCGTCTCTGTCTGTCCGTCTCTGTCTGTTTCTCTCTGTCTCTCTCTGCCTGCCTCTCTCTGTCTCTACACAGCACTATACTCTATATACAGGTCCACACTGGATGCTGTATTTGTGTATCTATATACTGTATGTATATAGTGTGGACCTGTATATACAGTAGAGTGCTGTCTGTGTATACAAGATATGCAGCCGGCAGTCTCTGCATATGGCCAGCAGTCTCTATGTATACGTCCTGCATAGTCTCCAATGTGTATACATCCCGCAGCAGTCACTAATGTGCATACAACCCGCAGCAGTCTCTAATGTGCATATATCTTGCAGCAGTCTCCAATGTGCATAAGTCCCACAGCCGTCGCCATTGTGCATTTGTCCCAGTCATCTCCATTGTGCATTTATCCTGCAGCCGTCTCCATTGTGTATACGGGCAGCAGCAGTCTCTATTATGTATTCTCTATTGTCTATACAGCTATTATGCATTCAGCCAGCAGCAGTCTCAAGTGTGTGTATGTGCGTACAGCCCACAGCCGTCTCCATTGTGCATACAGCTAGCAGCTGTCTCTATTGTGAATTCTCTATTGTCTATACAGCTATTGTGCATTCAGCCAGCAGCTCAAGTGTGTGTGTGTAATATATAATAGAGAGAGTGTAAAAAGAAAAAAAAAACAGCACAAAAAAAATAGAAAAAAGTGGACTTTATTGCCCAATGGCGTGGCCACACATTGGGCAATAAAGTCCACTTTTTTCTATTTTTTTTGTGCTGTTTTTCCTTTTTTTTACCCTGTTGTAAGGAGCCATTTGGATTGCTGGTTGGGAAAGCTTTGCACATAAATTGAGGTAATTTTTGGTGCTGTTCCCATTTTTCACTAAAAATATAATGTATGTTTGGGCGGAGGCGGAGCATGGGTGGAGGCGGAGCATGGGTGGGGACTGGGCGGAGTCTCAGGGGGGCCCCAAACTTTTGGCAGTAAGGGGCCCCGAAATTCCTAGTGGCAGCCCTGACCCCAGTGTCAGTGTCATTATCCCGTGCCCTGAGTGTCAGTGTCATTATCCTGTACCCCGAGTGTTGTCATCTTTATCTTGTACCCCAAGTTTCAGCGTCGTCATCCCGTTCCCCTGGTATCGGTGTCATTTTTGCGTCCCCCGAGGATCAGCTTGTCCCCTACTTGTCATTGTACAATGTCTCGGATATTCTTTGCATTCTCTGAACATGCCGCCTACATCTCCAGGTTGGGGAAACATGATGTCTTGTTGCTCTGTATGCCCAGGAGGGCTGTGGGCTCTTGGCTCCTCTGGTAAGGAACATATTTCAGAGCTGACAGATGGCCATTGTGCGTCTTCATCCGCCATGCAGGCTGCAGCTTTCCTTGTGGGATACGTCTCGCTTGCAACAAGTTGTCTGCAGCCGACACAAAGCGACTGGTATAAAATGTGTATTTAAGAACGAGTGTAATGATGGGCAGAAATTCCTGTGTCCGTCCTGACCTGCCCCAGACGCGGGTACACGGCTTGGATGAGATGCCATGACCTTGAGACACTGAATATTGGGCGCTATCTTGTGCACAGCGAGATGCCGCCTCTCCGCTGGCACAGATGCCCCCAGCCGTGTCCCCGTGCCTGGCATACAATTGTGATTATGTAGCAAAGCCTGTTCTCCATCACTGTAACCTTGTTCTTCTTTATCCTAGAGTCGCCTTCCGGGTATCAAGGTGAAATATCTCTTCTTGGCATGGCTTGGCATCTTCGTGGGCAGCTGGGTGGTCTACATCCACTATTCCTCCTACTCGGAGCTGTGCAGAGGACACGTGTGCCGCATGATTATTGTAAGTACAATTGTCAGATCTTCCATATACTGAAGACATGATGTAGATTCCTTCCCCTTCTATGATGATCACCGTCCTCGCGGATCTCGGTGGAATTAAATAGAGGCTTAA
The DNA here is from genome assembly GCA_033576535.1 of Allobates femoralis. Classification (NCBI taxonomy): domain Eukaryota; kingdom Metazoa; phylum Chordata; class Amphibia; order Anura; family Aromobatidae; genus Allobates; species Allobates femoralis. The sequence goes on along the minus strand of JARQOC010000008.1, from coordinate 33,637,229 downwards.
TGGTGTCGCACACTCGCAGGTCTGCCCCTTTAAGCCGTTACTTCAGGTCCTTGAGCAGCGATCGGGAACATCACAGAACGACTTAATTTATTTGTTCCTGACTTCACACTATTATGTGTCCGGCTTATTCTACAATCTGCAACACTCGGCCTTATCAAGAGGTTCTGGGAGCCACCAAATTAAACCTGTTCTTATAGCAAAAGATTTCAGAATGAAATCACTTCTTCCAAGTCTTCGGGATTGCGAAAAAAAGCCATCTAATCTCTGGAGACAAGGACCTGCTCAACAGCGTCTCCAGTCACAAGGATTAAGGAACAGCAAAGAGTCAGAACATCTAGGAGGAAGACGAGATCAGGACATCTCTACTATATACATCATATCTGGTGGGAAAATGTATCCAGTGATGTCACCGCTGATCTCTAGTGATGATAGGAGGCGTTCTCAGTGATGTCACCGCTGATCTCTAGTGATGATAGGAGGTGTTCTCAGTGATGTCACCGCTGATCTCTAGTGATGATAGGAGACGTTCTCAGTGATGTCACCGCTGATCTCTAGTGATGATAGGAGGCGTTCTCAGTGATGTCACCGCTGATCTCTAGTGATGATAGGAGGCGTTCTCAGTGATGTCACCGCTGATCTCTAGTGATGATAGGAGGCGTTCTCAGTGATGTCACCGCTGATCTCTAGTGATGATAGGAGGCGTTCTCAGTGATGTCACCGCTGATCAATAGTGATGATAGGAGGCGTTCTCAGTGATGTCACCGCTGATCTCTAGTGATGATAGGAGGCGTTCTCAGTGATGTCACCGCTGATCTCTAGTGATGATAGGAGGCGTTCTCAGTGATGTCACCGCTGATCTCTAGTGATGATAGGAGGCGTTCTCAGTGATGTCACCGCTGGTCTCTAGTGATGATAGGAGGCGTTCTCAGTGATGTCACCGCTGATCTCTAGTGATGATAGGAGACGTTCTCAGTGATGTCACCGCTGATCTCTAGTGATGATAGGAGGCGTTCTCAGTGATGTCACCGCTGATCTCTAGTGATGATAGGAGGCGTTCTCAGTGATGTCACCGCTGATCTCTAGTGATGATAGGAGGCGTTCTCAGTGATGTCACCACTGATCTCTAGTGATGATAGGAGACGTTCTCAGTGATGTCACCGCTGATCTCTAGTGATGATAGGAGGCGTTCTCAGTGATGTCACCGCTGATCTCTAGTGATGATAGGAGGCGTTCTCAGAGATGTCACCGCTGATCTCTAGTGATGATAGGAGGCGTTCTCAGTGATGTCACCGCTGATCTCTAATGATGGATAGGAGGCGTTCTCAGTGATGTCACCGCTGATCTCTAATGATGGATAGGAGGCGTTCTCAGTGATGTCACTGCTGATCTCTAGTGATGATAGGAGACGTTCTCAGTGATGTCACCGCTGATCTCTAGTGATGATAGGAGGCGTTCTCAGTGATGTCACCGCTGATCTGTAGTGATGATAGGAGGTGTTCTCAGTGATGTCACCGCTGATCTCTAGTGATGATAGGAGGCGTTCTCAGTGATGTCACCGCTGATCTCTAGTGATGATAGGAGGTGTTCTCAGTGATGTCACCGCTGATCTCTAGTGATGATAGGAGGCGTTCTCAGTGATGTCACCGCTGATCTCTAGTGATGATAGGAGGCGTTCTCAGTGATGTCACTGCTGATCTCTAGTGATGATAGGAGGCGTTCTCAGTGATGTCACCACTGATCTCTAGTGATGGATAGGAGACGTTCTCAGAGATGTCACCGCTGATCTCTAGTGATGATAGGAGGCGTTCTCAGGGATGTCACCGCTGATCTCTAGTGATGATAGGAGGCGTTCTCAGAGATGTCACCGCTGATCTCTAATGATGGATAGGAGGCGTTCTCAGTGATGTCACCGCTGATCTCTAGTGATGATAGGAGGCGTTCTCAGTAAAGTCACCGCTGATCTCTAGTGATGATAGGACTTGTTCTCAGTGATAGCACCGCTGATCTCTAGTGATGATAGGAGGCGTTCTCAGTGATGTCACCGCTGATCTCTAGTGATGATAGGAGCATTCTCAGTGATGTGACCGCTGATCTCTAGTGATGATAGGAGATGTTCTCAGTGATGTCACTGCTGATCTCTAGTGATGATAGGAGGCGTTCTCAGTGATGTCACCGCTGATCTCTAGTGATGATAGGCGTTCTCAGTGATGTCACTGCTGATCTCTAGTGATGATAGGAGGCGTTCTCAGTGAGGTCACCGCTGATCTCTAGTGATGATAGGAGGCGTTCTCAGTGATGTCACCGCTGATCTCTAGTGATGATAGGAGGCGTTCTCAGTGATGTCACCGCTGATCTCTAGTGATGATAGGAGGCGTTCTCAGAGATGTCACTGCTGATCTCTAGTGATGATAGGAGACGTTCTCAGTGATGTCACCGCAGATCTCTTGTGATGTCATAAATACCTAGCACATGTGGGAGCCTTTTTGACCTCCTGTTATAGTTACCTTATTATTACATCTCACTGGAATCATTTCTGATTAGTTCATCTTCTTACATTTCATTGCTTTCTTATTCTTATTATTTTTGTGTGTAATGAATTCCAGTATGTTCTACCTTGAGTGTGTTTGCGGGCTCCGTCTCTTTGTTCCTGAGCAGCGCTCGGTGTCTCGTACCTGGCGTTCCTTTCCTCTGCAGACAATGTTCTCTCCGTGCTCCGGTTACTCGGTTGGGTTTCATTCCCTTTAATCTTCCTGGAGCCGTACTGGATGCATTTCTATCCTCTCTGCTTTATAATCTTTATTTCAGCCCGTTTCTTTGGCACACATTGCAGACTTTGCTCGCTCGCTGTTTCTTGCTGTTTCTGCTCAAGTCTTCTCTTCAGCCCTGTCTCCGGCGAGGCCAGGCAGATGTCATAACCCATTCATTACGCAGGTACATCAATAAAACATGGACATGCTGCAATGGTTTCCATTATATAATGCAGGCAGGCTTTCTGATGTTCTGCAGAGCGCCCGGAGATTGCTATCACCGGGAAACCGTGATGACGATGATTTACTTACAAACCTCCATTTCTAAAGCAAATTATGCTGCACATCTAGAAGCGACGGGAGCATTCAGATCACCCGAAAGGACAGAGAAAGACTTGTGAGACATAATGGGCCAATACATAAGAAATCTAGAAATAGAGACCTGCACCATATGCATCAACCTGTCCCAGTAATGTGGCATCACTAAATGACCTGTTGTTTCAATAAGGCTTTTCTGTTGCATGTATTTTTTTAAATTTACCAATTTTTTTTTTGTCTAATTTCTTTATATCGCTATCTTAATTTAAAAAAAAACAATTACAGTGAAGGAAATAAGTATTTGATCCCTTGCTGATTTTGTACGTTTTCCCTCTGACAAAGACATGAACAGTCTATAATTTTAAGGGTAGGTTAATTTTAATAGTGAGAGATCGAGTATCAAAAATAAACTCCAGAAAATCACATTGTGTAAATTATTTCTCTCTGCAAAATGCAAATACTTTTAAATAAGTATTTGATCCCCCTCCTGTACAATGACTGATAATACCTCTATATACAGTAGATAACACAGGATCCACCATTCACAATAGGTGATATCACAGCTCACCTCCTCCTCCTGTACAATGACTGAGAACACCTGTATATACAGTAGATAACACAGGATCTACCATTCACAATAGGTGATGTCACAACTCACCTCCTCCTCCTGTACAATGACTTATAACACCTCTATATACAGTAGATAACACAGGATCCACCATTCACAATAGGCGATATCACAGCTCACCTCCTCCTCCTGTACAATGACTGAGAACACCTGTATATACAGTAGATAACACAGGATCTACCATTCACAATAGGTGATGTCACAGCTCACCTCCTCCTCCTGTACAATGACTGATAATACCTCTATATACAGAAGATAATATAGGATCCCCCATTCACAATAGATGATATCACAGCTCACCTCCTCCTCTTGTACAATGACTGATAACACCTCTATATACAGTAGATAACACAGGATCCGCCATTCACAGTAGATGTCACAGCTCACTTCCTCCTGTACAATGGCTGATAACACCTCTATATACAGTAGATAACACAGGATTCACCATTCACAATAGGTGATATCACAGCTCACCTCCTCCTGTACAATGACTGAGAACACCTGTATATATAGCTGATAACACACGATCCACCATTCACAATAGATGTCACAGCTCACCTCCTCCTCCTGTACAATGACTGATAACACCTCTATATACAGTAGATAACACAGGATCTGCCATTCACAATAGGTGATATCACAGCTCACCTCCTCCTGTACAATGACTGATAATACCTCTATATACAGTAGATAACACAGGATCTGCCATTCACAATAGGTGATATCACAGCTCACCTCCTCTCTCCTGTACAATGACTGATAACACCTCTATATACAGTAGATAACACAGGATCCACCATTCACAATAGGTGATATCACAGTTCACCTTCTCCTCCTGTACAATGACTGATAACACCTCTATATACAGTAGATAACACAAGATCCACCATTCACAATAGATGATATCACAGATCACCTCCTCCTCCTGTACAATGACTGATAACACCTCTATATACAGTAGATAACACAGGATCCACCATTCACAATAGATGATATCACAGATCACCTCCTCTTGTACAATGGCTGATAACACCTCTATATACAGTAGATAACACAGGATCTGCCATTCACAATAGGTGATATCACAGCTCACCTCCTCTCTCCTGTACAATGACTGATAACACCTCCTATATACAGTAGATAACACAGGATCCACCATTCACAATAGATGATATCACAGATCACCTCCTCCTCCTGTACAATGACTGATAACACCTCTATATACAGTAGATAACACAGGATCCACCATTCACAATAGATGATATCACAGCTCACCTCCTCCTCCTGTACAATGACTGATAATACCTCTATATACAGTAGATAACACAGGATCCACCATTCACAATAGGCGATATCACAGCTCACCTCCTCCTCCTGTACAATGACTGAGAACACCTGTATATACAGTAGATAACACAGGATCTACCATTCACAATAGGTGATGTCACAGCTCACCTCCTCCTCCTGTACAATGACTGATAATACCTCTATATACAGAAGATAACACAGGATCCACCATTCACAATATATGTTATCACAGCTCACCTCCTCCTGTACAATGACTGATAACACCTCTATATACAGTAGATAATACAGGATCCACCATTCACAATAGATGATATCACAGCTCACCTCCTCCTCTTGTACAATGACTGATAACACCTCTATATACAGTAGATAACACAGGACCCGCTATTCACAGTAGATGTCACAGCTCACTTCCTCCTGTACAATGGCTGATAACACTCTATATACAGTAGATAACACAGGATTCACCATTCACAATAGGTGATATCACAGCTCACCTCCTCCTGTACAATGACTGAGAAAACCTGTATATATAGCTGATAACACACGATCCACCATTCACAATAGATGTCACAGCTCACCTCCTCCTCCTGTACAATGACTGATAATACCTCTATATACAGTAGATAACACAGGATCCACCATTCACAATAGGTGATATCACAGCTCACCTCCTCCTGTACAATGGCTGATAACACCTCTATATTACAGTAGATAACACAGGATCACCATTCACAATAGGTGATATCACAGCTCACCTCCTCCTGTACAATGACTGATAACACCTCTATTACAGTAGATAACACAGGATCCACCATTCACAATAGGTGATATCACAGCTCACCTCCTCCTCCTGTACAATGACTGATAACACCTCTATATACAGTAGATAACACGGATCCACCATTCACAATAGGCGATATCACAGCTCACCTCCTCCTCCTGTACAATGACTGAGAACCTGTATATACAGTAGATAACACAGGATCTACCATTCACAATAGGTGATGTCACAGCTCACCTCCTCCTCTGTACAATGACTGATAATACCTCTATATACAGAAGATAATATAGGATCCCCCATTCACAATAGATGATATCACAGCTCACCTCCTCCTCTTGTACAATGACTGATAACACCTCTATATACAGTAGATAACACAGGATCCGCCATTCACAGTAGATGTCACAGCTCACTTCCTCCTGTACAATGGCTGATAACACCTCTATATACAGTAGATAACACAGGATTCACCATTCACAATAGGTGATATCACAGCTCACCTCCTCCTGTACAATGACTGAGAACACCTGTATATATAGCTGATAACACACGATCCACCATTCACAATAGATGTCACAGCTCACCTCCTCCTCCTGTACAATGACTGATAACACCTCTATATACAGTAGATAACACAGGATCTGCCATTCACAATAGGTGATATCACAGCTCACCCCCTCCTGTACAATGACTGATAATACCTCTATATACAGTAGATAACACAGGATCTGCCATTCACAATAGGTGATATCACAGCTCACCTCCTCTCTCCTGTACAATGACTGATAACACCTCTATATACAGTAGATAACACAGGATCCACCATTCACAATAGGTGATATCACAGTTCACCTTCTCCTCTGTACAATGACTGATAACACCTCTATATACAGTAGATAACAATATGCTCACACTTAAACATAGAGTATTCAGATCACCCCGACGGGACGTAAATGACTGTGAACAACTGCCATATACAGTAGATAAATCAGGAATAACCTCACCAATAGCATCAACCTGTACCCCTAGTAATGTGGCATACTATATATACCGTAGATTAACACAGGCTTTCTGTTCATTATTGTTTATTAAATTACCTCATTTTGTTTTATGTACTATTAACTTTATATCTACATATTTAAAACAAGATAACATTCACATAAGGTGATTGATCACCTGCTGATTTTACGTTTTCCTCGACAAAGACATGAACACTCAAATATTAGGTAGTTAAATACGAGAGATCCATTCAAAAAATCCGAAAATCAATGTATATCTTCAAAGAATACAAATATATTTCCCCTCCTGTACAATGACTGATAACACCTCTATATACAGTAGATAACACAGGATCCACCATTCACAATAGGTGATATCACAGCTCACCTCCTCCTCCTGTACAATGACTGATAAACCTGTATATACAGTAGATAACACAGGATCACATTCACAATAGGGATGTCACAGCTCACCTCCTCCTCCTGTACAATGACTTATAACACCTTATATACAGTAGATAACACAGGATCTACCATTCACAATAGGGATAGTCACAGCTCACCTCCTCCTCCTGTACAATGACTGATAACACCTTATATACAGTAGATAACACAGGATCTACCATTCACAATATGTGTAGTCACAGCTCACCTCCCCTCCTGTACAATGACTGATAAACCTCTATATACAGTAGATAATACAGGATCCCCATTCACAATAGATGATATCACAGCTCACCTCCTCCTCTTGTACAATGACTGATAACACCTCTATATACAGTAGATAACACAGGATCCGCTATTCACAGTAGATGTCACAGCTCACTTCCTCCTGTACAATGGCTGATAACACCTCTATATACAGTAGATAACACAGGATTCACCATTCACAATAGGTGATATCACAGCTCACCTCCTCCTGTACAATGACTGAGAACACCTGTATATATAGCTGATAACACACGATCCACCATTCACAATAGATGTCACAGCTCACCTCCTCCTCCTGTACAATGACTGATAATACCTCTATATACAGTAGATAACACAGGATCCTGCCATTCACAATAGGTGATATCACAGCTCACCTCCTCCTGTACAATGGCTGATAAACCTCTATATACAGTAGATAACACAGGATCCGCCATTCACAATAGGTGATATCACAGCTCACCTCCCCTCCTGTACAATGACTGATAACACCTCTATTACAGTAGATAACACAGGATCCACCATTCACAATAGGTGATATCACAGTTCACCTCTCCTCCTGTACAATGACTGATAACACCTCTATATACAGTAGATAACACAAGGGATCCACCATTCACAATAGATGATATCACAGATCACCTCCTCCTGTACAATGACTGATAACACCTCTATATACAGTAGATAACACAGGATTCCACATTCACAATAGGTGATATCACAGCTCACCTCCTCTGTACAATGGCTGATAACACCTCTATATACAGTAGATAACACAGGATCAGCCATTCACAATAGGTGATATCACAGATCACCTCCCCCTCCTGTACAATGGCTGATAACACCTCTATATACAGTAGATAACACAGGATCCACCATTCACAATAGGTGATATCACAGTCACCTCCTCTCTCCTGTACAATGACTGATAACACCTCTATATACAGTAGATAACACAGGATCCACCATTCACAATAGATGATATCACAGCTCACCTCCTCCCTGTACAATGACTGATAAACCTCTATATACAGTAGATAACACAGGATCCACCATTCACAATAGGCTGATATCACAGCTCACCTCCTCCTCCTGTACAATGACTGATAAACCCTTATATACAGTAGATAACACAGGATCTACCATTCACAATAGATGATATCACAGCTCACCTCCTCCTCCTGTACAATGACTGATAATACCTCTATATACAGAAGATAACACAGGATCCACCATTCACAATATATGTTATCACAGCTCACCTCCTCCTGTACAATGACTGATAACACCTCTATATACAGTAGATAATACAGGATCCACCATTCACAATAGATGATATCACAGCTCACCTCTCCCTCTTGTACAATGACTGATAACACCTCTATATACAGTAGATAACACAGGATCCGCTATTCACAGTAGATGTCACAGCTCACTTCCTCCTGTACAATGGCTGATAACACCTCTATATACAGTAGATAACACAGGATTCACCATTCACAATAGGTGATATCACAGCTCACCTCCTCCTGTACAATGACTGAGAAACACCTGTATATATAAGCTGATAACACACGATCCACCATTCACAATAGATGTCACAGCTCACCTCCTCCTCCTGTACAATGACTGATAATACCTCTATATACAGTAGATAACACAGGATCCACCATTCACAATAGGTGATATCACAGCTCACCTCCTCCTGTACAATGGCTGATAACACCTCTATATACAGTAGATAACACAGGATCCACCATTCACAATAGGTGATATCACAGCTCACCTCCTCCTGTACAATGACTGATAACACCTCTATTACAGTAGATAACACAGGATCCACCATTCACAATAGGTGATATCACAGCTCACCTCCTCCTCCTGTACAATGACTGATAACACCTCTATATACAGTAGATAACACAGGATCCACCATTCACAATAGGCGATATCACAGCTCACCTCCTCCTCCTGTACAATGACTGAGAACCTGTATATACAGTAGATAACACAGGATCTACCATTCACAATAGGTGATGTCACAGCTCACCTCCTCCTCCTGTACAATGACTGATAATACCTCTATATACAGAAGATAATATAGGATCCCCCATTCACAATAGATGATATCACAGCTCACCTCCTCCTCTTGTACAATGACTGATAACACCTCTATATACAGTAGATAACACAGGATCCGCCATTCACAGTAGATGTCACAGCTCACTTCCTCCTGTACAATGGCTGATAACACCTCTATATACAGTAGATAACACAGGATTCACCATTCACAATAGGTGATATCACAGCTCACCTCCTCCTGTACAATGACTGAGAACACCTGTATATATAGCTGATAACACACGATCCACCATTCACAATAGATGTCACAGCTCACCTCCTCCTCCTGTACAATGACTGATAACACCTCTATATACAGTAGATAACACAGGATCTGCCATTCACAATAGGTGATATCACAGCTCACCTCCTCCTGTACAATGACTGATAATACCTCTATATACAGTAGATAACACAGGATCTGCCATTCACAATAGGTGATATCACAGCTCACCTCCTCTCTCCTGTACAATGACTGATAACACCTCTATATACAGTAGATAACACAGGATCCACCATTCACAATAGGTGATATCACAGTTCACCTTCTCCTCCTGTACAATGACTGATAACACCTCTATATACAGTAGATAACACAAGATCCACCATTCACAATAGATGATATCACAGATCACCTCCTCCTCCTGTACAATGACTGATAACACCTCTATATACAGTAGATAACACAGGATCCACCATTCACAATAGATGATATCACAGATCACCTCCTCTTGTACAATGGCTGATAACACCTCTATATACAGTAGATAACACAGGATCTGCCATTCACAATAGGTGATATCACAGCTCACCTCCTCTCTCCTGTACAATGACTGATAACACCTCTATATACAGTAGATAACACAGGATCCACCATTCACAATAGGTGATATCACAGTTCACCTTCTCCTCCTGTACAATGACTGATAACACCTCCTATATACGGTAGATAACACAGGATCCACCATTCACAATAGATGATATCACAGATCACCTCCTCCTCCTGTACAATGACTGATAACACCTCTATATACAGTAGATAACACAGGATCCACCATTCACAATAGATGATATCACAGCTCACCTCCTCCTCCTGTACAATGACTGATAATACCTCTATATACAGTAGATAACACAGGATCCACCATTCACAATAGGCGATATCACAGCTCACCTCCTCCTCCTGTACAATGACTGAGAACACCTGTATATACAGTAGATAACACAGGATCTACCATTCACAATAGGTGATGTCACAGCTCACCTCCTCCTCCTGTACAATGACTGATAATACCTCTATATACAGAAGATAACACAGGATCCACCATTCACAATATATGTTATCACAGCTCACCTCCTCCTGTACAATGACTGATAACACCTCTATATACAGTAGATAATACAGGATCCACCATTCACAATAGATGATATCACAGCTCACCTCCTCCTCTTGTACAATGACTGATAACACCTCTATATACAGTAGATAACACAGGATCCGCTATTCACAGTAGATGTCACAGCTCACTTCCTCCTGTACAATGGCTGATAACACCTCTATATACAGTAGATAACACAGGATTCACCATTCACAATAGGTGATATCACAGCTCACCTCCTCCTGTACAATGACTGAGAACACCTGTATATATAGCTGATAACACACGATCCACCATTCACAATAGATGTCACAGCTCACCTCCTCCTCCTGTACAATGACTGATAATACCTCTATATACAGTAGATAACACAGGATCCACCATTCACAATAGGTGATATCACAGCTCACCTCCTCCTGTACAATGGCTGATAACACCTCTATATACAGTAGATAACACAGGATCCACCATTCACAATAGGTGATATCACAGCTCACCTCCTCCTGTACAATGACTGATAACACCTCTATTACAGTAGATAACACAGGATCCACCATTCACAATAGGTGATATCACAGCTCACCTCCTCCTCCTGTACAATGACTGATAAACACCTCTATATACAGTAGATAACACAGGATCCACCATTCACAATAGATGATATCACAGATCACCTCCTCCTGTACAATGACTGATAATACCTCTATATACAGTAGATAACACAGGATCCACCATTCACAATAGATGATATCACAGCTCACCTCCTCCTGTACAATGACTGATAACACCTCTATATACAGTAGATAACACAGGATCCACCATTCACAATAGATGATATCACAGATCACCTCCTCCTCCTGTACAATGGCTGATAACACCTCTATATACAGTAGATAACACAGGATCCACCATTCACAATAGGTGATATCACAGCTCACCTCCTCCTCCTGTACAATGACTGATAACAACACCTCTATATACAGTAGATAACACAGGATCCACCATTCACAATAGATGATACCACAGCTCACCTCCTCCTCCTGTACAATGGCTGATAACACCTCTATATACAGTAGATAACACAGGATCCACCATTCACAATAGATGATATCACAGATCACCTCCTCCTTCTGTACAATGACTGATAACACCTGTATAGAGTAGACAACACAGGATCCACCATTCACAATAGATGACATCACAGCTCACCTCCTCCTCCTCCTGTAAATTACTGATAACACCACTCACACATCTACAGGTTGTGTGTGATATTGCAGCTCAGCTTAAGTTACTTTTTTAAAGCTAAGCTACAATACCAGACACAACCTGGAGACGGGTGTGGCGCTGTTTGTATTCCGTCTTGGTATCTCGCCATGGCGCCATTCAGTAGTGCTCTGCTGCCTGCTGGGGGGTGTAGTGCAGAGGATTTTTATTAATAGTTAAATTGCAAAGTCCCTTGTGTTTACAATCCCATTAATTATGAGAGCACCCCTTTAATGGGTAAAGTAGCACGTTGTACTTCTACTTAAAGGCAAGAAGCCGTTGTTGGGGAGTTCGTCCATGTTGTGCAGTTTTCCTCCGTTTGGTGCTCGGGTCACAGGTCTGTGCTCCTCCGGCTTCTGTCACCCTGACTTACACTCCAGTCCCTCTGACGCCGACGGCTACGTCTCTGCATTATTAGCAGCTCCACATTGCAGGATCTGCAGCCGCTACATTTTTTCTTTTTTCTTGGCAAATACAATCACATCTCCCAGCAGAGCCTTGAGGACACAAAATAAAGGTCTCGATCCTTTAGTCCAATGTGCCCGCGTGCGCTCCTGGCATATAGGATGAGTCAGAACACATCGGAGCATATGGTGCGGGGCACGGCCAGCGTGGCATTGCATCTCATCAGATACTAACATGTCTGCACACAAATAATAAAAGCGCTGCAGCTGCCAGCCCCGAACATGGTGCGAGAAAAAGGAGCCAGGGCCCCCATCACCGGCGGGTAACGGAGCTGCCAAAATGATGGTGGCACCAATGTACACATATCAGACTCTGCAACTGTAATGGGATGCAAGATGTTGTTCTCTGTGCACGTCTCCTCTGCCCGGCATTAGGGGACCGTGCCCGGGTCATTGTGGATTCTCTAAGGATATCCTCCCATCTTAATATTTTAACAAACTGGTACATTTAATTTATTTTTTTTGCAAAATGGAAGAGGTTTGTATGATTACAGCTTGATGACGGCATGTAAATGTGTTAGCTGGTGATACAGAGACTCTTTGCTGTAGGCCCTGGATCACAATTTACTGCAGACAGCATGGCGGATTTCCTGCAGCAACGTTTGTGGTGCGGCTGTCAGTCGGTGTCATGTCTGAGCTCCCATCATCATATGCTGCATCTGGAAAATCTGTCTCCTGTAGGAACCCCATCCCTCGCCCTGGGCGGCTCTAGTACGTTGCCGTCTCTATATAACCTAATGACTTTTGTCTTCATGTTTTTAATTCTTCTGCATTTCGAGGTTTCTGCTTGCTGTAAGCTAATGGAAACATCTATGTCTATATCGGAGCCACCCTTATTAACTGGGATGATCTGTGAGTAGGGGTTCACACAATGTGGGGGGCATCTGTCACAATGCCCCCCAGCCCAGCTTGCCCCTGATGCTGCTGCTATACAATTGAATCAGCTCCGACATTGCTGATTGTGGCAATTCTCCAATAAATTGTAGCCAAAGGTCATTTTATGGTTAAAGGAGAACTCGGGTTCAGTTACAAAACCACGGAGCCATGACCAACCAACTGCTTTTCCCTGCAGTCAGCCTGTCAGCGTGCCAACGTAATTTTGGGCAGTGGGTCAGTGGCTGGTGAGCAGGATCTTCGTAGGCTTTTATTCCAGTCTCAGGTTAAGATGAACTAAATGTCTTGGGCCAATACATGAACCAAAATCCCATCTATAAAGGTTTTTTATTTATCATATAAAAAACTTTTGCACTTTTTTATCCATCCAGGGTGCAGTTGGGCCCATATGGGGCCATTCATCTAGTGGTGCAGAAGCATCGTACTGTGCGGCCCAATGCTCAGGCAGCGGAGCGGTTGGGTGGCTTTCAGACACTCTGCATCATATGTATCAGTGTGAATGGTGTCCTATGCAGGCCCAGTATATGCATGGCAGGTCGCCTCCCACATTGCTGGTAGAGGTGATTTATCAGCCTGCAGCTGGGCTTGCTTCACATTTGGGCTCTGACTGCGTCCTGTAAGTGCACTTGGTTTCTGTTTTTGGCATGGATGGTAAGGTAAGATGAACTATACACAACCTATTCAAGAAAGATGGAGATTATGCCATGTTGGCATTGCAGCATTTTTTAAATTATTTTTACCAACCTTCAGCTTGATCTTGAGTCAAGACGACTTGATGGATGAACGCTCGGTAGGAAAATCGATCTTGTGCAGCCTAGATACCTCCACCAGGGTCTTCTCTGTCATTATCTTAATAGCATCCAGCCATCAGGTTGATGGTCTTCCTTTTCGCCTTGTTTCTTCTGTTGTTGTGACTGTGATGTCCTTCTCCAGTTACTGCTTTTTTCGTATGATGTGACCTTCTTGATGGATGAACCTCAGTAGTAGGATCGATCTTGTGCAGTTTAGATAGGTCCACCAGGGCCTTTTCATTATTATCTTGATAGTATCAAGCCATCGGGTTCTTGGTCTTCCTCTTCATCATGTTTTTTCTCTTCCTTCTGAACATGATGTCCTTCTCAGTGATTGCTCTCTTCATATGATGTGACCATCTTTATGGATGAACGCTCGGTAGTAAGATCACTCTGGTGCACACTAGATGGGTCCACTAGGTTCTTCTCCATCCTTGATAGTATCAAGCCATCGAGTTGCTGGTCTTCCCTCTATTCTTCCTACCATGTCATCTTTCTCCAGTGATTTCTGTCTTCGCCTGTGCAGATACAAGTCGTAGCTTGGTGATCTTTGCTTCCAGTGACATGTCTGGCTTGATTTGTTCCGCAATTGATTTGCTCGTTCTCCTTGCCATCCATGGCATTGATAACATCCTTCTCCAGCTCCACATTTGATTCTTCTGTCTTGTTCCTTAATCGTCAAGGTTTCACATTCGTACGATATAGCAGCATATAGAGAATAGGAAATATAGACATATGCAAACAGAGATAACCATATAGGCAAAAAATACAGAGGCAGAGACTGTACAGCAACCTATTTTAGACAAATGCTAAATAATTATAAAATGGCAAAATACGCAATACATAGTTGTCAGAGGAACCATCTGACCAGCAGCTATTTCTCCTGATTCCTTCATACGTGGGAGCTCTCTAGGAAAAGGGGACAAGCCACTGCTAGACCCTTTGGTTATGGTTTATCTCAGGGTTATCAAAAGAATCAGTAGTTCAAAATCAGACATACCATGTCCTTATCTCCCATGTCTTCATTTGTTGGGTAAAGTTGGGAGTCCCCCATACACATTTGACTGTCAGGACTCGGCTTTTCCAGTTTACGTTCTGTGCTTTCTTGCCCTTATCCATAATGATGTCTGCTGCCTCGCTATGATCATGTGTTCCTTGTCTGTCCTGCTTATTTAACTTCGGTCCAACATTCAGGCTACTGCTTGACTATCTTGTGTCTACTGTGGCTGCTTCAGTGCAACACCTGTGACTTGCTCCAATTCCAGTAATTCCAGATCTGCTCTTTAAACCTTGTCTCTGTCTTGTCTAGTCCCATTCTATCAGATTCCTAAAGGTATCCACATAAGTGTTACATTGACTGCCGTCCAATCTCACTGATATTGGTGAGTGCAGCCAATATTGACTCATGTATAGGGTGTGTTGGCACTCCACTTGCCATTCTTATGTGAGCACTGCAGCAAATAACCCAAATTTCAGGTTTCGCCTGAGACCAGTGTGAGCAAATCGGCCCATTAGGAGCTGCCGTTGTTACACGAGTGCCAGTAGACCTGGCCAACTATGCTGGAAAGGTACTGAGGCGACAGGTATCTGGTTTTATTTTCAACACTGGAGATTCTAGTATTTAAGACAGGGGCATCTAAGCAGTAGTCAAATCACCTAATAAAGAGTGTCCTAAGATAATGAAACAAACTGAAATAAAGAATAAACAAGTGTCAGACAGAAAGCCGATACATCTGTTATCTCAACAGAGTAACAAGAAGTGAGTCTTGCCAAAATTGTTGCAGACATAGCCTGGCTTCACACCAGGTTTTGCCATCCTGTTCTGTTCGTTTTTAAAAGAACAGAACAGGATCGTTTTTAGCCTCCTATGTATCCCTATGGTGCCAGATTGGTCATAAATGGCCATCCGGTTCTGTGAATTCAGTCCCGGATTTGTCTCTGTCCTGTTTTTTCCGGGACCCAGAATTGAAGACTTCTCCGATTTTGGACCCTGGTGAAAAAAATCGGACCAAACCGGACGGAAACAAATGCAGGGCGATCCGGCGCCTATAACATGGGAGTCTATGAGCGCCGGATCCGGTAAAAAATCGGATCGTTTCCCGGATCTGATTTTTACACAGCACATGCTCTGAAATCCTGTCGTCCACAGTTCAGCACCATGGACAGCAGTATTTTATGCACAGTCTCTGAATTCAGCGGTTTCAGCACATGGACAGCAGTATTTCATGCACAGTCTGTGAATTCAGCAGATTTCAGCACCATAGACAGCAGTATTTCATGCACAGGCTGCAAATTCAGCAGACTTCAGGACCATGGACAGCAGTATTCATGCACATCTGTGAATTCAGCAGACTTCAGGACATGGACAGCGGCAGAAAAAGAATCCGACAAAAAACAGGATCGGAGACCATATTTGGCCCCACTTTTCTGCACATCCTGTCCTGTCCGTTTCGGTCCGGGTGCTCCTGCAAAAAACAGGATCCACCCAGACAGACCGAAACCGTGGTGTGAAGCCAGCCTTGACCACATAACCTGAAGACATAATAAGGCTTAATACTCGGCACTAACAGACGCTCGACACATCTCGCTATATTAGCTTCATCGGGATGTATATATTAATGAGATATTATACATATATAGGGTGTGATGTTTGAATGAAGAATGTGTTATGTATATATGAGGTGTATAATAGTATCAGATGTGATTCATGGTAACAAAGATTCATGCTGTAGGCGGCAGTGGTGATGTTTTCGCCCTCCCAGGTCTTTATCCAAGTAGTTACCTATTGTCTTGAATGGGTATGGGAAAAAGGGAAACCAGGTGCCTGATCTGCCCCTCAAGCTAGAGAGCCCTGAACTATTCCTAACTCAGAGGTACTCCTGATGGTGGAGAGGCTTGGTCTCTACCCTGGCCCTGCTCTTGTGCAGCCCTGAACTGATTCCCACTCCGGAGCTGGTAGGTAAAGAAACCCGCAGATAAGGACAGAGGGAACCGCAGATAAGGACAGAGGGGATAACCAACACTTAAGCTCACAGCACTCACACACAGGGAAAATACAAGAAGTAATAATGAGAAAACAAGTACAAGCAGGAGTTAAAAATACAACAAGGAAGATTTAATCAAACAAGTCACAACTGTTACCAGATTACTGGAACACCAAAAAAGGACTGGTATTGCTGGAGCAAAGCTGAAGGTATAATCGGCAAAGGAGACTGGGCGCCACAATACTTAAAGGGTGGAGACGGCCCTGGAAGAACAGAAGCAACCAAAATCTCCAGCAACATAATTACCAGCCATCAGAATGTTAACTCCTGCAAGACTGATGGCTAGTGAACATAAAACACCCGACGCACTAACCCTGGCTGAGCAACAAAGAAGCACAAGGTTCAGACTCCATAGTGTGAACAGAGTCAGGAGCTGCCATGACACCAAGTGAGCGTAGAGAGAACAGTGCATGACACCTATATAAAGTGGAGAAGTGAGCAGGAGGAAAGCACCCAGGTAGGTATATCTGTGTATGAGTGTATATGTTGTCTGTGACATAAGAACATGGCGGCTTAGGCTGCCTTCACACTGCGGTCAGGTCCGATCCAGGGCTGTCAGGTGACTAAGCCCCGGACCGGATCAGCACACAGAACCGGAGGGCTAATATGTGCACCTGGACACAGCAGCCTGCCACTGATGATCAGGACTGCAGCTCAGGAACTAGCCATGGTCTCTGAAAAACAGCAGCGTGCAGCCGCCAGTGTCCGTTCCCGATCCTCCCGGATCGGGGCAATCCAGCCCCATAGGCTCCCATGTTAAGGGAGCGCCAGGGCTGCCCCGGCAGGATCCGGGAGACGCCAATGTTGGGAGATTGTTCTCCCTGGACACAAAAACGTTGCAAGCAACGTTTTTGTGTCTGGGAGAAAATCGAACTTCTTCTGGATTCTTCCGGAGAGATGGAAACCGGATGGCAGACAGCTGCCATCCGGCTCCATCGGTCCCATAGGATACTATGGGGCCAAAATCCAGTCCGGGGACTGTCACCCCTGACAGCCCTGGATCGGACCTGACCGCAGTGTGAAGGCAGCCTAACTCTTTCTGGCAATGCATGTGTAATCGTGACTGCAAGTGTCACTCCTTTATAAGATGGTTACACAAGGCGGATGGACAGCCTTCAGCTGGTGCCTATATTTGATATGTGTATGAATATATATCCCCCTTATACCCGAGCGATGGAGGAATCGCCTTCTGTTCTGAGGCTACCGGGTAGAACAGGTTCCATATGTGGCCGCCGGTGTGAATTGGTCTGTTCTGCGGGGTAATGAGCCATGCAGGTGGAAGAATGTTCTATCTCCTTAACCTCTCACTTGAGCGCAGCCGGCATCGTGATGAGACTGAATGAGGTTTGTCTTATCACCTGTCACCCTGTCACACTGGAGATTGACCTGTCTCGCTGTTTGCAATGCATAAAATACATCACCTCCCTAACTGGGGAATCGGCAGACACTCCTGAAGGTTTCCAGTCTTCTTGTCACCTCGTAGTGAACTGATAAACTGCAGTTTCATCGATATTGATCCCGTGGAGCGGCTCCAGCTGTGCGCCGGCTGACACGCCACACGTAAAACCGTAAAAGCCTGTTGTCTTGTGAACGCTCACGCTCATGTGGCCTCCAGAGCGGTGGCACAGTAGTGTCCATTTAGGGTCTGTTCACACGCGGGAGTTTATCAGAAAGAACCTGCACAGGTATTGATTGCTGGTGACAATATTAAGTCTGCGCTTGTGAATTTTTGCTGCGTTTGCAGATTTACACCATTAATTTCATCTTTTGCAAAACATTTACGGCAAAGTCTGCAGCAGATATAATGCACTTAATGCACATCCAGCGTAGCCCTGTCCGTACAGCTACACCAGCAGACTGCGGGGGAGAAACTGCAGTGGTCATTAGTCACAACAATGATCTTCGTGTCACCCGTATACTGATAGAATTTGATACTTTGGGGAAAAAGTATAACTGTTACCATAGAACGATTCTGTAGCCTGTCGCTGCGGGACTTCTCCAGAGCTGCACCTATACTCTAGAATGCTCTTGCTCAGTCATTTAAGGCTCCTATACACAATAGCTGGTAATGATTAATCATATGATGTGTATGGAGGATGAAAGAATTGGGTATGTTGTATCTCAACACCAGAGGTGTCTGGAGGCAGTGTTGGTTCCCTGTTACCTATTGAAAACATATGTACATGTAAGAAAATGGACATACTGCCATGTTCTGTCCCTAAAGACACACATATTGTTGTGATGTAAAATGTGTGTTGTGAAAGCATTATTTTTTTTAAATCAAATATATTTTTATTAATAAAGAATCCAACATGTTATTTTCACAGTAGTTTCATTAACATTTATCTCAGTAATTTTCTCCTTTATTTTCCATAAACAATACAAACCCGTGAACTCCCTTTCCCTCCCCCCCACTAACTCCCACCCCTCCCCTTTCGAGCCAAGCGGTGATACCGTGTTACACGTACTTTTGAAACAAATACAGACTTCAACTCATTCCCCTCTATCCCATTATATAGAAGACACTGCCCCCCCAGGTAGAAACTCTATCCCATCCCGTAGGTGAGCCACGGCGACCAGATTCTCTCATAACAATCTAGTTTACCCCTTTTTCGGTATACCCCTCTTTCCATAAGAGAAACATATTTTGCTCGTTCCATAAATTCTTGTCTCGATGGTGGTTCTGCATCAATCCAATGCCGAGCGACCAACTTTCGTGCTATATAAAGTAGCCTGGCTATGGCCGTCTTTGAAGATTCCTCTGTCTGGATTTCATCCACATATCCCAATATGCACACTTTCGGATCCCTAGGCACTACACAGCTATACGCACCCTCCACTCTGTTTAACACCCTTATCCAATAACCACTCAGTTTTGGGCAGTACCACAACATATGTAGTAGGTCCGCCGGTTCCCCTCGACACCTGGGACACTCAGCATGAGATTTTAAATGTATCTTATGTAAGAATTCTGGGTATGGTACACCCTGTATAAAACATAAAGTTGAGATAGCCTGCCTGGTTCACATATTGATTGTTTTGGTATCCACTCTAAAATATAGTCCCATTGATCATCTTCTATTGTTCCCACTTCTTGTTCCCATCGCAGCTTAGCATTAGACGGATGTTGTAGCAAAAAGGTGTGCATGATGTCCCAATATGTGGTTGCAATTACTCCTTTCGTGGGGCCTCCTTCACACACATAGTCCAGTACAAGATCCGTCTGGGTCGTCAGTACCCTCTGTTTAGCTTGTGCTCTTACAGCGTGCCTCATTTGCAAGTACTGAAATATCCCTGTCTCTCTCAGCCCAAATTCTTCCCGTAGTCTCGAGAATGGCCTAAGCGTCTGTCCATCCAGGACTTGTTTTGCTAATACTATGCCCCGGTCTCTCCACTTCCCCAGGCATCCCAGCTTTTCTATCTCCGGAAGGTTGGAATTATGCCATAGCGGGAATAGTCCGTCAATCCTTCCACCCCTCGGAGTTTCTTCAATTTATCCCAGATAATATGTATTAGCCGAATAGTCGGACATTGTTTCCCCAGTGTTTGAAATGTCCCATCCTCCACCCCAAAGATTAACGGACACCTATTAGTCACCCCCTCCAGAACCTTTTGAATAGAAGGCTGAGCCGCTTTTTTCGTCCATCCTCTCATATGTTGAGACTGCGCCGCCACATAGTATAGATAGGGATTAGGTAGGGCCAATCCGCCTTCGTCTTTAGGTCGCTGAAGAAGTTCCAATCTCAGCCTCGCCAACCTCTTACCCCAAATCAACCCACGGAACAACGAATTGATATATTTAAACTTAGACTGTGGAATAGGGATCGGGGCTTTATGGAAAACATACAGCAACTTAGGCATCAGCACCATCTTTATTAAGTTCACCCTTCCCACCACAGACAAGTGTAGCCTATTCCACACCTTCATCTTATCTTTAATAACCTCTAGTACCGAACCCAGATTTAAATCCAAATACTTTGTAACAGGAATTGGTGAAAGCATTATTAGGCCCCTTTCACATCAGCGTATTTTGCTGATTGCGGCAGATTTGCCGCGTCTGCCACCTAACGGTCACACTTGCGGCATGCCCATGCATTGTCTATGGAGCTTGCGGCAGGTGCAGCAAGTGCAGTATTGCCGCGATCCAGCAGTTGCGGCCGCAAAACAAAACGTAGTCAGCAAGCGTTTTTTTTTTGCGCTGCCGCAAGTGCCATATTACGGCAATACCGAACATGCCGCACCTGCCGCAAGCCCCATAGATAATGCATGGGCATGCCGCAAGTGTGCCGCAAGTTTGACCGTTAGGCGGCAGACGCGGTAAATCTGCCGGATCTGCTGCAATCAGCGAAAAACGCTAATGTGAAAGGGGCCTTAGTGACAGATGGTGTTTTGCTGACAGTAAGGCTACGTTCACACGGTGCGCTGTTGCACCGTTTTTGATGCTTCCTTACGGTTCCGCTAATGCAATTACAATGCAGTGATGTTGGATGTCCATGCCAAGTCAATGCATTCACAATTTTGCATTCACACGCTGCACTTTTTACGGATCCACTTTTGGAGTCGGGAACAGATCCATAAAAGAATGAGCCTGTCAATTAATTTAGCGTTTATGCTGCTGTGATTTACTCGCCTCCCCCAGTGATTTCCAGTGATATTCTCATACCAGGAGACGAGAGGACTGGCACTGCCCCATGTGACTGAGTGATGTCACTCAGTCACATGTGAGGGTCTTAGAGGCACCGATAACTGCGGCCTCCCGGGAGGAGAGAGCATCGCTGGAGATCACTGGAGGAGCGCAGCAAGGTGAGTAAAAACGCATTCACACACACAGGGCTTCGTTAAGTGAGGATCCGTTCTTCATGCAGTTTCTGCACCAAGAATGGATCCTCACAAAACACAGCCACAACTGTGTCTGAATGTAGCCTTAGAGTTAATGTGGAGTCTAGCCCATAGTGGGAGGGGCTAAAGTTAAGGGACAGAGACAGTTTCCTGTCAGGAGATCAGATAGGGCCCAACATGCAGTAGTGACAGACCTATGGTCTGACTAGTAAGAGGCCACATGACATGAGTGTCCTTGATGTGAGAGGAGACAGGGCATACTGTGATCCTGCAAGAAAGAGAGAGAATTGACTGGAGACGGGTCCTGATAAGTAAAGAGACTGTGTATGAAAATGATCTGTGTTGTAGAGGACATATTTGTGAAGACTTGTACCTCCAATCTACCGTACATAATCTTTTTTTGTTTGAGTAAAGTTCAAGTTTTTGTTCAGTAAACAGTTTATTTTTAAGAGGTCGTTTCTCATTGAAAGGTCTAACATCCAGTCCTGGCCAGCGGGAGTCATCAGCATCATGCGGCCTGCAAGGACGCAGGTCCCCTATGGCACAGGTCCACACAGCCAGCCAAAACCCCATGTTCATGTAACGTGCCAGGGTGTATAAGACGAATACCTCGCCCATGGCTAACACCTGCGTCACACGCAACCCAATAGGGGTAGCGGGGTCAGGAAAAATTACTTTTGTCCAAACACCCAGTCAATAGCTTTCAAATGTGTTTGGGGACCTTACTTTTAAATATTAACTGTTCAGTGTTATATAATCTCACTTCTTAAATCTGAACACTATACCATCGTGGCATCCTCCTAACCCCACCAAACCCATCTTCTTCCTTCTCTTTGTCTGTAAAACGTCTTCACACATTTAAGTTCACTTTGTATAAGAAAGAAAACTAATGATAAAGTGTCCTCTCTGCAAGAACACATACAACATGGATAGAGCTGATCCTGAATTATAGATATGTTAGCCTAAAGTCAATGAACACCATTTCTTTTCTTATTGTTACACACCTTGATATTTAGTTGCAACTTTCTCTTAATTCCAGGCTTTCCTTATTTGAGATGTCCTCTCCAGTAATGGATGTGAGGTTTGTTTGTCCGGGATGCATCCACCACTAGCTCTCATGTATCAGCACATGGGTTTACCCAGGATCAAAACTAGGGGGGGGGCAAGCCATGGTCGTTCAGGTTGTAAAATCGCGCACCTGGGCCTATCAGACTCGTTACACCACTGGGGAGCCCTATGGGGAGCTGTATATGAGATGGGAGCCCTATGGGGGGCTGTATATGAGATGGAAGTTCCATCTCATATACAGCCTCCCCAATGTTCCATAGGGCTGACATCTCATATACAGGCCTCCATAGGGCTCCCATCTCATATACAGCCCCCATAGAGCTCCCATATCATATACAGCCCCCTTATAGGGCTCCCATATCATATATAACCCCACCATAGGGCACCCAAATCATATTCAGCCCCTCATATGGCTCCTGCATCATATACAGCCCCTCCATAGGGCTCCCATCATGAGAGCCCTATGGGGGGGTTGTATATGATACGGGAGCCCTATGGGGTGGGCTGTATATGATATTGGAGTCCCATCTCATATACAGCCCCCCCCCAATACCCCATACAGTCCTCATATCATATACAACAGCCTCCCATAGGGCTCCTATATCATATATAGGCTGTATATGATCTGGGAGCCCTATGGTGGGCTGTATATGATATGGGAGTCCATCTCATATACAGCCCCCCCCCAATACCCCATACAGTCCTCATATCATATACACAGCCTCCATAGGGCTCCTATATCATATATAGCTGTATATGATCTGGGAGCCCTATGGTGGCTGTATATGATATGGGAGTCCACATCCCATATCATATACAGCCCCTAATGCCGATAGGCTCCCTATCATTACAGCCCCCCCATAGGGCTCCAATAATGGGAGCCCTATAGGGGTCTATATATGATATAGGAGCCCTATAGGGTTGCTGTATATGATATGGGAGCCTATGGGGGGCAGGGCTGTATATGAGATGGGAGTACATGTCATCTCATATACAGTGCAGCCCCCACATAAGGCTCCCATATACAGCCCTCCCATAGGGCTCCCAACCTCCCCCCCCTTCACACACACACACATTATCTTCCAGGTCACTTTTGTTTATACTTACATCTTTTTTTGACTGTTAACGCCCTCTCTTCTATCTCAGCTCCAGCCTCCAGCACCAGCAGTGTCCCCAGCTTGTTTGCCGCTCTGCACCGAAGGGACTCAGCACAGCTACGAGGCGCTCAGAGTGATGTCATGAGTCCCCTGCCCACCGAGCTGATCTGCAGTGTTAGCAGTTGGCAGACACTGTCTGAGGGCGAGATCCGCCCTGCGCCCCTGCTGGCTGCTGCCCCATGATTACCGCGCTGAGGTAACTGTTATCGCATTCGCTACACACACAGGTGTAGGTGGTAGCGGTGGTCGGCCTCAGCTCAGCCTCAGACACTATAATAGGTGCGCGCGGCGCCTGCTCAGTGCTGCTCACCCCTTCCTCTTGGGGGGGGGGGCAGCTGCCCTCCTGTCCCACGCTGGGTACGCCCATGTATCAGCACAGCTTCATTACTGAACTTGTTTTTCTCTTTTACTTTGCATGTTCCCCGCCATTGTTTCAGAGAGTCACTATGGAGTCCTCCTCCCTCTGCAGTTGCTTATGACCTCTCACTCCTGCACAGTCTATGTGATGTACACCATCCTCCAGACTGCTGGCTGTACTTTTCTCCCTAGTTAGAACCTGTGTGAGCTGCCTTCTCTGAAGAATTACATACGGTACTTCTCCTCTTAACACTGCAATTTTCTGTATACAACCTCCTGTCCCTCCATGGTGCTGAGAAGTGGAGAGAGAGCAAACCTCCAGGAGCAGCGTGCTGTCAGAGCTGTCACAAGTGGCAGCACAGACAGCCGCACAGGCTCTATCTACAGCATATATGGTAGGGCATGTTTAGGACTTTTTCTAAAGTTGCTTACATTTTGTATATAGGATGAAATCAATGTGCATTTTTAGCATGAATTTATTCAATATGCAAAATACTGCAATTTCCTAATGTACGGTATATAGTGTTTCGTTTTGTGAAATACTTGTCTGCAGTTAAAGGCAAGAAACAACCTGTAGGTATATACTCTCTGAGGGTTTGTTACAATGTATTCCGAGAAGGCAATCCTCTGTTAGCAGCTCATACAATTCTGTGCAAGACTCCGCTCTTTTATAGACAACGGCTCATAGTAACACAATCATCAGCCATGTGAGCAGGACTAACTCAGTGTGACTTGGTACATTTACCTTTCCAATGTGATCTGCCATCATCCTATTCACTTGAGGATACGCAATGTATATCTCCCATAGCTAACATAGTAGTTGCATAGTTAATATAGTTAAAAAAAATACAAATGTCCATCAACTTCAACTGAGGGTTGGGAAAGGGTAAGAGGATGGGTTATATGTACAACCACAAAGCATGATCTGTTCCGCCCCCGCGGAGCTCACCTTTCCCTCCTGATCCCTGTTGTCAGTCTACTGGACCAAACATTGACAAAATAGCTTTATACATTATTATTATTATTTCTTCCAAAAAAGCATCTGCTACTTTTTTGAAACCATCATTTGTTCTGGGCCCTAGGTAGAGTAATCCACAGATTTATAGTTCTCATGGTTAAGGGGCCTATTTCCTCCGGGGATTGAACCTTCTATAATCTAGTGCTTAGAACTGAACTGCATATTCCAGGCGAGGTCTCACTAACGCTCTCCATAGTGGTCATATCATGTCACTGCCCATGAGTCCATACAACATATAATGCATGACCTGCCGGCCTAAGCACCTTATTCACATTGCATTATGTTTAGACTGTGATCTACCAGTACATCCAGATGCTTCTCTACAAGTGACTCTCTTAGTTTATCTACCTGTAGAACATATGATGTCTGCAGATTATTACACCCAGATCCTTCTCTACAAGTGACACTCCTAGTTTATCTACCCTTAGAACATATGATGCTGCAGATTATTAACCCCAGATGCTTCTCTACAAGTGACTCTCCTAGTTTATCTACCCTTAGAACATATGATGCTGCAGATTATTACACCCAGATGCTTCTCTACAAGTGACTCTCCTAGTTTATCTACCCTTAGAACATATGATGCTGCAGATTATTACACCCAGATGCTTCTCTACAAGTGACTCTCCTAGTTTATCTACCCTTAGAACATATGATGCTGCAGATTATTACACCCAGATGCTTCTCTACAAGTGACTCTCCTAGTTTATCTACCCTTAGAACATATGATGCTGCAGATTATTACACCCAGATGCTTCTCTACAAGTGACTCTCCTAGTTTATCTACCCTTAGAACATATGATGCTGCAGATTATTACACCCAGATCCTTCTCTACAAGTGACTCTCCTAGTTTATCTACCCTTAGAACATATGATGCTGCAGATTATTACACCCAGATCCTTCTCTACAAGTGACTCTCCTAGTTTATCTACCCTTAGAACATATGATGCTGCAGATTATTTCACCCAGATACTTCAATGTCAGTGACTCTCCTAGTTTATCTACCCTAGAACATATGATGTCTGCAGATTATTACACCCAGATCCTTCTCTACAAGTGACTCTCCTAGTTTATCTACCCCTAGAATATATGATGTCTGCAGATTATTACACCCAGATACTTTAATACCAGTGACTCTCCTAGTTTATCTACCTCTAGAACATATAATGTCTGCAGATTATTACACCTAGATACTTCATTACCAGTGACTCTCCTAGTTTATCTACCTCTAGAACATATATCTGCTGGTTATTACACCCAGACCCTTCTCTAAAAGTGACTCTCCTAGTTTGACGACCTCTAGGACATATGTCTGCAGATTATGATTCATTTACATAACTTTACATTTCTCCGCATTCAACCTCATCTGCCATATGGATGCACAAACACCCAGTTTGCAATAGTTGGCCTATAATATACATAAACACGGGACAAACATATAAACAAAACACTTGTTTTTTACTCTAATTTTTCATGATCTGAACTCAAAGATCAAAGACTTTTTCTATGTAGACAAAGGGCCTTTTTCTCTGAAAAATTGTTCACAAATGTATCTAAATCTGTTAGGTTGGTTTCACGCTACCGTTTTTGAAATCCGTGGTTATGCATGTAAACCTGCACACCCTGGAATCCCACAGATTGCAAAACCTGATGCAACTAGATGCACCTGCACCGTTTTTTTCACTGATCCGGCTGATGGATGTCATAATACCAGTGCAGTAGCATGCAGGTGCATCAAGTTGTGTCCGATTGTTTACGGATCCGGTGACAAATGACACACACCCCAGTGGACTTCTAGGCATGCTCAGTCTGGAAACTGGGTCAGTGCAGCTGAAAGTAGACAGGTCCATTTCCATAGAACTCCATGTTAATTCCAGCCGGATAGGCACAAATCTGTCTGATTCAATATTTTTATTCAGCACCTAAATCCCAACATTTTGCCGTTTGAGTTTTGGCCAAAAAACGGTCAGAAACGGATCCATGTGAAAATGGATACAACCGGATGCCACCGCACGTTCATCTGACCCCATAGACAGTCAATAGGAGAGAGGGTGGATCTGTTTCTATTTATCTTTAGATGGAAAGCCCTGGATTTCAACAAACGATAGTGTGGAACCAGCCTAAGGCTACATTCACACTGTGAGTTTTTGGTCTGTTTTTGCACATCAGTTTTTGTAGCCAAAACTAGGAGTGGAACAATCAGAGGAAAAGTATAATAGAAACAAGTCACCACTTCTGTATTTATCACCCACTGCTGGTTTTGGCTACAAATCCTGATGAGCAAAATCAGACCAAAAACACACAGTGTGAATGGAGCCTTAGGCCGGCTTCACACCATGGCACAATCAGGTCCGGGGCTCTCTGGAGTGAACCTGACAGCCCCGGACCCGATTTGCAAACAGACCGGAGGGCAAATATGCCCTCGGTTCTGTTTGTAGCCGGTTCAGCTGAGCGCAGCTGAGGTAGCTGTCCCCCGCTGAAATGGTGCTGAACCACTTCACAGGGAGCAGCTCCCTGGTGCTGAAGTTCAGCGTAGGTCACGCTAAACTTCAGCGCTGGTTCCCGGATCCTCCTGGATCGGGGCAATCCGGTGCCAGAGACTCCCATGTTAAGGAGTGCCGGATTGTCGAGGATCCAATTTGGGCAGATTTTTCGCCCCGGACACAAAAATGCTGCAAGCAGCGTTTTTGTGTCCGGAAGAAAAATCCGAATACACACGGATCCTCCCGGACAGATGGAAACGGATAGCAGATAGCTGCCATCCGGCTCCATCCGGCCCCATAGGGCTGTATTATGGCAAAATCAGGTCCAGGGCTGTCAGGTTTACACCGGACAGCCCCGGACCTGATTGTGCCGTGGTGTGAAGCCGCCCTTAGTGAAACACGTCTCCCTTGCCGAGATCCATCCACCTCACAGGTGTGACACATCAAGATGCTGATTAGACACATGATTATTGCACAGGTGCGCCTTAGGCTGGTCACAATAGAAGACCACTCTATATTGTGCAGGTTTACACACAGGACAGATGTTGGAAATTTTGAGGGAGTGTATAATTGGCAGCTGACTGCAGAGATGTCCACCGGAGCTAATGCTCATGAATTGAATGCTCATTTCTTTATCATAAGCCCCTCCAAAGGAGTTTTAGAGAATTCAGCAGAACATACCAACCAGCCCACAACTGCAGATCACGTATAACGCACCAGCCCAGGACCTTCACATCCAGCATCTTCACCTCAAGGATCGTCTGATATCGGCCACTCAGAAGCCGTCTCAGCCTACGGCGCACCTGTGCATTGATCATGTGTCTAATCAGTATCCTGATATAGCACACCTGAGAGGGGAATGGATGAAGGGCTCACTAATACAGATTTAGTACTTAGATTAACTTCGCTGGAAGTCTCTAGGGGGGTATAAAAGAGAACAAGTCCCGGCGCAACTCTAAGTGCAGTAATTAAAATTCAACATAAAGATGTTATACTTTGGTATTGCTCACCTTTTAGGTGTCTTGGTTATATTGAATATAAGATCTCCTTTGGTGTGCAGCTCTCCCACTCCGGATGGATCAGATTTAGGAAACCTGGTTCGTCACATATAGTAATAAGTATACCGGTGTATTGGTACAGCACTTCCACAGGAGACCCGAGTTCAATAATTTTCCTTTATTCTAAAATGTTTTACAGTGGGCAGTACAACGCGTTTCAACCCTTTTAATGGGCCTCCTCAGGTACAGTTATATATCTGTACTGAGGAAGACCATTAAAGGGTCGAAACGCGTTGTATGCCCACTGTAATATACATTTTAAGAATAAGGGAAAATCTATTTGAACTCTGGGTCTCCTGTGGAAGCGCTGTACCAATACACCGGTATACTTATTACTAATACAGATTTAGGCAAATTTTGAACAATATTTGTGTACATAGAAAAAGATCTTAGAGCTTTGAGTTTAGCTCATGAAAAATGGGGAAAAAAAAACAAAAGTGTTGCATATATATTTGTGTTCAGTGTATGTATATTTACTCCTGTCTGTCTGTCTGTCTGTCACGTGCATTTTATGAGTTGACTTCAGCTTTCACACTCGGGCAGCATCTGAAGGAAACATCCTTTTCTTTCTTGGTTGCTTGAAGCCTTCATTCTTCTCCTGACAAATGGCGGGTTTTGTATCAGGCTTCTTTAAGCAGTTTGAGGCTGCGGTTTCCATGGAAACCACCGCATCGGAGACCTGCGCTATAGGTGCCGGGAGAGGGGGGCGACCCTGTCTCATTACGGCGTGCACAAGGTCGAGCCACCGGTGGGTCAGGTCCCATTTGCTCTCAATCCTCCTGTAAAAATGTCTTCCATTATATGATTGCTTCGTCATTCTCTGCGCCGTGGTGTGCACACCGCGATGGAGCCGCCGGCAGATCCCCACACATCAAACTGGGAAACCAACAAGATTCTGTCTTTGCCATGGATAACCTGTGATGGCATCAAACAGTATCTGTCTGTATATTCATCTCATGTCTCTCTCTCGATATCTCTTTCTTATATCTATGTATATTGTCAAAATTATTGTCCCCCACGTCTTCATTACATTTAGGTTTCTCATTCAGTAACATCAACACAGGTAATCGCATCTGTCCCTGACATCACCAAGCACAATGCCCGAGAGTCGGATTTAGTGGTGTACAGTCACCCTGGACTCTGGAGGAGATGTGTTCTGGCAGGGATGGATCACACTGCTCTTTCTACGTCTGATGGAGGAGTCTGGGCTTGGTGAATGGAGGATGTTACCCTCTGTCTGCATTGTGCTGTACAGATGGTGGAGGAGGACAATGCTCTGGGCTGTTATCAGTGGGCGGCCGCAGCTTCTTAATGATGGGAAATCTTAATCTCCAACCCAAGACATTGTAGCTTCAACTTTGTGGGAACAGTTTGTAGAAGATGCTTCTCTGTTCCCAATGACTGGATCCATATAGACATGAAGGGGGGAGAACATGACGGCCGCACAGAGCCCGGACCTCAGCCCTATCCTATAATGGAGACGGTGAGCCCAGCCTCCCCCAACATCAGGGTCATCGCACAAATGCTCAACTGGATGAAGACACCTCCCAAATTTTGTACAAAGCTTTTGCTGAAGAGCGGGAGCTGTTATATCAGGAGAGGATATAGATAGAGGACAGAGCGGCCCCCGGAGGTGAGAGGGCAGATACCATACTTCCTCCCATATTAATGTATATGGATGTAGATGGAAAGAGAAGCCCTCAGAGGTGGATGTGTATGTGGGGAGGGACAAACTTTTTTCCATATTAATGTCTATGGGTGTTAATGGAGGACAGAGAACCCCCAGAGGTGGATGTGTGGGGTGCATATACTTTTCTCCATATTAATGTTTATAAATGTTTATAGGTATCGATGGCAGACAGGGAAGCCCCCGGAAGTGGATGTATGTGCGTGTAGTTGGGGGGCACATACTTCTCTCCATATTAATGTCTATGGATGTAAATGGAGGACAGAGAAGTTCCTGGAGGTGGATGTGGGGGGTACATACTTTTCTCCATATTAATGTCTATGGATGTAGATGGAGGACAGAGAAGCCCCAGAGGCGGATATCAGGGGGTACATACTTTTCTCCATATTAATGTCTATGGATATAGATGGAGGACAGAGAAGCCCCCAGAGGCGGATATCAGGGGGTACATACTTTTCTCCATATTAATGTCTATGGATATAGATGGAGGACAGAGAAGCCCCCGGAGGTGGATGTGGGGGGCACATACTTTTCTCCATATTAATGTCTATGGATGTGAGATGGAGGACAGAGAAGCCCCCAGAGGCGGATATCAGAGGGCACATACTTTTCCCCATATTAATGTCTATGGATGTGAGATGGAGGACAGAGAAACCCCCTGGAGGTGGATGTGGGGGGCACTTACCTTTCTCCATATTAATGTCTATGGATATAGATGGAGGACAGAGAAGTCCCCGGAGGTGGATGTGGGGGGCACATACTTTTCTCCATATAAATGTCTATGAATATAGATGGGGGACATAGAAGCCCCCGGAGTGGATGTGGGGGACACATACTTTTCCCCATATTAATGTCTTTGGATGTAGATGGAGGACAGAGAAGCCCCCAGGAGGTGTATGTGGGGGGCACTTACCTTTCTACATATTAATGTCTATGGATGTGAGATGGAGGACAGAGAAGCCCCCGATAGGTGGATGTGGGGGGGGCACATATTTTTCTCCATATATGCTGTCTCTCCTTTCTATTCTCTCCATCAATCCTCATACCTTTCTGTTTTGTCTCCTTCTTCTCTCCATATCTGTGTCCTCCGTCCGGCGTATTATTGATGATGTTAATGTGTTTAGCATAATCTGGCTTTCTCTCTGGCTGGCGCACACCTCTGCCTTCACGGTACATTTGTCAGCTGCTGGAATATTGTAGATTGTGACATCCCTATTCATTCCCTATTCATTCAGATGAGATCATTAGATGAACTCGCCGCTCTGTCGTTTCTGTGGTTCAATATAGTGTTTACGCCAAGGATATTAGAAATGACCGATCATGCTGCTCCGGGTGATACGTAAATGTCATCTGCCGCTCGTGGAAACCTCGGTACATGTAGATTTACTCAGTGAAGATGGAAATGTTCTCTGCATTCATCTGCGGAGAGAGAAATGCCTGTGAATCGGAGAGCGCTCGGTGTCAGGCAGACGCTGTGGTTCAGCCCCATTGTCCATCTTGTGTTTTCTGGTGTCGGGTCCAGGTCTGGAGGAATATGGTAGAAATCATTGGTGGTTCACTGATTAGTGTTAGTTTGGCTTTGGGCTACCCGACAGATGGAGTCACTTTATCTGACTTCCTCATGGTGAAAGCCAATAGATATGTCTCAGATTGGTGTCTGTCTTCAGTCCACAAGAGTCAGATGGCAGAAAAGTCCAAGTATTCAAATATTGGGTGGTGGACGAGTCACAAATACCTTCACTTCCCTTCTATGCAGCAGTATAATGTATCACTCTCAACCTCTACATCCTCAGGAGCTCACAATCTAGTATCACTGTCATAAAGTATCACCTCCATCATCTATGACCTCAGGAGCTCACAATCTAGTATCACTGTCATAAAGTATCACCTCCATCATCTATGACCTCAGGAGCTCACAATCTAGAATCACTGTCATAAAGTATCACTTCCATCCTCTATGACCTCCCAGCAACAAAATACTTCTCTCACCCTCCATCCTACCTAACCACTTCACCACTTCTCCGACCTATTCTTTCACTTTCAATCCTCCATCACCAAACGAGCACGCCCGCCACGTAAGCTCTCCTGCTCCCACCTGCTAACCCTCTGCCTACTCCTGCGACATCTCCCCAATCCTGGCCC
Organism: Allobates femoralis; assembly: GCA_033576535.1. Lineage (NCBI taxonomy): Eukaryota > Metazoa > Chordata > Amphibia > Anura > Aromobatidae > Allobates > Allobates femoralis. Next base: position 33,603,969 of record JARQOC010000008.1, on the reverse strand, counting down.
CCCACCACATCCCCACAACCACCTTCACCCACACCCACGGCCCATCGCTAACCCTTGCATCCTCACCACCACTAACCCTCGCAACCTCACCAACCTTAGATCCATTCCCCCAATCCCTGCCCCCCCCCAACCCTTCTACCTGGCACACTCTGGAGCGCACAATCAGTCTGCAATGAACTCCCATACATCAATAAACTCTTTATCTGTAAGAAACTATCATTCCTTGGCATCACTGAGACCTGGCTTACCCCCTCCAACACGGCCTTCCCTGCTGCACTATCTTATGGCGGCCTTAGTCTGTCCCACACCCACCGCCCCTCTGGCTAACATGGTGGTGGTGTCAGCGTACTCTTGTCCAACTCCTGCGCCTTCACCCCTATTCCCCTGCCCCCCCTCCGTTTTTTGTCACTTCTTTCGAAGCCCGCTCGGTCCGAATCTTTTTCCCCTGCAACCTTCAGCTGGCCGTTATCTACCGCCCCCTGGACCCATCGCCTCCTTCCTTGACCACTTCACCACCTGGCTACTTCACTTCCTTTCCGTTGACATCCCCACTATCATCATGGGTGATAGTATTCAATATCCCCATTGACTCTCCTCGCCCAACCACCTCTAAACTTATTTCCCTGACCACTTTCTTTGGGCTCTCCCAATGGTCCTCCTCTGCCACCCATAAAAATGGCCATACGCTTGACCTCATCTTTACCTGCCTTTGATCCCTCTCTAACCTCCCAAACTCGGAACTCCCCCTGTCTGACCACAATCTCTTGACTTTCTCCTCCCTCTCCTCCCTGCCATACTACTCCTTCTCCGCAAACTTGATCAGACTCGCCGAAACCTAAAAGATCTTGCTCTTCCCTTACTTTCAGAATACCTCCTCCCTCTCACCGACATAACTTCCACATGTGATATAGACACTGCCACCACCCTATACAACACCACAATAGCTAACGCCCTCGACCTAGCCGCCCCCTTCACACTCCATGCTCCACGCAAAAACAGGCAACACTGGCACACCACCTTCACTAAAAACCTGAGACGGGCATCCAGGGTCGCCAAGAGGAGATGGAAAAAGTCCCACACCACTGAGCACTTTGCTTTGTTCAAACAATCCCTCACTGACTTCAAGACTGCACTTGCTACCGCCAAACAAGCCTTCTTCCCAAACAGCTCTTCAAAACTTTCAATTCCTTACTCCGTCCGCCTGCTCCTCCTCCCTCTCCCCTCATCTCTGCTGAAGACTTTGCGACTTTCTTCAAGGAGAAGATTGACAAAATCAGAAACAGCTGTGGCCCACTGTCCCCACAGCTCCCCCTCTCACATACACTGCCCTCTTCCTCCATTAGCCACTTTTCCCCCATAACTGAAGACCATCTTTCCTCCCTCCTGTTGAAATCACACCTCAGCACCAGCACCCACGACCTACTCCCATCCCACCTCATTCCCAATCTCACCTTGGTTTTCATCCCAGCCCTAACCCATCTCTTCAACCTATCACTTACTACTGGCGCCTTCCCCTCGGCCTTCAAACACGCCCTGATCACGCCCATCCTCAATAAAACCCTCCCTCTGTCTCTATCGCCCATATCTCTTCTCCCTTTCGCCTCTAAAATACTTGAACAGCACGTCCATTCCAAACTGTCTCACCTCTCCTCCTGCTCCCTCTTTGACCGCCTACAATCCGGTTTCCGACCCCACCACTCCACCGAAACAGCCCTGACCAAAGTCACCAACGACCTACTGACTGCCAAGAACAAACATCACTTACTCCATCCTCCTCCTCCTCGACCTGTCTGCCACTTTTCACACTGTCGAACACTCCCTTCTGATCCTGGAACCCCTCGGCATCATTCACCTAGCCCTCTCTTGGATCTCCTCATACCTAGCGGACTGGACCTTCAGCGTCTCCCACTCCCACACCTCCTCTTCGCCCTACCCCCTATTTGTTGGGGTCCCCCAAGGATCGGTCCTGGGACCGCAACTTTTCTCCATATACACTCTCGGCCTTGGGCAATTCATTGAGTCCCACGGCCTTCAGTACCACTTCTAAGCGCACGACACCCAAGTCTACCTGTCCGGACCTGACATCACCTCCCTACTTTCCAAAATTCTACAATGCCTTTCCACCATCTCATCCTTTTTTTCTGCTCGCTTCTTTAAGCTCAACATGGACAAAACTGAATTCATAGTCTTCCCCCCAAGAAACTCTCCCCCACTACCCGACCTATCCATCTGTGTCAATGGCTGCTCTCTCTCCCCAGTCCCCCATGCCAAGTGCCTCAGGGTAATCCTCGACTCCTCCCTCACCTTCAAGCCCCACATCGAGGCCCTCACCATGTCCCTCCAACTCCAGCTTAGAAACATTTCACGGATCCGATCTTTCCTTAACCACGACACTGCTAAAACACTTATTCATGCTCTCATCATCTCCCGCCTTGACTACTGCAACCTCCTACTCATTGGCCTCCCTGCTAATTCCCTTACACCTCTCCAATCTATCCTAAACTCCACTGCCCAACTAATCCATCGGTCCTCCCGCTACTCCCCTGTCTCCCCCCTCTGACAAGCCCTCCATTGGCTCCCCGCCTCCCAGAGATCCCAGTTCAAAACACTAACCATGACATGCAAAGCCATACACAACCTGTCCCCACCATAAATCTACGACTTGGTCTCCCGATACATACCCTCACGCAACCTGCGATCCTCTCAAGAACTCCTCCTCAACTCCCCCCTCATCTCCTCTTCTCGCAACCGCATACAGGATTTCTCCCGTGCATCCGCCATACTCTGGAACTCTCTGCCCCAAAAAGTCAGGCACTCTCCCACCCTGGGAACCTTCAAGAGTCACCTGAAGACTCACCTCTTCCGACAAGCCTACAACCTGCCATGAGACCCAGTCGGCCGCCCCACGACCGGCACTTCCCCCATCCTTTTGTATCCCCACCCGCCCCTCGTAGACTGTGAGCCCTCATGGACAGGGTCCTCTCCCCTCTTGTACCTGTATGACCTGATTGTCTACATTTATTGTACTTGTCCTTGTGTGTCTTATCCTCATGTAAAGCGCCATGGAACCTAATGGCGCTATATAAATAAATAATAATAATAATTTTATAGGAGAAATACTTCATTTTCTGGAAACACATTTGAAGGGTTGCAGCCAACACTTTCGGCTATGACTGTACTCCCCTCCCGCACCCCTTCCGTTTCAGCCCCGACATAGCAATGTTATCTCTATGAGCGCTGCACTTCTCTCACACGGAGTTTAGCCTCTTGTTCACACCCAGAGTGCACCAAGCTCCCTAATAACATATTTTTCCAGAACGGAGTCAGCGATGAGAGCCCTAAAGGTGCGATTTGTTTACGGGCTGAATCCTCTACAAGGCTTTGCTCATACCGCCAGGTTCAGCTGGTAGACCCCTGTATTTTCATCCATTGACAGCAAGCAGGAATTTAGACAATCTTCTGCATGAAGTTTATTAGAAAGTTGCGGATCATTTTATCACTCGGTCCAGTGTACACGACGCAGGAATGATCTTCTCCATAGTCCGTTTCTCTTCATTATTTTTTCATGTTGGGTGAGAGGCTGCTCCATTGTGATAACGTTCGCTCACCGAGATGCCAAATCAATAACCTGCAGAGAACGAGCTGCCGGCGGGCTCCGCTGACATATCGGCTGCTTTCTCCCTGCATATACTGTGGAATTAAGACATTATTTAAGGGCACGGAAAACCTCACAACAATCACTCCCTTACTTGCGTTGTAGCTGAATATAACCTGTTGCTTTCTGTTATCAACCATTTCAGACTGGAGAAAATACTGAATAATATTTATTATTCTCTGGGTGAAACTGATTATAAATGCCATATCCCCATACACATGAGACTAATGTCAGCCAAATTTGCCAATATTGACAATTGATTGTTGGCGAAATATTTATCCGGCAAGTTCCAATCCAAATTGTGGTCCATGTTGTCAGCCAACTGTAGACATGGATGGACACAGCCAGCTAATGTGCATCAGTGTGATCAGTGCCGAGGGCTAGAAACCTTCCTGCCCCATCATGATCCATGCCGTCACCATATGGGTCTTAGCTTTATATAGAATCAAAGAAAACCCTTCTTCCCATCCTTCCATGTGTGTGACGTCGGCCGCTTCTCTAATGAGGCCTGCTGCGCTCACTGACTAGGGATCGTAGGCAGGGGCGTATCTAGGGGGGTGCAGCCGGATCCTTTGCCCCGGGCGCAACTCAGAGGGGGGGCGCCGGCACCCCCTTCCCTCACCAAGGGCTGCAGGGGCGGCGGGGCCGAAAGCTGACAGCACACCCCCCCCCTCCGCTCCTCAACCAAGGCAGGGCAGTAAGCTGACAGCACCCAACAACCACACCCCCTCCCCCCCGCTCCTCACCTACTCTGGAAGGGGGGGCGCCAAAATAGATCTCTGCCCCGGGCGCCATGAAAACTAGTTACACCGCTGATTGTAGGCCTTGAATGTTGACTGAGCACCTTGTCCTACATGGTGTCCCCTCCCCAGCTCCATTATACACGTCCTTCCTTATACGGCCATCCCCTTTACACGTCTCCCACCTTCACTGTGTCTCTGAGAAAAGCTTCCGTGGACGGCGGAATTAAATAAACAGCTTTCTGTGATCTGAACCTGAACCGATTCTCTGAAACAATGGGACTCGCTGAAATTAAAACCTGTCAAAAGATTAATTGGCGAGCGCTTCGGAGACTGCCAGTTTGTTGGGTTTTAATCTCCCCGGTGGCGCGGGCAGGGTCACCTTGTTATCTAGCTCCTGACATAGATTCCCTTCACCGTGAAATCTTCACAGCACTGAGCTCCATTATGGCGACCGTGACATCTCGCCCTGTGGAAGGATGAGGACGGGTGGGACTGCCTGTCCATATAGAATCCCTAGCTTCTTCCTCTTCCATATCTGTTTCTGGACAAGTTGGGTGACGTTCTAATCGGGGTCACAGCTGAACCACCACCACGCTGCCTATTACATTTATTCTGCAGATACCGTTAGATTTTTTCTCGGATTCACGCGTTGCGTTTCCTCAGTGTCTCTCCGGTAGCACAAATATTAGCCCTTCTGATTAAGGGCTTTGGTGTAGAGGAGTCCGATTTCTGACACTTGTAATACTCCAGCCTAATGCACAGAGTCGTAATTATTACTTTCTCGGAGTTTGAGCACCGCCATCTAAGCTGTCACTCCGCAGAGATAATGAGCTCGGCGGTCGGCAGGACAATACCGTCTCATGGCGGAGGAGACCGGGACAAGGCTCTGGTGGGGATCGCGGGGAAGCAGTGTGAATTCCGCACACGCCTCATCATCACCCCCACCATCCTGCAGCTACCAGCTGATTGATATTCTGCCCACATTAAATTCTCTAATCAAACAGCAATGTTAGTAGCCTGGGGTTAGACAAAGCAGAGGACCCTCGCAACAACTCCAAGGCCAGAGCCTTCATTAGAAAGCTGCTCCTGCTGGAGGCTGCAAGGGGAATACTGAGCATATATACACATGATATATGGGGAGTATAGGGGGGCACATACACCTATGACTTACAGCATCATCTATTATTTATGTGGAGGTTGAAGCATAAAAATCGATCACAGCCAGTCTGCAGGGGGTTTGATCAGATTAGTTTATTCCATCCAGTGTAGGAGATTTACAGGTGGGGGGCACATGCACCCATGGTGGTCTCATCCCCAGAACCTGACCCTGTCCATGAAGGAACACAATGGGTGGTGTTTATGCCACAAGTCATCTTTGTACGTCAGAGGATAATCCACCCGGTCCATTGAGTGCACTGAATAATGCCACCTTCAAGGTGACTTTACTATCACTGTGTCTCCAATGCTGTTTACCGGGGAAGGCGAAGCGTCGGCGTCCTCCCTCCCGAAAGCCATTTAAATACAGGAGTCTAATGGGAACACGCATTGGTTGCTGCATCTCAGGCTTGTATAATCACATTGCCGCCTGGAAACCATCGGTGCCCGAATGTCAGCTGGGATAGCAAAGTCAGATCTGTTATCCGAAAGACGATCTACGTCTTATGAGCTCCCCGCAGACCGATGACGGATGGGGCACAGTGATGTCAGGAACAATAATCTAAACGATCAGTCCCAACCGACGGAAAACCAGTGCGTTCAACAATAAGAGCAAGAAATTATTATTCTCCCATCATCTTTGCCTTATGAGAATGACTGCTCAGATGATGGACAATATTTGAAGCCTTGTTTCTGCTTCGGTTCACATCATCTTTGTTGGCTTTAATAAAAATTAATGTTGCTGTTTTTGGAAGAATATAACCATGTTTTCATAATCCAGCACAAACCATTAATTTGCTCTTGGGCTCATAGTACCTGGTACAAAAAGTCAGCTTGGACCCCACCGGCTTCCACAACTGTTTAGTATCCAGCCGCCGCCGCCACCCGAGTGACCCATCGCTGCTGCTTGATCATCATTGGTGTCGATTCCAGCTTTTCTGAGTTAAAAATGTACATCTTCACCCGTCCACTGCCACAAAGAAAAACTAATGTCAAAAATTTCAGATAGCCGACCAATATTTCATCCCTTCTATATTATAGGAATACCTGGTAGGTACTGATAGCTTCATGGCAAAAGTGGCCCTGAGCGTTCGTGTAGGAAAGTGGGCAATCACACACCACTGGTAGTCCATCACTAATGCGTGAACATCTTAAAAATAATTGGGGTTTCTGGTGCCGCTTGATGCCCACAAGTTGGGGAGGTAGCGAGCAACACCCTGATAGTGAAGGCGAAAAATGTTCAGCACTAGATTAGCCTCCTGGTACTAACCAACATGACCGCTCCAGCTCAGAGATGACAAAGCCCTTTCATGTCCTTGATGATGGCCTGTAGAGCTGCTCAATGGCACCCCGCACTTAAGCCCCCATACAATCCAGACAGCTGTCAGCCAAATGATGGTTCGGCGATTGATCAGTCATCAGCCATCTCAGCCGACTCTTCCATACACAGGATCTCGTGGTGCAACCAGAGTCCAATGGGCTCCAAGGCAAAATTTGGTTGTGGGCCCTTCACCTGCTGGTCCTCCGTCACTTCCCGTGTTTGTCAGATGTAGTGTTCTAAATCCTATAAGACATACATGTTGCCTCCCCCTATTATGTTGTAATATAATATATATATATATATACCTTCCTAGTATATATGTCCCCCATCCTTTTATATGTGTCCCCTACCCTTTTATATATGCCCCCCATCCTGGTATATATGTCTCCTATCCAGGTATATATGTCCCCCATCCTGGTATATATGTCTCCCATTCTGATGTATATGTCCCCTATCCTGAAAAATTCAAAATATTCTTCTAAACTACCTCTGCTTACGCCACCTAGGAGGCCGGCAGCTGACAGCACAGTGTCTTCTATGGGCATCATATGACATCACTGCCATGGGACACCAATGCCTGGCATGCCGATGTCAGCTGCCGTCCTCTGATTGTCCGGCACTGTGTTTTGTGGTGCAGGTCTTTGTGCCGGAATACATTTCAGCTGAAAATGTGCCCTTGGACAGACATCCAGATGAATTAGGTGCTGTCGTTGGCGGGCCCTTTCCAGGCCAGGCACCCTGTGCGATTGGGATTGTTACGCCCCTGACCAGGTCACTCCTATGTTCTGTGAGAACCACATTACATGTCACAAGAGGACCAGGAGTCCAATATAAGACAAGCCGGGCCCTTACTTCCCCCGACAGTCATCTGTAAGGGCCCTGTTGATATCTGCAGACATTAGTCTGTGTATGGAGGCCTTTTTCCCCATCTCCCCCTCCCACAGATAAAGTGATAATCCAGCAGTCCTACGTCAGACCACATAACTCCATACTATGAAATCTTGCAGGACAACATTGCGTTAACCGCGTTGGCTGATGTTGGAGCTTCATCAGTGGCCGGTGACTGCGGCACGCCAGCTCCTGCACTAAGCCGCTGATTTCTCTTCCTTCCTTCAGCTCTGAAAGTAATTGCATAAGCACAAAGCTTGATTTACCTTGATTAGTGCAGCACTTTCTACAAGTGTTTTAATTTGTTTTAGCTCCAATGCGTTGAGGCTCGGCCAAAGTAGTCGCTGAAGAGGGTGGGGGGAGCGTCTGCGAGCGGAGGGGGCCCTGAAGTTTAGGATGGAGATCATTCCATTGCTGAAGGGCATCCTTTATCTGACACAGATATAATAAGTTAAAAGCGTCGCCGCCGACGATAATCTGTAGATTAATTTAAATTAATGGATTCATCCTCTTCCAAATGAATTCCAAGCAAATCCCGGAGCTGCTATTGTGCCACATTAAAAACATCCAGCGGATTTTACCGCCAGGACGACGTCTGAACATTAAAGAGCATTTCTCTCCTAAAACCTCCAAATCCCCGGAAAATATAGGTCCTGGTGTCTGTTAGAATTCCCATAAGCGGATATTGATCTGAGCGACAACCCATAATGCCGCCATTACTGCTACTACAAGGGGTGTCAGCCTTCTCCTGACCTGTAAGGTCAGATGGGATATATACAGGATATATCCTTAAGGCATAGAAGATGTTGGACTTGTGGTCATCTGGTGCAGGGGCCACGAGCATCATCTGATCCCTCAGACCTCAAAACCTCACAGCTCACTGCTGCTCCCTGCTGGTGGATTTCTGTATTGGCGGCACGGTGGCTCAGTGGTTAGCACTGCAGCCTTGCAGCACTGGGGTCCTGGTTCAATTCCCACCAAGGACAACATCTGCAAGGAGTTTGTATGTTCTCCCTGTGTTTGCGTGGGTTTCCTCCAGTTTCCTCCCACATTTCAAAGACATACTCAGGGGCGGAACTACCATGGTGCAGCTGATTCAGCTGCACCAGGGCCTGACCGGCTAGGGGGCCCCTTCAAGCCTGCAGGGGGGGCCCCCAGCTGACCCCCGTAAGCAGTTGTCAGAGGAGAGGAGGGTCAGGCAAGGGAAGCAGAAAGCTTCCTGCTTCCCTTGCCCGATCCCGCCCCTCCTCTCCTCTGCCCCTTCAGCTCCCAGGAGTGCACTCGGCGTGGCTCAGCAGGTAGGGGAGCCGCCGCAAACACCTCTCTGACGGCCGCCTGCACCACCCCGCACCTCCAGGGGACCGCGCCGACGGCCAGCAGCACCTACGCCCCCCTCCCCCCCGGACCGCGCTGACTGCCACCAGCGCCCCCCATCCCCCCCCCTTCCCCCAGACCACACCGATGGCCACCAGCTTCCCCCCCCCCCCGCTCTTCACTTCACCATGGCTGCACCAGGGCCCCGGGGGTCAAGGTCCACCACTGATGGGATATTTAGATTGTGAGCCCCAATGGGGACAGTGTTCCAAATGTATGTGAAGCGCTGTGGAATTAATACCTCTATATAAATTAATATATATTATTATTATTGTTGGAGGTGTAGTGTCTCACTTAGATGCCCTGTTCCAGTTTTTTTCTGGTCTTTTTCTGTTTCTCTCTGGCTTTGCATTAATATTCGCGGCAGAGAATAAAGAATGATTCACCAAAGCCCGTCAATCTCTCGTGCAGCGCCGTCCCTTTAAGACAGTTTTTCCTCTCTACAAGTACTTGAAACTCGGAACCTCTAGGATAAATAATACCCCGGTTGTCATAGCAACCACCAATTAAATTGTAAGGAAAAAAAAAAGTAGGCGTTGTATCCAGCATGCAGGATAACGTGCGAGAGCAAATTTACAGCTTTATTAGAGGAAAAAAAAGATTTTTTTTCCTCTTATTTCCAAAATTCTGATGCATAGAACAATCCCCTCAGTATTTACTGAGTCTCGCCAAAAATCCCATTATAGAGAACCAGTCATTAAAGAGAATTAGTGGGAACATAACGGTACGTACTCCACCCGTCATACCCCCCCCCTGCACAGTCTCCGCCACATTTATTAGGGGGTCATGTAATTAATGGCAACAATAAAATGGCTGAAAAGCTTAACTATGGCCTCATGGGAAGCGGAGGTCTGCAGGAGACAACATCCAGTATCAACCAAAGATGCAATCCAATACATAACAGCTAATACCGGTCACATTGCTTCTAATGCTTGATCACAGCCAAAGCTGCGTTCACATTGTGTATAATATCCGGTCACATCCAGAGCTGCATTCACATTGCGTCTCATATCACATCCAGAGTTGCATTCACATTGCGTCTAATAACCGGTCACATCAAGAGCTGCATTCACATCACTTCTAACACCATTACATCAGAGCTGCATTCACATCACTTCTAACACCTCGTTACATCCAGAGCTGCATTCACATCACATCTATGGTAATATCTAATCACACCTAGAGCTGCCTTCACAATTCGGCTGTTTCCTGTTAGCTCCTGGTTGCTGACCTCACACCTGCCTTTTGCACACTGCTGGCTGTTAGCATTTGTACTGCACATGCTCTTTGTACACTGCTGGCTGTTAGCATTTGTACTGCACATGTTCTGCACACTACTGGCTGTTAGCATTTGTACTGCACATGCTCTGCACACTGCTGGCTGTTAGCATTTGTGCTGCACATGCTCTTTGCACACTGCTGGCTGTTAGCATTTGTACTGCACATGCTCTGCACACTGCTGGCTGTTAGCATTTGTGCTGCACATGCTCTTTGTACACTGCTGGCTGTTAGCATTTGTACTGCACATGTTCTGCACACTACTGGCTGTTAGCATTTGTGCTGCACATGCTCTTTGCACACTGCTGGCTGTTAGCATTTGTGCTGCACATGCTGTGCACACTGCTGGCTGTTAGCATTTGTACTGCACATGCTCTTTGTACACTGCTGGCTGTTAGCATTTGTACTGCACATGTTCTGCACACTACTGGCTGTTAGCATTTGTACTGCACATGCTCTGCACACTGCTGGCTGTTAGCATTTGTGCTGCACATGCTCTTTGCACACTGCTAGCTGTTAGCATTTGTGCTGCACATGCTCTTTGCACACTGCTGGCTGTTAGCATTTGTACTGCACATGCTCTTTGCACACTGCTGGCTGTTAGCATTTGTGCTGCACATGCTGTGCACACTGCTGGCTGTTAGCATTTGTGCTGCACATGCTCTTTGCACACTGCTGGCTGTTAGCATTTGTACTGCACATGCTCTTTGCACGTTGCTGGTTGTTAGCATTTGTACTGCACATGCTCTTTGCACGTTGCTGGCTTTTAGCATTTGTGCTGCACATGCTCTTTGCACACTGCTGGCTGTTAGCATTTATGCTGCACATGCTCTGCTGTGGTGCATTGTGGGAGATGTAGTTTTTCTCCATTCCCCATATAGTAGGATATTATGGCGTCTCTGCTCCTCTTCTGGGGCACCGAGGACTGAGCAGATCAGACCTGTACAATCTCCGTCCCTGGTGACCAATCACATGTGTGTCTGACGCTCATTATTAAATGTTGATTCATTAATTATGGATGCAGTCTTCTGAAATAATAACTGGACTTCATTACCTTCCACTTATTGTAGTGGAGAGATGTCCCCTTCCCATCTGCGCCCCTTGTCTCCCCTTTTATCCCTCTTTATATCACTTCCACTTATTGTGTTCTAATGACGGCTCCCTGCACTGATTGCATATAAGGAAAGTTATAGATCCAGTGGATTGCTGAGATTGTGCACTATATTCATATATGGAGAGATTTACTGTAATCTGGTGGGATTATAGATCCTTTCCATGAAGTGGAAGGAAAGAGTCTGAACCGTGTCTTCTCCTGTCACATTAATAAATGTTCTTTTCAGCCATTTCTGGAAACAATAAGTGACAACCAGTCTGATCCCAATGACACTCGGACACTCCTCACCATCAGAGGCTCTAATGAAGACCAGGTGGCCTCCTAGTTATGCCCGGTCAGTGTCGCATTGGGTCCACCCAGTCCTTCATCAAACTCTGCAGAGATCCAGGGATGAGAGAAAAAATAAAAGATATTTGCACTCCTGGGAGTCTAGGGAAGAAGAAGGTTAAGAAGTGCATATTGTACAGCTCACCAACCCCTTCAGGTTCCAGCAATGTCCCTGAAGCGGGAAGACTAAAAGCCCCGTTACACGCTGTGATGTGCCAGCGATCTGACTAACGATGTGGATTGCTGCCACATCGTGAACTGATCGCTGGTGAGCTGTCACACAGGCAGACTCACCAGCGACCAGTGGACCAGCGACATCGTGGAAAAGAATAAAATATTCTGTCTACGATGTCTAGCTCTTGCTGCCAGGCTGCGGTAAGAGGGAGCAGACTGGTAACCATGGTAAACAGCGGGTATCTAGGCAATGCACAGCGCCTAGTTACCCGATGTATACCCTGGTTACCAACCTTCACTTACAGGCTGGTATCCAAGGTATACAGTGGGTAACTAGGGACAGCGCTGTACCTAGTTACCCGCTGTGTACCTTGTATACCATCCTGTAAGCGGAAAAGGCTTGTAACCAGGATATACATCGGGTAACTAGGCGCTGCGCGCTGCCTAGACTCATGCTGTTTACCATGGTTACGAGCCTGCTCCGCTTATCGCTAGTCGTTTGGGCCCTATCACACGCACCGATGTGTGCTGACCAGCAGACGACCAACGACAGATTTATGGTCTTGGCGATAAATCTAGGATCAACGACTGATCGTTGATACGTGCCACACACAACAATGTAATTTCGACATCATTGCAACGTCACAAAAACAGTGACGTTGCAACGATATTGTTAGCGATATCCTTGTGTGTAACGGGCTCTTAAAACTTTCTCACAGACTGTGTTATCCATGCTCCAATTTATCACATATACTACTCCAATGACCCTCCATTTTGGTCCCTTCCTCACTGTGTACATACATTACATTACTTATCATGTACTGATCCTGAGTTACCTCCTGTATTATACTCCAGAGCTGCACTCACTATTCTGCTGGTGCAGTCACTGTGTACATACATTACATTACTGATCCTGAGTTACCTCCTGTATTATACTCCAGAGCTGCACTCACTATTCTGCTGGTGCAGTCACTGTTTACATACATTACATTACTGATCCTGAGTTACCTCCTGTATTATGCTCCAGAGCTGCACTCACTATTCTGCTGGTGCAGTCACTGTGTACATACATTACATTACTGATCCTGAGTTACCTCCTGTATTATACTCCAGAGCTGCACTCACTATTCTGCTGGTGCAGTAACTGTGTACATACATTGCTGATCCTGAGTTACATCCTGTATTATACTTCAGAGCTGCACTCACTAGTCTGCTGGTGCAGTCACTGTGTACATACATTACATTACTGATCCTGAGTTACCTCCTGTATTATACTCCAGAGCTGCACTCACTATTCTGCTGGTGCAGTCACTGTGTACATACATTGCTGATCCTGAGTTACATCCTGTATTATACTTCAGAGCTGCACTCACTAGTCTGCTGGTGCAGTCACTGTGTACATACATTGCTGATCCTAAGTTACATCCTGTATTATACTCCAGAGCTGCACTCGCTATTCTGCTGGTGCAGTAACTGTGTACATACATTGCTGATCCTGAGTTACATCCTGTATTATACTTCAGAGCTGCACTCACTAGACTGCTGGTGCAGTCACTGTGTACATACATTACATTACTGATCCTGAGTTACCTCCTGTATTATACTCCAGAGCTGCACTCACTATTCTGCTGGTGCAGTCACTGTGTACATACATTACATTACTGATCCTGAGTTACCTCCTGTATTATACTCCAGAGCTGCACTCACTATTCTGCTGGTGCAGTCACTGTGTACATACATTACATTACTGATCCTGAGTTACCTCCTGTATTATACTCCAGAGCTGCACTCACTATTCTGCTGGTGCAGTCACTGTGTACATACATTACATTACTGATCCTGAGTTACCTCCTGTATTATACTTCAGAGCTGCACTCACTATTCTGCTGGTGCAGTCACCATGTACATACATTACATTACTGATCCTGAGTTACCTCCTGTATTATACTTCAGAGCTGCACTCACTATTCTGCTGGTGCAGACACTGTGTACATACATTACATTACTGCTCCTGAGTTACCTCCTGTATTATACTCCAGAGCTGCACTCACTATTCTGCTGGTGCAGTCACTGTGTACATACATTACATTTCTGATCCTGAGCTACATCCTGTATTATACTCCAGAGCTGCACTCACTATCCTGCTTTTGCAGTCACTGTGTACATACATTACATTACTGATCCTGAGTTACCTCCTGTATTATACTCCAGAGCTGCACTCACTATCCTGCTTTTGCAGTCACTGTGTACATACATTACATTACTGATCCTGAGTTACCTCCTGTATTATACTCCAGAGCTGCACTCACTATTCTGCTGGTGCAGTCACTGTGTACTTACATTACAATACTGATCCTGCGTTACCTCCTGTATTGTACTCCAGAGCTGCACTCACTATTCTGCTGGTGCAGTCACTGTGTACCTGCATTACAATACTGATCCTGCGTTATATCCTGTATTATACTCCAGAGCTGCACTCACTATTCTGCTGGTGCAGTCACTGTGTACATACATTACATTACTGATCCTGAGTTACATCCTGTATTACACTCCAGAGCTGCACTCACTATTCTGCTGGTGCAGTCACTGTGTACATATCGTAGTATTTAGGGGTAGGGTTTGTGTACTGTGGATATACTTGGCTCAGACCCGGGGATCTCGCCGGTGGTGTCTAACACTTGGCTTAGCTGCAGGATTCAGCGCGGTCCCGTGGATGGTGACCTTGCATTGATCCGGCAGTAGAGATCGTGTCCCCGCTGATTTAATGTGAACAGATTCAGTTGTTTTCCTCTTAAGACGACGTCAGTTCTTCATGTATCACACGACACGGACAAACGTTAACCTCCAGAGAACACGTCGTTCTCATCCGAGGATCCCACATGGAGTATACGGAATATTAATGAACGATTATACGACCAAATACTGTAGATTAGGAGATCAAGATACACTGAACATATAGTGATTGCACCTCAGTGTATCCTGTGTGATACTGCGGCTGCCTCCTGTATACAATAATATGTGCTGCTGCTGAGCTGATGCATCTAATCCTAACATGTGTCGTCAGTGTCGGTCTGGCTTGCCGGGGTACCGGGTAAACCCCCGGTGGGCCCGCCCCCTGCTACTGTCCCCGCTATCATTTAGCAAGTGTGCGCTGTCTGCGGTGGTGCCGCCACCACCACCTGCAGTGCACACAGAACATAGCCACGTACTGTCTGCTGAGCTGTGTATCTAATCCTATCCTGTGTGATACTCTCTGCTGAGCTGTGTATCTAATCCTATCCTGTGTGATACTGTCTGCTGAGCTGTGTATCTAATCCTATCCTGTGTGATACTGTCTGCTGAGCTGTGTATCTAATCCCATCCGGTGTGATACTGTCTGCTGAGCTGTGTATCTAATCCTATCCTGTGTGATACTCTCTGCTGAGCTGTATATCTAATCCTATCCTGTGTGATACTATCTGCTGAGCTGTGTATCTAATCCTATCCTGTGTGATACCCTTTGCTGAGCTGTGTATCTAATCCTATCCTGTGTGATACTGTCTGCTGAGCTGTGTATCTAATCCCATCCTGTGTGATACTGTCTGCTGAGCTGTGTATCTAATCCTATCCTGTGTGATACTGTCTGCTGAGCTGTGTATCTGATTTTATCCTGTGTGATACTGTCTGCTGAGCTGTGTATCTAATCCTATCCTGTGTGGTACTGTCTGCTGAGCTGTGTATCTAATCCTATCCTGTGTGGTACTGTCTGCTGAGCTGTGTATCTAATCTTATCCGGTGTGATAGTGTCTGCTGAGCTATGTATCTAATCCCATCCTGTGTGATACTGTCTGCTGAGCTGTGTATCTAATTATCTCTGTGATACTGTCTACTGAGCTGTGTATCTAATCCTATCCTGTGTGATACTGTCTGCTGAGCTGTGTATCTAATTATCTCCTGTGTGATACTGTCTGCTGAGCTGTGTATCTAATCCTATCCTGTGTGGTACTGTGTGCTGAGCTGTGTATCTAATCCTATCCTGTGTGGTACTGTCTGCTGAGCTGTGTATCTAATCTTATCCGGTGTGATAGTGTCTGCTGAGCTATGTATCTAATCCCATCCTGTGTGATACTGTCTGCTGAGCTGTGTATCTAATTATCTCTGTGATACTGTCTACTGAGCTGTGTATCTAATCCTATCCTGTGTGATACTGTCTGCTGAGCTGTGTATCTAATTATCTCCTGTGTGATACTGTCTGCTGAGCTGTGTATCTAATCCTCTCCTGTGTGATACAGTCTGCTGAGCCGTGTATCTAATCCCATCCTGTGTGATACTATCTGCTGAGCTTTGTATCTAATCCTATCCTGTGTGATGCCCTCTGCTGAGCTGTGTATCTAATCCTATCCTGTGTGATACCCTCTGCTGAGCTGTGTATCTAATCCTATGCTGTGTGATACCCTCTGCTGAGCTGTGTATCTAATCCTATGCTGTGTGATACCCTCTGCTGAGCTGTGTATCTAATCCTATGCTGTGTGATACCCTCTGCTGAGCTGTGTATCTAATCCTATGCTGTGTGATACCCTCTGCTGAGTTGTGTATCTAATCCTATGCTGTGTGATACCCTCTGCTGTGCTGTATATCTGATCCTATCTTATTTGGTCATGTTTCCTGAGTCGTGTATCTAATCCTATTATGTATGATACCCTCTGCCGAGCCGTGTATCCGATCTGCGATCCAGCCACCAGCAGTCCATTCCTCTTGATGTGATGTTCATGTTTTTGGCTTAGTCTCTGGTCTCCCTGGTTCGTGTAGTGCGCCTCTGGCCAGCTTTCATCCCCGGTGGTTCATGGTGTTAATGACTCAGGCCCAGGTCGTGTTTACTTTGCTTCTCCAGAGTCTCTACCCGCCATTAGTGTCCGCGAGCGCCAGCAGCCGTAGTCAGATCTGCCGATGAGTATGCGCTTGCCCGCACAGATATAATTGCCCGTCAGATGCCCGTAGACGTCTCGGCTGACCCCGCTGCCAGTTTTGTTCTGGTAACTGTGATTTTTGAGGTGAACGGCACCTGAGGGGAATTAGTGAAGTCTCGTTCCTGCCAACCATTCCTGCGCTCGAGGCTCTGCTTCCTGACAACAGCACGTAGACGCCAGGCTCCATCATCAGCCGCCAGCGTGCGAGAATAATGGCTGGATAATGACGCTGTAATGAACGCGGGCTGATTCCAGCAAGGGCAATCGTGTAATTGTCATGGAGATGAGAGGCCGGAAACTGCAGGGGCCACACGGACCCCTCCATACTGAGCTGTGTCACTGTGACCACTCACAGACGCCGGCAGATATTAGCCAGGCCCGGACCCTTATGTCCACTGCTCCATGCACAAGGGCCAGGACGGCGGCTTCATCTGGTGCATCATCGGACAAAGTAAAAAACTGCAAAATATCTCTCCTGTTTACAGACAAATTTCAGATTTAAAATAGCCGCACAAATATATAGGTGTTCCTGGAACTTGCCGACATCGCAGAAGGCGCGACCCGATGCACCCTACGTTGTGGCCTATAAATTAAAAGGTCACGTCTGACCAAAAGCACAAGAGGGTTGGATAGATGCCGCACTTTTCTGGGTCTTGGTGTGTTCCCATCAACCAATATTAGGTGCGGTGTGAAAGGTTGGGACTTCAGTCTTCATGTCGTAGATATTGTGGGCAAGAGAGAGGTCGTGTGCAGGCCTTCAGCCAGTAGTTCCGCATCAGCGCAAATTAGGTCGGTGTGGAAAGTTGACCTTCAGCTTCATGTTGTAATTGCCCATTTTCCTGGGTCATGTTGTGTTCCCATCAGCCAGCATTAGGTGCGGTGTGGAAAGTTGACCCTTCAGTCTTCATGTTGTGGATAGTTGCCGCATTTACAGGGTCATGTTGTGTTCCCATCAACCAACATTCGGTGCGATGTGAAAACTTAACCCTTCAGTCTTCATGTTGTGAACAATTGCTGCACTTTCCAGGGTTATGTTGTGTTCCCATCAACCAACATCAGGTGCGGTGTGGAAAGTTGACCCTTCAGTCTTCATGCCATGGATAATTGCCACACTTTCCAGGGTCATGTTGTGTTCCCATCAACCAACATTAGGTTCAGTTAGGAAAGTTGACCCTTCAGTCTTCATGTTGTGGATAGTTGCCGCATTTACAGGGTCATGTTGTGTTCCCATCAACCATCATCAGGTGCGGTGTGGAAAGTTGACCCTTCAGGCTTCATGTCGCAGTGGAGCCCCAGCCTTAACAATCACTAACGAGCTATCGTCAGTCAATTGATGGGATTACAGGGAATGTGCTCCAACAACCTGTGCGCTGCAATGGGACACAACCATCATATTAACTACTTTTTATTTTAATTATTTTTTTATATAGTCATCTATGGGGAGACTAAAAAACTATGTGAAAAACACAATTGCATTTTTAACTGTAGATTCCTGATGTTTCTGCATTGAAAAATGCTGCAAATCAGCTCCAAAAGCAGCAAAGAAATGTAAATGACTAGTGTACTGTATACTGTATATATTGGTGCCGAAAAAGAGAAGTGCAGCATTTTGTGCATGGAAACCCGGTGTACACAGAGGAGGACCCTGACCCACACGGGTATAAAGTGCCGGATCAGAATCAGGACCAGGTAAGGACCGGTTTACTGTCTCACAATATGGAGAGGATGGTGACCCTGCGGCACCAGAATGGACAATGGTTGGCAAACTGGAAACACCGCCAGAGCCGCACACAACACACCGCCTGATGAAATCCAGACCCCAAATGGATTGCAGCAGAGTCATTGTCAGGTCCATTACCAGGTATCGCCGAGGCCAAGACAGATGGCATCGCTGCTCGTCCAGCGGAGGATGCCAATCCCCCCGGAGCTGCCGCCAGCCGTCTGCTTTGACTGCACCGAGACTCAAAAATCTCTTTTAAAGTAAAAACGCAGTGACGCAGGCTGCTATTTGCATGAGATTACCCGGAGATTTAGTCTTCTGGGAGCTGCGCGGCTCTTACAAGTGGTTCTCGGCCATTAATATTCATTACGAGGAGCCGGCCTTTTGAAAACCAGCTCTGTTCAATGCAGCAGAAAGCAGAAAAGCTGAGTATTGAGGACAGAAAGGATGGAGAGAATACTCTTTGTGCGTTTTGATCATTTTGTATCTCGATTGTTTGTAGAAAAAGCGGATGAGACCTGAGAAGGGAAGACGCCTATACCTGCAGACGCGGCTGCGGACGCTGCACCTGACGCGGCTGCGGACGCTTCACCTGACGCGGCTGCGGACACTGCACCTAACTTGGCTGTGGACGCTGCACCTAACTCAGCTGCGGACGCTGCACCTGACGCGGCTGCGGACGCTGCACCTGACGCGGCTGCGGACGCTGCCCCTGACGCGGCTGCGGACACTGCACCTAACTTGGCTGTGGACGCTGCACCTAACTCAGCTGCGGACGCTGCACCTGACATGGCTGCGGACGCTTCGCCTAATGCGGCTGCTGCACCTAACGCGGCTGCAGACGCTGCACCTAACGTGGCTGCGGACGCTGCATCCAACACGGCTGCAGACGCTGCACCTAACGTGGCTGCGGACGCTGCCACCTAACACGGCTGCGGACGCTGCACCTAACGCGGCTGCGGACGCTGCACCTAACGCGGCTGCGGACGCTGCACCTAACGCGGCAGCGGACGCTGCAACCTAAACCGGCTGCGGACGCTGCACCTAAACGCGGCTGCGGACGCGCACCTAACGCGGCTGCAGAGGCTGCACCTGACACGGCTGCGGACGCTGCATCTGACGTGGCTGCGGACACTGCATCTGACGTGGCTGCGGACACTGCACCTAACATGGCTGCGGACGCTGCACCTAACGCGGCTGCAGACGCTGCACCTAACGTGGCTGCGGACACTGCATCTGACGTGGCTGCGGACACTGCACCTAACATGGCTGCGGACGCTGCACCTAACGCGGCTGCAGACGCTGCACCTAACGTGGCTTCAGACGCTGCACCTGACACGGCTGCGGACGCTGCACCTGACGCGGCTGCGGACGCTGCACCTGACGCGGGCTACATCTGTTTGCTCTTTGTCGGCTTTGTGTTTCTTATGGATTGTGTTGGAGGGTTAGCCCATTTTCATTTTTTGCCATTTTTTGATCTATAAGAAGTAGTTTTTTTTGAAGAGCGCTCAGACTAACTTCACGTCAGTGAGCGCCAGGTGATCCTGAGAGACGACTTATCGGGAACAAACACCTGCTGCGTTTCACAGACCTAATTCCATTATGCATTGGCCGCTCACCAGATATAGGGAATTTGGGAGTCTCAGAAGCTTCATCTCTTTTCCCTTTCTGTCTCTTCCTTCTCCAAACATATGAACCGAGCTGAGATTACTTTGTACGTTTTCCTCACAAGGAAAAAACAATCATAAATGAGTTTAGTCGTGGTAAAAGCCTTTCTTCATCATCTGCTTGTAAGGGACAACTATTCCCGCTGTCACGGCTCCTAGGAGGGCGGTCACCCAACTATTCAAGATTTAGGTCAGGGTATCTGCAACCAGTGGCTGTTCCAGCTGTTGCAAAACTACAAATTCCAGCATGCCCTGAAAGTTTTTAGCTGTTGAGCTATGCTGGGAGTTGTGGTTCTGCAGTACCTGGAGAGTCACAAGTTGGAGACGGAGGGAGTCAGAGTATGCTGGGAGGTTTGGTTCTCCAGTAGCTTTAGAGCCACTGGTAGGTGACAGAGGATGTTGGGTTATGCTGGGAGTTGTGGTTTTGCAGTAGCTGTAACACTACAGGTTGGAGATGGAGGCAGTCGGGTAATGCTGGGAGTTGTGGTTCTGCAGTTGCTTTAGAGCTTCTGGTTGGAGACGAAAGCAGTCAGGGTATGCTGGGAGTTATGGTTCTGCAGTTGCTTTAGAGCCACTGGTTGGTGACAGGGGATGTTGGGTTATGCTGGTAGTTTTGGTTCTGCAGTTGCTTTAGAGCCACTGGTTGGTGACAGGGGATGTTGGGTTATGCTGGTAGTTGTGGTTCTGCAGTTGCTTTAGAGTCAGTGGTTGGAGACGGAGGCAGTCAGGTTATGCTGGGAGTTGTGGTTCTGCAGTTGCTTTAGAGCTTTGGTTGGAGACGAAAGCAGTCAGGTATGCTGGGAGTTATGGTTCTGCAGTTGCTTTAGAGCCACTGGTTGGTGACAGAGGATGTTGGGTTATGCTGGTAGTTTTGGTTCTGCAGTTGCTTTAGAGCCAATGGTTGGAGACGGAGGCATTCAGGTTATGCTGGGAGTTGTGATTCTGCAGTTGCTTTAGAGCCAATGGCTGGAGACAAAGGATTTTGGGTTATGCTGGGAGTTGTGGTTCTGCAGTAGATGAAACACTACAGGTTGGAGATGGAGGCAGTCGGGTTATGCTGGAGTTGTGGTTCTGCAGTTGCTTTAGAGCCAATGGTTGGAGACGGAGGCATTCAGGTTATGCTGGGAGTTGTGATTCTGCAGTTGCTTTAGAGCCAATGGCTGGAGACAAAGGATTTTGGGTTATGCTGGGAGTTGTGGTTCTGCAGTAGATGAAACACTACAGGTTGGAGATGGAGGCAGTCGGGTTATGCTGGGAGTTGTGGTTCTCAGGTTGGAGAGTATATCCTTAGCAGTTAGCGCAGACAACTACATCACTAGCCCCCTGGCCATCGGAGCATGCTGGGAGTTGTAGTCCTGTCGGGGTATGTCCAGCGCTGCTTTGTTCACTTTGGAGTTGAGGTTTGTTTGAAGCTTCACCAGACGCTCAGTAAAAAACCTGAAACCTCGACTCTGTCCGAATTACCATCTCACAGCCTGTCCGCTTTGTCCTGCGCTGGTTCCCAGTGTCAGTCAATGAACCCTTTGTCCACGTCCCTCCTGACCTGCGGGTAATATGTCGTTGTCCTCACGCCTCAGCTTTCGGGATGAGAACTTGTGCTCCTGCTCTTAAAGAGGAATCACAACTTTTCAGACATTTCCAAGAAATGTCTGAGCCGACCAGGGGCGGCCATTCTCTCTACGATGTGGCAGTGATAACTCTCCATGTTATGTGGTCTTCATGGCATAGCAGAATGCAATGTGCAATGAAGAAGCATTTGCAGTGGCGAAACCCAATGTTGTCCCTTCCTGATTTATAAACAGTATAAAATGTTTTCAGCTTTTCACCTCCACCAGGGTCCGGTCTATAAGCGGACATGAAATCGCCCTTCCCAGCGCCCATGTTCCCATCTGTGGTGGTTTTCCAGGTCATGTAGTTTGTGGCTCGGCCTCTGACCTGCAGAATTTCTCCCGTTCCATCCCGCGTCAGGAGATGACAACGTTGCAGACATTTGCGCAGTTTGGAGCAGCTCGGGGAATGCAATTAAAGTGGAGCTTGTTGAAAATGGCTTTGTGCCTCAAAGATGCTGGCAGATATTTTGTGGTGAGCGGCCGGCTGCCACTCTGTTTTAATTAAGGTACTTGTGCGTCTGTCAGATGGTGGTTACTGTTAAAGACGGACTGATAACAATGTATTGACCCGGCGTCTGCTGGGACTAATTTATTTATTGAAGTCTGTTAGGAAGCTTCAGCTACAGAGCGTCCGCAGCGCCTGCTACCTGCGCAGGGAGGGGGCGAGGAAAGCACAAATCGCCATCTTGGGCGCTGCGGACTTTAATGAAGAATATCGCCGGCCTTCCCAAATCCTGTAGAGCTGCATTCACATTGTGTCATCAAATCCCAAAAATATCGGAATGGAAACTGCAAACAATAAATGAAATAAGCCGAGATCTGGAGAAGAAAAAATAAATATTAGAAAGTTGTGTACAACGAAATTGCTGACTGTGAAGGTGCATAGAGTTGGGGGTCCTCAGGTGCAATCCCCCGGAGTAGCGACCCTCTAACACTGCTGTTTGCCTTTTTCTTTTAGTGCGACCAGTACAAGAAGGGGATTATTTCCGGCTCAGCCTGCAAAGACTTGTGCGACGAGCACACGCTGGTCTTCCATCAGTGCCTGTCCTCTCTCCCACCCACCAGGTAAAACACATGACGTATAGGTGAAGGTTAGCGACCGGTGGGGAAGGTGGATTATACTAAAGCTGTATAAACCGGTGCTAGTAACTGATCAGGTTGTAGGAAAACAGGAGATCACTAGTCTGGCTGCAAGAAGAGCAAAAACCTACAGTACGACATATGCAGAAGGTAATACTGCAATCATACTGCGATAAGTTAATTTTTGTGTTTTCTCAGACTTGTTGAAAAGTCAAAAATGGGATTAGGAAACTGATGTCTGTCCGAGGCTACAAAAGGCAGAATAGGAACAAGACGCTCCTTTAGGAAGAACCCGAGAAACCCTGACACCCTTTAACAGGGATCTGGATATGCAACATGATCCAGGGGCCGACTGCCTATAGATAGGAATAGTAGCCAAGCAAGGTCAAAAGCCAGGAGGTCAGGACTAAATCAGGATCCAATAGCGTAATCAGGGAGCCGGGGCAAAACCAAGATGGCAGGAGAAGCGTCCATAAAACAGGCTGAGGTAAAACAGTAAAACACAATAATACAATACAGCAGACTAGCCAGAAGACCCAAAAGCTATTTCTGGCAGCTTGCAGCCGAAAGCTGAAGGTCTTATTAGGCTGTGGTGCTTTCCAATAGGCTGCAGCTTAGGCGTTAATGACTTCAGCTGGACAGCACACACACATCCACTCTGTCAGGCCGGTTTCACACATCTGTGCCTCCAGCACGTGTGCGGTCCGTGTGGACACATGCCGGAGGCACTGACATATGGGGACACAGGATACCCTATGGACCCATGTACACGTCCGTGTTTCCGTGACTTGTGTTTTTTTTTTGCGGAGCCACGGACCGCTTTTTTGTCCAATCGTCCTGCACACAGATGTTCCCACTGTGACATCCGTGTGCATGGACCACGGACACAACAAAAAAGCCTGAAAATAAAGAATTTTATACTCCTCTCACTTCCTGTGCCGCTCATTAGGGCTCATGAACATTCACTTCACTGAGCCCAAGAGTGGACCGGAAGAGAGAGGAGCAGCGGCGCTGGAGGAGGTAAGTATGTGGGTGACAGGCTGCCCGTGTGCTACCAACGGCCCCACGGATAGCACACATTGTGTCACATGTCTGTGACACATGTGTGCACACCCCACCCCCAAACGGCCTTGCTTCACACGTCTGTGGTGATACGGATGTGTAAAACCGGCCTCTGACTGTGAAGCACTGCAGGTCTAGCAAATCTAACCTCAGTGGAGTAACAGGGCCTGCGCTCATCAGAGAGTCTGGTTCTGACTTCACTATCCTCAGCACCAGCTTTAGGGTGAATACAGCGGTGTCTGGTGATAGATGCAGATGTTGATGGGGCCGACTGGTGGGGATGTGATAGAAACATTGCAAACTGAAAAAAGCTGGAAGACAAAGGAATAGAAATAGAGTCTTACTGGATGAGAAAACGGGGTTAACACTTGGGCTCACCTTCTGGAGTTGTGAGTTACAACCACTGTAATCGTATGAAATCACAGCTGCTGCAGCCCCTCGTGGCGACAAACTGTAAAGCGGTGACCGAGGGTTAAACGCCGCACTGACGAGAATAAAGACAGAGGATTCCTCAATGGTGATTTTATTATTAAACGCATTTTAGAGATTCCATCCCTTTATCAGAACAAAATCACATCACTATTTTGTCCTGATGAAGGAGATGGAATCTGCGAAACACGTTGTATAATAAAATCACCATGAGGAATCCTATATCTTTCATCCACGGCAGTGCGGCATTTAACCCTCTCTTTTACCGCTTGCAGTTAGGAAGCATCTGTCGGGGTGAGATGGACCAGGTCTGAGATACAGTAACTTTGACACTTCTGTTTTCCGCAGGTCTACAGGGGTCTCTGGAGCGACCGAGAGGTCATCATTAAATGCGGGGTGGAGGAAAACTTGAAGGTGGACAGTAACCCGGACGCTGTCCCCCGGAGGGAGCTGGTCCTGTTTGATAAACCCACCAGGGGAACGTCCATGGATGAATTCAAGGAGATGCTGCTGAACTTCCTGAAGGTGAGAATGGAGGGTTCCGGGATTATAAAGGAGGAAGATCCAAAGATCCAACCCCCCCCCCCATATAGACCATTGTTCATTGGAGAGTAGAGACGTCACTCCTGCGCGGTATAATATTAGAAGTGATGTCACAAGAGCAATATTTTACATAGAATACAAATATGCCCCCCCAATATATCCACTTAAAGGGGTTGTCTGCTACTTTATAACGTTCCCCAATCTGCCCGTATAGCTGCAGACAAGCATGTGTATAAAGGGGCAGTGAGCTCTTCTGATGACTTTCATGCCTGTCGATGATGAGGGGGGTCCCAGTGGATATAGATGCATTAGGTAAATAGATTTGCTCATGGCGACTATTTGCCAAATCAATTCCCTATTTGCATTGTGTGGAAAATGATTCATTCATCTCCATTACTGACTTTGGCTCACACAATGTCATCAGAGGCCGATGACAAATAACAGTCCATGCCGGAACCACAAGAGTCATTATTACCGATCTCTGACCCGTTTCAGATGAATGAATGGTTTGGGGTCATAAACTGAAATCTGGGACCTTTCCTTCTGTATCACTTAGCCGGTCCTTGATTTTTCATCCCCCCCCCATCCTGCGACCCTTACTGACCTGTCATCCTTAGGATCAGTTATCATTATGACCCCAGTATTTTCTGTGCATCAGTCAGACCAATGGTACCGCTCCTTATTATACCTTCTCTCCATCCTTCCAGGCTAATTTGGGAGACCAGACATCACTGATGACCCTGGTGAGCCGGATTTTAACCATGGCAGATGTGAATGAGGACGGTAAAGTATCTCTGGCCGAAGCCAAGTCTATATGGGCTCTGCTGCAACTCAACGAGTTTCTTCTCATGCTCTCGTTACACGAGAAGGAGCACACGTCCCAGCTGCTCGGCCACTGCGGAGACCTGTACGTCACCGAGAAGATCCCTCACGATTCCCTCTACGGTACTCGGATACCCAATTTTCTCCAGAACCTCCTGCCGTCCCCTGTGCACAGACTCGTCCACCAGTGGTTCGCGCCCGCCTGGCCCCGCAGAGCCAAAATCGCCATCGGACTTTTGGAATTTGTGGAGGAGATTTTCCACGGGACGTACGGAAGCTTCTTCATCTGCGAGACCAGCTTTAAAAACATCGGCTACAACGAGAAGTACGACTTCAAGGTGGTGAACCTGCGGCAGGTGGCCACCGAGATGACCATGCGAGGCTTCCTGAAGGGGCGCCACTGTGAGCAGAACTCGGACTGCACGTTCGGCAGAGACTGCACGCCGCCTGCGACAAACTCATGAAACAGTGTAAAAATGACGTCATCCAGCCAAACCTGGCGAAAGCCTGTAAACTGCTGCAGGAATACCTGCTGTACGGCTCACCGGCTGACCTGCGGGAAGAGCTGCAGAAGCAGCTGCGGACTTGTATGACCCTCAGCGGACTCGCCAGTCAGATGGAAGTTCACCATTCACTGGTGTTAAACAATCTGAAGACATTACTGTGGAAAAAGATCTCAAATACCAAATATTCCTAACTGCCTCCACACAATACAGCTGTTGGCCGATCCGGCCACTAATGTTAGCGGCGGGCTACTGACAATACATTGCCGCCAGATTTTGCATGGCTGGATCTGCCAACAGCCACACCATGACACCCCCGGAGATGGTACCATTTTGATACCTGAAGGCAAATTGTCTCTTCAGAGAGGAAGTAGACGAACTCTAGCGCCACCTATTGCAAGTAGCAATTCTAAAAATCAAAATTGACCCTTTAACGAGCTTTGTCCTATGACTTAGTATTTATGCCATATCAGAACTTTAATTTGCAGACACAGTGTTTCGGGGTATTGTCAGTGCAAAGTATGAGATCTGATCTGGCTGTATGAAAGGCTAAGTGGGGTTAAAGGGGAAAGCATTTTATCCTTCTAAAAGGGCAATTCCACTAACATTCATCTCATCACTGTCATCCATGGGAGACCATAAGGTGAGGCAGATTCTAGATAAAAGGTGGCTGCCCCTGTGCGCGATGACGAAGTGGAATATCCCTTTAGGGAAATTGTCGGTCCGGACTGATAGGTAAGATGCTGATGGCAGTGCACACCAGGAGTAAGAATTGCATAAGATAACTGATATCAGCTGAGCATAGGGCAGACAGGCCGTCCACTAAAGGGGCCCTATATATGAATCAGCTGTGTGCGGTGGGTGCTGCAAAACCGGTCCCATTATTACAGTGTTACCAGGACATCGTCCATTCCGAAATGGCCCGATCCACAGACGTCAAGCTTCCTCCATGCGACATCTCCCGCTCCCACTTCCCTCCATGGCGCCTGCAGCGGCTGTAATCGTCAGCGCCGTTTCCAAGCGGAAATTTACATGTAAATTAAATGCTTTTATGTGACGCGTCCTCGTTTTCATTATGTCACCATTAGTATTAGGAGGAACTCGTCCTTTTTATTTCCACGTAGGAGAATGCATTTAACCCACGCACGTTCCTGCCCCGTCTTTCATCCGCTGCCGTCGCCCCCATCACATTTCTCTCCTTTATGGATGAAGCGCGGAGTTACACTCGGTGAATGTGACTCAAATCGCGCTACTTATAAAAGATTTCTATGGCAACCCTGAATGCCGGCTGCGGGGGGACGCGGAGAGGGCAGCAATTTATAAACTTCTTTAGTATCTAAGAGCAGCAACGCTTCTCGAGACCACTCCAGGAGTCAAGGACGTCAGAAGAGAAACACCAGCAGATCTGGAGGCCGAAAGCCAAAACCAGCTAAACACCCCCCCCCCCCCAGGGCTCGGGGTAGACCAAGCATGACCCAAAATACTTACATGTCTTATGTGTATCACAAATCCTACCGCCACACCGCGCCACTGTACAACACCCAACTAATGCCACCAGCCCATTGTACCATCAGTGATCACATAAAGTAGTTACAAAAAGATAAATAATACCGCCATACAGTGTCCATATACTGGATATTAATTTTAATTGAAAATGTTGTATTAAAAAGTGCAGCCAAAACCTGGTGTCCTCAATCACAGCTGATGGTGCATTCTTCCCCCCAGACCACCAGGACATCATCTGGACTTCTGATCACGCTGCTGCCCCTAATTATGTGACTGCTCCAATTACTGCCCCCAAGACCCAAATACTGAAGTTCAGGAACAATGGTGTCAACTGTAGACCCTCGACCATCCTAACAAAAAACCCGCCATGGAGCCAGATCATCATATCTGCCCAATACCGGCCTTAATCTCTAATAATATATACTCGACTATAAGCAGAGTTTTTCAGCACTATTTTTGTGCTGAAAAGTGCCCCCCTCGGCTTATACTAGAGTCACAGTGTACAGACTGTGTGGGGGGCGGTGATCGGGGGCTGGAGGAGGCTGTAATAGGAGCGGGCGGTCACATGGGCACGCTCATTAGTGCAATGCAATATGCACTGCATCCCCCTGTCGATCAGCGGCAGGGGGAGCGGTGCATATTACATTGCACCATGTATACTCCCCCCTCCTATGATCAATATATGCCCCATGCTGCCGCACACCATAAAATAATAAATCATTCATGTTTACCCTCCGTCCTTCGGTCCTCCTGCTTTTGCCGGTGTCATGTGATGCTGCTGCGCTGGTCACATGACACTGGCAAAAGCAGGAGGACCAAAGGACGGAGGGTAAACATGAATGATTTATTATTATTTTATGGTGTGCGGCAGCATGGGGGCATATATTGATCATACGGGGGCTATATACCCCAGTGGTATAAACCAGGCTGGGAGTCTATATACCAGTGCTGGGGAAATATGTACTGTCAGGGGGGCTATATACCAGTATTGGCAGGATGGGGGGGGGCTATATACGAGGCTGGGAGTCAATATACCAGTGATATGGGGGGGGGAATATGTACAGTGAGAGGCGTTATATACCAGTATTGGCAGGATGGGGGGGCCATGTACGAGGCTGGGAGTCAATATACCAGTGATGGGGGGGGGGAAATATGTACAGTGCGGGGTGCTATATACTAGTGATGAGGATCAATATACCAGTATGGGGGGCTGCTGCATTTCCCGCCCTAGGCTTATACTCGAGTCAGTAGGTTTCCCCAGTTTTTGGGGTAAAATTAGGGGCCTCAGCTTATACTCAAGTATATATGGTAATTCATAGTTATGTAATTTATTTACTTATTTAGCACCGTTAATTCCACAGCACTTTACATACATTATCATCTATGTCCCCACTGGAGCTCACACTATATTCCCTATCAGTTTGGGAGGAAGCTGGAGAACCTGGAGGAAACACACGCAAACACAGGGTGAACATACAAACTCCTTATAGTCATTGGTGGGACAACAGTGCTTTGGGTGCTCAGGAATCCTTCCATTATAGGATGGGTCACCACTGTCTGGAGCCTTGGGGGTAAGTGCTGCTCCAGCCTCAAAATGAATAAGTAGCCAGTGAAGACGGACATCTCCATCATCACAGGCCCCGATGTGACCCCCGCAGGGCCCGGTCCTCCGCACTCCAGACATGTCCCACATTGGGCCCCAATTCTCACATATTCTTACTACTTGGATGAAGCAGCTGCACTTCTAACCACAAATGTTCCCATTGTTCCTGACACCTCCGACACCCCCCCAACCGACTGTGATCCAGGTACCGGCAGTCATGGGTAATGTTCCAGAAAACCTGTACACTCCAGCGTTACATCTTCCCATAAGCTGTCAGTGTGCAGGAGCTCCACTTGCTGCCAATGAAGAGGATTCCTGATGCTATCTGCACAGTAAAGAAGGAGATATAGGTGTAACAAGGTCGTCATTTACCGACACCAGAGATGGTAAAATCCCATTAATAAATCGTATAATGGAAAGTTCAGCAACTTTCCAAATTATTTGCATTTATCAGGATGTCCAGAGCCCCAAAATTTAGCAAGGTGTCCCCTAATCCAAGCTCTACACCATTCCTGCACAGGTCAGATGAAGATAGAGTAGAGTACATCTTCCTAAAAGGCGATGAGGAGGCTGCAAGGCATCAAAAACCAGAGGAACACTGTCAGGATCTGACCATACTTCTTACCTAGTGCTGTACTGCCCTCCAGTGGTAAGAGAATGGTACTACACAGCACATATTACAGATATGGAGCTGTGCTGCCCTCAAGTGGAAAAATATCAGTACTACAACACAGTAAATTTATACATCTACAACAGGGCACAACCTGTAGAGCTCCCACTATCAGACCTGAGCCTATAACAAGCAGGGGACTAAGTGTTTGTCGGGCAACAATATATTAGTTATGGTAAGGTCTGGGAACTTGCTATCAACCTTATGGAGACAGCGAAGTAGGTGAGGAGATTGTAAGCCACTTCCCTCCTCTCAGATATTAGTTATGGTAGAAATACAACCTGCTTTATTGTGAACTAAGGGCTCAATGGAAATACTTGATGTATTTTAATGAACGTTTAGTCATCCAGATCCACAGATTATCTAATGATTACAAATAGTATCTTAGTGTAGGAAGCCAGTAATAAAGAGAATTTTGTTTACGTACCGTAAATTCTTTTTTCTTTAATCATCAATGGGAGACCCAGACAATGGGGTTTAGGGCACTGCCCTCCGGAGGTCACACTAGGTACTACAAGTTTGTAGACACCGCCCCCTCCGCTTATAAACCCCTACCGCAGGGAACATCCTCAGTTTGGTCTACAAGCTGCGAGGAGGAAAATAAACCACACCCGAAACATCGGGAAGAACACCGTGCACAAACGGCTCAACAACCCGGCAAACACTGTCTCAACAGAGAACAGAGCCAATGCAAAACAAGCAAAGGAACAACTGGGTGGGTACTGGGTCTCCCATTGATGATTAAAGAAAAAAGAATTTACGGTACGTAAACAAAATTCTCTTTTTTCTGGTCATCATAATGGGAGACCCAGACAATGGGGATGTCCTAAAGCAATACCCCAGGGCGGGAAGAGTTCCTCAACAAGACGGATAACATGGTTCCCCTTTAAAGGTGGGCCACCGCCGCCTGTAGAACCCGCCTGCCCAAATTTGCATCCGCAGAGGCATGGGCATGCACCATATAGTGCTTAGAGAAAGTGTGTAAGCTGGACCAAGTGGCCGCCTGACACACCTGTAGAGCAGATGCTCTATGTCGCAAGGCCCATGAGGCACCTACGGCTCTGGTAGAGTGAGCCTTCAATCCCACCGGGAGAGGCAAACCAGAAGACCGGTAAGCCTCTTGAATGGAAGCCTTAATCCACCTGGCTAAGGTTGACTTTGAAGCCGCGGACCCCTTACAGCGACCTGTCGTAAGAACAAACAAAGAATCCGAACTCCTAAAGGAGGCGGTTCTGGACACATAAATGCGTATAGCTCTCACGAGATCCAGAGTATGGAGGTCGCGCTCAACCTGATGAACGGGAGCGGGGCAAAATGATGGGAGAACAATCTCCTGGTTCAGGTGAAACGTTGAAACCACCTTTGGCAAGAATTCCGGCCGTGGACGCAACACCACCTTGTCTTGGTGAACCACCAGAAAAGGAGACTTGCACGATAGTGCAGCCAATTCTGAGACCCTCCTCAGAGATGTAATCGCCACCAGAAAAGCCACCTTCTGGGAGAGACGAGAAAGGGGAACCTCCCTCAGAGGCTCAAATGGCGGTTTTTGCAATGCCGCCAGGACCATGTTAAGGTCCCACGGATCCAGAGGTCTTTTGTAGGGTGGAACCATCCGCGACACCCCCTGCAGAAATTGACGGACCTTCGGGAGAAGCGCCAATCGTCTGTCAAACAGCACAGAAAGTGCTGAGACCTGACCCTTTAAGGAGCCAAGGGATAATCCCAACTCCAAACCCGACTGTAGGAATGCCAACAATGTCGGGATGGACAAGGGCCACGGGGACCGGCCCCCAGAGGCACACCAGGTAAAAAAGATTTTCCACGTCCTGTGGTACATTTTCCTGGAAACTGGCTTTCTAGCCCGATTCATAGTGGCAACCACTGTAGGGGAGAACCCCCCTGGATGTCAGCAGCCAGGCCTCAAGAGCCATGCAGTCAATCTGAGGGCCTTGGAATTGAGGTGGAAGAATGGGCCTTGCGCGAGAAGATCTGCGCGTTCTGGAAGAGCCCACCTGTGTCCGCCTGACAGTTGCCACAGGTCCGGATACCAGGACCTCCTGGGCCAGTCTGGAGCCACTAGAATGGCTACCCTGCATTCCGACCTGATTTTCCACAGAACCCTGGGAATCAGAGCCATAGGAGGGAACACATATGGTAGATTGAATCTGGACCAAGTCAAGATCAGGGCGTCCGCTCCCAACGACTGGGGGTCCCATGACCTCGCCATGTATTGCGGAACCTGATGATTCAGCCGTGAGGCCATCAGATCCACGTCCGGAGTGCCCCATCTGCTGCAGATGTCCCGAAAGACGTCTGGATGAAGGGCCCACTCTCCGGCGTCCATCCCCTGCCTGCTCAGATAGTCGGCCTCCCAGTTTTCGACCCCTGGGATGTGAACTGCGGAGATCAGTCAGTTGTTGTCCTCCGCCCAGGATAGGATGCGGTGGACTGCGGCCAGAGCCTCTGCACTCCTGGTTCCTCCTTGATGATTTATATAAGCGACGGCCGTCGCGTTGTCGGACTGAACCCGGATGGGATGTCCTGAGAGGAATCTCTGAAAGGCCAGGAGTGCTAGATAGATCGCCTTGATCTCCAGCACGTTGATCTGTAATGCCGACTCCGACAGAGTCCAGAGGCCTTGGGCCCTGTGGTGTAAGAACACCGCACCCCAGCCCTTCAGACTGGCGTCGGTGGTCACCACTAACCATGACGGTTTGATGAAGGACCGGCCCCGCGACAAGTGATGTGGTTGAAGCCACCACTGCAGGGAATCTCGGGTCGGTTGTGACAGTGTCACCAGCCGATTCAGTGAGATCGTCCTCTTGTCCCACCTGCGTAGTATCTCCAGCTGGAGAGGACGGAGGCGAAATTGTGCAAACGGCACCGCCTCTATCGCCGCCACCATGCGACCCACCAGCTTCATCAACCCACGAAGGGACGATTGTGGTGACAGGAGCACTGCTTGTACTCCCGATCGGATCGCCACCTGTTTGGATTGTGGCAGAGACACCAGGGCTGAGGACGTGTTGAAGTCCATGCCCAAATAAGTCAAGGACTGGGTCGGAACCAAGGTTGACTTCTGGACATTGAGGAGCCAACCGAATTGTTCCAGAGACCGCATGGTCACATCTAGGCTCGCTTGACAGAGGTGTTCCGATGGCGCCCTGACCAGCAGGTCGTCTAAATAGGGAATGACGGCATGGCCCTGCACGTGCAGGAGAGCCATCATAGAGGCCATCACTTTTGTGAACACCCGTGGTGCCGAGGCCAAGCCGAACGGCAGCGCCACAAATTGGAAGTGTTCCTCCCCCACTGCAAATCTCAACCATCGCTGGTGAGCCGGTGCAATGGGCACGTGAAGGTAAGCGTCTCTGATATCTATGGACGCCAAGAAGTCCCCTTGTGACACAGCTGCGATCACGGAGCGCAGTGATTCCATACGGAACTTCCGAACCAACACGTGACGGTTGAACAACTTCAGGTCCAGTACTGGGCGGAAGGATCCGTCCTTCTTTGGGACGATAAAGAGGTTGGAGTAAAAACCCCTGAACCTCTCCCCGGAAGGCACCGGGACCACCACTCCGTCTCTGCGGAGTCCCTCCAACACCAAAGAAAAGGCCTGAGCTTTTTCTGGGGAGGGGACCGACCGATGGAATCGGGATATCGGTTTTGACGTCAGCTCTATCCTGTAACCTCGCGAGACCACGTCTCGAACCCACTGATCTGGAACGTGAAGTAGCCACTCGTCCTGAAAGCGAGACAAGCGGCCCCCCACCTGTGGGGAGGCAGGAAGAGAGAGCGAGTCATGTAGAGGCGGGTTTGGGGGTGGCAGCTGCTGCCCCCGCCGGCTTCTTTGGACGACTCTTAGAGCGCCACTGAGAAGCGGGCTTGCCCCTCGGTCCGTGCGAGCGGACGGTGCTGATGACTGTGAGCTGGACCGAAAGGACCACTGTTTTGGGTTCCTCTTAACGGTATACCGTGGCTTAGGTTTATTCTGCGGTATTTTAGACTCAGCAGAATCCTTAATTAGCTTGTCCAGCTCTGTGCCAAAAAGCCTGTCACCAGAGAACGGAAGATTCTGCAGAATCTTCTTAGATGTGGCATCTGAGTCCCAAAGACGTAGCCACAACAACCTGCGGATCGCTATAGCATTGGCCGAAGCCACAGCTGAGCGAGTGGCAGTTTCCAGAGTCGCCGTTCTGGCGTAGTCCGCATAGGCCCTCGCCCTCTCGGTAAGTGCCAGGACCTCTGGACTGGACCTTGCCAGGTCAGTGATACCATCCAAGCAGGTAGTAATCGCTTGTAAGGTCCAGACCGTGGCAAAGTTAGGGGCAAATGAAGACCCCACAGCCTCATAGGAAGACTTGGCGAGTTGCTCGACCTGTCTATCCGTCGCATCCTTCAACGAGGAGCTATCAGAGGCAGAAAACAGGGAGCGTGCAGCAATTCTAGTCATGGACGCGTCCACCTTCGGGGACTGCGACCACTCCTGAAGCACCTCCTGGGGAAAGGGGAAGCGATTGTCCTTGGGTTTGCGGACATAACGCCGCCCAGGATGTAACCTGGGGGCTCTAATCACCCTTCCAAAATTAGTATGGTCCATAAAGGAGCCACTTGGTCTAGCCTCCGGCCGCAGCCATTGATAGACCTCCTTCGGGTGCACCGTCACCTCCTCAGGGGGTGTCACGAGACGTAAGGTCTCGTTGATAGAGGACACCAGATCCTCCACCCCATCTGGTGGTTCAGACACAGATACAGACCCGAAAGTCGAACCCCCATCATCTTCCTCACCATCAGAGGAACGCTCCTCCTCAGAGAGAGTCTGGAGCTCGGGTGAAGCCTCACGACGAGCCCGCTTAAGGGGTCTCACAGCAGAAGAGGGAGACACCCGGGGGTAACTGGAAGGAGTAGCTGGGCTATCCAGTCTCCTATTAAGTGCCTCCAGGGATTGCGACATGGAGGACAGCTGAGACAACAGAGATTCATTGATCCTGTTCTGAGTCTCCCAAGGCCCTGAGATCACCTGAACCTCGGGGTATAGCACCGGGGTTGCTGACCCAGTAGTTGCAGCCCGGGCCTCTGGGCGTCCACAGTTATTGCAGGACCCCTCCACCAGTGTTCCATTGCACGTAGCACATGTAACGGTGGCCTCGGCCGCCTTAGCAGCAAGCTTCCTAACTGAGGACATGGCCACAGTAGGGGGTAGATAAGCCCAATTGCAGACAATAAAACCGGAGATCCCGGTGGCTTACCGACCGCTGTAAAGCGGTATGAGGGAGCGGTGTGTGTGTGTGACCTCCGCGCCGTCTTCCGGTCTCCCCTCTTGGAGTGCAGACGCACGCTGCATACAGTTCCCAGCCGGGAAGTGAGGGTAAAGATGGCCGCCGACAGAGAAACTGTGGGCGGCGCCGAAGACACGCGGGAAACACACGCACACGCCCCGCGGTGACGTCACCGCACGGGCTGCATCCCATCCTCCAAGCATCCTTCTCATGAGGGAGCTGGAGCCCGCAGGGCGGGAAACAGTGTAAAAAACGTTGTACACAGACTGCAAATACATATCACACATCCGCAGCCTACGGCCTCAGCCCCTGTGACACACAGGGCGGTCAGCCAGGGTGACCCCAGCACAGGGTACACCCGCAGAACCGCGGGCCCGAGGGCAACGCGCGGTCTGAGTGTCATGAAACACATAAAGTGCCAGACACTACCCCCAGGCACACAGGAGACACAGAGTGCCTCAGTGCCGGTCCGGTCTGTAAGCACCATTCAGGGAGGCCTCGGACGGGGGTGCAGCACCAGTCTGGAGTGTAAGCACCATTTAGGGAGGCCTCAGACTGGGCCGCTCAGCCCAGTCCGGAGTGTAAGCACCATTTAGGGAGGCCTCGGACTGGGCTGGCTCCAGTCCGGTCTGTAAGCACCATTTAGGGAGGCCTCGGACGGAGCGGAGCTGTGCAAAGCTCCCATCTCCCACTCACCAGAGCCCCCCAGAGAGGGATGGAGAGGAGTGTAACAGCGTACCGGGAGAACACCAGGTGTCCAGGCCCTAGGCCCTCCGGTACCTCCACCAGCGTGTGCCACTAAGGGTGAGCGGGGAGGCTGTCACCGGTCCCGACTGGGACCTTATTACCTTGTCTTCAGACGCCATCACGAAAGTAGTGAGAATGCAGTGAAGTGCAAGCAAAGCGTGATCCTCCGAGCACACTAAGTTTAAAACTGAGGATGTTCCCTGCGGTAGGGGTTTATAAGCGGAGGGGGCGGTGTCTACAAACTTGTAGTACCTAGTGTGACCTCCGGAGGGCAGTGCCCTAAACCCCATTGTCTGGGTCTCCCATTATGATGACCAGAAAAAGATGTATTGTGACATGGCTACTGGGCAGACATAGAAATAGGAGTTTTAATATGCAAAGTCTCTCAATTTATCATGTATTTCTTTAGCAGTCGATCTAGATATATATCATGAGCCCAGGGCTAGGGGTACTCGGACACCAGGACTGATGGCTTCTTGGATGGGGGGGGGGGGGGGTCACGGGTGATCGGACTCCCGGTTCCGTGCCCTGGTTATCACTTGTTAGATGGTTTGGAGGGAGTATTTACAGGGGATCGTGACGCCACCTGTAGTTCCCAGTAATATAGGTACCGGCCGCTGAGGTGTTGATGGGTGCAGCTAAGTGTGGAACAGCTCCCCACAGGAGGAGCTTTTACTTCAGGGCAGCAGATATGGATTGGGATGATGAGAGGAGTAGTTGTTTTAGTTGTTTCTTACCCCTCCGATGCAATGCTGCTGATGGTGCTGAAGCCCTCCAGGCACCGGCGAGGAGAATGACAGAGACCAGTTCAACTCTAACTCCACTTTACTGGGTACCGGCAGATGTTAAGATGAAACACGGTACAGTCTGGTTTACCGGGTGCTTGCTGCCAGCTCAGGGTCCCCCTTATGGAGTCTCCAGATGTTCCCTCTTAGTCTTTCAGGGTCTACTTTACTCTCCTCAGTCTTTACCACCCTCGCAGAGCTCTCCCGCCAGTCCTAGTCTGTATCTAGTGGGCAAGGTTGGTTCCTTACCGTTACGGACGGGAGCAGCAGGAACGCACAATCTCTCCCGCCACCGGAATTCGGCCCGTTACCTATAGTGTCCTGAACCGGTTTCAGTCCTGAGGGGTGAGATGCCTTTGTGGCGGTAACGACTACCCGTTGATGATGGGTCCGCAGCTCGTCGGTTTGCAGCCAGAGGTAAACTGCTGACCGCCTCAGCTTCCCAAACGTGACCAGCCGGCTCAACCGGTCCTGGTCTGTCTCCTTCTGTCCTGGGCCCCCACTTAAAGGTGGGGCTCCCTCCTGTCAGCGGTACAGTCAGGCCTGTCCTCCCTGACTGCTTTCCCAGCACTGAGAGGTAAAACTCTCCTAACTTCCTGGTTTTCCCACTGTAGCCTAGGCTCCACTCCCTTTTGAGACCTACTAAATAACCAGTCCCTCCTATGCTAAGGTGGCCAACACGTGTGTGTGTATACGTGTGTGTATACGTGTGTGTATACGTGTGTGTATACGTGTGTGTGTGTTGAGACTCCACAGGTTAAACCCTAAACTGATAACTTACAGAGATAACACATTTATTGTCAGAGTGTAATACCTCCCTGTGGTGCCTAGCCAGAGGGGCGCCACATACTTACATGATTTCCATGCTTTAGCATATCAGGGTGCAACTGTATCATCATACATAATGGATTATAAAGGCCTCCCAACTAAGGTCAAAAAGACCAAAAAGAGAAGGCACTGCCAAAAGAGGAAAAAAAAAAAAACAATCTCCCTCCTGAGAGGAGCTTACTCCTACCTAGATGTAGAAATGCACATTACAGGCCTCATATTTCACCTGTAGGGATGCCAAGCGATTGCATATGAACCGGCTGCAGTGGATGCTATAATGCGGTGGGTCTCCCCCTACGTCATCACTTCTCTGTCACCCCATGTAGTTGCTCTCTGCCACCAGATTGTGCTCCAGCATGAGCTGAAGGAGACAATCTGAATAATGATGCAGGTCTGGAAGGGAGGACACCACCAATGGGACCCAAAGCAAGATTGTAACAAGCCGTGTGGCTTCTATTTCAGAAAACATTAGACCTCACCCCCAAGATTAGCAGCAGCCCCCATTCCTTCCCTTTCACGTGCTATTTTTCCACTTGTGAGTGCAGCCGCCTCTGTGGGGAATCTCATTAAAATTCTTCAACAAAAATAAAAAAAAAAATATAAAGCGACTCTTCCATTAGTTGTGACTTTTCCCAATTAACAGCTTCATTTTGCAGCCAGCAGCTGCCGCTTTGCTAATGACACCTTTGGCCCCAATAATTCCAGTCTAATGAGGGAAATTTCCCAGTGTTGTGCGGTGGAGGCTCCTGCCAGGCTGTTCATTCATCACACGATCCATCGCACTATCATTCTGCAACACGTCATCATGGAGGCGGCTGGTACCGCAGCGATGTGTCCCCCCTGCAATGTGTGTGTGTCCCCCCCCCCCCTTGCAATGTGTCCCAGCATCCAACTGCACAGCTGAATCAAGTGCATGTGACATAGTACAGGACAATTCACAGAAGAGATTATCAATTACAAATGATGTGCAAGTGCCTGGACAGCAGTAATGAACAGGCTGTATTGTAGGAGCCTGTTCACATTGTCTGAAACCTGACAAAGCTGCTACAACCAGACGGGGCCCTTCATCCACACTTTGTACCAGTCTCAAACATGGAGCCTGCTGACACACAGGCCGGACCGAGCACGTGACCGCCCCATTATTGTGAAATGACCCATCAGGGATGATGTCCAAATTCCTTTTTCAGATGTAAAGTGCTGAAATCCGGCAAATATTTCTTTGCACCATCAGACCCATTATTGCTACAAAGCCCCTCATACCCCAGACCAGCAGTACTGGGGGCAACACTGCACCTCAAGCACATACAGAAATAAATACTTACAATCACGACACACGCAAAGAAAACTTGCACTTTTATAAATATTTTATTTTATGTACAAGTGAGAAAAAAATAAATGACATTTTCATTATGTCTGTAAGAAATCTTTCTTGGTAAAGGGTAGCCAGGAGATAGGAAAACAGTCAAAATATATCCCCTCCCCTCCTGTACCTACATGTCCCAATAGTCTAGAGTTATTGTAATTGTGCTGGTCTCCCCTATCCTCATGTAAAACACCATGGAACCTAATGGCGCTATATAACTAAATAATAATAAAATAGAAAGTGATTGTTATGTTAATGGCATCAATCACTGAGGACTCAAACCCCTATGGACCCTCATATTGGTGCAGCTGACAGCAGGTTGCTGATGATTATTCTGTTTATCAAATACCCGTGAAGATCAAAAGCAGTTTTCCATTACTGGGACAACCCCCTCTAATTCCACTTGCTTCCCCCAGTTAAAACAGAAGAGCCAGTACTCACCTCCCATGGCGGTGCTGTTCCAGCAGTGTCTAATCACATCTGGGGCTCACATGACATTATGACATCACACCAGCCCTGCATCCAATCACTGCAGTCGTCTCATGTCCTTAGAAGTGAACGACAGCCGCAGAGTCACTTCTCATTGAGTAACTCATTTGGTCCGAAGGCAGGAGACCAAAGCCGGGGGGGGTTACTGGACACCGCTGGAACAGCACCAGCATGGGAAGAGAGTACGGGCTCTTTATTTTAACTGGAGGAAAAAAGTGAAATCAGAAGGGCTTTCCAGTAGGGACAACCCCTTAAAGTGCTTTTCTACAATTAGTTTCCATCTTTGGATGCTCCGAACTCACCATAAAGCTTAACTTCACCACACTTCTATCATGCACAACTCGTCACCAAATGTCTGGACTTTTTGGCAGCTACTTACAATCTATAATCTTCAGATTTCAATATTTAGGTTGTAAAATAGAAAACTGGGACAGAGTTTGATTAGGAATTCATAAGACATCCCCCTATGGAGAAGCGCGTGATCCTCGTCCCTCATTAGTAAAATCGCTGCCGTTTATAGATTATAATCACCCAAAACGTCAGACACATCCTGACCGCCTGTCACATGAGCCCTGGAGATCCCCATATAAGTGGGATTGTCCTGATTAATAAGAGTGTATACACATCACAATGATTTGTTTTTCTCACCCTCCCCAGGTCCAGTGTGGTTTCCCCAGTCTTGTTGATCGGCTGCAGCGACCTCATATGGACAGTGCTGCAGTCAATCAATGACACCTAGGCAATATAATATCCCATGAGTTATTAGTACAATATACAGCAGTGAGGCCCAGAGCAGGATCCAGTTCCCCTGGAGGACACAAAACTCACATCTGCTCCTCGTCAAGTCCTCATACAGCAAACGACATCCTAAATATATAAAAACATAAAAGAACATGATATATTCATCCCAAAGATGTAATTGGTAGTAAATTAGGTTAAAGGAGTTTTATGCACAAACAGATTATTGATTGGGGTCCGACTACAGGAGCTGAGGCGCTCTGCCATGTAATCACTACAGCCATTCGGCATCCTGCAGGCAACATGACTACGATTTGTGTCCAGGCCAAAGTATTCTGGGTAATGTCACTACATCGCAGCACAATACAAGTCAATTGTAACCCCGAAAGGTCGGTCCTTACACCGCAAGTTGCAAAATGTTCAATAAAGTTGGACTTTTTTGGCAATTTGCACGTCACTGTTACTGTACTCACAGGGTGATGTGACCCCATTGACTTAGGGTATGTGCACACTGGCCGGGTTAGGGTCGGTTTAGATGTGTAAACCGCCGGTCGGTTTACATAAATTTTATGTAAATTTATGTTAATCCAAACCGGCGTTTGGATTAACATTAAAACCTATGTAAACCGACACCCGGTGTCCACACACCGGCAGTTTACACATGCTCATCCGTTGCTAACCCGCTGGGTTCCCAGCGAGTTAGCAACGAATGAGCATGTTCTGTAAAACGGCCGGTTCTGCAGCGGCTGCAAGCAGAATCATGTACTGCTTCCAGCCGCCGCAACACCGCCGGCGCTAACCCGCTGGGCACCCGCCCGTCACCCGCCGCACATACCCACCAGGATGCCGGTGGACGGCTGCAGAGCTTCCTGGCGGGTCCGCCCAGCCACTGCCGACCAACCCGCCGGCATATGTGCACATACCCTTATTGTGCTGCGATACCTAGAAAATGTTGGTCACATTCCTTGTGTTGCAGCCAGTCGCTGAGTAGCCCTAGCCTTATTTTGGCAGACCAATGGGAGCCATTGACCACAGGGCTGTATCCTGCCATCTACCATCACGTTAAGAGATGCCATAAGGAACAGCATCACTGAGCACCTATAGATTAGCCGTCCACCCACCAGTGACCCCAGAACATTCAACAAATGTCCGACTGGAAATCATTCTGGGCGCCCACATAGCGGGCACCGAGCGTAGACGCAGCCATGTTCCTCTATGCCACCTAATGACACAAACATGAAACCAAGGTCATGTCTGCAACGCCTCTAGGGGCAAGAAAAGCCCAGATAAGATGGAGGACAAACCTGAGCAGCCGACGCTCCATGAACACCGCACCCGTCCTGTAAGATATAAGGAAAGAAGCATTACTAAGATCTTCCAAATCCATCAAACATCGCATCATTACACGAAATCCACTAAAGCCAAACCCAACAATATATAAAAGAACTCAAAGGACTGTGGGTCAGAGGCAAAATACCCAGAACACCACAGGTTAACTCCGGGATCGTTCACAGCCGCCACCATTGTCATCCGATACCGCGCTGCTGATGTGATAGGAGTATCGGCCATTGATTGTCCTATACCATCACACAGTAGACGTCTCGGTGGCACCAGTCCTGTCTATCAGGTCATTGCTCCCTTCCTGACCAGGAATATTTTGGGGATTTATTAGACATGTGCTTCTAATAGAGATTTTTTCTTGTTAAGATATTACATTTTAATCTCTGAATCACCTGGGGCTTCAATTATTAAAATAATTTATTGGAATTATTTGGGGAAAAAAAAAATAATAATCGCAAAAAAAAAAAAAGGAATAGAGTATTCCACTGCTAAAAAAAAAAAAATCACATAGAACTGATGTTAGCCGACACTAGGGGGCGCCGGTTGTCTGATGAGAAAGGAGGCCAAGATGGCTGCAGGCCAAATAATCAGACACATGGTTGGACACAGTCATGCAAGTCCTAATGCCAGATGGGCAAATCAACAACATTCAATGGATGTTTGGCTGGAAATCATTCTGAGCACCCACATAGCGGGCACCGAGCGTAGACACAGCCATGATCCTCTATGCCACCTAATGACACAAACATGAAACCAAGGTCATGTCTGCAACGCCTCTAGGGGCAGGAGAACAATCACGTGTATTGGTATAAGCATCGCACCTTAACAGAGGAGGCTCCAGATGACCCGCATGCATCCTGCAAGAAAGAGGGAAAAGATAACATACATAAGCTGATAACTGCCCTCTTCATCTACTCTTATCTATACAACCTGCACATTCTAAAGGTGGGGTCACACGCGGCGATCTGGTCTGCGATGTCGGAAGCGACGTGCAGGTGCGCGGTCGCTTCCGACATCGCAGGCCAGCTGTCACACGGCACGACGGTGCCGGTGACGCGGCTGCGATGTGGGCGGAGCCGTCGCTCGCTGGGCTGGGCTCAGCCCAGCGAGCGATGGCTCAGTAACCCTGTGATATAGGCTGGATCGCGCCGCCAACAGTGTCAGACGGCGCGATCCAGCCTAATCGCTGGTCACAGGTTGAAAGGTTTATGAACATGTTCATAAACCTGTCAACCTGCGACCAGCGATAATTTGCAGTTGCGTCGCGCTGTCACACAGCGCGACGCACTTGCAATATCGCCCGCGACTTCGCTGTGACGTCACTGTGCGGCGATGTCGCGGGCGACATCGCCGCG
Organism: Allobates femoralis; assembly: GCA_033576535.1. Taxonomy (NCBI): domain Eukaryota; kingdom Metazoa; phylum Chordata; class Amphibia; order Anura; family Aromobatidae; genus Allobates; species Allobates femoralis. The sequence continues at coordinate 33,560,851 of JARQOC010000008.1, read as the reverse complement.
TGTGACCCCACCTTAAGATATATTCTGTGCACCAGCCCACTGTCCATGTTAAGTTGGTACAGCCCTCCACAAAGTTGTAAAATTGCAATCAAATCCAAGGACCAGAGACGCTCCTTCACAAGAAAACTATTGACTCCAGTGTACACACTTAAAAGACGCAGAAAATGCAATTTACCTTTTGAACAACTGACAAAGGCCCCGAGTGGGCGAAACACCACATTTCTCTGCACAATTTCCTTATGTTTATACTGGAATTTTCTTTTGAAGGACGATCTCTGGACCTTGGATTTTTGGATTTAATCTATACAACCTGGTCATTACCAGACGGTGATAAAACCAGGACCTCCTAACAGAAGGCTTAGGCTGGCTTCACACTGCGGTCAGATCAGGTTTTGTGTTTCAAAACCAGGAGTGACTCCAAAACTCAGAACAGGTGTCAATCTTTCAATTATAGTTTGTCTCTGCAAGTTCCTCTCCTGGTTTTGGCACACAAACCTGATCGAACCTCATCAGTGGAAAACCGCAGTGTGAAACCAGCCTAAATGTGATCAGGTGCAATCTGCCGAGTATAACACAAGGCCAAATGTGATCAGGTGCAATCTGCAGAGTATAGCACAAGCCCAAATGTGATCAGGTGCAATCTGCAGAGTATAACACAAGGCCAAATGTGATCAGGTGCAATCTGCAAAGTATAGCACAAGCCCAAATGTGATCAGGTGCAATCTGCAGAGTATAATGGTGGGTTTACACACACCAATCATTGTATCCAATATCTGAACCAATCTCTGGTTGCAGTGAAATCATGGACAGATTGCTCCATGTTGTACACAGCCACAAAATGGAACTATGTGTCCATGATTTCACTGCAACCAGAGATCTGTTCAGATATTGGATACAATGATTGGTGTGTGTAAACCCACCATTACACAAGGCCAAATGAGATCAGGTGCAATCTGCAGAGTATAGCACAAGCCCAAAATGTGATCAGGTGCAATCTGCCGAGTATAACACAAGGCCAAATGTGATCAGGTGCAATCTGCAGAGTATAGCACAAGCCCAAATGTGATCAGGTGCAATCTGCAAAGTATAGCACAAGCCCAAATGTGATCAGGTGCAATCTGCAGAGTATAGGGGGCCACTTTACACACACCAACTTATCTGTCCAACTTCTGAACAACTTACTGGTTGAAAGTGAAATCATGGACACATTGTTCTATTTTGTGGCTGTGTACAAATGGAAACAATGTGTCCATGATTTCACTGCAACCAGTAAGGCTGGTTTCACACTACGATTTTATTAAATCCGATGCTGTCCAATAAAAATCATACAGCATCGGATCCGAATTAGCCCCCATGTTTTCCAATGGGGATCGGATGTGCACTTAATGGCATCAGATTTCCATCCGATCTGATTCTGTCTGATGTTTTTCAGGAGCCAAAATCTGAGACTGCTCAGATTTTGGTATCCGATTCAAAAACCAGATCGCATCGGATCCGATGCGATCCGAATAACATAATATGGGAGTCCATGGGGGATCGGATCCAAAAAAAAAAAAAAAAAAATCGATCGGATGACATCCGATTTTCATCGGACAGCATCGGATTTAACAAAATTGTAATGTGAAAGCAGCTTAAGTTGGACAGATAAGTTGGTGTGTGTAAAGTGGCCCTTACACAAGGCCAAACGTGATCAGGCGCAATCTGCAGAGTAGCTGCTAACCAGAGAATCCATCAGTCTCTGCACAATGATGGAGGGAAACATGGACATTGTAACATAGGTCGGCTTCACACCACAGTGTGATCAGGTCCAGGGCTGTCCGGTCTAAAATGGACAACCCCGGAGCCGATTTGCAAACAGATCCAAGGGCATAGGTTTACAGCCGGATTCCTCAATTGCAACCGCAGCTGCTGAAACTTCCAAGATCCAGCTAGACGCAGTCCTGAAATTTCTGCAGGGGGCAGCTGGTGGTGCTGAAGTTTAGCAGCCAGCGTCCAGTCCCCGGATCTGATTTTTGTCGAACAGGGGCGATCTGACACCATAGACTGCCATGTTAGGTAGCGCCGATCGCCCTGGATCAGATTTTGTCCGATTTTTTCCCCGGACACAAAAACGTTGCTTGCAATGTTTGTGTCCGGGAGAAAAATCAAGAGTTGTCCCGAATCCTTCCGGACAGATGGAAACCGGATGGCACATAGTATTCCTATGGAGCTGGATGGCAGCTATGGGGCCAAAATCTGATCCGGGGCTGTCTGGATCACAAAAACCGAGATGTGAAACCGGCCATAGAAAGAGGACGGTCATAAATAATAAGTCTAATATACAGGAATGGAGCGCGCAGATTGTCCACACCAACAAAAGACCTAATGTCTAATGGGACCTGGATCATTTCTATCGGACCTGCCTCTCTGAAGGGCAGGTAGGATTCAATGCTAAATGCCACAGTCAGATCCATGTGATGTACGTGTGCCGTGTCTTCCTTAGGGCCCAGTTACACACAGAGAATTGTGCAGAGATTGTTCACAGTGAAATCATGGACACATTGTTACATTTGTACACGGCCACAAACTGGAACAATGTGTCCATGATTTCACTGCAACCAAAGATCTGCGAACAATCTCTGAACAATTATCTGTGTGTACCTGGGCCTTTAGACAGCACATGGGTCCATGATGTCATTGATCCATACACATCACATAACTATGGATGAGCGTCCGTCCAGCGAGTCGGAGCAGCTCCTGTGCTCACCGGATCAGACTGCATAACGTCTATGAAGATCCGTATATAAGACAATTCATCCTTCAGGAGTCAATGGATTAATAATGTGGAAGGAAATTGTCAAATTCACACCAATAAAATACAGATGTGTGAATGCGGCCCAGGACCGACACCAAGTCTGCGGCCCAGGACCGACACCAAGTCTGCGGCCCAGGACCGACACCAAGTCTGCGGCCCAGGACCGACACCAAGTCTGCGGCCCAGGACCGACACCAAGTCTGCGGCCCAGGACCGACACCAAGTCTGCGGCCCAGGACCGACACCAAGTCTGCGGCCCAGGACCGACACCAAGTCTGCGGCCCAGGACCGACACCAAGTCTGCGGCCCAGGACCGACACCAAGTCTGCGGCCAAGTAAATGCAGAAACCTGAATTTTGGAAAAATAAATCACAGGTGATCCCATGGTTTATTATGTCCTGGCAGCCAGAGCAGCAATCAATGTTCAGCTGCAAACCATTCTCCGCACCCACATAGCGGGCGCCGGGTGTAGACGCAGCCATGGTTCTCTATGCCACCTAATGACACAAACACGAAACCAAAGTCATGTCTGTAACGCCTCTAGGGGCAACTTACATTATAGGAGACCCACAATGCCCCCTCTGCCCAAATCCCAGAGGGACTACAAGCTCCAGACTGCAGGGAGCATATAGATCTACATACAGACTATAAGGGACCGACCCAAAACCTGCCCCCTCCTCCTCTATTATACCATCCCCAGCAGGACACTCACCGACACCAACCCGCACAGCCGAGCTTCAGAGGAGAAAGAGGCTCCACGTGCGAGCACAGCGCTTTAAATAGCCTCCTACGGCGAGCGGAAAGGGACAAGACTGTAAAGCGGGAGTCAGCCACCAGATGGCAGCAGAGTCATTACTTCTGGTATGTCCATGGAACGGCAAACATTGACGCAATAACACAACACGCCGCTAGATGGCGGCAGAATATACATACACATATTAGAATGGCGAGAAGTTGATTATTAAATAATACATAATGTGATCTGCGCTGTACAGTTACATTGAGATGTATGATTACAGGGGAATCATAGGAGATCTGACATTAATCCCACCACTGAGATCACATAGTAACTGCCAAAATACTGCACCTATATAAGATAATATTACTGCTATAATACTGCCCATATGTACAAGAATATAACGACTACTAGATGGCGGCCCGATTCTAAAGAATGGGGTAGTCTAGAATCCACATATAGTTTATTTACTAATAGTTAGGGGAGTGCGGTGAAATTAATTGTGTGTATACAGGTGGCTCAGTGGTTAGCACTGCGCAGTGGCTCAGTGGTTAGCAGTGCGTGCGGTGGCTCAGTGGTTAGCACTGCACGGTGGCTCAGTGTTTAGCACTGCGCGGTGGCTCAGTGGTTAGCAGTGCGTGCGGTGGCTCAGTGGTTAGCACTGCACGGTGGCTCAGTGTTTAGCACTGCGCGGTGGCTCAGTGGTTAGCAGTGCGCGGTGGCTCAGTGGTTAGCAGTGAGTGCGGTGACTCAGTGGTTAGCACTGCACGGTGGCTCAGTGGTTAGCAGTGCGTGCGGTGGCTCAGTGGTTAGCAGTGAGTGCGGTGACTCAGTGGTTAGAAGTGCGTGCGGTGGCTCAGTGGTTAGCAGTGAGTGCGGTGAGATTGGTCAGCGCAGCACCGTGGGCAGAGTGGTCAGCGCAGCACCGTGGGCAGAGTGGCCAGCGCAGCGCCATGGGCAGAGTGGTCAGCGCAGCGCCGTGGGCAGAGTGGTCAGCACACACATACACACACACTCCGCTATACTTACCACCGACCCTGCGTCTTCCCCGCTTCCTGGATCCTGAGTCGACATGTCGCCGCTCCCGGACAACTGGATCCAATATGTCGTCCAAGTAGTTTGGTGAGACATCTTGGACGCTATATTGGATCCAGAAGTTCAGGGGCGGTGACATGTCGACTGAGGATCCAGGCAGCGGACGCAGGGCCGGTGGTAAGTATAGCGGTGTGTGTGTGTATGTGTGTGTACAAAGTTGAGGGAAGTGCGGACAAAGTGAAGTGCCTACATACACACATATATACACATAGTGTACATTGCATATGGAGGGGTGAGGAGAGCGGAGGCTGGAGGGGTGAGGAGGGGTGAGGAGGCCAGGGGAGGCTGCAGGGCAGAAAGCAGGGGAGGCTGCAGGGCAGAGGGCAGGGGAGGCAGCAGGGCAGAGGGCAGGGGAGGCTGCAGGGCAGAGGGCAGGGGAGGCTGCAGGGCAGAGGGCAGGGGAGGCAGCAGGGCAGGGGAGGCTGCAGAGCAGAGGGCAGGGGAGGCTGCAGGGCAGGGGAGGCTTCAGGGCAGAGGGCAGGGGAGGCTGCAGGGCAGGGGAGGCTTCAGGGCAGAGTGCAGGGGAGGCTGCAGGGCAGGGGAGGCTGCAGGGCAGAGGGCAGGGGAGGCTGCAGGGCAGAGGGCAGGGGAGGCAGCAGGGCAGGGGAGGCTGCAGGGCAGAGGCAGGGGAGGCTGCAGGGCAGAGGAGGCTGCAGGGCAGGGGAGGCTGCAGGGCAGGGGAGGCTGCAGAGCAGAGGGCAGGGGAGGCTGCAGGGCAGGGGAGGCTTCAGGGCAGAGGGCAGGGGAGGCTGCAGGGCAGGGGAGGCTTCAGGGCAGAGTGCAGGGGAGGCTGCAGGGCAGGGGAGGCTGCAGGGCAGAGGGCAGGGGAGGCTGCAGGGCAGAGGACAGGGGAGGCTGCAGGGCAGAGGGCAGGGGAGGCTGCAGGGCAGAGGGCAGGGGAGGCTGCAGGGCAGAGGAGGCTGCAGGGCAGGGGAGGCAGCAGGGCAGGGGAGGCTGCAAAGCAGAGGGCAGGGGAGGCTGCAGGGCAGAGGGCAGGGGAGGCTGCAGGGCAGGGGAGGCTGCAGGGCAGAGGGCAGGGGAGGCTGCAGGGCAGAGGGCAGGGGAGGCTGCAGGGCAGAGGGCAGGGGAAGCTGCAGGGCAGAGGGCAGGGGAAGCTGCAGGGCAGAGAGCAGGGGAGGCTGGAGGGCAGAGGAGGCTGCAGGGCAAAGGAGGCTGCAGGGCAGAGGGCAGGGGAGGCTGCAGGGCAGAGGGCAGGGGAGGCTGCAGGGCAGGGGAGGCTGCAGGGCAGAGGGCAGGGGAGGCTGCAGGGCAGAGGAGGCTGCAGGGCAGGGGAGGCAGCAGGGCAGGGGAGGCTGCAGAGCAGAGGGCAGGGGAGGCTGCAGGGCAGAGGGCAGGGGAGGCTGCAGGGCAGGGGAGGCTGCAGGGCAGAGGGCAGGGGAGGCTGCAGGGCAGAGGGCAGGGGAGGCTGCAGGGCAGAGGGCAGGGGAAGCTGCAGGGCAGAGGGCAGGGGAAACTGCAGGGCAGAGAGCAGGGGAGGCTGGAGGGCAGAGGAGGCTGCAGGGCAAAGGAGGCTGCAGGGCAGAGGGCAGGGGAGGCTGCAGGGCAGAGGGCAGGGAGGCTGCAGGGCAGGGGAGGCTGCAGGGCAGAGGGCAGGGGAGGCTGCAGGGCAGAGGAGGCTGCAGGGCAGGGGAGGCAGCAGGGCAGGGGAGGCTGCACAGCAGAGGGCAGGGGAGGCTGCAGGGCAGAGGGCAGGGGAGGCTGCAGGGCAGGGGAGGCTGCAGGGCAGAGGGCAGGGGAGGCTGCAGGGCAGAGGGCAGGGGAGGCTGCAGGGCAGAGGGCAGGGGAAGCTGCAGGGCAGAGGGCAGGGGAAGCTGCAGGGCAGGCTGCAGGGCAGGGGAGGCTGCAGGGCAGGGGAGGCTGCAGGGCAGAGGGCAGGGGAGGCTGCAGGGCAGAGGGCAGGGAGGGTGCAGGGCAGGGGAGGCTGCAGGGAAGAGGGCAGGGGAAGCTGCAGGGCAGGCTGCAGGGCAGGGGAGGCTGCAGGGCAGGGGAGGCTGCAGGGCAGAGAGCAGAGGAGGCTGCAGGGCAGGGGAGGCAGCAGTGCAGGGGAGGCTGCAGGGCAGAGGGCAGGGGAGGCTAGAGGGCAGAGGGCAGGGGAGGCAGCAGGGCAGGGGAGGCAGCAGGGCAGGGGAGGCTGCAGGGCAGAGGAGGCTGCAGGGCAGAGGGCAGGGAAGGCTAGAGGGCAGGGGAGGCTGCAGGGCAGAGGAGGCTGCAGGGCAGGGGAGGCTGCAGGGCAGAGGGCAGAGGAGGCTGCAGGGCAGGGGAGGCTGCAGGGCAGAGGGCAGGGGAGGCTGCAGGGCAGAGGCGGCTGGAGCGGGAGAGAGGAGTCGGCTGGAGTGGGAGAGAGGAGGCGGCTGGAGCGGAAGAGAGGAGGCGGCTGAAGCGGAAGAGAGGAGGCGGCTGGAGCGGGAGAGAGGAGGCGGCTGGAGCATGAGAGAGGAGGCGGCTGGAGCGGGAGGAGAGAGGCGGCTGGGACAGACGGGAACGTTCCTGGCCGGAACACTCCTCCGCCTGTCCCTGTGGCCGGCGGCTACCCTGCACTGGTGACGTCACCACCATGGCCATCACGGAAGTAACCTTCGGGTTTTCCGGAAGTGGCCTTCGGCTTTTATATAATAGATAATACTGCTCCTATGTGCAAGAATATAACTACTATAATACTGTCCCTATGTACAAGAATATAACTACTAAAATACAGCCCTATGTACAAGAATATAACTACTATAATACTGCCCCTATGTACAAGACTATAACTACTATAATACTGCTCCTATGTACAAGAATATAACTTTTATAATACTGCCCTATGTACAAGAATATAACTACTATAATCCTGCTCCTATGTACAAGAATATAACTACTATAATACTGTCCCTATATACAAGAATATAACTACTATAATACTGCTCCTATATACGAGAATATAACTACTATAATACTGCCCCTATGTACAAGAATATAACTACTATAATACTGCCCCTATGTACAAGAATATAACTACTATAGTCAGGGGCGGACCGTCCACCCCCGGGGGCCCTGGTGCAGTAGAGAACTGGGGGGGGACTACTGGCCGTCGGCGTGGCCGGGGGGAGGGGTGCCGTTGGCCGTCGGCGTGGCCCGGGAAGGGGGGGGTGGGTGCTGCTAGGAGCCGCTGGGAGCCGCAGGGAGCCACATGCGCGATGCTCTCCTACCTGGGAGCCGCGCCGGATGTATGCTAGGGGCCGGAGGAGCAGAGGAGAGGAGGGGCGGGATCAGGCAGGGGAAGCAGGAAGCTCTCTGCTTCCCTTGCCTGACCCTCCTCTCCTTTGACGGCGGCTTGCGGGGGTCGGCTGGGGGCCCCCCTCCAGGCTTGAAGGGGCCCCCAGCCGGTCGGGGCCCTAGTGCAGCTGCACCAGCTGCACCAGTGTAGTTCCACCCCTGACTATATTACTGCTCCCTATGTACAAGAATATAACTACTATAATACTGCCCTATGTACAAGAATATAACTACTATAATACTGCCCCTATGTACAAGAATATAACTACTATAATACTGCCCCTATGTACAAGAATATAACTACTATAATACTGCTCCTATGTACAAGAATATAACTACTATAATACTGCTTCTATATACAAGAATATAACTACTATAATACTGCTCCTATGTACAAGAATATAACTATAATACTGCCCCTATATACAAGAATATAACTACTATAATACTGCCCCTATGTACAAGAATATAAACTACTATAATACTGCCCCTATGTACAAGAATATAACTACTATAATACTGCTCCTATATACAAGAATATAACTACTATAATACTGCCACTATGTACAAGAATATAACTACTATAATACTGCTCCTATATACAAGAATATAACTACTATAATACTGCTCTTATGTACAAGAATATAACTACTATAATACAGCTCCTCTGTACAAGAATATAACTACTATAATACTTTTCCTATGTGCAAGAATATAATACTATAATAGTGCCCCTATGTACAAGAATATAACTACTATAATACAGCTCCTCTGTACAAGAATATAACTACTATAATACTGCTCCTATGTACAAGAATATAACTACTATAATACTGCTCCTATATACAAGAATATAACTACTATAATACTGTTCCTGTGTACAAGAATATAACTATTATAATACTGCCCCTATATACAAGAATATAACTACTATAATACTGCCCTATGTACAAGAATATAACTACTATAATACTGCTCCTCTGTACAAGAATATAACTACTATAATACTTTTCCTATGTGCAAGAATATAACTACTATAATACTGCCCCTATGTACAAGAATATAACTACTATAATACTGCCCCTATGTACAAGAATATACCTACTATAATACTGCCCCTATGTACAAGAATATAACTACTATAATATAATACTGCCCCTATGTACAAGAATATAACTACTATAATACTGCTCCTGTGTACAAGAATATAACTACTATAATACTGCCCCTATGTACAAGAATATAACTACTATAATACTGCCCCCTATGTACAAGAATATAACTACTATAATACTGCCCCTATGTACAAGAATATAACTACTATAATACTGCCCCTATGTACAAGAATATAACTACTATAATACTGCCCTATGTACAAATATATAACTACTATAATACTGCCCCTATATACAAGAATATAACTACTATAATATACTGCCCCTATATACAAGAATATAACTACTGTAATACTGCTCCTATGTACAAGAATATAACTACTATAATACTGCCCCTATGTACAAGAATATAACTACTATAATACTGCCCCTATGTACAAGAATATAACTACTATAATACTGCTCCTATGTACAAGAATATAACTACTATAATACTGCCCCTATGTACAAGAATATAACTACTATAATACTGCCGCTATGTACAAGAAATATAACTACTATAATACTGCCCCCTATGTAAATAGAATATAACTACTATAATACTGCTCCTATGTACGAGAATATAACTACTATAATATACTGCCCCTATGTACAAGAATATAACTACTATAATACTGCCGCTATGTACAAGAATATAACTACTATAATACTGCCCCTATGTACAAGAATATAACTACTATAATACTGCCCCTATGTACAAGAATATAACTACTATAATACTGCCCTATGTACAAGAATATAACTACTATAATACTGCCCCTATGTACAAGAATATAACTACTATAATACTGCTCCTGTGTACAAGAATATAACTACTATAATACTGCCCCTATGTACAAGAATATAACTACTATAATACTGCCCCTATGTACAAGAATATAACTACTATAATACTGCCCCTATGTACAAGAATATAACTACTATAATACTGCCCCCTATGTACAAGAATATAACTACTATAATACTGCCCCTATGTACAAGAATAGAACTACTATAATACTGCCCCTATATACAAGAATATAACTACTATAATACTGCCCCTATATACAAGAATATAACTACTGTAATACTGCTCCTATGTACAAGAATATAACTACTATAATACTGCCCCTATGTACAAGAATATAACTACTATAATACTGCCCCTATGTACAAGAATATAACTACTATATAATACTGCTCCTATGTACAAGAATATAACTACTATAATACTGCCCCTATGTACAAGAATATAACTACTATAATACTGCCGCTATGTACAAGAATATAACTACTATAATACTGCCCCTATGTACAAGAATATAATTACTATAATACTGAAAGCAACAAATAAGCCAACACTACCAGAAGATAGCTTGCAATAAAAACGTGCAAATGCACATATTCCTTCCAATATACAGGGTGGGCCATTTATATGGATACACCTAAATAAAATGTAAAATGCTTGGTGATATCTTCCTGTTTGTGGCACATTAGTATTTGGGAGGGGAAAACTTTTCCAGATGGGTGGTGACCATGGCGGCCATTTTGAAGTCGGCCATTTTGGATCCAACTTATTTTTTTCAATGGGAAGAGGGTCATGTGACACATCAAATGTATTGAGAACTTCATAAGAAAAACAATGGTGTGCTTGGTTTTAAGGTAACTTTATTCTTTCATGAGTTATTTACAAGTTTATGACCACTTATAAAATGTCTTCAGAGTGCTGCCCATTGTGTTGGATTGTCAATACAACCCTCTTCTCCCACTCTGGACACTGATAGCCACACCGCAGAAGAAATGCAGCACAGGCTTCACGATCCGGTGTTTCAGATGCTGCACATCTCGTATCTTCACACCATAGACAATTGTCTTCAGATGAATGATGAGGCAAACTGTATTGTGAATGGTGAAGTTACCAAACCAAACCCTCGCTATTGGTCTGACACTAACCCCCAGTGGATAGATCCCTCCAAGACTGCTGGAACACAAACATTGATGGTATGGTGTGGTATATAGGGTACAAAGATAGTGGGGACATTCCTCATCAATGGAAACCTCAATGACACTTGATATGTGAAATTGTTACATGATTCACATATCTAGTGGCATTTGGTTTTGGGTGCCTGGGATCGGTCTATATTGCAGCACGGAGACATTGTGGGTATTGAAAAGATCCCCGCCTGGTTCAGATATATAGATGACCTGTTATTTATATGGCAACATACATTATCTGAACTAGATGAATTGAGGGGGGTCCTCGACAATTTGAATATAAGGCTGACATATCATGCACATTAAAAACAAATCAATTCCTTGGATGTGGCATTGGAGGTGGCGATGACGGAATTATTCACACTGATATACGTCGTAAAACAACCGCCGTGAATTCCCTCCTCCATGCCTCATCTTCACACACAGAGTACAATCAAGGCTATCCCGCTGACCAGCTCTTGAGGGTGAAGCGGGTCTGCTCCAGTGACTCTGGCTGCATTACATTCATTTCCACATTCAATTCATTTAATTCACAATATGTGACCTACTACACAACTTGTCCCTGCGATAAGATCTCTATCGGGCTAACGACCCGTCAGTTGTGTATTAGGATCAGTGAGCATGTGCATGGCATTGTGAATGCTGCCTGAAAACCTATTAAAGACTATACCAAAGCATTACAAATCTGTTCACGGGTGTAATCCAAATGGACTAAAGGTCAGAGGTATTGAAAAACTGCAGTACGGGATGCCCAACTTGCAGACAGGATGCCTGTATTGACGCTGTTGAGAGTTGGGAGAGAGTGCGCCAGCACATGCGCGAAGTGATGTCACTGGGGAGTTTCCCTTGACGCGCACAGACTCCTCCCCTTCCTCCGGCGATGCAGCGTTGTCCTCGGAGATAGAGGCGGTTCCTGCACATTAAAGTCACCCAGGCAGACAGGATATAAAAAGCGGTCATTCATAATCAAAGCCACATCCCTTGAAAAAGCATTTAGGTGAAACGTACGTAGGGGTCACCACGGACCAGGGCAATGGAACTGGGTGCAGAGCCAGTAGCTACAATGCAAAGCATGATGGGTGAGTGACTGCTGGAATGTCTGCTCCTATGCAACTTCCTTGTGATTGAATGCAGCCCTGAGGGTACCGTTACAGGTCGCAATATTGCATGTAATTTCACTAGCAACTTACTGGTTGCAGTGATATCATGGACACATTGTTCTATTTGTACACAGCAACAAGATAGAACAATGTGTCCATGATTTCACTGCAACCAGTAAGTTGCTAGTGAATTTGCATTCAATATTGCGACGTGTAATGGTACCCTTAATGTGAGAGACTTATATCAATGTGTCTGAACCCAATCTAGTGTTACTGCCTTAATGTGATACTATCCTCACCATGTCTATTACCCTATTGTTATATGTATGTGTTTTCATTCTATTAACATTAACTCTTGAGTGCTTTCCACTGATTTAATGTAGTATTGGAGTGTTCAATCACTTGTCCTTGTAATCTTACTAGAACATAGTAGGACAGTCATAAAATCATCACGAAGCTTTTACAGTTTTTCTGGTGGATTTTTTGTTGGAACATATTGATAATCCAACACAATGGGCAGCACTTTGAACACATTTTATAAGTGGTCATAAACTTGTAACTATCTCATGAAAGAATAAAATTACATTAAAACCAAGCACACCATTGTTTTTCTTATGAAATTCTCAATAATTTTGATGTGTCACATGACCATTGAAAAAAATAAAGTTGGATCCAAAATGGCCACCACCCATCTGGAAAAGTTTTCCCCCTCTCATATACTAATGTGTCACAAACAGGAAGTTAATATCACCAACCATTCCCACTTTATTTAGGTGTATCCATATAAATGGCCCACCCTGTATATATTATAACATTGAGATTTTTGACAAAATATTGATCAGTTTTTTTGAGCCATCCAGGCATGTCAAGGCAATCTAATCAGTGGTCCTATTCTATATACTTTTATGTTAGTTATGCCATACAGCTTCCAACATACACATAACGTGGCAGGGTGGCATGCTGCTTTTAATGGTTCTGCTTTGTGTGTGTGTTGGAGGCACAGCTAAAATAAAAGTATATAGGGTAGGACCACCCTGATGAGATTGCCTTGACGTGACAGGATGGCTCTAAAAACTGATTAATATTTTGCCAACAATCTCAATTTTGTAGCATCATACTGTTTGGAGGGAATCTGTGCATTTGCACAGTTTTTATTGCAAACTATCTTCTGGTAGTTTTGGCTGGCTTATTTGTTGATTCTTGCTACGGATTTGCAGCTGAACCCCACTGTGCCTTGCACACCAAATTTTGGCTTGTTATTCCATCTGTTTGGAAACTGTTCACATTTAGTTATCGTACCTTGCCCTCAGGCACAGTTTATTTCAAGCTCCATTTGCTTTGGCCTGCCCCGACTTTATTCATGAGTGCTGGCCTGGTGCTATGAGGGTTAATTCTGAAAAGCCTAAGCATGTGTGGCATTAGCTGCATGTGCAGGGGTCTGTTCGGCCTTTATTCACAAGCACCAGTCTAGCACCATGGGAGCGGGTCTCTGAGATGCACTAAGTAAATGCTGCTTTTAATGGTTCTGCTTAGTGTGTATGTTGGAGGTTGCAAGGCACAACAAAAATAAAAATATATAGGGTAGGACCACTCTGATAAGATTGCCTTGATGTGGCAGGGTGGCTCAAAAGATTGATCAATATTTTTCCTAATATGTCAATTTTTATAATATTACGGTGTACACTTTGGATGTAATATGTGCATTTGCTCTGTTTTTATTGCAAGCTATCTTCTGGTAGTGCTGGTTGTTTGCTGCTCTTTACTATAATACTGCTCCTATATTAAAGTTTGGTGAACTGTAACTACAGGAAGAGACGGAGTAGCAGAAGAACTTTATTTATAGTGAACAGTGTACAAAGATGACCATTTCTGGGTTCAGCCCCTCAGATTGTGTTAGGAGTCCTTGATCTTATGTCTCAGTCCGTACAGAACCTCCATCTGCTTTCTCTTGGCTTTGGCTCGGGTGATGGTCATTTTGAAGAGCTGGAAGTACAGCTCCATGGCAGAGGGGCTGTCGTCGTTCCCGGGGATGGGGTAGCTGATCAGGCTGGGGTTGCAGTTGGTGTCCACAATTCCCACTGTGGGGATGTTCATTTTGGCGGCGTCCCGGATGGCGACGTGCTGCTCAAATACGGTATTGAGAGTCCCCAGGAAGACGATGAGGTCCGGGAGGCGGACGCCCTGGCCGTACTGGATTTGGGAGTTGGTGAGCAGGCCGCCCATCCAGAACCGAGTATGGGCATACTCTCCGCACTCCTCCGCCAGCGTCTCTACCCTGTGACTGAACTGACGATTGCGGCAAATAAACAAGATGATCCCGTTGCGGTAAGCGACATGGGCGGTGAAGTTCAGAGCCAACTGCAGGTGCTCCAGAGTCTGGGTCAGATCGATGATGTCCTGATCCAATCGGCAGCCAAAGATGTACGACTCCATCAGCCTAGAGTAATGAGAAACAGTGGTAGAAATGAAGGGCGGCCAAAAACCAGTATCCACTGCCAACATCGGTATCTGATGGGCTTAGGTACAATAAACAGCTCTGCAGCCTCACATTTCAAGTGGGGTGAAATTGCAAAAAAAAGTGCAATTACACGTTTCTTTTTTGGGTTTTTTTTATTCACCATGTTCACTAGATGGTAAAACTGACGTGTCAGTATGATGCCTCAGGTCGGTACGAGTTTGTAGATACCAAACATGTATCCTTTTACTGGTATCAAAGTGGAGACAAAAAAAATTCAGATATTTTTAAAGAAAAAGAATTGCACTTTTTCCGTGACCCGTAGCGTCCTCATTTTTCGGGATGTGGGGCTGTGTGACAGCTTATTTTTTGCGTCTTGAGCTGATGTTTCTAATGATATCATTTTTTAAAAGATGTGATGTTTTGATCACCTGTTATTGCATTTTATTGCAATGTTGCAAAAAAAACATCATTTTGGAATTTGGAGTTTTTTTCCGTTACGCATTTTACAAATCTGACCGATTTTATATGTTGAAAAATCAGTAATTTCTAAACTGTGTGTATTTTGTTAAGTTTTTTTTTTCAATGCGGCAAAAAGGCAGGGGGGTGATTTGAACTTTTGCTTTTTAATTTTTTTAAAAACTTTATTTTACACTGCCCCCTAGGGGGCCTCAGTGCTGCACAGTCTGATTGCTTCTGCTATGTAAAGACATGCTGCAGCATCTCTCTGCATAGTAGAAATCATTAGTTTCTATGGATGACGGCCCTCGCCGGGCATGCACAAGAAGTGACTGCAGACAGCATCCAAGGTCATCACAGGACCCTGGGCTGTCGAGGTAACAGATGGGAGGACCCATAATCACATCATGGGACCTCAGATACTGGCGGGATCCCTGCTGTGGTGCTTTGGAGTGATTAACAGCACCAATGAGATTGCTGATCCAATTGGTGCTGTTAGCTGCACATCTCAGCTGAGATGTGTGGGGGATAATGCGAGCTCAGCGCGTGACCTCGCATCAGAGGGAGGGACGTGACCAAGGGCTTAAATAAGCCCTTGGTCATGAAGGGGTTAACAAAAGAGCGCAAAAGCTGAGGCAGCATGGCAACTCTGGCAGCCCGACCAAGCACCAACATGTGTCGCGGCTACACCACAGTGTAACACGGGTTATTAGGATTGCAACGCCCCCTCCATGGCAGTGCGACAAGCTATTCCCAAAGTATCCAATCGTTTATGGATTTTTGTAGTTTGATCAACGGATGCAATGTGATCCCATTCACTCACATTATTCAGCCGCTCTGGACCATCTAAGGCTGTACAGCTTATGACCAAGAATAAAAGGGTTAAATAATATAAGGACTCAACAGTGCCACACCTGATGGAGGTTGTGTGCGGTATTACAGCCCAAACCAATTAACTTAAATGGATCTGACCTGCATTACCACATACCACCTGTGGACAGGAGTGGTGCTATTTTTTTGGGAAGTAATAAGATTTTTTTTCGGCACAGGAAGTCATGCATTATCTTTCATAGAGGATGGTTACCCACCGGTGCCGACAGCCTTTCTTGTGTCCCAGGTGAACGCGAGCGTCAAACAGCGTCTGTATGGACAGCAATTCCTTCACATTAAAGAAGTCCGGGTGCTTCAGAGGCTCAGAGACCAGCCAGTCTGTGAAATCTAGGGAAGGAAAGGGCATGAAAGAGTTAACACCGAATTATTAGTACAACTTTATCCATTCGCAGGGAATTTCTCCTCACTGACCCTTCACATTGGTCTCAGGGGTCTCAGTCGCGGGGGATGGGACGCTCCCGAATGTTCTGCTGCCAGGACTGACTGACGAGAAGAGCCGCCGTGAAGCCGCTGCAGGAAGGACGAGGCCAGAACATCGCGGGACCACTGAAACACAAAACAAAGTCAGGCTCAGGGGACACAAGAGATGGGGGGGGGGGGACACAAGAGAGGGGGGACACAAGAGAGGGGGACACAAGAGTGGGGCAATAGGGGTAAAGGGCATCTGGACCCAATACTAAACCCCAAAGAGAATCCAGTCTACTCCTCGGTATAATGAGGGAGCAGGAAATTTGAGCTTAGAATCAATCGGGGCCCCAGCGACCGACATAGGATGTGCAATTGTGAAGTGCCAAAATAAGGAGACTAATGAGGCACCATAATATGTATGAATACATCCCAGAATGTGGATCACAGTCCTGTGGGTCCCTATACACCACACACGGTCCAGTCCTGCTGATCCCTATACACACATGGCACAGTCCTGTCGGTCCCTATATACACACAGCACAGTCCTGTCGGTCCCTGTATACACAGCACGGTCTGGCCGGTCCCTAAAAACACACACACAGCACAGTCCTGTCGGTCCCTATACACACACACACACACACACACACACACACACACACACACACACACACAGCACAGTCCTGTCGGTCCCTATACACACACACACACAGCACAGTCCTGTCGGTCCCTATACACACACACACAGCACAGTCCTGTCGGTCCCTATCTATACACACACAGCACAGTCCTGTCGGTCCCTATCTATACACACACAGCACAGTCCTGTCGGTCCCTATCTATACACACACAGCACAGTCCTGTCGGTCCCTATCTATACACACACAGCACAGTCCTGTCGGTCCCTATCTATACACACACAGCACAGTCCTGTCGGTCCCTATCTATACACACACAGCACAGTCCTGTCGGTCCCTATCTATACACACACAGCACAGTCCTGTCGGTCCCTATATACACAGAGCACAGTCCTGTCGGTCCCTATATACACGCACACAGCACAGTCCTGTCGGTCCCTATATACACGCACACAGCACAGTCCTGTCGGTCCCTATATACACGCACACAGCACAGTCCTGTCGGTCCCTATATACACGCACACAGCACAGTCCTGTCGGTCCCTATATATACACACACAGCACAGTCCTGTCGGTCCCTATATACACACACAGCACAGTCCTGTCGGTCCCTATATACACAGAGCACAGTCCTGTCGGTCCCTATATACACAGAGCACAGTCCTGTCGGTCCCTATATACACGCACACAGCACAGTCCTGTCGGTCCCTACATACACGCACACAGCACAGTCCTGTCGGTCCCTATATACACGCACACAGCACAGTCCTGTCGGTCCCTATATACACGCACACAGCACAGTCCTGTCGGTCCCTATATACACGCACACAGCACAGTCCTGTCGGTCCCTATATATACACACACACAGCACAGTCCTGTCGGTCCCTATATACACACAGCACAGTCCTGTCTGTCCCTATACACACACAGCACAGTCCTGTCTGTCCCTATACACACACAGCACAGTCCTGTCTGTCCCTATACACACACAGCACAGTCCTGTCTGTCCCTATACACACACAGCACAGTCCTGTCAGCCCCTATATACACAGCACAGCCCTGTCTGTCTTTATATACACACACAGCACAGTCCTGTCGGTCCCTATATACACACACAGCACAGTCCTGTCGGTCCCTATATACACACACAGCACAGTCCTGTCAGTCCCTATATACACACACAGCACAGTCCTGTCAGTCCCTATATACACACACAGCACAGTCCTGTCTGTCCCTATACACACACACAGCACAGTCCTGTCTGTCCCTATACACACACACAGCACAGTCCTGTCAGCCCCTATATACACAGCACAGCCCTGTCTGTCTTTATATACACACACAGCACAGTCCTGTCTGTCCCTATATACACACACAGCACAGCCCTGTCGGTCCCTATATACACACACAGCACAGTCCTGTCGGTCCCTATATACATACAAATAGGTGATCCGCCGCGACACTACTATATTAATGATTAAAGTGAATAAATGAGTAGCACCAACAAGACGAGGATCTTATGAGTATAATGCAATTGTGAAATGCAGAAACTGCCCTGTGCTATACATGTAAACTGGAGAACTTAGTCTCATTAGTAGCTACTAAAGAATAAGCTTGGCATCCACATCAAGGAGTCTCCATTGCCAAGTCCTAACACTATGCCTCACAGAAATGGTGTAATGTGAATGGATATATATGTCCTAGGTGTAATTAAAAACGACGATTAGGTGTGTATCAGGATCTAGCAATGGTGTCCAAGTGTGGCAACCAAACTAAAGAAAAAGGAAAAAATGGAACATGGGAACTAAATTATAGAGTGGGAGCTCAGTCCAAAAAAAGTCCCTATATACACACACAGGACAGTCCTGTCGGTCCCTATATACACACACAGCACAGTCCTGTCGGTCCCTATATACACACACAGCACAGTCCTGTCGGTCCCTATATACACACACAGCACAGTCCTGTCGGTCCCTATATACACACACAGCACAGTACTGTCGGTCCCTTATATACACACACAGCACAGCCCTGTCTGTCCCTATATACACACCGGTCCCTATATACACACAGCACAGTCCTGTCTGTCCCCTATATACACACAGCACAGTCCTGTCGGTCCCTATATACACACAGCACAGTCCTGTCTGTCCCCTATATTCACACAGCACAGTCCTGTCTGTCCCCTATATACACACAGCACAGTCCTGTCTGTCCCTATATACACACACAGCACAGTCCTGTCTGTCCCCTATATACACACAGCACAGTCCTGTCTGTCCCATACACACAGCACAGTCCTGTCTGTCCCCATACACACAGCACAGTCCTGTCTGTCCCCATACACACAGCACAGTCCTGTCTGTCCCCCTATATACACACAGCGTAGTCCTGTCTGTCCCCCTATATACACACAGCACAGTCCTGTCTGTCCCCCTATATACACACAGCGTAGTCCTGTCTGTCCCCCTATATACACACAGCACAGTCCTGTCTGTCCCCTATATACACACAGCACAGTCCTGTCTCTCCCCCTATATACACACAGCACAGTCCTGTCTCTCCCCCTATATACATACACACAGCACAGTCCTGTCTGTCCCTATATATACACACAGCACAGTCCTGTCGGTCCCTATATATACACACAGCACAGTCCTGTCGGTCCCTATATATACACACAGCACAGTCCTGTCTGTCCCCTATATACACACAGCACAGTCCTGTCTCTCCCCCTATATACATACACACAGCACAGTCCTGTCTGTCCCTATATATACACACAGCACAGTCCTGTCTCTCCCCCTATATACATACACACAGCACAGTCCTGTCTCTCCCCCTATATATATACACACAGCACAGTCCTGTCTGTCCCCCTATATACACACAGCACAGTCCTGTCTGTCCCCCTATATACACACAGCACAGTCCTGTCTCTCCCCTATATACATACACACAGCACAGTCCTGTCTGTCCCTATATACACACACAGCACAGTCCTGTCGGTCCCTATATACACAGCACAGTCCTGTATCTCCCCCTATATACACACACACACAGCACAGTCCTGTCTGTCCCCTATATACACACACAGCACAGTCCTGTCGGTCCCTATATATACACACAGCACAGTCCTGTCGGTCCCTATATACACACAGCACAGCCCTGTCTGTCTTTATATACACACACAGCACAGTCCTGTCTGTCCCTATATATACACACAGCACAGTCCTGTCGGTCCCTATATATACACACAGCACAGTCCTGTCGGTCCCTATATATACACACAGCACAGTCCTGTCGGTCCCTATATATACACACAGCACAGTCCTGTCGGTCCCTATATATACACACAGCACAGTCCTGTCGGTCCCTATATACACACAGCACAGCCCTGTCTGTCTTTATATACACACACAGCACAGTCCTCACCGGTCCGGAGGATGGCGCTCAGTGCCGGGGCGGCCATGCTGGTGACTGTGGAGGTCACTGCGCCGCTTCCTCCCCGGGCGCCGCCTCTTCCAGTGGGGACCGCAGCGCCACCTGGTGGACGCACTGAGCATGCGCAGGGCTGTTCTCAGGTGTCACATCTCACCATTGTCTTGTAGCTTTCCTGGACTTCTGACGTCACATTTATGCAGATTACATCTCCTTGCATTATTTTTCCCATGGCGCTTTGTGTCTAATTCTTCCTTCATCTGCAGCCAGATCGGCCCTGCATCCATTTCTCCAGAACTTCATCCTCCTCTCTGACCTTTATATGAGGTTACAGTGCCCCTGTCACCAGTTTTGGGGGTTGTAGACCCTGCCCACCACCTTTACATGATATCATTGGGATTCCTGTAACCCCTCTATGTCCCCAGACGTCCCCCGCACCTCAGATAACAAGTTTTATTCTGTCCCGCACCATATGCTAATTTCATGGTTTGGTCATATGGGGGTCTGCACATTGCAGTCAGCGCCGCCCCGCCCTCCTGAGGGTGCAAGAGGATGATGTCACTATGTCATTCACACAATTACACGTCTCACGCTTGTGCAGTGGCGCCTCACCATGAACAGTCAGTGATTCCAATACACAGGGCCATACGTCTCGCATCACCCGCACAGGGCCATACGTCTCGCATCACCCGCACAGGGCCAGGCGTCTCGCATCACCCGCACAGGGCCAGGCGTCTCACATCACCCGCACAGGGCAGGCGTCTCACATCACCCGCACAGGCAGACGTCTCACATCACCCGCACAGGGCCACGTCTCACATCACCCGCACAGGGCAAACGTTTCACATCACCCGCACAGGGCATACGTCTCCATCACCCGCACAGGGCCAGACGTCTCACATCACCCGCACAGGGCCAACGTTTCACATCACCCGCACAGGGCCAACGTCTCACATCACCCGCACAGGCCAGACTCTCACATCACCCGCACAGGGCCAAACGTTCACATCACCCGCACAGGGCCAACGTTCTCGCATCACCCGCACAGGGCCAGCGTCTCCATCACCCGCACAGGGCACGTCTCACATCACCCGCACAGGGCCAGACGTCTCCATCACCCTGCACAGGGCCAACGTCTCGCATCACCCGCACAGGGCCATACGTCTCGCATCACCCCGCACAGGGCCATACGTCTCAATCACCTGCACAGGGACAGGCGTCTCGCAATCACCTGCACAGGGCCAGGCGTCTCGCATCACCCGCACAGGGACAGGCGTCTCGCATCACCGCACAGGGCAGGCGTCTCACATCACACCGCACAGGGCACAGGCGTCTCACATCACCCGCACAGGGCAGGCGTCTCACATCACCCGCACAGGGACCAGGCGTCTCACATCACCCGCACAGGGCCAGCGTCTCACATCACCCGCACAGGGCAGTCTCACATCACGCACGGGCACGTCTCACATCACCCGCACAGGGCCAGGCGTCTCACATCACCCGCACAGGGCCAGGCGTCTCCATCACCCGCACAGGGCCAGCGTCTCACATCACCCGCACAGGGCCAGCGTCTCACATCACCCGCACAGGGCCAGCGTCTCCATCACCCGCACAGGGCCAGGTGTCTCCATCACCCACGGCAGGTTCCATCACCCGCACAGGGCCAGGCGTCTCCATCACCGCACAGGGCAGGCGTCTCGCATCACCCGCACAGGGCCAGACGTCTACCATCACCCGCACAGGGCCAGGCGTCTCACATCACCCGCACAGGGCCAGGACGTCTCACATCACCGCACAGGGCCAGCGTCTCAATCACCGCACAGGGCCAGGCGTCTCGCATCACCCGCACAGGGCCAGGCGTCTCGCATCACCCGCACAGGGCAGGCGTCTCGCATCACCCGCACAGGGCCAGGCGTCTCGCATCACCCGCACAGGCCAGGCGTCTCGCATCACCCGCACAGGGCCAGGCGTCTCCATCACCCGCACAGGGCCAGGCGTCTCACATCACCGCACGGGCCAGCGTCTCCATCACCCACAGGTCCTCCATCACCCGCACAGGGCAGCGTCTCATCACCGCACAGGGCCAGCGTCTCCATCACCCGCCAGGGCCAGGCTTCCATACCCCACAGGGCCAGGTCTCACATCACCGCACAGGGCAGGTCTCCATCACCCGCACAGGCCAGGCGTCTCACATCACCCGCACAGGGCCAGGTCTCACATCACCCGCACAGGCAGGCGTCTCACATCACCCGCACAGGGCCAGGCGTCTCCATCACCCGCACAGGGCCAGCGTTCCATCACCCGCACAGGGCCAGGCGTCTCCATCACCCGCACAGGCCAGGCGTTCATCACCGCACAGGGCAGGCGTCTCATCACCCGCACAGGCCAGGGTCTCCATCACCGCACAGGACAGGCGTCTCCATCACCCACAGGGCAGGGTCTCATCACCGCACAGGCCAGGTCTCACATCACCCCCCCACACAGGGCCAGCGTCTCCATCACCCGCACAGGGCAGGCGTCTCACATCACCCGCACAGGGCCAGGCGTCTCACATCACCCACGCAGGCGTCTCACATCCCGCACAGGCAGGCGTCTCCATCACCCGCACAGGGCCAGGCGTCTCACATCACCCGCCAGGCCAGGCGTCTCGCATCACCCGCACAGGGCCAGGCGTCTCGCATCACCCGCACAGGCCAGGACTCTCGCATCACGCACAGGCCAGCTCTCGCCATCACCCGCACAGGCCAGTCTCCATCACCCCACAGGCCAGATTCAGGGCCAGGCGTCTCGCATCACCCGCACAGGGCAGGCGTCTCGCATCACCCGCACAGGCCAGGCGTCTCGCATCACCCGCACAGGGCCAGGCGTCTCGCATCACCCGCACAGGGCCAGGCGACTTGCATCACCTGCACAGGGCCAGGATCTCGCATCACCCGCACAAGGCCAGGTGTCTCGCATCACCCCACAGGGCCAGATGTATCACATCACCCGCACAGGGCCAGGCGTCTCGCATCACTCGCACAGGGCCAGGTGTCTGCATCACCCGCTCAGGGCCAGACATATCACACTACCTCACGGGCCAGGTGTCTCACATCACCGACAGGGCCAGGGTCTCACATCACCCGCACAGGGCCAGGCGTCTCACATCACCCGCACAGGGCCAGGCGTCTCACATCACCCGCACAGGGCCAGACATCTCACATCACCTGCACAGGGCAGGCGTCTCGCATCACCCGCACAGGGCCAGGCGTCTCGCATCACCCGCACAGTGCCAGGCGTCTCGCATCACCCGCACAGGGCCAGGCGTCTCGCATCACCCGCACAGGGCCAGGCGACTTGCATCACCTGCACAGGGCCAGGATCTCGCATCACCCGCACAAGGCCAGGTGTCTCGCATCACCCACACAGGGCCAGATGTATCACATCACCCGCACAGGGCCAGGCGTCTCGCATCACTCGCACAGGGCCAGGTGTCTGGCATCACCCCGCTCAGGGCCAGACATATCACACTACCCTCACAGGGCCAGGTGTCTCACATCACCCGCACAGGCCAGGCGTCTCACATCACCCGCACAGGGCCAGCGTCTCACATCACCCGCACAGGGCCAGGCGTCTCACATCACCCGCACAGGGCCAGGCGTCTCACATCACCCGCACAGGGCCAGGCGTCCTCGCATCACCACGTCACCACAGGGCCAGGTCTCCATCACCCGCACAGGGCCAGACGTCTCGCATCACCCGCACAGGGCCAGGCGTCTCGCATCACCCGCACAGGCCAGGCATCCATCACCGCACAGGGCCAGGATCTCGCATCACCCGCACAAGGCCAGGTGTCTCCATCACCCACACAGGGCCAGAGTATCACATCACCCGCACAGGGCCAGGCGTCTCGCATCACTCGCACAGGGCCAGGTGTCTGCCATCACCCGCTCAGGGCCAGACTATCACACACCCCACAGGGCCAGGCGTCTCACATCACCCCTGCACAGGGCCAGGCGTTTCACATCACCCGCACAGGCCAGGCGTCTCACATCACCCGCACAGGGCCAGGCGTCTCACATCACCCGCACAGGGCCAGGCGTCTCCATCACCCGCACAGGGCCAGGCGTCTCACATCACCCGCACAGGGCCAGACGTCTCCACATCACCCGCACAGGGCCAGACGTCTCCATCACCCGCACAGGGCCAGGCGTCTCACATCACCCGCACAGGGACAGCGTCTCAATCACCCGCACAGGGACAGGCGTCTACATCACCCGCACAGGGACAGGTGTCTCACATCACCCGCACAGGGACAGGCGTCTCACATCACCCGCACAGGGACAGGCGTTCCACATCACCCGCACAGGGCCAGGCGTCTCGCATCACCCGCACAGGGCCAGGATCTCGCATCACCCGCACAGGGCCAGGCGTCTCACATCACCCGCACAGGGCCAGACATCTCACATCACCTGCACAGGGCCAGGCGTCTCGCATCACCCGCACAGGGCCAGGCGTCTCGCATCACCCGCACAGTGCCAGGCGTCTCGCATCACCCGCACAGGGCCAGGCGTCTCGCATCACCCGCACAGGGCCAGGCGTCTTGCATCACCTGCACAGGGCCAGGATCTCGCATCACCCGCACAAGGCCAGGTGTCTCGCATCACCCACACAGGGCCAGATGTATCACATCACCCGCACAGGGCCAGGCGTCTCGCATCACTCGCACAGGGCCAGGTGTCTGGCATCACCCGCTCAGGGCCAGACATATCACACTACCCTCACAGGGCCAGGTGTCTCACATCACCAGTACAGGGCCAGGCAGATTTAAAGGAACCCCAATTACATCATGTTAAAGGTCGTGGGCATGGTCTACAACCTCCAAAACTGGCGACAGGTTCCCTTTAAATTCATATGTCCAGTAATCATTTGTTGGGATGGATCCTGTGACAATCCGTTTACAAAAAAATTGTGGATACATAACTTTTTTGTTTGTTTTGAAAAAATGTGATTTCTGCAGGATCCTTTCTTTTAACATTGGAGTCTATGGAAAACGGATCCAGTAACTGATCACTATTTATCCTCTATTTTTCTTCCATTGGTAAAAGATGCCTTTTTTTCTTACTGGATGAGATTCAGATGGAAGATAAATAGTGATCAGTTAATGGATCTGTTCTCTATAGACTTTAATGTTAAAAAAATGGATCCTGCAAAAATCAATTTTTTCAAAACGTACAAAAAAAGTTGTGTCAGCAGAATGGATTGTTGCAGGACGATGACTGGATGAGTGATCTCAGCTTTCTAGGGGGGGTTTGTCCTGTGGAACCCCCACTCCCTCCAGCACGAGACCTCACCAGGAGCAACACGTGGGGAGTCGGACCAGGGAGGGGCGCTCCTGGGACAGGGGGATAAGCTTTTTTGCATTTTTTAACTCCTTCCTCTTCATTCATTTGGCATCTGGAGAGACCTCAGAACATAATATAAATGTATTGCTGCAATTTCAATTCAAAGAATTTTATTGGGACCCAATCATCCGATCTGAAAGCCTTCAGTCTTGGCATGTATGGGCAGAGGCAATGTCATTGGCACCAGAGTGACAGGAGCTGGACAACCCCTATATTCACCGAGAACAAGCTCCATTGAAATGTGTGTTGGGCCCCTGCCTGATACATAGGGGCGCTGCAGTGCAGGGTTCTGTGTGCAGCCTCCAGCAAGGTGATCACATGAACCACAATGGCCACTCCCCCCATTGTATCCCTGGAAGCTGACACTTTGTTGCCTTCTGGTGGTTTCCTAGCAACAGTCTCCTTGACGCTGGAGCCACAATCATCAGGATTCCATACGGCTGCAGCTAGAGAACAACAATGTCAGAACCCGAGGAGCCCACAACCCCCAAAACCAGCGACTACTACCGGGTGCAGCCCAACCTGCCTACCAGGTTCAATCAACCGGACACGTGGAGAGGAGGATACAGGTAAATGGACGGGTGCGGTGGCTAAACTCTCCAATGAGGACAATACAAGTCCTGAAAGTGTGTGGTTTACAAGTCATGCACTTAGAATAGGGAATAACTGGAGTCCAACCAGCGGGGGTCCAACCAGCGGGGGTCCGACCAGCGGGGGTCCGACCAGCGGGGGTCCAACCAGCGAGGGTCCCAAGGACGAGGCTCTGGGTCTCCTTGTGGGATACACTGAGTTCAGCACTCGATCATCTCCGTCTCACAGCCTCGTTCTCAACATTAATGGTCCCAGCGGTGGAACCCCAACGAATGAAGGACAAATGAATGATCACTCAGGTTCCCCAGAATCAGATTGATCAGCCACATAGGAGGTTACGGTTGCAAAATATGCCCTTATATAATTAATCAATTGCCCTATGTACGCCCCTGACATACAGCCAGCAATACCCTGCTGTACGCTTCTTTGTGCTGGACCTACACATGGAAACGTCTGCTGGGCTTCCCATAGTTGCATGACACCGAATCAGCGGGCAAAAAGCCGCTTATATTTGGAATGAAGCCCTGCGGAGCTTGTCCTCGTGTATATGAGAATTGCAGGCTTTGACCGTAGACTTTCCTAGCAGATATGAACTCAATATTTTGGGTTGGGTGAAGATCACTAAAGTTTTACTTATTTTTTCAGATCAAAACCGGGAAATCCGCTTTACAGGACGACAAACCAGACGTATGGGAATAAACCGCCGACTGTCCACGAGATGCCGGTGAGTCAGTGAGATCTGCGGCCATCTGATCCCTCACAAGACTGCTATGTGGCCGGCAAGGGTGATGAGAGGGGTCTCAAGCTGAGACCCTCCCTCTAGTAGAGGATATAGTAACCAGATGGAATGACAATTTTCCACCTGCTGTGCCCTAATAAAACATCAACCCCACCTGACAGAGCATGATGGGACTTGTAGTCTTGTAAGGCTATGTGCGCACTTGCCGGCGGGTTGGTCGGCGGCGGCTGGGCGGAACCCGCCAGGATGCTCCGGCGCCGTCCACCGGCTTCCTGGCGGGTATGTGCGGCGGGAGCCGGGCGGGTGACGGGCGGTAGCCGGCGGTTGCACAGCGGCTTCTCGGCGGCGATTCTGCAGCGGCTGGAAGCAGCACATGATTCTGCTTGCAGCCGCTGAAGAACCGGCGTTTTAGGCTATGTGCGCACTTGCCGGGTTTTGGGCGGTTTACCTGTGTAAACCGCCGGTTTGTTTACATTAGTTTTATTTAAATTTATGTTAATCCAAACCGGCGTTTGGATTAACATTAAAACCAATGTAAACCGACCAAGGCTGTGCACACACCGGCGGTTTACACAGCCTCATCCGTTGCTAACCCGCAGGTTTCCCAGCGGGTTAGCAAAGAATGAGCTTGTTCTATAAAACGCCGGTTCTTCAGCGGCTGCAAGCAGAATCATGTGCTGCTTCCAGCCGCTGCAGAATCGCCGCCGAGAAGCCGCTGTGCAACCGCCGGCTACCGCCCGTCACCCGCCCGGCTCCCGCCGCACATACCCGCCAGGAAGCCGGTGGACGGCGCCGGAGCATCCTGGCGGGTTCCGCCCAGCCGCCGCCGACCAACCCGCCGGCAAGTGCGCACATAGCCTTATAGAACAAGCTCATTCTTTGCTAACCCGCTGGGAAACCTGCGGGTTAGCAACGGATGAGGCTGTGTAAACCGCCGGTGTGTGCACAGCCTTGGTCGGTTTACATTGGTTTTAATGTTAATCCAAACGCCGGTTTGGATTAACATAAATTTAAATAAAACTAATGTAAACAAACCGGTGGTTTACACAGGTAAACCGCCCAAAACCCGGCAAGTGCGCACATAGCCTAACAGCTGTAGAGTTGTAAGTTGGGGACCTTGTTTTCTGGTTTTGGTCTCTTTTCTGGTGGCTGCTCTGTGCCATCATCTGCTCAGCTACTTCAGGTTCCTGTGCAACCAGTGAGTCCACGTTACTAATAGCACTTTGTCTATTTCCAGACCACATTTAACGGAGTATCAGACAAGTTTTCAGAAGTTGCGACCAAGTGTGGAATGTTTCGGAACCACGGATTTAACACGTACACCGAGAAGAGCTTTGTGACCGGCCCCGACAATCTCATCACCATCCATGACCGGCTGAACTTTCACAGGAGCTACAACATGAGCGGCCCGTCCTACAGCGCCTGATCCACGGCCTGTCCTACAGCGCCCTGATCTGCGGCCTGTCCTACAGTGCCCGATCCGCGGCCTGTCCTACAGCGCTTGATCCGCGGCTGTCCTACAGCGCCTGATCCGCAGCCTTTCCTACAGCGCCTGATCTGCGGCCCGTCCTACGGCGCCTGATCCGTGGTTACAGATAGACTGAGTATATGTAAACTGCCTCGCTGGATGACTACTCCCAACATTCATGTCTGAAAACACAATAACCAAAAAAACTTCTCACCCATAAAACGTAATAAAGAGTAGAAATCCATAAAGGAATCAGAGTCTCTATTCGTGCAGCACTATAGTGCCATTCCCTGCACCCTCTGCTTACTGCAATCAGCTGCAATAACTAAAAAAGAGAAGTGCTAGGGTACGGTCACACTTGGCGACGCTCCAGCGATCCTGACCACGATATGACCTGGTTGGGGATCGCTGGTGCATCACTATGTGGTCGCTGGTGAGATGTCACCAGTCGGATCTCACCAGCGATGCAGCAACGAACGGTTTGTAACGACCAGCGATCTCACAGCGGAGGCCCGGTCGCTGATACGTGTCAAATGTAGCGAGATTGCTGCTGAGGTCGTTGTTGCGTCATAAAACTTGTGACTCAGCAGCAATCTCACTAGCAATCTTGCTTAGTGTGACGGGGGCTTTATATAGATAGCACCAGACATCCACTACAGCCTGAGATCTAATTGGCCGACATAGTCGGGTGTCCTGATTAAGGGGCATCAGTTAGTATTTACTATGCCCAAGGTCATAGTGCAAATCAGTAATAGGACATGTGGCCCCCATTGTACATAGTGGGGTACACAGATAGTAGGACCAGCGATAGTGAGACGCAAAAGAGAGCGATCAGCAATAGTAAAGAGAAAAAGAGAGCGATCAATGATAGTGGGAGCAAGAGAGATTGATCATGGATAGTGGGAACAAGAGAGAGTGGTCAGTGATAGTGGGAGCAAGAGAGAGCGATCAGTGATAGTGGGAGCTAGAGAGAACGATCAGCGATAGTAGGAGCAAGAGAGAGCGATCAGCGATGGCGGGAGCTAGAGAGCGCAATCATTGATAGTGAGGAAGCAAGAGAGAACGATCAGTAATAATAGGAGTAAGAGAGAGCGATTATGGATAGTAGGAGCAAGATAGAGCGATCAGTGATAGTGGGAGCAAGAGAGCATGATCAGCGATAGTGAGACGCAAAAGAAAGCGATCAGCGATAGTGGAGAGCAAAAGAGAGCGATCAGTGATAGTGGGAGCAAGACAGATTGATCATGGATAGTGGTAACAAGAGAGAGTGGTCAGTGATAGTGGGAGCAAGAGAGAGCGATCACTGATAGTGGGAGCAAGAGAGAACGATCAGTGATAGTGGGAGCAAGAGAGAGCGATCAGTGATAGTGGGAGCAAGAGAGAGCGATCAGTGATAGTGGGAGCAAGAGAGAGCGATCAGTGATAGTGGGAGCAAGAGAGAGCGATCAGTGATAGTGGGAGCAAGAGAGAGTGATCAGTGATAGTGGGAGCAAGAGAGAGCGATCAGTGATAGTGGGAGCAAGAGAGAGTGGTCATTGATAGTGGGAGCAAGAGAGAACGATCAGCGATAGTTGGAGCAAGAGAGATTGATCACAGATAGTGGGAGCTAGAGAGAACGATCAGCGATAGTAGGAACAAGAGAGAGCGATCAGCGATGGCGGGAGCTAGAGAGTGCAATCATTGATAGTGAGGAGTAAGAGAGAATGATCAGTAATAATAGGAGTAAGAGAGAGCGATTATGGATAGTAGGAGCAAGATAGAGCGATCAGCGATAGTAGGAGCAAGACAGATTGATCATGGATTTTGGGAACAAGAGAGAGTGGTCAGTCATAGTTGGAGCAAGAGAGTGTGGTCATTGATAGTGGGAGCAAGAGAGAACGATCAGCAATAATAGGAGCAAGAGAGAGCGATTATGGATAGTAGGAGCAAGATAGAGCGATCAGTGATAGTGGAAGCAAGAGAGCGCAATCATTGATAGCGAGACGCAAAAGAGAGCGATCAGCGATATTCGAGAGCAAAAGAGAGCGATCAGTGATAGTGGGAGCAAGACAGATTGATCATGGATAATGGGAACAAGAGAGAGTGTTTAGTGATAGTGGGAGCAAGAGAGAGCGATCAGTGATAGTGGGAGCAAGAGAGAGCAATCAGTGATAGTGGGAGCAAGAGAGAGTGGTCATTGATAGTGGGAGCAAGAGAGAACGATCAGCGATGGTGGGAGATAGAGAAAGCAACCAGGGATAGTGAGGAGCAAGAGTGAAAGATCAGAAATAATAGGAGCAAGAGAGAGTGATTATGGATAGTAGGAGCAAGATAGAGCAAACAGCAATAGTGGGAGCAAGAGAGAGCAGTCAGTGACAGTGAGAGCAAGAGAGTATAATCAGCGATAGTGGGAGCAAGAGAGAGCGATCAGCGATAGTGGGAGCAAGAGATAGCCATCAGTGATAGTAGAAGCAAGAGAGAGCAATCAGGAATAGTGGGAGCAAGAGAGAGCGATCAGGGATAGTGGGAGCAAGAGAGAGCGATCAGGGATAGTGGGAGCAAGAGAGAGAGCCATCAGTGATGGTGGGAGGGAGCATCGATAGTGCTAGCAAGAGGGAGCGAGCAGTGATAGTGGGAGCAAGAGACAGCGATCAGCGATAGTGGGAGGGAGCAGCAATAGTGCTAGCAAGAGGGAGCGAGCAGCGATAGTGGGAGCAAGAGAGAGAGATGAGCGATAGTGGGAGGGAGCAGCAATAGGGCTAGCAAGAGGGAGCGAGCAGCGATAGCGGGAGCAAGATAGATTGATCATAGATAGTGGGAACAAGAGAGAGTGGTCAGTGATAGTGGGAGCAAGAGAGAGCGATCAGTGATAGTGGGAGCAAGATAGAGTGATCAGTGATAGTGGGAGCAAGAGAGAGTGATCAGGGATAGTGAGGAGCAAAAGAGCGCAATCAGCAATACTAAGGAGCAAGAGAGAGTGATCAGAGAGAGCGATCAGGGATACTGGGTGCAAGAGATAGCGATCAGGGATAGTGGACAGCAAGAGAGAGCGATCATAAATAGTGGGAGCAAGAGAGAGCAACAGTGGAGAGCAGGATATACACTGTGTGCAGAAATATTAGGCAAATGAGTATTTTGATCACATGATACTTTTTATACATGTTGTCCTACTCCAAGCTGTATAGGCTGAGAGTCAACTACCAATTAAGTAAATCAGGTGATGTGCATTTCTGTAATGAGGAGGGGTGTGGTGTAATGACATCAACACCCTATATAAGGTGTGCTTAATTTTTAGGCAAATGCCTTTCCTTAGGCAAAATGGGTCAAAAGAGAGATTTGACGGGCTCTGAAAAGTCCAGAATTGTGAGATGTCTTGCAGAGGGATGCAGCAGTCTTGAAATTGCCAAACGTTTGAAGCGTGATCACCGAACAATCAAGTGTTTCATGGCAAATAGCCAACAGGGTCACAAGAAGCGTGCTGGGCAAAAAGGCGCAAAATAACTGCCCATGAATTGAGGAAAATCAAGCATGAAGCTGCCAAGATGCCATTTGCCACCAGTTTTGCCATATTTCAGAGCTGCAACGTTACTGGACTATCAAAAAGCACAAGGTGTGCCATACTCAGGGACATGGCCAAGGTAAGGAAGGCTGAAAAATGACCACCTCTGAACAAGAAACATAAGATAAAACGTCAAGACTGGGCCAAGAAATATCTTAAGACTGATTTTTTAAAGATTTTATGAACTGATGAAATGAGCGTGACTCTTGATGGGCCAGATGGATGGGCCAGAGGCTGGATCAGTAAAGGGCAGAGAGCTCCACTGCAACTCAGACGCCAGCAAGGTGGAGGTGGGGTACTGGTATGGGCTGGTATCATCAAAGATGAACTTGTGGGACCTTTTCGGGTTGAGGATGGAGTGAAGCTCAACCCCGGACCTACTGCCAGTTTCTGGAAGACAACTTCTTCAAGCAGTGGTACAGAAAGAAGTCGGTATCGTTCAAGAAAAACATGATTTTCATGCAGGACAATGCTCCATCACATGCATCCAACTACTCCACAGCGTGGCTGGCCAGTAAAGGTCTAAAAGAAGAAAAAATAATGACATGGCCCCCTTGTTCACCTGATCTGAACCCCATAGAGAACCTGTGGTCCCTCCTAAAATGTGAGATCTACAGGGAGGGAAAACCGTACACCTCTGGGAACAGTGTCTGGGAGGCTGTGATGGCTGCTGCTCGCAATGTTGATCATAGGCGGCCGTCACACGCTACAATATCGTGAGCGATATTGTAAGCGATCACGTGCACGCGCGATCGCTAACAATATCGCTCACATCTCTGGTGAGATGTCACACAGACAGACTCACCAGCGATGTGGAGCAGCGAGATCGCTGGTAACTATGGTACACATCGGGTTACTAGGCGCCGCGCGGCGCTTAGTAACCCGACGTTTACTATAGATACCATCTCCCAGCATAGGCTCTGCCGCTGGGAGATCGTTCATTGTGGTGTCACACACCACGATGAAGCAGATTGAACAAGCGATGATCGCTTGATATGAGCTCCGGCTCTCATATCTGCGATGTCACGATCAAGTGATTTTACATTGTAAAATCGCTTGATCGCACGCAGCGATGCAGAAACGCTATCGCTTAACCCCTTCAGGACCCAGCCTATTTTGACCCTAAAGACCTTGGCCTTTTTTGCAATTCTGACCAGTGTCCCTTTATGAGGTTATAACTCGGGAACGCTTCAACCGATCCTAGCGATTCTGAGATTGTTTTTTTCGTGACACATTGGGCTTCATGATAGTATTAAATTTAAGTCGATAATTTTTGCGTTTATTTGTAAAGTACTATTTCATTTTCACAGATCAATTTGTAAAGCACCTGGGGGTTCAATATGCTCACTACCCATCTAGATATGTTCCCTGGGGGTCTAGTTTCCAAAATGGGGTCACTTGTGGGGGAGCTCCAATGTGGAGACACACAGGGACCCTCCAAACGTGACATGGTGTCCGCTAACAATTTGAATGCAAAATGAGCTCAAATTGTAAGCGGACACCATGTCGCGTATGGAGAGCCCCTGTGCGTCTCCACATTGGAGCTCCCCCACAAGTGACCCCATTTTGGAAACTAGACCCCCAAGGGAACGTATCTAGATGCATAGTGAGAACTTTGAACCCCCAGGTGCTTCACAAATTAATCTGTAAAAATCTTTTTATTTCATTAATTTGTGAAGCACCTGGGGGTTCAATATGCTCACAACCCATCTAGATATGTTCCCTGGGGGGTCTAGTTTCCAAAATGGGGTCACTTGTGGGGGAGCTCCAATGTTTAGGCACACAGGGGCTCACCAAACGCAACATGGTGTCCGCTCACAATTTGAATAAAAATCAGCTCAAATTGTTAGCTGTCACCATGTTGCGTTTGGAGAGCCCCTGTGTGCCTAAACATTGGAGCTCCCCCACAAGTGACCCCATTTTGGAAACTAGACCCCACAGGGAACATATCTAGATGTATAGTGAGCACTTTGAACCCCCAGGTGCTTCACAAATTGATCTGTAAAAATGAAAAAGTACTTTTTTTCCACAAAATATTTTTTTTTCATTAATTTGTGAAGCACCTGGGGTTCAATATGCTCACTACCCATCTAGATATGTTCCCTGGGGGGGTCTAGTTTCCAAAATGGGGTCACTTGTGGGGGAGCTCTAATGTTTAGGCACTCAGGGGCTCTCCAAACGCGACATGGTGTCCGCTCACAATTTGAATAAAAATCAGCTCAAATTGTTAGCTGTCACCATGTTGCGTTTGGAGAGCCCCTGTGTGCCTAAACATTGGAGCTCCCCCACAAGTGACCACATTTTGGAAACTAGACCCCCCAAGGAACTTATTTAGATGCATAGTGAGCACTTTGAACCCCCAGGTGCTTCACAAATTCATCCGTAACAATGAAAAAGTACTTCTATTTCCACTAAATTTTTCTTTTTCCATTTTTACAGATTAATTTGTGAAGCACTGGGATGTTCAAAATGCTCACCACCCATCTAGGTAAGTTCCCTGGGGGGGTCTAGTTTCCAAAATGGGGTCACTTGTAGGGGAGCTCCAATGTTTAGGCACATAGGGGCTCTCCAAACGTGACATGATGTCCGCTAACAATTTGAGTTGATTTTCCATTCAAATTGTTAGCGGACACCATGTCACGATTAGAGAGCCCCTGTGTGCCTAAACATTGGAGCTCCCCCACAAGTGACCCCATTTTGGAAACTAGACCCCCAAGGAACTTATTTAGATGCATAGTGAGCACTTTGAACCCCCAAGTGCTTCACAAATTGATCCGTAAAAATGAAAAAGTACTTTGTTTCCACAAAAAATTTATTTTTTCATTTTTACGGATCAATTTGTGAAGCACCTGGGGGTTGAAAGTGCTCACTATGCATCTAGATACGTTCCTTTGGGGGTCTAGTTTCCAAAATGGGGTCACTTGTGGGGGAGCTCCAATGTGGAGATGCACAGGGGCTCTCCAAACGTGACATGGTGTCCGCTAACAATTTGAATGCAAAATGAGCTCAAATTGTAAGCGGACACTATGTTGCGTTTGGAGAGCCCCTGTGCGTCTCCACATTGGAGCTCCCCCACAAGTGACCCCATTTTGGAACCTAGACCCCCAAGGGAATGTATCTAGATGCATAGTGAGCACTTTGAACCCCCAAGTGCTTCACAAATTGATCCGTAAAAATTAAAAAGTACTTTGTTTCCACAAAAAAATTATTTTTTCATTTTTACGGATCAATTTGTGAAGCACCTGGGGGTTCAAAGTGCTCACTATGCATCTAGATACGTTCCTTGGGAGGTGTAGTTTCCAAAATGGGGTCACTTGTGGGGGAGCTCCAATGTTTAGGCACACAGGGGCTCTCCATACGCGACATGGTGTCCGCTAACAATTGGAATTGTTAGCGGACACCATGTTGCGTATGGAGAGCCGCTGTGTGACTAAACATTAGAGCTCCCCCACAAGTGACCCCATTTTGGAAACTAGACCCCCCAAGGAACGTATCTAGATGCATAGTGAGCACTTTGATCCCCCAGGTGCTTCACAAATTGATCCGTAAAAATGAAAAAAATATTTTTTTTGTGGAAAAAAAAAAAGTACTTTTTTAATTTTATGGATCAATTTGTGAACCACTTGGGGGTTCAAGTGCTCACTATGCATCTAGATACGTTCCTTGGGGGGTGTAGTTTCCAAAATGGGGTCACTTGTGGGGGAGCTCCAATGTTTAGGCACACAGGGGCTCTCCATACGCGACATGGTGTCCGCTAACAATTGGAATTGTTAGCGGACACCATGTTGCGTATGGAGAGCCGCTGTGTGACTAAACATTAGAGCTCCCCCACAAGTGACCCCATTTTGGAAACTAGACCCCCCAAGGAACGTATCTAGATGCATAGTGAGCACTTTGAACCCCCAGGTGCTTCACAAATTGATCCGTAAAAATGAAAAAATAATTTTTTTGTGGAAAAAAAAGTACTTTTTTAATTTTATGGATCAATTTGTGAACCACTTGGGGGTTCAAGTGCTCACTATGCATCTAGATACGTTCCTTGGCGGTGTAGTTTCCAAAATGGGGTCACTTGTGGGGGAGCTCCAATGTTTAGGCACACAGGGCTCTCCATACGCGACATAGTGTCCGCTAATAATTGGAGCTAATTTTCCATTCAACTTGTTAGCGGACACCATGTCACATATGGAGTGCTCCTGTGTGCCACCAGCACAAGGGCAACTGGAAGAGTTGGGGTACAGCACCAGAAAATGGCACCTCTAATGTGCTATTTTCTGGGGTGGCTGTGAGTTGCAATTTGCAGCGTGGGGGGCCACAACATTTGGGTCTCTCCACGATGAGGATTGCAGCCCCCCAACTGCCAAGTTGTAGCTGGCTGGCATCCAAAAATAAGGCAAAGCTCCTTGTCATTTTATTGGATGACGCAAAAAAAAAAAATGGCGTGGGGCTCCGCCATATTTTTGGTCCAGCCAGGTACAACTTGGCAGCTACGGACTGCCAGCAACCCCCAGCTGCCTTGTTGTACCTGGCTGGTACCCAAAAATACAGCAAAGCCCTTTTTTTTTTCTTTCTAGAACTAATTCTAGAAAAAAAAATGACATAGGGCTCCGCCATATTTTTGGTCCAGCCAGGTACAACTTGGCAGCTACGGACTGCCAGCAACCCCCAGCTGCCTCGTTGTACCTGGCTGGTACCCAAAAATACAGCAAAGCCCTTTTTTTTTCTTTCTAGAACTAATTCTAGAAAAAAAAATGAGATAGGGCTCCGCCATAGTTTTTGGTCCAGCCAGGTACAACTAGGCAGCTGGGGGCTGGATTCCACAGCATGGAGAGGCCCAAGCGTTCTGGGCCCCCTATGCTGCGAATTGCAGCCCGCAGCCGCCCCAAAAAATGGCGCATTCATTGAAGCGCCATTTTCTGGCGCTGTACCCAGACTCTTCCAGTTGCCCGGGTGCCGGTGGCAAACTGGGTAATAAAGGGGTTAATGCCAGCTTGTTATTGGCAGCTGGCACTAAGCCCCGAGATTCATAATTTAGGGCCAATGTTAGACCCGCCATTAGGAATCTCTGGTAAATAGTCAGAAAATACACACAGAGAAAAATCTTTTTATTTGAAAAAAAACAAACAAAATTTGGACTCCATCTTTATTATAAAGATCCGACGTAGTCCACAACGAAGGTACCACGGCGCTCGACCGCCTCCGACGTAGTCCACAACGAAGGTCCCACGACGCTCGATCGCCTCTGCTCAATCCAGAGATTGCAGCAAGGGATCAAGTGTCCTCTTCCTACAGCCTATGGGGTCAGACTTATGTTGCACTGTATGACAATGATCTGTCATACAGTGCACCATGACTATGATCCCAGAGACTACAACAAGAGGATACTTGATCCCTTGTTGCACCCATCCATTCACCTATGCACCCATCAGCCATGCACACACACATCCACGCCCGCTCGCTGACATCCATGCCCGCTCGCTGACATCCACGCACGCAGACAGCCACGCACGCAGACAGCCACGCACGCAGACAGCCACGCACGCAGACAGCCACGCACGCAGTCATCCACGCACGCAGACAGCCACGCACGCAGACAGCCACGCATGAAGACAGCGACGCACGCAGACAGAGACGCACGCAGACAGCGACGCACGCAGTCATCCACGCACGCAGTCAGCGACGCACGCAGACAGCGACGCACGCAGTCATCCACGCACGCAGTCAGCGACGCACGCAGACAGCCACGCACGCAGACAGCCACGCACGCAGACAGCCACGCACGCAGTCATCCACGCACGCAGTCATCCACGCACGCAGACAGCCACGCACGCAGACAGCCACGCACGCAGTCAGCGACGCACGCAGACAGCCACGCACGCAGACAGCCACGCACACAGACAGCGACGCATGCAGACAGCCACGCACGCAGACAGCCACGCACGCAGACAGCCACGCACGCAGTCAGCGACGCACGCAGACAGCCACGCACGCAGACAGCCACGCACGCAGACAGCGACGCACGCAGACAGCCACGCACGCAGACAGCCACGCACGCAGACAGCCACGCATGCAGTCATCCACGCACGCAGACATCCATTCATTCATTGATACATACAAACATACATGCATACTACATACATACATGCATACATACTACATACATACATACATTCATTCATACATACTACATACATACATACTACATACATAGATACATTCATTCATTCATACACACATACTACATACATAGATACTACATACATACTACATACATACATTCATTCATTCACACATACTTACCTGATCCAGGAAGAGGAGCCCGGAAGAGGAGGAGCCCACACCGGAGCTGGACCGCGGCTGCACCGGCGGGCCCGCCGGTAGGTGAGAGAGGGATGGGGGGGGATACGGGGCATGGGGGTGTTAGCTTCATCAGCCCCCTCCGTGATCGCACGGAGGGGGCTGTGGAAGCTGACAGGCGGCGGCGGTGATAGTCATTTACCGCCGGCGGGTATACCGCCGGCGTGTTGACTGTTACCGCCGCCGTGGGGGGGGGGGGGGGGTAGGACGGCGATCGGGGGGCCAGGAGGGCGATTGGGGGGCCCTGGAGTGAGGGGGGGCTAGGAGGGAGACGGCACATGCCATCCCGCCCCTCCAGATCTGATTGGAGAGCTCCAGTCGGATCTGGAGGGGATTACTAGCACTGATTGGCAGTCTACTGCCAATCAGAGGGGCCCTGGGCACGGGGGGGTTAATCCACCCCCCGTGGGGTGTACTACAGGTTGTCACTGTGCATTATGTACAGTGACACCTGAGTCACCCCCCTCACACGGGCCGCAGGAGCCCGATCATTCCATGGCCCACCGTTTGGGCCAAAGGTCGGGAACGAACTTGTTTTCATGGCCCAAACGGTGGGCCAAGGGTCGTGAAGGGGTTAAGCGATCAAAAAGCAGATCGCTTAAACGATATCGTGCATTAAATTGAACCGTGTGACGGCCGCCATAAACAGATCAAGCAACTGACAGAATCTATGGATGGAGGCTGCTGAGTGTCATCATAAAGAAAGGTGGCTATATTGGGCACTCATTTTTTGGGTTTTGCTTTTGCATATCAGAAATGTTTAGTTCTAAATTTTGTGCAGTTATATTGGATTACCTGGTGAAAATAAACTAGTGAGATGGGAATATATTTGGTTTTTATTAAGTTGCCTAATAATTCTGCACAGTAATAGTTACCTGCAGAAACAGATATCCTCCTAAGATAGCCGAATCTAAAAAAAACCTACTACAACTTCCAAAAATATTAAGCTTTGATATTTGAGTCTTTTGGGTGATTGAGAACAGAGTTGTTGATCAATAATAAGAATAATCCTCTACAATACAACTTGCCTAATAATTCTGCACACAGTGTAGAGAATCAGGGTGTTGAAGGGGATATATTGTTATTCTTTTTTTGCTGGTTTCTGCACATTCATCCATTATTCACACAGGGTCCGATAGGAGTGTAGATTCACTGTGTACATCGCTACTGAATATGTCAGCTCTTTAAAAAGAACTAGATGGTGGCCCGATTCTAAAGAATCGGGTAGTCTAGAATCGATATATAGTTTATTTACTAATAGTTAGGGGAGTGCAGTGAAATTAATTGTGTGTATACAGGTGGCTCAGTGGGTAGCAGAGTATACGGTGGCTCAGTGTTTAGCACTGCGCGGTGGCTCAGTGGTTAGCACTGCGCGGTGGCTCAGTGGTTAGCACTGAGTGCGGTGGCTCAGTGGTTAGCACTGAGTGCGGTGGCTCAGTGGTTAGCACTGTGCGCGGTGGCTCAGTGGTTAGCACTGCGCGCGGTGGCTCAGTGGTTAGCACTGCGCGCGGTGGCTCAGTGGTTAGCACTGCGCGCGGTGGCTGAGTGGTTAGCACTGAGCGCGGTGGCTGAGTGGTTAGCACTGAGCGCGGTGGCTGAGTGGTTAGCACTGCGTGCGGTGGCTCAGTGGTTAGCACTGCGCGCGGTAGCTGAGTGGTTAGCACTGAGCGCGGTGGCTGAGTGGTTAGCACTGAGCGCGGTGGCTCAGTGGTTAGCACTGAGCGCGGTGGCTCAGTGGTTAGCACTGAGCGCAGTGGCTCAGTGGTTAGCACTGAGCGCTGTGGCTCAGTGGTTAGCACTGAGCGCGGTGGCTCAGTGGTTAGCACTGAGCGCGGTGGCTCAGTGGCTAGCACTGCGCGCGGTGGCTCAGTGGTTAGCACTGCGCGCGGTGGCTCAGTGGTTAGCACTGCGCGCGGTGGCTCAGTGGTTAGCACTGCGCGCGGTGGCTCAGTGGTTAGCACTGCGCGCGGTGGCTCAGTGGTTAGCACTGCGCGCGGTGGCTGAGTGGTTAGCACTGAGCGCGGTGGCTGAGTGGTTAGCACTGAGCGCGGTGGCTCAGTGGTTAGCACTGAGCGCGGTGGCTCAGTGGTTAGCCCTGAGCGCGGTGGCTCAGTGGTTAGCACCGAGCACGGTGGCTCAGTGGTTAGCACCGAGCGCGGTGGCTCAGTGGTTAGCACCGAGCGCGGTGGCTCAGTGGTTAGCACCGAGCGCGGTGGCTCAGTGGTTAGCACCGAGCGCGGTGGCTTAGTGGTTAGCACCGAGTGCGGTGGCTCAGTGGTTAGCACCGAGTGCGGTGGCTCAGTGGTTAGCACCGAGTGCGGTGGCTCAGTGGTTAGCACCGAGTGCGGTGGCTCAGTGGTTAGCAGTGAGTGCGGTGGCTCAGTGGTTAGCACTGAGTGCGGTGGCTCAGTGGTTAGCACTGAGTGCGGTGGCTCAGTGGTTAGCACTGAGTGCGGTGGCTCAGTGGTTAGCACTGAGTGCGGTGGCTCAGTGGTTAGCAGTGAGTGCGGTGGCTCAGTAGTTAGCAGTGGGTGGTGGTTAGCAGTGAGGACAGGGAGAGGACAGGGGAGGCTGGAGGGCAGAGGACAGGGAGAGGAGAGGGGAGGCTGGAGGGCAGAGGACAGGAGAGGGGAGGCTGGAGGACAGGAGAGGAGAGCGGAGGCTGGAGGGCAGAGGACAGGGAGAGGAAAGCGGAGGCTGGAGGGCAGAGGACAGGGTTAGGAGAGCGGAGGCTGGAGAGCAGAGGACAGGGAGAGGAGAGCGGAGGCTGGAGGGCAGAGGACAGGGAGAGGAGAGCGGAGGCTGGAGGGGTGAGGAAAGCGGAGGCTGGAGGGGTGAGGAGAGGTGAGGACAGGGGGGCTGGAGGGGTGAGGAGAGGACAGGGGAGGCTGGAGGGGTGAGGACAGGGGAGGCTGGAGGGGTGAGGAGGGCAGAGGACAGGGGAGGCTGGAGGGCAGAGGACAGGGGAGGCTGGAGGGCAGAGGACCAGGGAGGCTGGAGGGCAGAGGACAGGGGAGGCTGGAGGGCAGAGGACAGGGGAGGCTGGAGGGCAGAGGAGGCTGGAGGGCAGAGGACAGGGGAGGCTGGAGGGCAGAGGACAGCGGAAGGCAGAGGGGAGAGCGGAGGCTGGAGGGGAGGCTGGAGGGGAGAGCGGAGG
This sequence comes from Allobates femoralis, assembly GCA_033576535.1. NCBI lineage: Eukaryota > Metazoa > Chordata > Amphibia > Anura > Aromobatidae > Allobates > Allobates femoralis. The sequence continues at coordinate 33,519,181 of JARQOC010000008.1, read as the reverse complement.
CTGGAGGGGAGAGCGGAGGCTGGAGGGCGGAGGGGAGAGCGGAAGATGGAGGCTGGAGGGGAGAGCGGAGGCTGGAGGGGAGTGCGGAGGCTGGAGGGGAGAGCGGAGGCTGGAGGGGAGAGCAGAGGCTGGAGGGCGGAGGCTGGAGGGGAGAGGGGAGGCTGGAGGGCGGAGGCTGGAGGGGAGAGCGGAGGCTGGAGGGGAGAGCGGAGGCTGGAGGCCTGAGGGGAGAGTGGAGGCTGGAGGGGAGAGCGGAGGCTGGAGGGCGGAGGCTGGAGGGGAGAGCGGAGGCTGGAGGGCGGAGGCTGGAGGGGAGAGCGGAGGCTGGAGGGCGAAGGCTGGGGGGGAGCGGAGGCTGGAGGGGAGAGCGGAGGCTGGAGGGGAGAGCGGAGGCAGGAGGGTAAAGCGGAGGCGGGAGGGGAGAGCAGAGGCGGGAGGGCAGAGGCTGGAGGGGAGAGGAGAGGCTGGAGGGGAGAGCGGAGGCTGGAGGTGAGAGTGGAGGCTGGAGGGCAGAGGTTGGGGGAGGAGCGGAGGCTGGAGGGGAGAGTGGAGGCTGGAGGGGAGAGGGGAGGCAGGAGGGTAGAGCAGAGGCGGGAGGGGAGAGCAGAGGCAGGAGAGCAGAGGCTGGAGGGGAGAGCGGAGGCTGGAGGGGAGAGCGGAGGCTGAAGGTCGAAGGCTGGAGGGGAGAGCGGAGGCTGGAGGGCGGAGGCTGGAGGGGAGAGCGGAGGCTGGAGGGGAGAGCGGAGGCTGGAGTGTAGAGCGGAGGCTGGAGGGAGGAGCGGAGGCTGGAGGGGAGAGCGGAGGCTGGAGGGGAGAGCGGAGACTGGAGGGCGGAGGCTGGAGGGGAGGCTGGAGGGGAGAGCGGAGGCTGGAGGGGAGAGCGGAGGCTGGAGGGCGGAGGCTGGAGGGGAGAGCGGAGGCTGGAGGGCGGAGGCTGGAGGGGAGAGCGCAGGCTGGAGGGAGATCGGAGGCTGGAGTGTAGAGCGGAGGCTGGAGGGGAGAGAGGAGGCTGGAGGGGAGAGCGGAGGCTGGAGGGCGGAGGCGAGAGCGGAGGCTGGAGGGCGGAGGCTGGAGGGGGAGCGGAGGCCAGAGGCTGGAGGGGAGAGTGGAGGCTGGAGGGGAGAGCGGAGGCTGGAGGGCAGAGGCTGGAGGGGAGGCTGGAGGGGAGAGCGGAGGCTGGAGGGGAGAGCGGGGGCTGGCGTGCTCCGGGCCCTGGGGCAAGATCAGCACCCAGGACCCGCATGTGAGGACTGGGGGGGGGGGAAGGTGTGCAGGCCAGACTCACCACGGGCCGCGTGCGTTTGGTGTAGGAGGAGAGGCGGGGCGGGCAGAGCAGGCGGGCAGGAAGTCCCATCCTCCCTCCTCTCCGGGTGCGTGGCGGGTGGCTGGCAGCACGGGGCCCCCCAGGGGGTGCGGGCAATGGGCCCCTCATGCCTTGGGGCACGGGGCGCTCGGCCCCCCTGCCGCCCCGCTAGGTACGGTGGTGGGTGGAGGGGAGAGGCTGGAGGTCGGACGGAACTTCCGAGAGCGGAACGTTCCTCCGCCGCTCCCTGTAGCCGGGGGACCGCACAGTGGTGACGTCACCTCCATGGGTCCAAAGGCCATCACGGAAGTACCCTTCGGGTATTCCGGAAGTTGCCTTCGGCTTTTATATATTAGATTGTGATAAGTAATGAGAAATTGATACAGTGACTGACAACTTTACAAACATTTTATTCTGAACTGGAAATATAACACAATGGAGATGACCTGTAAGACGTGGCAGCCAAATTCAAAGGCCCCTAATACCTTCAGCAATAACATTGGTCCAACCATTAAATGGGTGTCACACGTCCAAGTACAAACTGTCCCAAACTCAACAGCCTCGGACGTGTATATGATGAGACTGTTGAGTTGAGGTCAGGAGATTGATGGCCGGACTGAACATTGTGTACTTGGTGTGTGATACCGGCATTATGGTGAATCTACAGAAATGAGTGGAATCAACAGAGAGCTCACTCCCATACACACTGGGGTCAGTCTTGGGGCCTCTTCTTTTAGTTTTGTGCGATAATAAAATAACAGTAAGGAACATGAGCAGCACTAACATCAGCCAATCAGCAGTCCTCATGTGACATCCCCCGTCTGATTGGTTGGTTTCTGACACCTTATAGTGATACAATGTAACAAAAATCTCCTAATACAAAACATATCACAGCTCGCCTCTCGGTATGGATGTGTGGTCTGCGCTCAGCTCAGCGCCCAACGGAGGTCTGCATATCATTTAACCTCTTCATTAAACTTAGCTGTAGGCAATCACTTTATAGAAGTGGTTTCTGCAGAACATATTGGTGGCACTGCGAGAGGGACAAACAGTCACATGGCCGCTCCTGAGGGAGGTGGAGGAGAACGTCCCAGGGACAAGACATCTCCCACTAATCAGCAGCAGGAGATCACTAGAAGAGAGAAAACCAAGGAAAATCAAAACAGCAAAAACCTGAAAATAATCCGATTATCACTACACCTACATCCTCTATCTCTACTGCTCACAGTTATCAGCCATTTCACACAGCGAAGAGATGACTGTAGGACAGGTGACTACAATCTATTACTCCCTGTTATCAGCCATTACTGGGGGGGAGACTGTAGGACAGGAGACTACAATCTATTACTCCCTGTTATCAGCCATTACTGGGGGAGGAGACTGTAGGACAGGTGACTACAATCTATTACTCCCTGTTATCAGCCATTACTGGGGAGAGGAGACTGTAGGACAGGTGACTACAATCTATTACTCCCTGTTATCAGCCATTACTGGGGAGAGGAGACTGTAGGACAGGTGACTACAATCTATTACTCCCTGTTATCAGCCATTACTGGGGGAGGAGACTGCAGGACAGGTGACTACAATCTATTACTCCCTGTTATCAGCCATTACTGGGGAGGAGACTGTAGGACAGGTGATTACAATCTATTACTCCCTGTTATCAGCCATTACTGGGGGGGAGACTGTAGGACAGGTGACTACAATCTATTACTCCCTGTTATCAGCCATTACTGGGGGAGGAGACTGTAGGACAGGAGACTACAATCTATTACTCCCTGTTATCAGCCATTTCACGTAGCAAAGAGGTGACGGTAGGACAGGTGACTACAATCTATTACTCCCTGTTATCAGCCATTACTGGGGGAGGAGACTGTAGGACAGGTGACTACAATCTATTACTCCCTGTTATCAGCCATTACTGGGGGAAGTGACTGTAGGACAGGTGACTACAATCTATTACTCCCTGTTATCAGCCATTACTGGAGAGGAGACTGTAGGACAGAAGACTGCAATCTATTACTCCCTGTTATCAGCCATTACTGGGGGAGGAGACAGTAGGACAGGAGACTACAATCTATTACTCCCTGTTATCAGCCATTACTGGGGAGAAAAGACTGTAGGACAGGTGACTACAATCTATTACTCCCTGTTATCAGCCATTACTGGAGGAGAGAAGACTGTAGGACAGGTGACTACAATCTATTACTCCCTGTTATCAGCCATTACTGGGGGAAGTGACTGTAGGACAGGTGACTACAATCTATTACTCCCTGTTATCAGCCATTACTGGGGGAGGAGACTGTAGGACAGGTGACTACAATCTATTACTCCCTGTTATCAGCCATTACTATGAAAGAGACTGTAGGACAGGTGACTACAATCTATTACTCCCTGTTATCAGCCATTACTGGGGGAGGTGACTGTAGGACAGGTGACTACAATCTATTACTCCCTGTTATCAGCCATTACTGGGGGAGGAGACTGTAGGACAAGTGACTACAATCTATTACTCCCTGTTATCAGCCATTACTGGGGAAGAGACTGTAGGACAGGTGACTACAATCTATTACTCCCTGTTATCAGCCATTACTAGGGGAGGAGACTGTAGGACAGGTGACTACAATCTATTACTCCCTGTTATCAGCCATTACTGGGGAGAGGAGACTGTAGGACAGGTGACTACAATCTATTACTCCCTGTTATCAGCCATTACTGGGGAAGTGACTGTAGGACAGGTGACTACAATCTATTACTCCCTGTTATCAGCCATTACTGGGGGAGCTGACTGTAGGACAGGTGACTACAATCTATTACTCCCGGGTATCAGCCATTACTGGGGGAGGAGACTTTAGGACAGGTGACTATAATCTATTACTCCCTGTTATCATCCATTTCACGCAGCAAAGAGGTGACGGTAGGACAGGTGACTACAATCTATTACTCCCTGTTATCAGCCATTACTGGAGGAGGAGACTGTAGGACAGGTGACTACAATCTATTACTCACCTGTCCTACAGTCACCTCCCCAGTAATGTCTGATAACAGGGAGTAATAGATTGTAGTCTCCTGTCCTACAGTCACCTCCCCCAGTAATGGCTGATAACAGGGAGTAATAGATTGTAGTCACCTGTCCTACAGTCTCCTTTCCCCAGTAATGGTTGATAACAGGGAGTAATAGATTGTAGTCACCTGTCCTACAGTAACCTATCCTCAGTAATGGCTGATAACAGGGAGTAATAGAGGCCATGGAGAGCAGAAACTCACCTGTATGAAGTCACTTGTGGCAGATACTTGTCCATTTCTTAGTGAAGTTTTCTTTATTAGCCTACAATATAAGGAGAACTGTGATATCACAGGGAGATGATCAGGGAAGTACTAGTGCATTTCAATGAATATCATCAAAAATCAATATCATATTGCCATGTTTCAGGGTATTTTAGGGAGTCCTGAATCATGTTGACTAATAAATCAATATAAATTCACCCTTTGATATGTTGTGGAATACGGCAGTGCAGTTTTTAACCCTTCATCCACCCTATGTTTATTTTCTGAGACCTTGGGTTTTGTTTGCCTGTAAGCCGTAATCATCAACATTTACAGATATAAACACTTGAAATAGATCACTCTGTAATGACTATATATAATATATGTGTTTCACTTTTTGTATTTGCAAATTGTCACTTCAGTGAGGAAGTAGACAAACGCTAATGCTACCTAATAAAGGTAGCTATCGAAAAAGTCATAATTGACTCTTTAACAAGCTTTTAATATGACTTAGGATTTGTGCCAGATCAGAACCCCCAAACTGCAGACGCTGCATTTCGGGGTGATTGCCCTTCATCAGTGCAGTGTGTGGGAATTCTGATCTGGCTGTATGAGAGGCTGAGATGAGGTCTAGGGGAATAGCTATCCTCCTTGTGGAGAGGAATCTGCCAGCCAGCAGTGAAGAGACTTAAAGCTTGCTAAAGAGACTTAAAAAGCTTGTTAAAGAATCAGTTATGACTTTTAGCATTGCTACCTTTATCAGGTGGCATTAGAGTTTTCCACTTCCTCACTGAAGGGACAATTTGCATATGCAATTTCCCAGAGGAGCATTGCGGCTTTAAGTCTCCTCACTGCCGGCTGGCAGAATACTCTCCACAAGGAGGATAGCTGTTCCCCCAGACTTTTTGTACTGACTTACTAAATAAACTTTTTGATGATATTCTAATTCATTGAGATGCACTAGTACATGAGGGAGGAGTAAACCTAGAATGAATCCCTTGTAACTTTCTGATAGGGAATATACCTGAGACATAATACAAGTAGCTCTTCTGTGGATTTGTGAGCGTGTTGACTTTTTCCACGGGGTCAGAGATATATAAGGCTCCACCGTCCATCCGGGGTCTATGGAGGAGCTGGGGAAGAGAACAAGAGGTCAAACATCCGGGCGTATAAAGAAAAACCGAGCAGTCAGCGCTAGATCTACAGAAAAAGGGAAACAAAAACACCGGGCACCAGGTAAGGAGCATTTCACAAGAATAATCAATATAAAGTTATAAGAAATCGAGAGATAACAGGCAAAAAAGGATAGAGAAAACTATAAATAAAAATATGAACTGTCAACGTGACCCTGCCAATATGACGTTTGGTATGTTATTGTGACAGCAAAAGGTCAACTCTATATGAGGCCACCGACTTCACCATGTGGACACCACTTCGCCTTCCAGAAGACTGTTCCAGGCTTCTCAGCACCTCGTTCTTCCCAATAGGTCTCCACCGGATGGGTTTATTTTACCCCTGATCTGACCTTCTGTTCATGAACGCTCGGCCATTGTTCCACCCTCCTCTGCAAGTGGAACCACTATGTAAAATCAGGTCTGAGCACAATTTACTGGTCCAGCCTTAATCCTGTGTGTGAACTTAAGAAACCCAAGGTCACTGACTGTACACCTCTGTTGACCCTATACCTCTGTTGACCCTATACCTCTGTTGACCCTACACCTCTATTGACCCTATACCTTTGTTGACCCTATACCTCTGTTGACCCTATACCTCTGTTGACCCTAATATACCTCTGTGGACCCTACACCTCTGTGGACCCTACACCTCTGTGGACCCTACACCTCTGTGGACCCTACACCTCTGTTGACCTTACACCTCTGTTGACCGTACACCTCTGTACTCCCCATCACTGTTATATGCTGTATAGGCCAGATACTTAAAGTGGTTGTTTTTTTTCTTTCAATGCACACATCTGCTGTCTTCTCTTGTTTCTCCTCCTACACATTCTCTCTTTCTTTTCCCAGGAAGGTCCATGCATATTCTTGCCCTTGATTTCCATCTAATCTGTAATAAGTATGATATACAGGTGCATCTCAATGACTTAGAATATCAAAAAGTTAATTTATTTCAATAATTCAATACATAAAGTGAAACACATATAATATAGAGTCATTACACAGAGTGCTCTATTTCAAGTGTTTATTTATGTTAATGTTGATGATTATTGTTTACAGCCAATGAAAACACAAAGGTCGTTAGCTCAAAAAATTAAAGTAGAGAGAGTGAAGGGTCTGAGAGATAAAATATGACCTAAATAGGTATCAGAGGCTTCACCGTGTGTGGTTGTGAGAGTCACAACCACTGTAAAAGCAGATCACGGCTGCTGCAGACCCCATTGTGGAGCATATAGAGGAGGGAGGATGAAGGGTTAAAAACCGCGCTGCCATATTCCACAAAACATAAAAGGGTGAATACAACATTGATTTATTAGTCAACACATTTCTAAATAGAGGTCAGAAGGAGCTGGAGATTCAGTTTCTCGAAGCCTTAGGCTATGTGCCGACGATGTTTTTTTAACGTCCAAAATCTGCACCACATTTCTTTCTAAGATCCACACAGAACGTTGGTGGTCACATGGTGCGCTTTTTCATGTGGATTTTGCTGCGTGTTTTTTAGCAATTGCCCACTGTGACTGTGTTGTGACTGAATAAAGCTAGGCTGAATGCTGGAAAAAGAAAAAGGGTTTCTTGAGGTCATAATGTGACGTGGAGCTCCGCTGTTTTTAGGTCACCAGCCCAGGTACAGCAGGCTCCTTGTCGTAGCAAGAACCGCGTTTCCCTGAAAATAAGGCGCCCCCCCGAAAGTAAGGCATAGTGTTTTTTTTTTGCCAGGGTGCTTAATATAAGGCACCCACCCCCACCCCGAAAATAAGACGTGGCAAGCAAAAAAAAAAAATTGATACTCACCTGCCTCTGCCACTTGCTACCGCCGCTGACATTGTTCTTCCATGTCCTCCAGAGCTTGTCGCTGCCACCACCGCCGCCGCTTAATGTCACCCGGTGTAGCCAGGCGCTGTAGATGTATGATGGTAAGCCACCAGCCCATCAGGCGTCTGCTGGAGTCCGATTGGCCGTGGCATTTCCGTACATCTCCTGTACGGAGGTTATCTGCGCCACTCAGTGTAGATGTACAGTAATGCCGCCAGCAGCCACCTGATTGGCTGATGGTTTACCATTGTACATCTACGGCGCTCAGCTACGTACACATCAGGTGACATCAAGGGGCGGTGGTGGTGGCAGCGGTAAGCTCTGGCAGGCCCACTGATGTGTCTGTGTGGCTGACTGTGTTTGTGTGTGTGGCTAGAGGGATATTAGAGGATGATGGGGGCTACAGAGGGATAGTGGAGGATGATGGGGGCTACAGAGGGATAGTGGAGGATGATGGGGGGCTACAGAGGGATAGTGGAGGATGATGGGGGCTACAGAGGGATAGTGGAGGATGATGGGGGGCTACAGAGGGATATTGGAGGATGATGGGGATGAGACACCCCCCGAAAAAAAGAGATATGGTGCAACTTTCGGAGCAAAAATTTATATAAGACGGTGTTTTATTTTCAGTGAAAAACAGGGTAGGCAAGTTGTTGCTTGGCGATCCTTGCTTCCAGTGATATGTCTAGCTTGATTTGTTGCACAATTGATTTATTTGTTCTTTGTTCCATCCATGGTATTGATAACATCCTTCTCCAGCTCTACATTTCAAAGACATTGATTCTTCTGTCTTGTTTCTTTATCATGCAGGTTTTGCATCCATGCGTTACAACAGAAAAGACCATACTATGTACGAGCCGTGTCTTCATCACCAGTGAAATGTGCCTTGATTTGAAGACCTTGTCCAGTGACTTCATTGTGGATTTTCCCATAGCTATTCTATTAACTTCTGGTGTGGTCACTGCATCTTAAGTGATCATTGATCCGAGTAGGCTGAAATTCTTTACAACTTCCAGCTTGCCGCAGTCCATCTTATGTGTGCTTGTCGTACCTAGTAGTTGTCAATATCATTGTCTTTCTTGTATTGAGGAGTCCCATGTTTGAGCTTTCTATCTTGGCACTCCGTAACAAGTCCTTCATTCCATCTACGCTTGTTGCTATCAGTGCTGTACTTCTGTGTACTTAAGATTGTTGATGATATGTCCAACAATTTTGATTCCTTCTTTTTTGACAAGTCCAGTTTTGCTGAATATAGCTTCTGATATAAATTGAAGTGAAATGGTGTCATGATGCCGCCTTGTCTGACGCCTCGCTCTACCTTGAACCAAGTCAAGTCACTGTGTGTCGTTTGGACTGTTGCTTCTTGGTTGATGTAAAGGTTCCTAATAAGGCTGATCAGATGATTGGCACACACATATCCTTCATGGTATTAAAAGGTTTCTGGTGATCAACACAGTAAAAGGCTTTGCTGTAGTCGATGAAGCAAAAACAGGTCCTTGTTTATATTCTCTGGCCTTTTTTATTATACATATAATGTTATCAATTACATCTCTTGTTCCTCTGCCTTTTCTGAATCCTGCTTGTTCCTCTGGCAACTCTTTGTCATAGTAAGGCTGTAGCCGTCTTTGCAGGATCTTGCTGGCATGAGATATACGCACAATAGTCCGATGATTTTCACAGTTGGGGGCATGTACCTTCTTCGGAACAGGTATAAACATTGATCTTGTACAGTCCTTCAGCCATTTACCAGTTGCCCAACCCAATTATATAACCTATTGTTTTAGCTCCACTCAGTCAGAAATCCGCTCTATGATCACTGACTTTCGGAGTTCCTTTTTTAATCCACACTGCAACGAGAAGCCGCTTGTCTCTGACGGCAGAAGGGTCAATTATCTGAGAGCAGTTTACCTTCAAAATTGTTCTCCAAACTGCTCATACAGTAAGAACATAAGTGTGCTACGTTCACAAAATTGTTTCAGAAAATGAATTATTTCTCCCACAAAAATATTCCACCACACATTTTGCCATACATGTGTACCGGAACACAAAAAAAAAAACAGAGAAAAAATAAAATGGGCATAATTTCACACCAAACCTCAAAAATAGGCCAGAAAAAAATGTTGATTGCAATGCACTATAGTCTGGATGGTGGATAAGCCCCAATCACGTTCCAAAGAAATTCAAGCCGTCTTGCAGGCTCAGTGTCAGTGTCTATCTGTCCACATGTGAATGAAATCAAACACTATGGTGGAGGCTCGGGATTAATTACCCCACTTGTTAGATACAAAATGAGGCCAAGATAGAGCTTTATGGTAAAGCCATCATTCTACTACATACCGAAGATGAAATGAATCTGAAATGTGAGATAATGCGCAATTGACCCTGAGGAAGGAGCCCGGTAATAGCTCCGAAACGCCTCGGAATTAAAACAGCACCTTATCCCAGATATCCCGACTTTCTGGTGGTTTTTACAGCAGTGCGGGTTGAGCGGCACTTCGTCCTATTATAGAAGATGGAATGAGGCCTACAAAGAACAGAACACAAGACCTATAGTAAATGATGGTGGAGGTTCAAAGATATTTTGGATCCACTGAGTGCAAGGCGTCATGAAATCTGATGATTAACAAAGGATTTTGGGTGGCAACATAGTGCCCAGTGTTAGAAAGCTGGGTGTGCATCCTAGGTAATGGGTCTTCCAGAAGGACAATTGCTCCAAACATGCTGGGGGCTTCATTCCCTATGCCTCCACAAATGGATGGAAACAAAGTGCTGGAAAGTTGTTAACCGTCAGCAATAATTCTGGATCTAAATCCCATTGAACACCTTAACAATTTCTGTTGGGAGAAAACACCTCAAATATGAGAGACCAAGAGCAGATTATAAAGAAGCCAAAACTCCAGGGGAGAAGCTTGTGGATGGTCACAGGGAGCGACTGATTGCAGTTATTTATTATAAAGGGGGCAACCAAATATGAAGTTGAGGCCAACAATTTTGTCCGGCCCATTTTTAATTTTGTGTGAAATTATGTTCAATTTGCCTTTTTTTCAGTTTTTTTGTTGTTGTGGTGTTCCAATACATACAAGGGACATACATGAGTGTAACGAACATGTAATTGTGATCATTTTCTGGAAGAAATACCTTATTTTCTGGGTGCCAACACTCTCAGTCATGACTACATGGAAGCATACAAAATTAGACTGCAACCTATCAGTACCTCATGGGCAGCCCCTGTGTTAGGACTCCTGACCCTTTACTCTCTGTGCTCACTTGGGAAGCTGATCTGAATCAAATATCCTCCGCTAAGGAACGAACACAGTCAAAACCCACAAAACCTTTATCAGATGGTGAACATGGGTCCCACTCCATGGATTTTATTCCCAATGTTCAGTGTTATATTGGCAGAGCAGCATAGCAGGGGAAATGCATCTGACTGAAATGTGGAAAATATTGCCCTTTCTGTTCAGCAATTTTTATTACATACTAGAAGATTGTATCTTGTTTCAGAAACTGGGTAATAGTATTTCATTCTTCTCTACCAGATTTCTTCAAGTTCCTGTGCACAGGCTACTCGATTCCTGTTGCACTATATATCTGCTCCAATGGCTCCATAGAAGACAGTGGCCCCCCTGGTACATGCGATTGGATTGTAGCTATGGCAGTGAGAACACAAGGGAAAAATAGATTACAGGAACCCGTGCAATCCACATTAGTGGGAACATGCACATCTGATTTTATTTGTGACTGGAGCATCCAGTGTGTGAACATGAGGAATGGAGGATAGATGTCGTCAATGAACTGGAGGAGACATATGATAAATGGAGGATGGACTTCGTCAATGAACTGGAGCAGACATATGATAAATGGAGGATGGACTTCGTCAATGAACTGGAGCAGACATATGAGGAATAGAGGATGGACGTCGTCAATGAACTGGAGCAGAGATGAGGAATGGAGAATGGATGTCGTCAATGAACTGGAGCAGTTAGAAGTATAGGATCAAGCTCAATCACTAATTAGGTGCCAGATTGACTTTAAGGGGATGAGACCTATTTTTCATACGGAGCTGGAACTGTTACACTCGGGTTGCCAGGCGCAAGGAAGAAAAGGAATTCCTGTTCAGGGTAGAACATGAGGATTGCCTGGCAGCCTTAAATGTAGGCAGGTACTGTTGGGGGTATATTATTAGTAGTAGGATAGGTCCCAAAGGTCCCGACCTCCATACAGGCGCCCCAGACGGACACAGTAGAGAGCCGCAGGCCAGCAATAATAAAACTACCTGAAGGACCTTTGGGACCTATCCTACTACTGATAATATACCCCCAACAGTACCTGCCTACATTTAAGGCTACCAGACAACCCTCATGTTCTACCCTGAACAGGAATTCCTTTTTCTTCCATGTGCCTGGCAACCCGAATGTAACAGTTCCAGCTACATATGAAAAATAGGTCTCCTCCCCTGAAAGTCAATCTAGCAATCTGTCTAACAAGGCACATAGTATATCCTAGAATCTGTTTCCAAACATAACAAAGGGGCTGTGATTACTACAGCACCAAAGCGACAGGATTCATCCTATACCATTATTGAATTTCATCCCTCTTCATTCTGCCTTCCAATTGTCTTCCCAACGAAGGCTCGTGCCAGAGCCGAAAGGTCGGTTTTTTGGAAACTACACACATTGCACTGAAAATTAAAAACCTGAAATGAACTGGAGCAGACATGAGGCATGGAGGATGGACGTCGTCAATGAACTGGAGCAGACACATGAGGAATGGAGGATGGACGTCGTCAATGAACTGGAGGAGACACGAGGAATGGAGGATGGACGTCGTCAAATAACTGGAGTAGACACATGAGGAATGGAGGATGGACGTCGTCAATGAACTGGAGGAGACATATGAGGAATGGAGGATGGACATCGTCAATGAACTGGAGGCGACATATGAGGAATGGAGGATGGACATCGTCAATGAACTGGAGGAGACATATGAGGAATGGAGGATGGACGTCATCAATCAACTGGAAGAGACATATGATGAATGGAGGATGGACGTCGTCAATGAACTGGAGGAGACATATGATGAATGGAGGGTGGACGTCGTCAATGAACTGGAGGAGACATATGATGAATGGAGGGTGGACGTCGTCAATGAACTGGAGGCGACATATGAGGAATGGAGGATGGACGTTGTCAATGAACTGGAGCAGTCATATGAGGAATGGATGATGGACGTCGTCAATGAACTGGAGCAATCAGCCATCTCCTGCACAGATGGGAAAGCAGAAGGTTTCTGACAGATTTATAAAATGCACACGAAACACTGAAGTCGAAATGTGAGACTTCTTAATTTATTGGTGATGTGGTGGGGGCCCGAAGTTGAGGGTTATCAGAGTTTCTTGCAGTCTTTGCATATGTACAAGCAGCAAGGAGCCAGATAGGGAAGAGAGAAGCAGGGGACCCAGCCTTCAGATTAGCAAGGGAAGGGCACTTTGCCTTTACGAACACATAAAAAAAGTTTGCTACCATACCAACATCATAGATTTTACATGTACCAGATCTGGATATGGGATGTTCATTACACCTGTTCAAACAGAACCAAACCCAAAACTGTACAAATACAAGAAAAAAAAACCAAGTAACATATTTGAAAATAAAATCTCAAGTTAGTCCTTAGGTACAATCGAGAGGTTCACACCAGCTCCTCGAGGTGTTGTCTCCCGGCTTATCCAGTGTCCTATATGGGGCATCGTCATACTGACTCCAGCATCCAGTGTAGCTTATACAATTCTCATATAGGTATACAGGTATGTACTGATGGAGGGGATTGGACAGTAATTCTGTATCTGGCAGCAGAAAAGGACGATGAAGAGCAGCTTTTCCTTTGGCTTTAGTTCCAGCAACATCTCATCAGTCAGAAAACGGCTTATAAAATGAGAGCACAATGCCAATTCTTTATTAGTAATAATCTGATCAAACACAAGAATCATGATACACAAACGCAGCTGATCTGTGTGCTGGGTCAACAGGTTATCAATAACTTGTATTATACTCCAGAGCTGCACTCACTATTCTACCGGCGGAGTCACTGTGTGCTTACATTACTGACCCTGTATTGATCCTGAGTTTCCTCCTGTATTAAATACTTCAGAGCTGTACTTACTATTCTGCCGATGCAGTCACTGTGTACGTACATTACTGATCCTGAGTTACCTCCTGTATTATACTCCAGAGCTGCACTCACTAATCTGATGGTGCAGTCACTGTGTACATACATTACATTACTGACCCTGAGTTACCTCCTGTATTACAGTCTAGAGCTGCACTCACTATTCTGCTGGTGGAGTCACTGTGTACATACATTACTGATCCTGAGTTACCTCCTGTATTATACTCCAGGGCTGTACTCACTATTCTGCTGGTGCAGTCACTGTGTACATACATTACTGATCCTGAGTTACCTCCTGTATTATACCCCAGAGCTGCACTCAATATTCTGCTAGTGGAGTCATAAATTGCATGCATTACATTATTGATCCTGAGGTACAATCTGTATTACAGTACAGAGCTGCACTCAGTATTCTCCTTATGGAGTCACTGTGTACATTGTGATCCATTTTGTACTATGGTCCAGAGCTGCACTCACTATTCTGCTGGTGCTGTCACTGTGTACATACACTACATTACTGATCCTGCATTGATCCAGACATATATCCTGTATTATACTCCAGAGCTGTACTCGCTATTCTGCTGGTGGAGTGTGTACATACATTTCTGATTCTGAGTTACCTCCTGTATTATACTTTAGAGCTGCACTCACTATTCTGCTGGTGAAGTCACTGTGTACATACATTACTGATCCTAAGTTACCGTATATACTCGGGTATAAGCCGAGTTTTTCAGCCCAAAAATTGGGCTGAAAAGTCCCCCCCTCGGCTTATACGCGAGTCACTGTATACCGTATACAATGTATACAGTGCCCCCCCCATCAGTATACAGGGCCCCCCTTGGGTAGCAATCCTGTAAAGGAAGAGATTAGTATACTTATCCCTCCGCTGTCCCGCTGCCGCTATCCCGCCGCCGTCATCGCGCTCCTCCGTCTTCATCCAGCGTCTTCCGTCTTCCTCCGGTGGGCGCAGGCAATGACGTCATTGTCTGCGCGCCAGAGGAGGAAGCCGGAAGACGCTGGATGAAGACGGAGGAGCGCGATGACGGCGGCGGGACAGCGGAAGGATAAGTATACTAATCTCTTCCTTTACAGGATTGCTACCCAAGGGGGGCCCTGTATACTGATATGGGGGGGGGGCTGCTGTATATACCTCTGGGGCTGTATATACCTCTGGGGCTGCTGTATACTACCTAAGGGCTGCTGTATACTACCACTGGGGCTGCTGTATATACCTCTGGGGCTGTATATACCTCTGGGGCTGCTGTATACTACCTAAGGGCTGCTGTATACTACCACTGGGGCTGCTGTATATACCTCTGGGGCCGCTGTATACTACCACTGGGGCTGCTGTATATACCCTGGGGGCTGCTGTATACTACCACTGGGGCTGCTGTATATACCTCTGGGGCTGCTGTATACTACCACTGGGGCTGCTGTATATACCTCTGGGCTGCTGTATACTACCACTGGGGCTGCTGTATATACCTCTGGGGCTGCTGTATATACCTGCTGTATCGGGCTGCTGTATACTACCTGGGCTGCTGTATACTACCCTGGGGCTGCTGTATACTACCCTGGGGCTGTATATACCTACTGGGCTGCTGTATATACCTTGGGGCTGCTGTATACTACCTAAGGGGCTGTATATCACTGGTGCTGTATATACCCTGGGGCTGTATATACATGGTGTGTACTACCACTGGGGCTGCTGTATATACCTCTGGGGCTGCTGTATACTACCACTGGGGCTGCTGTATATACCTCTGGGGCTGCTGTATACTACCACTGGGTGCTGTATATACCACTGGGGCTGCTGTATACTACCACTGGGGCTGCTGTATATACCTCTGGGGCTGCTGTATACTACCACTGGGGCTGCTGTATATACCTCTGGGGCTTGTATATACCCTGGGGCTGCTGTATACTACCACTGGGGCTGCTGTATATACCTCTGGGGCTGTTATATACCTCTGGGCTGCTGTATACTACCACTGGGGCTGCTGTATATACCATCTGGGGCTGTTAATACCTCTGGGGCTGCTGTATACTACCACTGGGGCTGCTGTATATATTGCTTTATATCCTCTGGGACTGCTGTATACTACCTAAGGGCTGCTGTTACCTCTGGGGCTGCTGTATACTACCTAAGGGCTGCTGTATACTACCACTGGGGCTGCTGTATATACCTCTGGGGCTGCTGTATATACCACTGGGGGCTGCTGTATACTACCACTGAGGCTGCTGTATACTACCACTGGGGCTGCTGTATACTACCACTGGGGCTGCTGCTGTATATACCCTGGGGGCTGCTGTATACTATCTGGGGCTCCTGGTATACACCATCTGGGGTCTTTGGGCATAACCATAGGGGGTGCTGTATACTACACGGGTCGCTGTATACCATGGGTATATATACATCTGTATATACTAAGGCTGTACTATACTCTGGTGAGCCTGCTGTATACTACATTACTGATCCTACATCTGTTCTGCTGATATACCTCTGGGCGTGCCTGTGTATACATACACTGACGGTACCTGCTGTATATACTCAAGCTGACTCCTATCTGCTATATCACTGTGTACATGATAATTACCTGATCTGGTTACCCTGGATTTATACCAGAGCTGTCACTCACTTACTATCCTGAGTTATCGGTTTCAGGTTTTGGGGCAAAAGTAGGGGGTCGGCTTATACACGGGTCGGCTTATACATGAGTATATACGGTACATCCTGTATTATACTACAGAGCTGTACTCACTATTCTGCTGGTGCAGTCACTGTGTACATACATTTACATTACTGATCCTGAGTTACCTCCTGTATTATACTCCAGAGCTGCACTCACTATTCTGCTGGTGCAGTCCCTGTGTACATACATTACATTACTGATCCTGAGTTACCTCCTGTATTATACTCCAGAGCTGCACTCACTATTCTGCTGGTGCAGTCACTGTGTACATACATTACATTACTGATCCTGAGTTACCTCCTGTATTATACTCCAGAGCTGGACTATTTTGCGTACATAGACTCCATTGATCATTTAGATTTATTCTACAGCTGTATGGTGATACCTCTATCGCTGTTGGATCAGTTATTGGTTATGAAGTTTCTTGCAGAGCTGCACTTACTTTTTTTGTCACCTGTAAATGTGACGTCGCAGTTGTCAGCATGGTGGCGTCTGAGAATATAACCGAGATCTAATCTTAGAATTTACCTGTTGCCAAAACAGAGACTCTCAGAGGAATCGGTCAGGAGGGATCATTATGAAGAGCGCTCCGCTCACAGAACAGCTGCGTTTACCATGGCAGGGGAGAGCCTGGAGCCAGGCACCGAGTCATGCTATGTATTATGCTATAGTCACATCCAAGGCTGCATTCATATTCTTACTTTACCCTAGGACAAGTCTTGTTAACCAGGGCTGTGGAGTCAGAGTTGGTGACTATTTTGGTGGAGCCGTAGTAAATTGAACCAACTCCTAAAATATATAATAAATTGGGTACAGTAGTTCAATGCAGAATGTGCTGAATACTATTATTATGAATTATTATGTTCTATCAACATATCTTGAAAATTGTATAATGATATACATATATAAAAGCCTGATGTTACAATTTTACTAATATAAGGCCCCTTTCACATCAGCGTTTTTTACTGCTTGCGGCAGATTTACCGCATCTGCCACCTAACAATCACACTTGCGGCAAGCCCCATGCATTGTCTATGGAGTTCTCGACAACTGCGGTAATGCTGCGATCCGACACTTGCAGCCGCGCAAAAAACCCTGCAGCTGACCGCATTTCTTTTCACGGCCGCAACTGCCGGATCACGGCATTACCGCACTTGTTGTGAGCCCCATAGACAATGCATGGGGCTTGCCACAAGTGTGACCGTTAGGCGGCAGATGCGGTAAATCTGCCGCAATCAGCGAAAAACACTGATGTGAAAGGGGCCTAAATTAATCATTAAAAACATGAGCCATGTATGAAGGAGTCGTGGAGTCAGTTTCAGGGAAATTGAGGAGTCAGAGGTTTGGCTTGCCGACTCCACAACACTGGTTAACCAGTTGTGTCCCATACTCCAGTTTCAGCTTGTTCACACCATGCAGCGAGAGGTTATATTACACTGGTACAATGGGTCGGTCGCACAGTTGGGCTTTCTTTCCTCGTTGCTTCATTTCTCGTCTCCTCGGATGACTTTTTCAGGACAATTCACCCAATCTTTATGATGGTGTCAGGAGGTAAATATATTGATGGTCGGGCTGCTGGTCAATGCTTTGTGCAGCACTGCCATCGTTGTGTGTAAACGTTATCCTACAGAGACACTATACAGGGGTTAACTGCAGGAGACAGACGTGCAAAGAACCGGGCACCTGCTCATCTTGATGAACCAAATAACATAAGTAATGGCGGGACAACCTCATAGGCATGGACAGATGCATGCTGCAACTACCTCCCGACAATTTGCAGGTGGCCTCACTGACCAGACCTTATTTAGACCGGCCATTAGTTAGGCCAGAAGCTTTGCGCTACTCCTGTCCAGCAGGCATCCATCATCGCAGCCTTCACCTTTGCATACAGCATCTCTTACTGAGCCCTGCACTGCCAGTGGGCCTAGAGTGTGCAGGAGGCGCGCAGGATTGCACCCGACTCGACCAGGGCAGCGCAAATCTATATATTCTCCCTATTTTATTGTCTTTATTCCTCAGTAAAGCTCGGACCCTCAACTGACCCAACTCATCCAGGAAGCGAGACCATGACAACACCCTTGTCTGAATGAGTCCTTACAGTCAGCGCCACCTGCAGGTGAAAAAAGAATCAGGAAAAGCAGTGACACTAATACAGTACGCCCTTTTATAAGGAAAGGAAATTCAGCTTTATGTAAAACACAGAACTCGATAAACCTTGAATAAAAACAACACAAACTCCAGGAATCAATGTCGAGGCCCCCGTTATGGTTTTTTCTTTCAGAGAAATTATTTTTTTCAAAGTGTTTACACAATTTACAAAATCTACAGGTTAAAACGTGATGAGATGGCTGGATCCAAACAAAACGGTGCGCCACGAGCTCGGGAACAAATGGTCAAAAAGCAGCAAAAAAAATACAAGAATGTAAAAAAAAGTGAATTAAAAAGAAAAAAAAAAAAAGTGCAAATAAATCCTTCAAGTGCCCGACAGGCTTAAAAAGCTACATGACGCCCCATGTAACACACTAAAATCATGGAGACAAGAGAAATATTTACATGATCAAATATCATTATTATATTTGGAATGTTGTCAGGAATCTGTGAGCGGGAGGTGAATTATTCTATTATCGGGGTCTATTGCAGACACCTTAAAGGGAATGTGCCAGCGGAAGAGGTTTCTCTATGGGGTTTTAAGTTCTTGTGATTTTTTTTCTCTTTTAAAATTGTCGTCAATAGTGATTGGTTAGTAAAAGGAGCTTGACGGCGGGTCATCAGGGCAGATGGTGACGTTGTGACGTTTTTTTTTTTACATCTGCCAAATTTATACCGGAGGGCATTCACCAGCAATCAAGTAATAACATGATCTGATTGGATTAAAAATATATAAATATATATATTTTTTTTTATTAAAAAGGACCAGGGTGCACCATTTACATAAGTGGAGGTCACAGCTCACCTCCTCCCCGCACAATGACCGCTGTACAGTCCGCAGAGCATGCCCATGACACTATCACATAGAAATCAATGAACATGTTCAGTCAATTGATTCCTATGGTAGAATCTAAAAAAAAGAAAGAATATAGGTGACACATTCCCTATAAAGCAGAACACCTGGGGTAGACAGAGACCACTAGCACCGGTCGTTACTCCTAGAGTCATTACTGGCACAGGATTGCGACCATCTAAAAATGGAGGTAAGGAGGTGACACGCAGAGGCTGCATTATCCTGCTTTCGGCCTACGACGGTATACATTGTATATGGCACCGAGGTGACACACTGGGTCCGTGTTACCCTCCTCTCTGCCTATGACAGTATACACTGTATATGGCACCGAGGTGACACACTGGGTCCATGTTACCCTCCTCTCTGCCTATGACAGTATACACTGTATATGGCACTGAGGGGACCCACTGGGTCTGTGTTACCCTCCTCTCTGCCTATGACAGTATACACCGTATATGGCACCGAGGTGACACACTGGGCCCGCGTTACCCTCCTCTCTGCCTATGACAGTATACACTGTATATGGCACATGGGGTCCGCGTTGCCCTCCTCTGTGCCCAGGGCTCTATACACTGTATATGGCACAAGGTGACACACAGGGTCCGCATTATCCTCCTCTCTGCCCAGGGCAGTATACACTCTATACTAGCGCTCCCTACGCCAGCACCGGTAACGTAGCCCTCTTATTATCACCTCTTTACCTCCAACTCCCTATTCGTAATGTAAAAGTAGAAAAGTTACACATTACTTCGTCTTTATGCATTTATGGGGAATAGTTAGTAACTGTCCCCCTACCCCTAAAAAAGGGGCGAATGCCAAGGCATGCGTCAGGTCGCTTCTCTATATACATCTATTGTACATGGCTAGTACTTACACCTCGTCTTTCTGCACATTTCTACTTTCCGCTCGCTCAGGTACACTACGGCACCTGCTTTCGCCATCTAGTAGCCCTGACGTCATCTCGCTCGCTCTGGCTTTGGTAATGAGGGTGGGGATCTCTCCTGTCTTCCCGGGAGCAATGACCATGGTATCGCTATTTCGGGTTTGCTGAAAGGAGAAGGGGGCAGTGCATGCTGATGTGTGGGACGCCACCTGACCCGACAATATTGAATACTCATTAAGTTCAGGCCAGGGTCGTAGGCGGCAGCGTTAATGGGTAGACACAGGGGGCCAGCAGTTTCTTGCACCACTTTGGTGGTTACGACATACAGTGCGGGGCGGACCAAGGGGGCGCCCAAAGAAAATGCAGGGGCCTGTACAACTTTAGGCTGCTCTAAAATAAGTGTTTTGTTCTGACAGTTCCCCAGCTGAGCAATGGCTCCTCCAGGATTGTAGAAGTCAGTGGCCAACCTGGTAGCCCCCGACTTCCCCACGTTCAATAGAAGCTGCTGCTCTGTTCCTGAAATATATTTAAGACCAGCGACAAAGTTCCCGGAGATGGGGACACTCCCCTGGCAACTGTTCATACCAGTCCTTATCAGAACCCTGTCCGGAGGAGTCGGCAGCACGTTCTCCGCTGGCTGTGCAATCCTATTTTGGTCTACAATGCACTCGGTTTTGACAATGACGCTGCGGACAGGAGAGGTTGCCTTGTCAACGCCTTTGGGTTGCGGAATCTTTACGACTGGTGTTGTATTGTCTTTATATCCGTGCAGTTGCTGTATCGCCGGGGTGCTGGAGCGATCTTTCTCACGGACTTTCTTGAGAATGGTCTCAGTCACAGAGCTCGATAACACCCCAGGCTCCTTCTTTATGGATATAGGGCTAGTAATGCAGATTGGAGTAGCCTCAGTGTTTACAATGGTTGGAGTGAACGCAGGTGCAGGGGTCTTTTGTGCTGCAGAATGTTCCGCAGATTCCCGCGCTCGCTCGGCCAGGAATTTCCGTATTTCTTGCTCTATGCTATCATCACTGTCCACTGAGCTGCTGTCTTGGGGATCGGGCAAGGCACTACTTATCTTCACAGACTTGTCAGAGGCACAAGCTGGTTTGGACTCGACGCGACTCTGAACAGAAGACGACTCTGCATTTCCCACCAGGATCTTTTTGTCTTCTCTCAGTTTCAAGATAGTCTTCGACTTCTTCAGGGAATTGTCATTGGAATTGACGAGGCAGCTTTTGACCAGCAGGGGTTTGGGGCTGCTGTCCTTCTGCTCCGTAACACCCTCTGCTTCCAACGGTCTGATTGTGGTTTCGGCAAATCGGACCTTCTTCTTACACTGCGGCCGGCCATCCTTTGGTCTCTTTTTGCATTTTCTTTTGGACCTTAGTAAGTCTTTAATAGCGGAGTCCAAGTCTTCATCACTGTCCAGAGAGCTGCTCTTATCGCCACTGCAGTTGCTCCTTTTTATATACATCTTTCGCTTTTCTCCGCTTGCTCCCGGGGAGGACTCCAGACGTTTCATAGACTGGATGACATGATGCCTGGCGTCCTCTGCTTGGTTGGGAGGTTTAGGACAGTTCCCAGGACCAGTCTCTGTAGTTGTACCCTGCACGTTCTGACCCAAGACTGAAATTCCTCGGCAGCTATCTACATTGACCGACTCAACACTTTTCCTAGGAGAGTCCTTGAGTACAATTTTGTTGTCACTTACTTTGCCTTTACTAGTCCCGGTAGCTTTAGTAACCGGAAGGAGTAGTTGTTTTGGGGGTTCAGATGCTTGTTCCTTTGGGGGTGGCTTGGCTGAGGTTACGCCACCACTCTCAGTTTGAGCTTTATGGGCCAAAAATGTTCGTATTTCTTGCTCTATGCTGTCATCGCTGTCAACTGAACTGTCGCTGGAGCATGGAGATGCAGGCGCAGCTGACTGTTTGTCTTGCGAAGCAGCAAAAAGTCTTTCTGGTTGTGAAGGTAAAATGGTTTTGGAGATGTCCAGTATGGCTTCTGCACACATTAGCTCTGCTGACGTTTCTGCCCCACGTGTCGCTTCATTTCCAGAATTAAGCGCCCTCTTACTGGGGAGGTTCTGAGACACGGAGGGTTTGAGGTTGGGCAGTTTCCTCTTCCTGTAGTCTGTAGTCTTCTTCTGGGAGTCGGGTAGGGAGTCCTTCATCTGGCAGTGACCACCACCATCAGTTGTTGTATTCCCATCTTTTTCCGGAGAGGTCCTGGGAGCGGAGCTGAGGGTTCCTTCTAATCTGATTTTTTCCAGCTGGTACAGCTGAATGGCCTCCTCAATCCCGTCATCACTGCTGGAGTCTGAGAGGTCGGGATTTGGGGCAGGAGGAAGAAGGGGCAGCGGCATCAGGCCATCAGGCTTACAGGAGAAGAGCTCAGTCTTGGGGCGGACGATACTTTTACAGCTTTCTGCTTTGGGCTTCAGATTGTTCGGAATTAGATTAAAGCTTTCGAGGGTTGTTTTCACTGCTGACACCTTACCTCCCTGCTTGGGTCGGGGTTTCTCTACAGCCTTGGTGGGCTTGGGTTTGACTGCAGATTGACTGGTTGAGGCTTTCTTACCAGGGCTGGTCTCATTCACATTGTTCTGTAGCTTTTTCTCAATCAGAAACTGCTCGATCTCCTTTTTGATGCTTTCCTCAAAGGAGTCATCGCTCCCCACACTGTCTGGCGATGAGCATCGGGACTGGCTCGGCCCGGGGAAGAAATCACACACTTTGGGTGACGTCACCATTTTGATTGGAGACTTCCTTGCCGGGACATAATTTTGAGTGGTTTTCACTTGGTCTAAGCCGCTTTCAGGGACATCTGGGATGTTTGCTGCAGGCGTGCAGGACAGGGGCGCTGCAGTGCCCTTGTTCTTCAGGTATTCCTGGATTGCTTCCTCTATGCCTCTGTCTACAGAATCATCGCTGTCTGAGTCCAGAGCCAGACCCCTGAAGTTCGAGCATTCCTCTCTAGCATCTCTGTACTGCGCTGGAACGATGATTGTGGCCTTCTCTCTGGAGTCTTCCCTGAAGATGGCAGGACTGGATATCTGTCCTCCACTGATAAGCTCCCCCTTTCTGTTCTTCTGCATAATCCGCTCATATTCGAGGTTCACGGTGATAGGAGACTCATCACTTGGTGGACTGTGATCAACCTCGGAGGCCGCAGGCTGCGGAAGGGATGTGGGCACTCTGCATGGGACGTTACATCCAAACGGTGTCCATTGTGTCTGAAAAGCTGCCGGAGGAGGAGCGTTCAGAAGGAACATTATAGCTGCAAAAGCGGCCACTCATGAAGAGCTCATGTCCTAAAAAGAAAGAAAAAGCAGATCAGGATCTACAAAAATCATTCATTAAAAGCAAATAAGTGAATCAATATCACAGAAAACCCAGGACGATGACTGCGATCCAGGGTGATGCACTAATAGTTAGGGGGGGGGGGGGGGGGAGAAGAAGCAGCGCCCCCGCAGTGGATGGGGGGGGGGGGGGGGGGGAAGAGAAGATGCAGCGCCCCCCGCAGCGGATGGGGGGGGGGAGGGAAGCAGTGCCCCCGGAGCGGATGGTGACGGGGGAAGCGCAGCGCCCGGTGACGGGGGAAGCGCAGCGCCCCCGCAGCGGATGGTGACGGGGGAAGCGCAGCGCCCCCGCAGCGGATGGTGACGGGGGGAAGCGCAGCGCCCCGCAGCGGATGGTGACGGGGGGAAGCGCAGCGCCCGCGCAGCGGATGGTGACGGGGGAAGCGCAGCGGATGGTGACGGGGGAAGCGCAGCGCCCCGCGCAGCGGATGGTGACGGGGGAAGCGCAGCGCCCGCGCAGCGGATGGTGACGGGGGAAAGCGCAGCGCCCGCGCAGCGGATGGTGACGGGGGAAGCGCAGCGCCCGCGCAGCGGATGGTGACGGGGGAAGCGCAGCGCCCGCGCAGCGGATGGTGACGGGGGAAGCGCAGCGGATGGTCACGGGGGAAGCGCAGCAGATGGTCACGGGGGAAGCGCAGCAGATGGTCACGGGGGAAGCGCAGCAGATGGTCACGGGGGAAGCGCAGCAGATGGTCACGGGGGAAGCGCAGCAGATGGTCACGGGGGAAGCGCAGCGATGGTCACGGGGGAAGCGCAGCAGATGGTCACGGGGGAAGGCAGCGCCCCGCAGTGGATGGTCACGGGGGAAGCGCAGCGCCCCCGCAGTGGATGGTCACGGGGGAAGCGCAGCGCCCCCGCAGTGGATGGTCACGGGGGAAGCGCAGCGCCCCCGCAGTGGATGGTCACGGGGGAAGCGCAGCGCCCCCGCAGTGGATGGTCACGGGGGAAGCGCAGCGCCCCCGCAGTGGATGGTCACGGGGGAAGCGCAGCGCCCCCGCAGTGGATGGTCACGGGGGAAGCGCAGCGCCCCGCAGTGGATGGTCACGGGGGAAGCGCAGCGCCCCCGCAGTGGATGGTCACGGGGGAAGCGCAGCGCCCCCGCAGTGGATGGTCACGGGGGAAGCGCAGCGCCCCGCAGTGGATGGTCACGGGGGAAGCGCAGCGCCCCCGCAGTGGATGGTCACGGGGGAAGCGCAGCGCCCCCGCAGTGGATGGTCACGGGGGAAGCGCAGCGCCCCCGCAGTGGATGGTCACGGGGGAAGCGCAGCGCCCCCGCAGTGGATGGTCACGGGGGAAGCGCAGCGCCCCCGCAGTGGATGGTCACGGGGGAAGCGCAGCGCCCCCGCAGTGGATGGTCACGGGGGAAGCGCAGCGCCCCCGCAGTGGATGGTCACGGGGGAAGCGCAGCGCCCCCGCAGTGGATGGTCACGGGGGAAGCGCAGCGCCCCCGCAGTGGATGGTCACGGGGGAAGCGCAGCGCCCCCGCAGTGGATGGTCACGCCGCCCCAGTGGTGGCACGGGGAAGCGCAGCGCCCCCGCAGTGGATAGCGACGGGGGAAGCAACGCCCCCGCAGTGGATAGCGACGGGGGAAGCAGCGCCCCGCAGTGGATAGTGACGGGGGAAGCAGCGCCCCCGCAGTGGATAGTGACGGGGAGCAGTGGATTTATTCACACGCCACAGGGTATGGTGGTGGTGGGGGGGTCGCAGTGTCCCCGCAGTGGATGGTCAGGGGAAGGGGGGTCACAGTGTCCCCGCAGTGGATGGTGGGGGTTGGTCTCCCCACAGTGGACGGTGTTGGGGGGGGTTAGGTCGCAGTGTCAGCAGTGGACGGTGTTGGAGGGGGGGGGGGGGGGGAAGGAAGGCAGTGTCCCCACAGTGGACGGTGTTGGGAAGCAGTGTCCCCACAGTGGACGGTGTTGGGAAGGAAGGGGGGCAGTGTCACCGCAGTGGATGGTGATGGGGGGCAGTGTCCCAGCAGTGGATGGTCAAATGGGGGGTGGGGGGGACAGTGTCCCCCCAGTCAATGGTGGGAGTAGGTTACAGTGTCCTCGCAGTGGATGATGGTGGTGATGGGGGAGCAGTGTCCCTGCAGTGGATAGTGACGGGGGAGCAGTGTCCCTGCAGTGGATAGTGATGGAGGAGCAGTGTCCCCACAGTGGATGGTGGGGAGGTCGCAGTGTTTCCGCAGTAGATGGTGGGGTGGGTGGAATCGACGTGTCCCTGCAGCGGAGGGGGGGGGGGGGGAATCACATGCCCCCGCAGTGGATAGTGGAGGTGTAGGTAGGGCTGGGCGATTAATCGAATTAATTAGATTAATTCGCCCCCTGCTGTGGCCACGATTGTGCTTTTACTAAAATTTGTCTAATTCGATTTAAAATGGCGTCCCCCCATGGGTATACAGGGCCCCCCTTGCTGCCTTAAAGCGAACCTGCCACCCCCCCCGGACATCAAAAGCTAAAATAGCCACCTTCTGCAGCACTAAGGCTGCATTCAGGGAAGGTGGCTATAGCCTTTTTGATGCCCTATACATTGTTAAATATGCACTTCTATAACTGCTTACACATAAGACGACCTAAGACCGGGAGGCGGGGTTTCGCGCTCCTCCGGCCCGCCCCCTCTTGTCAATCATGCTCGTCGCCTGCTGCTGCCTTCCCTCACACTGTAACATGAACGCACGCCTCCGTTCTCCTCTATGGCGCCGCGCATGCGCCGGGTGTCCAGGAAGTCAGGCTGCGCGCACAGCGCATGTGCGGCAGGCGCCATAGAGGAGAACGGAGGCGCGCGTTCATGTTACAGTGTGAGGGGAGGCAGCAGCAGGCGACCAGGCTGATTGACAAGATGGGGCGGGCCGGAGGAGCGCGAAACCCCACCTCCCGGTCTTAGGTCGTCTTATGTGTAAGCAGTTATAGAAGTGCATATTTAACAATGTATAGGGCATCAAAAAGGCTATAGCCACCTTCCCTGAATGCAGCCGTAGTGCTGCAGAAGGTGGCTATTTTAGCTTTTGATGTCCGGGGGGGGAAAGGGGGGGGGGTGACAGGTTCGCTTTAAACCTGTAATGGAATAGATCATTATACTTATCCCTGCAGCCGCAGCCATCATCGCGCTCCTCCGGCTTCATCCTCTGGCGCACAGACAATGACGTCATTGCCTGCACCCATCGGAGGAGGAAGCCGGATGAAGCCGGAGGAGCGCGATGATGGCGGCGGCGGGGATAAGTGTAATGATCTATTCCATTACAGGTTTAAGGCAGCAAGGGGGGCCCTGTATACCCATGGGAGGGGGGGGGCGCCTGTATACCACTGGGGCTGCTGCTGTATACTACCACTGGGGCTGCTGCTGTATACTACCACTGGGGCTGCTGCTGTATACTACCACTGGGGCTGCTGCTGTATACTACCACTGGGTGCAGTGTCCCCGCAGTGCATGGCGTTGGGGGGGGGGCAGTGTCCCCGCAGTGCATGGTGTTGGGGGGGGGGCAGTGTCCCCGCAGTGCATGGTGATGGGGGGGGGGGGGGGGGGGCAGTGTCCCCGCAGTGCATGGTGATGGGGGGGTGCAGTGTCCCCGCAGTGCATGGTGTTGGGGGGGGGTGTCCCCACAGTGCATGGCGTTGGGGGGTGCAGTGTCCTCACAGTGCATGGCGTTGGGGGGTGCAGTGTCCTCACAGTGCATGGCGTTGGGGGGTGCAGTGTCCTCACAGTGCATGGCGTTGGGGGGTGCAGTGTCCTCACAGTGCATGGCGTTGGGGGGTGCAGTGTCCTCACAGTGCATGGCGTTGGGGGGTGCAGTGTCCTCACAGTGCATGGCGTTGGGGGGTGCAGTGTCCTCACAGTGCATGGCGTTGGGGGGTGCAGTGTCCTCACAGTGCATGGCGTTTGGGGGGTGCAGTGTCCTCACAGTGCATGGCGTTGGGGGGTGCAGTGTCCTCACAGTGCATGGCGTTGGGGGGTGCAGTGTCCTCACAGTGCATGGCGTTGGGGGGTGCAGTGTCCTCACAGTGCATGGCGTTGGGGGGTGCAGTGTCCTCACAGTGCATGGCGTTGGGGGGTGCAGTGTCCTCACAGTGCATGGCGTTGGGGGGTGCAGTGTCCTCACAGTGCATGGCGTTGGGGGGTGCAGTGTCCTCACAGTGCATGGCGTTGGGGGGTGCAGTGTCCTCAAGTGCATGGCGTTGGGGGGTGCAGTGTCCTCACAGTGCATGGCGTTGGGGGGTGCAGTGTCCTCACAGTGCATGGCGTTGGGGGGTGCAGTGTCCTCACAGTGCATGGCGTTGGGGGGTGCAGTGTCCTCACAGTGCATGGCGTTGGGGGTGCAGTGTCCTCACAGTGCATGGCGTTGGGGGGTGCAGTGTCCTCACAGTGCATGGCGTTGGGGGGTGCAGTGTCCTCACAGTGCATGGCGTTGGGGTGCAGTGTCCTCACAGTGCATGGCGTTGGGGGGTGCAGTGTCCTCACAGTGCATGGCGTTGGGGGGTGCAGTGTCCTCACAGTGCATGGCGTTGGGGGGTGCAGTGTCCTCACAGTGCATGGCGTTGGGGGGTGCAGTGTCCTCACAGTGCATGGCGTTGGGGGGTGCAGTGTCCTCACAGTGCATGGCGTTGGGGGGTGCAGTGTCCTCACATGCATGCTGGGTGCAGTGTCCAAGTGCATGGCGTTGGGGGGTGCAGTGTCCTCACAGTGCATGGCGTTGTTCTCCAGGCTGGCGTTGGGGTGCAGTGTCCTCACAGTGCATGGCGTTGGGGGGTGCAGTGTCCTCGCAGTGCATGGCGTTGGGGGGTGCAGTGTCCTCGCAGTGCATGGCGTTGGGGGGTGCAGTGTCCTCGCAGTGCATGGCGTTGGGGGGTGCAGTGTCCCCGCAGTGGATGGCGTTGGGGGGTGCAGTGTCCCCGCAGTGGATGGCGTTGGGGGGGTGCAGTGTCCCCGCAGTGGATGGTGTTGGGGGGGTGCAGTGTCCCCGCAGTGGATGGTGTTGGGGGGGTGCAGTGTCCCCGCAGTGGATGGTGTTGGGGGGTGCAGTGACCCCGCAGTGGATGGTGTTGGGGGGGTGCAATGCATGGTGTTGGGGGGGGTGCAGTGCATGGCGTTGGGGGGGTGCAGTGTCCTCGCAGTGCATGGTGTTGGGGGGTGCAGTGTCCCCGCAGTGGATGGCGTTGGGGGGTGCAGTGTCCCCGCAGTGGATGGCGTTGGGGGGGTGCAGTGTCCCCGCAGTGGATGGTGTTGGGGGGTGCAGTGACCCCGCAGTGGATGGTGTTGGGGGGGTGCAATGCATGGTGTTGGGGGGGTGCAGTGGATGGTGTTGGGGGGGTGCAGTGTCCCCGCAGTGGATGGTGTTGGGGGGGGTGCAGTGTCCCCGCAGTAGATGGTGTTGGGGGGGGGTGCAGTGTCCCCGCAGTGGATGGTGTTGGGGGGGTGCAGTGTCCCCGCAGTGGATGGTGTTGGGGGGGGGGTGCAGTGTCCCCGCAGTGGATGGTGTTGGGGGGGTGCAGTGTCCCCGCAGTGGATGGTGTTGGGGGGGTGCAGTGTCCCCGCAGTGGATGGTGTTGGGGGGGTGCAGTGTCCCCGCAGTGCATGGTGTCGGGGGGGGGAGCAGTGCAGGCGCACTGGCTGCCGCTTGTGTAGAGCTCGTGGTTGCGGCCTCCAGGCCCCGCTCTCCCCGCCCTGTCTCCTCGCTTCTCCCTGGACCTCCGCTCCCGGCTGTGGCCGCCGCCTCCTCTCTGCCCTCCGCTCCGGCCCTGTCCTCTCCCCGGCTCGCACTCACCTCCGGGGCCTCTCCAGCCTCAGCCCGGCGCGGAGGCCGCGATCACCGTCCATCCTGGGAGACTGAGACGCTGAACGAGCCGCGGACACCGGCACCAGAACCCCGATCCCTCCACAGCAGCAGCCGCACGGCGGGAACCCGCACGTCCAGCGCGACGTCAGCACGTCCCCAAACCCGTGCGTCCTCCCTCCGTAACCATGGTGACGAGCGCAGGCCTCACTACTGCCACAAGGCCGCGTGTCCCCGAGAGGCCTCTCCATCACCGGGGGCTGCACTACAACTCTCAGTCTGCACATGCTAAGAGTTGTAGTGCCACAAAGCCCACCTATATGAAATGCAACAATTAGGTAACAGCCTGGGAACTAAAAGCTGTCACCTGATTGGTCGCTTCACCTGGTCACATGATTATGCCAATGTCGCCATCACCGTGATTGTCATTGGTGCAGTATAAATATGGCGGCACGCCATCCTCGTATCGCCCCGTTATCGGCCATGTGATCACTGGACGCCCCCTTTAACATAATCATCAAAAATTAAATGAGTTTTCCCATTTCACTAAGAATTCCTGACTATAAGCAATGGCCGAACCACAGAAACCGAGCACATTGTGTATGGAAAACCGCTCATGTCACATACACACGTCCCATCTGGAAATGGCTGCGATAAAACCCCCTAATATCGCAGAAATACTGTCCAGTGCCCCCGAGTCACGCCAGGGCGCCGGCACTAGCCCGGGTACGCCGGCCCTGGAAAGAGCCCCCTAATATCACAGAAATACTGTCCAGTACCCCCGAGTCACACCAGGGCCCCGACACTTGCCCGGGTACTGACACCAGCCCTGGGTAAAGCCCCCTAATATCACAGAAATACTGTCCAGTGCCCACGAGTCAGGGACAGTCTCCACATAACACCCAGAGGGGCATCGTGGCTTCCCTGAAACAAGTTCCCCAACCCATGATCACACCCCAAGCCCCCACCAGTGCAGTGATCAGCCCACACACTCTACAAAAACAAATTTGTCCTTTTACCTACAGTTTTTCGCTAAAAATCCAGGATAGTATTAATAAAAAGTTGTACATTGTAATAATTTGTATTCCTTCTTTTCACATTTACTATGTAACTATTTTTATTATCCTAGTCCTAACTAGGGGTGAACCTATCCTCTGTGCTGCCTGAGGCGAACTTCAAAACGCCCCCGCTAGTAGATTTTCATAATCGGTAACAATAAATCTGGTGCATACAGATCTATATCTATCCTGTAGAAATGAGCACAATAGTGGACATTTTAATTTAGAGCGATAGAAAAACGATGTCCAAACATATGTATGTCAGCGCCATCACGCACACATACAAGAACCACACAGAAGAATCCAGCACAAGGATCATTAATGGCAATAGCAGCTTGGCACAAGCATACAGACACACAATGATGGCGGCAGAGCGGTGGCCCTGTGTGCAGACACAGTCCTGCATCCTTATAGCACAGGAGGCAGCACTGATTGCCAAACTCTGGCACACACCTACAAGACTCTGGGCAGCTCCAATGTGGCGGCTGCCTGGCTCTAGTCAGACATGTCACCATGCAGCACTGTCCATACACCACATTTAACGACCTGCAGTGTGAGCAGCAACAAACTACACTAAGCTGGTAAAATGGCGCTTCTCCTCCAACAGACCATGCGTCCTTCTCCTGAAACGCTTAGCCAATCACAAGCGCCGCAGACGGTGTTGTCTAGAGCTAATAGCAGGGGCCTTCCAATTGGGTTGAGATGTGGGAGCAGGAAGGGGGACATGCGCCACCGACCAACCACCGGTCAGGAGTAATATGGCTGGATGCCTGTATGTGTAGCACCCCAGGGTATGGGAACTCAGATGTCTGGGCCCTCTGTTTCAGTGGGGGATATCACTGGTGGCCTTCCCAGATCCATGACCCTGGGGGACAGCCCACGAGAAGGGGTTGTTTTAGTATTTACAAAGGATTAAGTCTTTGTCACATGACGCCACCTGTAGTACCTGGTGACTAGACACCAGCACCGCCACAGTCCTCCGGAGGGCGGTGGTATTGCGGCTAGGGTGGAGCAGCTCCCTACAGGTAGAGCTAAACCTCCGGGGCAGTGATGATTGTGAGGAATGGAGCAGGGGTTTGGCCAGGTTGTGGATTAACGGGATTGTCTCTGCCGCTAGCGGGGACAGTGGGTGAAGAAAGCACACACACGCTGTGGAATGTCTCTTTACCTTTTACTGGTGGTATAGCAGGTAAAAGTCTGCAACACTGTTGGGTGACCAGGAGACACAGTTGAATCTCCACAGCAAGTGGGTGTAAGGCCTCTGTGTCCTCTGTTCCCCGTGTTGAAGCCCCTGCCCCGTGTAGAACTTGTCTAGCCTCCACTCCTCTCTCCACCTGCGCTGTCAACGGGACACCTCTGATGACAACCGCCGTCTCTCTCTCCACGGTGTTTAGCTCCCTGAATGGTGAATAAGCAGGTGACCGGGTGACTGAAGTCTCCGCGGTTTGCCGGGTTCTCTGCTGGGCGTGTAGCTCTCCTGCAGACGCAGACCCCGGTGTCCGGTGTGTGGTTTGAGCGAACTTATGCTGGCTCCTCGGTTCGTACTTTCCTTACTCTTTTCTCTCCTTGCCTTCCATCCCCACTCCTGGGCTTGGCAGGACTGCTCAAAGGCTGTTCAGGGTCACCGGTTCGGGCCTAACACGGCACCGATCACCAGGACGTATTCATCTGTACACTCTGACTAACTCCTCCCTAGCATCAGTATTTATAGGGGACCTTGCCTAAGGGCAGCAAGTTGAGCTCCCCCTACTGTGCTGGGGTGGAAGGTGTTGGTTGTACTAGTGTACTTGCTGTGGATTTTCATTTGTGTTCTAGGAAGGCCTATAGGTACCTGTGGATGCAGGGCGCCACATTTCCCCTAGGTAAGATCAGTATTCCTGGACTGAGGACATTTTTGTTTTAAACATGAAAAATTAACATTTTCAACAGTAATAACAGATAACATATGTACAGAGTCTCAAAAATTCAAAACATTTACAAAAACCACTGAAAAATGGTGTAAACAGGTGAAGTCCATATGGTGCTAGTCCATCCACCGCAGGCTTAAAAAAGAAGTTGTCACAATCAGTACTGTGACTGTGGTCTTTAGGGCTCGGACACACTCTCCTAGTTACATCCGAGTTTGATGGACGAGACTCGGAACAGGCTGGAGCAGTGACCCTGAACGGCCTCTCTCTCTCTGGACGGGAATGACAACTGCTTGTGTTTCTGTACAGCATCGCGTTCCCCATCCAGAGACAGAAAGGCCGTTCAGGGTCACTGCTCCAGCCTGTTCCGAGTCTCGTCCATCAAACTCGGATGACTGTGTCCAAGCCCTTAAAAGGGGAAAAGTTCCAGGGAAAGATGTTTGTTCAAAGAGTCTATACAGTAAAGTCTCTGTACGCTCCGGGTGAAAAGGGGTAACGTTTTTCAAGGAAGTAACAAAGACCAGAGCAGACCTGGAGCAGAGGAGCCATACCGGCTCATCCCAGGAAGCAACCCGGACACCGGAGTCCGAGTCTGCTAAGGAACAGCTAGCCCAGCAGAAAACACTTGTTATCTAGGATAACAATCTAGGAGATTCTAGTCCTGATGCAGCCACAGGGTCCCCTGTGTCTGTCTTCCTTACTCTCCTCACACCAACTGTCAGACTGTGCTGTCACTCCCCGTCTCCCGCTCTCTAGGCTCCACCCCCTGGGACCTACTGAATATCAGTCCCCTGTATTAAAGTGGCCTGTGTTGGGGTGCAGACTCTAAAGATTCCCTATGTCCACGGTTACAGAGGCACCAAACCTTTAATTGGGGTGCAGTACCTCCCTGTGGCGCCTTGCCATAGGTGCGTCACACCCCCCCTGGTTAAATACACTCGTCCGCAAGTATCCTAACAAGACCGGGTTTGAGGTGAGCTTTTTATTTTATTATTATTAACATTTACCGGGGTAACTTTTAAAACAACAAAACAGTACGATTACTTTTTTATCTTCCCTTGCGGGAGGTGCTAGACTTCAAATGTTGCATATAAACATTTTTGCTTTACATTGGCCCAACGGGGATGGGTATTGTCTCTGATTTTAAAGTTCAATCAGGCTTTTACGAGTAACTGTCCACATTCACGTGCATGGGCTTACTGTCCAAAGGCTGCAAGAAAAGGCACAATATGCAAATGCCACAAGAAAAATATACATTATTTAACTATGTACAGTGGTACACTACACCGAGTTAAGCTGGTCAGTCATCACTTCTGCTGACCCGGATCGTGTACCACTCTCGGGGTCCTGCATATGTTACTACGTCACCACAGTATAGGTCCCGGTCTGGATGGCCTTGAGGGAGATAGGATTCAACATCCCTCCTTGCCACAAAGACTTCGGAATAGAGGCCTTCTTCCCGGGCAAAACTGTATCCGGTGGCCAGGTTGAAAATAGTGATGACTCCCCTTTTTTGCTGCTCAAGGGGTTGCGGGGGCTGTTTATGGGAAAAGACACAGGCTTGGCAAGTTTCTAGTTTGTTTGCCCACCATGCCTCTCGTTGCCTCTGCCGTTCAGCCTCATCGTCCTGAGCAGGCTGCGTAAACCAAGGCCGTCCCACGGGTTGCCAGGAGTGCTCGGTCTCAGCCAGGGGTTGGATCGCTCTCATTGCTCCTGACCCGTACCATGGGTGATTCAGCCCTCCATAGCTCGCAGGGCTCGGTCTCCTCGGCGTTACCGATGGCTCCATCCTCCGGATTCTCCTCCTCCCCAACGTTGGCAGGAGCCTCAAGAGGGTCATCTTCCTCCTCCACGGTCAGGTTGGGTTCTTTGGGAAACCGGATGAGATCCTCCGGCTCAGCAGCCTCCTCCTCTCCTGGCTGTTGCGGACTGGTTCTTGGCCCGCCCCCTTGTTTGTTTGATGGCAAAAGGGGCGGGGAGGCAGTTTGGCGCCTCTTGCATGGCCCTATTGACTCGAGAGGCCGAGACACGCCCCTGGGCCAGCACATAGTCTTTTTACATAGGTAGACCCACTTATTGGAATAGTTCAGTCAATCAGCCTCGGGTCTTCCCGGGGCCAGCCACTGCACTACGTTCAACTTCGGCAGAGCTGAGGGGAGGGACTTATCTTTGCACTTTTTCAGCCGCACAGCCGCGATTCTCTTCCCGTGCTGTGGCGCAGTAATGGCGGCCCGATTTTACAGTGTACGAAACAGTCAATAAAGTCCAGCCTGAGGCACACAGTACCCAGTTTTACCGGGCACAGGATCCTGTTCGTGACGCCAGAACTGATCCGGTCAACAGGGTAGGGGGTCCTCGTATACCGGGACAGGTGGTTACTTCGGTGGGGTTCACGGTTGGTCAGTTCCCAGTTCCGTGCCCTAGACCCTCAATGGCAGGGTGGGGGTGATGATGATGGGGGAATGGTAACGTGACGCCACCTCTGGTACCTGGTAATAGGGTTACCAGCGCTGAAGTGATGTAAATGCAGCTTTGGTAGTACAGCTCCCCACAGGTGGAGTTTTACCTCAGGGCAGTGGGGTGGATGAGGGGAGAAGTAGTCCTCACCTCCTGTGAAGTTGTAGAAGCCCTCAGGGCGGCGAATAACTGAGACAGAGTCCAGATCAGCTAGAACAGTTCTTTACTGTTACCAGGCTGGATGTTAAGGTACACAGTACAGTCTGGTTGAACAGGGTTA
This sequence comes from Allobates femoralis, assembly GCA_033576535.1. Lineage (NCBI taxonomy): Eukaryota > Metazoa > Chordata > Amphibia > Anura > Aromobatidae > Allobates > Allobates femoralis. The sequence goes on along the minus strand of JARQOC010000008.1, from coordinate 33,484,054 downwards.
GTAGCCGCAGATCTTGGAGGACTTTCTAGAATCTGGCAGTGGTAACTCAATATGGCGCTCATGGTCTTGTTACTCTCTCTCGCTCTGTCTCTATTGCCCCTCTTGAGCCATGTCTCTAGTCCACGGGGTCTGTTACCTAAAAGTCTTTTGCTTATCAGTGTCGTGGACCCAGTTGCGGAACTGATGTTGGGCTGCTTTAGAGATGCTTCAGCTCCCTGTGTGTGTCGGGCCCTCAGCTTGCCAGTCTGTAGTTAGGGCTGAACCTTGCATCTAGCTACCTCGGCTCCGGTATGCCGGTGTCGACCTGGGTCCCCAGCTGGCTCCAACCAGTCCTGGGTAAGCCCCCTTTTGAGTCTGGGTCGCCGCTCTCCTAAGAGGCGCCCTCCTGATGCAGCCACAGGGTCCCCTGCATCTGCCTTCCTTACTCTCCTCACACCAACTGTCTGACTGTGCTGTCACACCCCGTCTCCCGCTCTCTAGGCTCCACCCCCTGGGACCTACTGAATATCAGTCCTGTGTATTAAAGTGGCCTGTGTTGGGTGTTGGGGTGCAGACTCTGAAGATTCCCCACGTCCACGGTTATGGTGGCACCACACCTTTGATTGGGGTGCAGTACCTCCCTGTGGCGCCTTGCCATAGGGGCGCCACAGATGCACCAGAGGACGGCGCAGTTTCTAACCCAAATCACCCTAACAATGCACTTCCAGACGGTACCTCAAACGGTGGAGCCGGCACAGCACCCTTGCCTGTGGCACCAATCATGCCCATTTCTCTACCGTACGCCCCGGGGGCTAAGTGGTTGCCCCAGTATGACGGCCGGCCGGGCACCCTGGATGGATTCAAAAGAAAATGTGTAGTGTACTGGACATATATGCAATAACCGGTAAACAGTGAGCCTCTGTGGTATTAGGACAGTTAACGGGTGCAGCAGAAACCTGGTCAGAGGAGGATCAGGAATCCATCACTATTATCTTTGGTAAACTTAAAGCTGTACTGAGGCTGATTTAAGGATGAGGTTTTATGACTGTAAGCAGAGGCCAGCAGATACCATCAGAGACTATGCCTTGCGCTTACAGGAGGCGCTGCGAGCCCTCAAACAGGTCAACCCAGCCAGTGTACAGAATGTTGGACTTGGTTGAACAATTTATTAGGGAATTGAGGACACCAGAGGACAGCAGAACAGTGCGCTGGTGGGCCCTTGATGACCCTGACGCAGACTTTGCTACTGTTAAAGACCTAGCCATCAGAGAGTTGCAATTCTTCGCAATTCCTGACCCTGCAGCTCAACAATGGCAGAATAATCCTCCCTCGGTACCAGAACCACCTTCTCCATCTGCTGCAGCGGTAAATGTGCAGATTGTAACACCAAGCAGGTTTCACAACCTGTGCTCAGAGGTGCGCTAGCTGAACAAAGACATGGCCTCTGTTATGAAAGCCTTACAGCTTAAAACAGGGACCAAGCCATCCGACAAGATCCTGCTAGCTGACAGCCCAGAGGACGTTCCATGGATGAAATGAAGAAGGAACATGCCGCTCCGTGGGAGGACCAACGATCGCTCTAGCTCTTCAGGAGAACCCGTCTGCTGTCATTGTAGTAAGCAAGGCCACTATGCAAAGTCTTGTTCTTTAAACCAGCGACCACTGGGACCGCGGGCCAACCCCCAGGAATGAACTCATGAGGCCCACCAGACTGGTATGATGGGTATATCGGTGGACAACCGTACTTGTCCATCACCTTAGACAGTTTACCTACACCTGCTTTGCTGGACACAGGTTCGCAGGTGACCACCATACCACATATCCTTTACAAAAGATTTTGGTCTGATGCTGAACTGGAACCACCAGACCCCAACCTTGTAATAAATGCTTCTAATGGTTTGCCACTTAAACTAGTGAGGGTAGAAAGGTACCAATAAAGGTGGGGAGGGTGGAATTACAAGACCAAGGACTCATAGTGGTTGAAACACACCCTAGTGTAAAGGACCCATACATAATTCTTGGTACAAGTGTGATTGGTAATTGCTTGGGTGAAGTGTTGTTCTTACTCCAACAGAACGCAGATATTGCCAATCCCCAGCAGAGGAGAGTGCTTCAGAAGGAAATCAGAGCCCTCCAGCACCAACAACAGGTAAAACTGACCGGTGGAGAAATTGGTAGTGTACGGATAACAGACCCGATTCCCATTGTGTTACCACCAATGAGTGAGATGTTAATTTGGTGTTGAGCAGCAATAGGCTACAGAGGGCAGGACTACCAGGCAGTAGTAGAACCCATAAACTCAGAAAGTAGCCTACAATACTGGCAGCCAGAGGGGTGATTGATGTACGCAAGGGAAGGGTGCCCATACGCATCTTGAACTGTGGGGAGGAAGAAGTCAAATTACCCAGGTACGCTACTGTTGCAAAACTATATACCGTAGACAACAATGCCATACATGCAGTGGAACCTTTGACGCCGCCTGACTTAGCGGAGGATAACCGTTCCAAAGGGCAGTTAAAGGATTGGTGCCAAGAGCTCCATGTAGGAACTGATCGCACCTCTTCACATCTAAAGCATGGTGTCTACTGGTTGGTACAGGAGTATGAAACAATGTTCAGTAAGCATCCACTTGATTTTGGGAGGATAAGGGGGGTACAACACCACATACCCACAGGTAACCATCCACCCATCAAAGAGCGATATAGGCCTATTCCACCAGCTCATTATCAGCGTGTTAAAGAGATGTTAAAGGACATGAAGGACGCGGGGGTCATAAGAGATAGTTGTAGATCCTGGGCAGCTCCACTAGTCCCAATCAAAAAGAAAGATGGCAGCATGAGAATGTGTGTAGATTACAGACATGTCAATCACATAACACATAAGGATAACTATCCACTCCCTCGCATAGAAGAGTCACTAGTTGCACTGAAGTCTGCTAACTACTTTTCCACTCTCTATCTTACTAGTGGGTACTGGCAGGTCTCCGTTGCACCAGAAGACCGTGAGAAGACGGCATTCACAACTCCCATGGGCCTATGTGAATTCAACAGCATGCCATTCGGGCTCTGTAATGCACCTGGAACGTTCCAAAGAGTGATGGAGTGTTGCCTGGGACACTGAAACTTCGAGACCATGCTATTATACCTGGATGACATCATAGTGTATTTAAAGACCTATGAAGGGCACCTGACACACCTGGCCGAGGTGTTTGCAGCACTGTCTAAGTTCGGGATGAATTTGACACCGTCCTAATGTCATCTGATGAAGCCAAAGGTTCAGTACCTTGGACACGTAGTCAGCTCTGAAAGTGTAGCACCAGATCCAGACAAAATCACCATCATCAAGGAATGGCCGGCACCAACCAACGTTCGGGAAGTATGTCAGTTCTTGGGCCTGGTAGGGTACAACAGAAGATTCATCAAGGGCTACACTATGATGGCAGCACCTTGCAAGATCTCCTGGTAGGCCAGACCAAGAGAGGCAAGTCCAAAGGTCCTCCGTTTGAATGGGGCAAGAAACAAGAAGCGTCCTCCTAACTGGAGAAGAGATTCTAGCCTATCCTGACTACAACCTACTGTTCCTGTTGTATACAGATGCCAGCAATGTGGGGTTAGGAGCTGTCTTATCCCAGAGACAGCAAGGCAAGGAGAAGGTGATTGCCTACACGAGTAGAAGACTTCATCACACAGAAAGGAATCCTGAGAATTACAGTTCCTTCAAGCTGGAATTTCTGGCCTTGGTCTGGGCCATCACAGTGAGGTTTAAACATTACCTAGCATCTGCCAAGTTCACCGCCAAACTGGGTGCCATGGAGCAACGCCGGATGGCCAGGTTGTCCAACTACCAGTTTACCATTAAGTACTGGGCAGGCCACAAGAACACCAATGCAGATGCCTTGTCCCAAATGCCTCACCTACCAGATGCGGGAGAAGATGAATATGAACTGGGAGAGGTAGAGTTACCTGCTTTTCACCGTCACAGTGTATGTCAAAGCAAGCAGAAGACATGGGGAGGTGAACATCAACATGTTGCCTCACCATGGATGGAAAGAGACATAGTACAGTGACCAAGCAATCAGCTTAGTCAAAGGACTGATTACCCAAGAGTGCTCTCGTCTCGATCCAGATGCTCCATCAGAAGCAATACACCTGTGGAACGAGAGAAGCAAATTGTTCATCTATGAAGACAAGTTGTGCAGAAGGTACATCAATCCCAGAAATCATGACATGGTCTGGCAGATAGTGATTCCAAAGAAAGATGTCAAAATGGTGTTAGATGCTTATCACAACCAAGCAGGACACTTTGGCTGGATGAAGCTCGAAATGTTGCTGAGAGATTGATTCGACTGGGTCAGCATGAGAGGAACCATAGAGCGATGGTGTAAACAATGTGGACCATGCAGCTTGATGAGAAAAGATTGAGAAAGTCAGAGAGCTCCATTACAACCAATTGTAACTACACAGCCACTGGAGATAGTACCGTGTTTCCCCGAAAGTATGACCCCCCGAATGTAAGGCAGGCTATGGGGGGCCTGCTAATGTAAGGCCCCCCCAATTGTAAGGCCTCCTCGGGGGGTTCACTGTGGAATGTAAGGCCGCCGCCTCCCGGTACCTTATGGGCCGCCGCTGTCCTCCGGTGTGATTCCCCACTGTCCTCGCTGTCTCCTGGTGTGTCCAGGCTCCTCCAGTGTCCTCTGTGTCCCCCAGGTGCAGCTGTGCTGGAGCAGATGGGGTTAATCACAGCCTAACTTGCTGTGTGCCCCTGCTCAACTCCGCCCAGCCTGACGTCCCAGCAGCCTGGCTCGAGTTCTGTTTGGCTCCCAGGAAGCAGCAGGCGCGGCCAGATGACATCGTGACCTCTGATTGGCTCGTCATCTGGCCGCGCCCGCTGGTTCCTGGGAGCCAATCAGAGCTCGAGCCGGGCTGCTGTGACATCAGGCTGGGCAGAGTTGAGCAGGGGCACACAGCAAGTTAGGATGTGATTAACCCCATCTGCTCCAGCGCGGATGCACCTGGGGGACACATAGGACACTGGAGGAGCTTGGATACACCGGAGGACAGCGAGGACAGCGGGGAGCCACACCGAAGGCCGGGGAGCCGGTAAGAAGCGGTTTGCGTCAGTGTGTGTATGTGTGTATGTGTGTGTGTATGTGTGTATGTGTGTGTGTGTGTGTGTATGTGTGTTTGTATGTGTATGGGTGGGTGGGTGTGTGTGGATGGGAGGCTGCAGTGGCTGGGGCTGCCAATGTAAGACCCCTGCCGAAAGTAAGACAGGGTGCCACTTTTGGCCCCCTAAAAAATGTAAGACAGGGTCTTACTTTCGGGGAAACACGGTAGCATTGGACCATGTGAAGCTTACGCCCAGCAGGTCAGGTTACACCTATGCCCTAACCATGGTAAAGCACTATTCCAGATTTCTCGTAGTAGCTCCAGTAAAGGACTTAAAGGGATCCTGTCACCCCCAAATCACCTCATAAGCTATTAAAAGATGTCCCTAGAGCATATTAACACTTATCCTACACTCCTTTTAGCTCCTAAATGCATCTAGTGAAAATGAAGATAAACGTTATTAAACTCACTCATTAGCGATGTTAATTAGTGACTACTGTATGCATAGTCACCCAGGCAGGCTCTCCCTCCTCCCAATATCACGCATCAATAGGCGTGATCTTCAACTCTGATTCAAATGCGCGCCTCCCCGCTCTCCTCTGCCGGCCAGGCTGCAGTGTGCGGCTGTATGACGTGAATCGCGTCATTTCCGGCTTCGGGTGACGTATGTACACCCACGCCGCTCTTTTAGCTTCAAGCCCCGCACTGCGCATGCGTGCTGGAGGCATAACAGAGCAGTGCGGGTGTACATACGTCACCCGAAGCCGGAAATTACGCGATTCGCGTCATACAGCCGCACACAGTCTCATGTAGCGCATAAATGTTTGATGTTTCTAAAACGTATGCGCTATAAAATGATTTAAAATGTCACTTTTGCTGTCCATTACAACAGATTCTGTTAATATTTTCATTGTAACGGACAACACAAGTGCAATGTGAACCTAGCCATAGCCCTTCAAGTAATAAATTGCCCACACAGAGTCCTCCAAATATTAACCTGGGTTCCATATATATTAATTGGCTTCATATATTACAAAGCATCCTCAAATTCCTCCATATATTATGCCCCCACATAGTCCTCCATCTAGAATAATGCACCCCCACAGTCCTCCTGTCACTCGCTTAGTTGGCGCTGACATTGCTGGATGCTGCTGTGTATGTTGTTTGTCTTTAAGAGCTGCATGGTTTATAGTTGTCAAGGTCTTTGCCTCCTGTGTTGTGCTCCAGAACTGCATTCACTATTATATTCAACTGCTGGTTGAGGGGTTAATCTGTGACTCAACTGGAATCACCTCCCCCTAGCTTTAAAAAGCCTTCCCTCTCCTCTGTCAGGTGCTGCTGATAGCTATTTGCTCTAGGTCTTGGTGCTGTGCTGAAGCTTAACTGCTCGACTAAGTCTTTCCTTGGGAGAAGCTGTAGGGGCCCTCAGCCTAGGGCTAATCAGGAGTTATACGGTACAGGGGGGTGGCTCAGAACTCCTCACCATCAGAAGTACCTCCGAAATCAGGGAGAGCCAGGGACCCCAGCATCAGGGTCAGATTAGGCTCTCCGAACCCCCTTTTGCCCATTTCACCTACCTGTTACCTGATTCCCTTACCTTCCAAGAGTGACACCTCCATATAGTATAATGCATAGCCACAGTCCTCCATATAGAATTATGCACCCCACAGTCCTGTATATAGTACAATGTATCCCCACAGTCTTCCATATACTATAATGCCCCCCACAGGTCTCTATATAGAATAATGCACCCCCACAGTCCTCCTTATAGTATAATGCTCAACATAGTCCTCCATATAGTATAATGCACTCCCAAACTCCTCCATATAGTATAATGCACCCCCACAGTCCTGCATATAATATAATGCAGCCCTAAATTCCTTCATATAGTATTATGCACTCCCTATAGTCCTCCATATAGTATAATGCTCCTACATAGTCCTCCATATAGAATAATGCACCCCCAGTCTTCCATATAGTATAATGATCCCACCTAATCCTCCATATAGTATAATGCACCCCCACAGTCCTCCATATTGTATAATGCACCACCCATAATTCTCCATATAATATAATGCACCCCCAAAGTCCTCCATATAGTATAATGCACCACCCATAGTCCTCCATATAGAATGACGCACTCCAAACTCTTTCATATAGTACAATGCACCCCCAAACTCCTTCAAATAGTATTATGCACCTCCAAACTCCTCCATATAGTATAATGCACCCCCAAACTCCTCCATATAGTATAATGTACCCCCAAACTCCTTCAAATAGTATTATGCACCTCCAAACTCCTTCATATAGTATAATGCACCACCAAACTCCTCCATATAGTATAATACACCCCAAAAGTCCTCCATATAGTATAATGCACCTCCAATAGTCCTCCATATAGAATGATGCACCCCAAACGCCTCCATATAGTATAATGCACCCCCAAACTCTTCCATATAGTATAATGAACCCCCAAACTCCTTCATATAGTATAATGCACCCCCAAACTCTTCCATATAGTATACAACACCCCCAAACTCCTCCATATAGTATACTGCACAACCAAAGAGCTCCTATATTAATATGCACATGACATAGTGTTCAGTAGTATCACACTGTACTCATAGATAAAAAATAAGTAAATACCTCTCTTCTCGGTCTTCCCTGGCTGCTCCAGGTCTCCTCTCCTCAGTGTTCTCCCGCCCTCTCTGAGTCTCTGCATTGGGGGGTGCCAATACCCAGGAGAATGTGGCGGCAGCGGTGGCCAGAACTATAGGAGCAGGAGCGGCATCTGCAAGGGGCCGCGATATCACCGGGGCCCCCCGCCGATGCCGCCCCCTCTCTACCAACAGGGGTTGCCGTCTGAAGCAGACAGCTCATGTCACCTTGTGGTAGGTGCGCCTCTGGTCCTAACCCTAATACTATCCCAAACCTTAGTCCTAACCTTAGCACAAACCTTACTCTAAACTTTGGCCAAAGTCCTAGTCCTAATAGTACCCCAAACCCTAGTCCTAAACTTGGCCCAAACCCAAGTGGTAGCAATAGCCAAAACCTCAGGCCTAACCTTACCCCAAACCGTAGTCCAAACCCTACTTTAAACCTTGCCCTTGCCTTAACCGTAAAAGTAGCCACAACCCTAGTCCTAATAGTACCCCAAACCCTAGTCCTAACTTTGCCCCCAACCCTAATCCTAACTTTAGCCCAAACCCTAGTCCTAACCTTACTCCAAACCCTACTCTAAACCTTGTCCTAGTCCTAACCCTGAAAGTTGTCAAAACCCTAGTTCTAACCTTTGGCCCAAACCCTATGTCACGCTGGTGGTCTGGTATCTTGGTTCCCTCGGCGTTGCTGCGCTTTCTCCCAATGCTCCTTCCCCCCTGACCAGCTGGGAGACTGTAGTATGTTACCTGGATAGGACTCTGCTCAGTTCCCAGCTCCGCTGCGTAGCCGCACATGTGTTGTATTGTCAGTGCTCCGCTGTTTACCTTCCATGTGTGGACCCTGGCTCCCACTGTGGAAGCTATCCGCGGGTTGTGAGGTCCTCTGCAGCTGGTGCATGACTTTCCACGTGTGTCTAGGCTTGCAGCCGCTGCCAGGTGCTCTGGGCATCAGTTCCTGTGCTGGCTATGCTGTATGGGTTCTGACTGTGCCTAGGGTGCGCGCCGCCACACCTTCCCCAGTTTTGTAAGATGGAGGGTGTGCGCTTGAATTGCTGTCCCCAGCCTATAGCTGAGGGTCAGCTCCTATTTAAAGTTCCTCTTCCCTGTTGGGCGTCGCCAGAGCCTTGCATTAGGTTTCTTAACCTAGCCCTGTGTGGTTGGTCCAACATGCTGCTCCTGTTCTGCCTTGTCTACAGCTCCTGTTCTGCCTGCTACCAGTTCGGGGAAAGCTGATGTCTGTGTCCCTGGACCTGTCTTGTCTGTGTTGGTGCCAATGTCCTTGTCTTGTTCCTGCTTGTGTCTTGCTGTTCCCGGTCTGGAGCCGTGTCCGTTGCATGGAGTGCAGACGTCCTGACTGTCGGTGTCCAAGATGGACCTGAGGTTCTGCCTGGTGTCCGTGCCTGGTGTCCGAGATGACCCTGAGGCTCCCGCCTGGTGTCCGAGATGACCCTGAGGCTCCCGCCTGGTGTCCGAGATGACCCTGAGGCTCCCGCCTGGTGTCCGAGATGACCCTGAGGCTCCCGCCTGGTGTCCGAGATGACCGTGAGGCTCCCGCCTGGTGTCCGAGATGACCCTGAGGCTCCCGCCTGGTGTCCGAGATGACCCTGAGGCTCCCGCCTGGTGTCCGAGATGACCGTGAGGCTCCCGCCTGGTGTCCGAGATGACCCTGAGGCTCCCGCCTGGTGTCCGAGATGACCCTGAGGCTCCCGCCTGGTGTCCGAGATGACCCTGAGGCTCCCGCCTGGTGTCCGAGATGACCCTGAGGCTCCCGCCTGGTGTCCGAGATGACCCTGAGGCTCCCGCCTGGTGTCCGAGATGACCCTGAGGCTCCCGCCTGGTGTCCGAGATGACCCTGTCGGTGATGTGTGTTCTTGTTCAGTAAACGTTACATTTTGCTATACCTGAAGTGTGCGGTGTCGTCTTGTCCTGCAGGTTACCACCTAGCCCACATGCTCAGCTGCCACAGAACCCGGTCGCTGTTCTTCCCTAGTCTGGGCAGGCCCGGGTCCCCCCTGTGGTCCAGTGGGTCCACATTCCCCTTACCTCATGGGTCGCGAGCGCGACCGTGACACCCTAGTCCTAACGTTTAGCCCAAACCTACTCTAAACCTTGTCCTAGTCCTAACCCTAAAAGTTGTCGAAAACCCTAGTCCTAACCTACGGCCCAAACCATCATCATAACTTTGGCCCAAATGCTAGTCCTTACCTTAGCCCAAACCCTACTCTAAACCTTGCCTTAGTCCTAACCCTAAAAGTACCCTAAACCCTAGTTCTAACCTTTTCCCCAACCCTAGTCCTAACCTTAACCCAAATCCTACTCTAAACCTTGTCCTAGTCCTAACCCTAAAAGTTGTCAAAACCCTAGTCCTAACCTTTGGCCCAAACCCTAGTCCTAACCTTAACCTAAATCCTACTCTAAACCTTGTCCTAGTCCTAACTTTAAAAGTAGGCAAAACCCTATTCCTAATAGTAGGCCAACCCTAGTCCTAACCTTAACCCAGATCTTAGTACTATCAGTAGCCCAAACCCTAGTCCTAACCTTAGCCCAAACCTTACTTTAAACCTTGTCCTAGTCCTAACCTAAAATTAGCCAAAACCCTAGTCCTAATAGTAGTCCAAACCCTAGTTATTACTTTGGCCCAAACCCTAGTCCTAACCTTAACCCAAATCCTACTCTAAACCTTGTCCTAGTCCTAACTTTAAAAGTAGGCAAAACCCTATTCCTAATAGTAGGCCAACCCTAGTCCTAACCTTAACCCAGATCTTAGTACTATCAGTAGCCCAAACCCTAGTCCTAACCTTAGCCCAAACCTTACTTTAAACCTTGTCCTAGTCCTAACCTAAAATTAGCCAAAACCCTAGTCCTAATAGTAGCCCAAACCCTAGTTATTACTTTGGCCCAATCCTTAGTCCTAACCTTATCCTAAACCCTAGTCCTAACCTTATCCTAAACCCTAGTAGCAACAATAGCTTCAAACCCCAGCCTATCCTTAGCTTTGACCCTGGTCTAAATTCTGTCTATAGCCTTAACTTTAGCTAAATTTAGTCCTAACAGTAGTTGTAGAGTTTTGTCATCCCACTGGTAGCACATTTGCTACATCCAAGTCATGTGCCACTCCAGGATTCATTGCAGTGGAGTCCTGGATCATTTGACAGTAAGGGTGAGCGTAGATTAAAAATTGTAGACCCGTCCAAAATTAGGGCTCAGATCATTATTGCATTTCTGTTTTTTTGTTTAGCTTCTGTTGTTTTTTTTATCTGTTCTTTATTCGCACAAAATTCTTCTTTTTGCCTTTTTATGTCATTCTGGGGTTTTTCCTTTTTAATAATCACCATTATGGAGGAGGGGTTTGTTTTCCATATTTTTGCATTTGATTCATGCATTGTGACTTTTTAAAAAAATTCCAATTTTTTTTGTGCAAATGCCTAGTGTGTTTTTTTATTCAAAATTTATGAAACATTTTGTGCAAAGGAACAGCAACAAGATAAAAAAGAAAAACGAAAAAAATAAATAAAACAAAACACGGATGATGAAGCTTTATTGGAAACAAACTGGAAAAAAATCCAGTGTTAAATGAGGCACATAGAGCTTTTATAATAAGAGAAACGCTAACAAAATTCCAAACTAGGATTTTTATATCCTGTAGGTGGAATTTCAGGTTACAAACACATTTACATAAATTCAGCTTACTTTTACATTGTTTTGTACTAAAATAAATGCTGATAAAATCCGCAATTTTCTATGGGTGTGAACTCCCCCAATGTCTCCACTTTATTTTCCTCAAACATATCTCCCCCCAGTAAATTGCATAGAAGGATCATCAGTGGTGTAACTTGAAGCTCATGGACCCCGAAGTGAAAGCTCCATTGGTGCCCCAATTATTGCAAATCTTTAATAACAGTAGACTTCTGGGCCCCCCCTAGGCTCCAGCACCTGGGTGCGACTGCAGCCCCTGCACCTATTGTAGTTACACTTCTGAGGATCACCCATCATGGCACCATATGGCAGTACATGGCGCAGATACTGGTGTAGTAATCAGTTTTCAAATTGCGTAAAAGATGTTTCCCGCTAATGTAAAGTTATCCCCAATGCATAGGATGGGGGAAACGTGCTAAACTCCGGGGGTCTGGCACTGGAACCACAAGAACCGTCCTGAATGGAGCGGAGGCGCGCATGCTGAAAATGATGCTTTTTTATGTCAGGATAAAAATCATCGATCTTGATGGACAAGCATTTTACACATATGTCAGGTGATTGCCCTCCTGTTTAGAACATTGATAATTGGTACCAAGTGAATATTTAGGCCACAGGGCCGGTCGTAGCCGGAATGGTGCCCTGTGCAAAACTGCTCTTCAGTGCCCCCACTGCACTCATTTTTTACCCAGGTTCCCAGGATACAAACGCGGACAGGAGGCCATTTTTTTTATATCCTAAGAAAATTGATTTCTTCACATGTATAGTACAATAAACAGATATATAAATAACACACTGGCGCTCAACTGATTAACAAAACCCCTGGCACAGGGGGAGTTTATTAAGAATATGCATTCAATTTTTATGTTAAAAATGTCTTTTTGGACTATCTTCTATAAAACCTAAATGATTAAAGGAGTTATCCGGGATATTTAGTTAAAAAAAAAAAAGTGCCCAAACACTAATAGGCAGGTAGCTGTCACCTACCTGCTTGTTGTTGCCGGTATCAGTCCCTGCTGTTCACCCCCGGCACAGAGTGGTCACAGACCGCTACTACCGGGGATAGAATGGCGGAGTAAACACAGAGCAGAGGCGGCTTTTCCGCTCTGCGCTGCGTAAGTGGGCGCATGGATGGCATCACGTTGATTGACAGCCAGCTCACCCCTACCTGATTGGGGGAACCAGCTGTCAATCAGCATGATGTCGGATACGCATCCATCTACCAAGGGGAGGAAATTCACCGGAAGTGCCAAAATCACAATTTTTTTTGGAGTTATCCCGGATATCCCCTTTAAGAGAGCAAAAAATTAGAGAGAGGGGAGCGCACTAAGGTGGTAAATGAGGGACACCAGCGTGTTATTAACAAAGGTAATCCACTTACCTGGTATGGTTGTGAGAGTCACAACCACCTGTAGACGTTTTGGCCGCTGCAGATCCCGGGATGCAGATACATACAGTATAGGAGAAAAAAGAGCCGGGGTTTGTCCGCGCTAGACCACAGGGAAAACCGAGGATGCAAGCAAACCTTTATTTACACTCAAGCCAATGCGTTTCATGGCCACCTGGCCACTTCATCAGGTGCTACCTTTAAGAGAGCGGGAGATGGGGTCCACACCCACACACCTATCAAGGAAGAAGAAAATGTTACTTGTACAATAAACGCCTCATGAACAATCTGCACCTTAAATCCACCAGGTGTGAACTCGCACTTACAGGGGTCTTCTGATCTCATACATAATGGATAGGCTAAGTGGATCTCACTGCTGTGACCCTCATTAGTCTTGTGAGAGAGGTGCTGTTGCTTCTCGTGGAGAGATGGTATCAATTCTAATACACATGGATGGGAGTTCAGCCATGTCTTGGCTGAGAGCAGCACAGGTCGTGGCCCCATTGGTGGGATCTGCACCTAATTGCTATAAAAATCCTGTGGATCAGAGCAGACGATGCATGATGGAGCCCCCTGCTCGGCCTGTACTCAGTGTCAAACAGGCCAAAATACAGACGTTAAAGGAGATTGTACAAAGTTAGAAAAAAATCTCTGCTCTCTATATAATAAAGTGTGCTCGGGTTATATCCAGGGCTCTGGGGTCGGAGACCATTTTGGTGGAGGTGGTATAAAAAAGGGACTGACTCTGACTCCTAAAACATATAATACATTGGGTCCGGTAGTTCAATGCAGAATGTGCTGAATATTATTATTATGAATTATTATTATGTTCTATCTAAATATCTTGATTATTGTATCATAATAATGATTAAAGCCTTGATTTTCACATTGTACTATAATAATGTATCACTTAAACATGAGCCGTGCATGAGGGAGTCAGAGTCAGAGAAATTGGAGTCGGAGATGGAAGTTTGGCTTACCGACTCCCCAGTCATGGTTATATCTGTCTTTGTCTATAAGCTCTGTTGACCTGAGAGGGTCTGCACCCCATAGACAACATGAACACAGGGGGGCGCGTTTTCTAAAAGATCTCCGGCACACATAACACTTTATTATTCAGTCTGGGCTCATACCAGTTGGCAATGCTGCTAATCTGTAAAATAAATCCTCCCCGAATGTTGGAATATGTTTAGTGCAACAACTTCATTCCTGTCTATGAGTGTTTAGTTGCTAGGCTTGTATGCTGTTAATAAAGTTTGAACAAAAAAAACTCCCAGAAACACACACAGGTAGAGCATGTGACTGCATTCAGATACCTGTGTCTATGTGAAAGGAACTGCCTGCAGACTCTGCAGATAGAAACACACAGAAATGATTTCTTGCTGATCTATTACGTTTATTATTTTGTTCCTGATTGTTGCTAAATAAATCAACTATTGTTGTTACATGCTTGGAGAGTTTCGTGAGTTTCCGCTGCCAACAGGTTATGGGCCCAGAGTAATACAGCAATAAGAAGCCTAAGTAAAAGCAGCACAGTTGTTATGCCTCTGCAAATATTACGCCCTACATGACACACACATAGATACAGTGGTGTGAGAAAGTGGTTTCTTATTTTGCATGTTTGTCACACCTCAACGAACCACAGTGAGAGTCATTATCCACAACTGGAGAAAACATGGAACAGTGGTGAACCTTCCCATGAGTGGCCGCCAACCAAAATTACCCCAAGAGCAGCGAAGACTCATCCAAGAGGTCACAAAAGACCCCACAACAAAATCCAAAGATCTGCAGGCCTCACCTGCCTCAGTTAAGGTGAGTGTTCATGACTCCATCATAAGGAAGAGACTGGGAAAAAATGGCCTCATGGCAGAGATCCAAGATGGAAACCCCTGTTGAGCAAAAAGAACATAAAGGCTCATCTCAGTTTTGCCAGAAAACATCTTGATGATCCCCAAGTCATTTGAGAGAATACTCTGTGGAGTGACAAGACAAAAGTTTAACTTCTTGGAAGGTGAATATCCCATTACATCTGGCGTAGAAGTAACAGCATTTCAGAAAAGGAACATCATACCAACAGTAAAATATGGTGGTGGTAGTGAGATAGTCTGGGGCTGTTTTACTGCTATAGGACCTGGAAGACTTGCTGTTGTAAATAGAACCATGAACTCTGCTGTTTATCAAACAATCCTGAAGGAGAATGTCCAGCTATCTGTTCGCGACCTCAAGCTGAAGGGCACTTAGGTTATGCAGCAGGACAATAATCCAAAACACAACAGCAAGTTCACCAATGAATGGCTTAAGAATAACAAAATTAAGATTTTGCAGTGCCCTAGTCAAATCCTGACCTTAATCTCATTGAGATGCTATGGCATGACCTTAAAGAGGCGGTTCATGCTCGGAAACCTCCAATGTGGCTGAATTACAACAATTCTGCAAAGATGAGGGGCCAAAATTCCTCCAGAGCATTGTAAGAGACTCATTGCTACTTATCACAAAGACTTCATTGCAGATGTTGCTGTTAAGGGCCAAATCAGTTATTAGGCTATGTTCATACAGGGCATTTTTGACCTGCATTTTTACATTGCTTTTATGATAATCTAAAACTGGGTTTTGGATTAGCATTAAAACCGATGTGACATCAGGAAAAGCTGTCCACATACATTATTTTTTGGTGCAGAAAGTGAAAACACCACAGGTTTTGCAGCGTTTTTTAAAAGAATGCACACGTCAAGTCTTTTCAGCATTTTTGCTATAGTTTCTATTGCAAAAATGCAGTCACCAAATCTGCACTATTTTCGGTCACGATTTTATAAGGAGCTGGAATACACATCGCCGTTCAGACAATGCCTATTCCAGCGCCTATAAATCGCGGACACTGGGGGAAGTGATGCCACACGGGGAGGTAAAATCCTGTTCCCGAGTGATATCTGTGTACTTTCGCTTTAGCAGTAATGCTGCTAAAGCGAAATAAAAGAAAGCAATCTGTTAAAAAATAAAAAAACTTTGATACCCCTCCGCAGACTATCCCGCAGGCTGTATATTTGTATGCCAGCCAGGTACAGCAGGCAGGTACGAGCTGCCCCCCAACCCCCAGCTGCCTAGTTGTACCCAGCTGGGAACCAGAAATATACAGAAACCCTTTTTTTAATTATGTCATGAAATTATTAAAAAAAACGAGGGGTTTCGCCCTATTTTTGTGTTTGGCCAGGTTCAACTAGGCAGCTGGGGGCTGGAATACGCAGCACAGGGTGGCCCAAACTTTCTGCCCCTCCCCCCGCTGTGAAATGCAGTCCGCAGCCACCCTAGAATATGGCGCGTTCATCGAAGCGCCATCTTCTGGCGCTGTATCCAACTCTTCCGCTGGCCTCGGTGCCGGGTGGCTCGCTGGGTAATACTGGGGTTGGGGCCATCTGTGTATTATTAGCTGGCCCTAAGCCTGAAGTTCAAGGGATCATGCCAATATTAGACATGGCCACCATGAATTTCTAGTTAAGATTAAAAAAAATATATTTTTATTAGAAATAAAACACAACACAGTTAGTGACTCCATCTTTATTAAAGAAAAGAATCCCCCCTCCAACGTAGTCCAGGCTCGAGGGTCCTGCGACGTCCAATCCGGATCCAATATCATCTGATCGGTTTGATTAGATGATCAATATCAGGTTCAAGGACCTGAATCAATCAGCTGTCAGTTTAAATCGGCCGCCAAAACCGAACAGCTGATGTGATTGCTGAAACCGCCCGCCGCAGACGCATCAGCTGTTCGGGGTTGGCGGGTGATTTAAACTAACAGCTGATCTGTCAGCGGCGGCCGGTTTAAACAGCACAGCTGATGCTGTCACGTGACACACCAGCTGATCGGTTTGCCGCCGGTTAGCTGATTCAGGTCCTGCCAGTGAGCCCCTGCTGGAGCGTGCACAGAGGGAGGGGAGGGCGCCCCCTGCTGGAGCCTGCACAGAGAGAGGGGAGGGTGCCCCCTGCTGGAGCCTGCACAGAGGGAGGGGAGGGTGCCCCCTGCTGGAGCCTGCACAGAGGGAGGGGAGGGTGCCCCCTGCTGGAGCCTGCACAGAGCACAGAGGGAGGGGAGGGCACCCCCTGCTGGAGCCTGCACAGAGGGAGGGGAGGGTGCCCCCTGCTGGAGCCTGCACAGAGGGAGGGGAGAAGGCCCCCTGCTGGAGCCTGCACAGAGGGAGGGGAGAAGGCCCCCTGCTGGAGCCTGCACAGAGCACAGAGGGAGGGGAGGGCGCCCCCTGCTGGAGCCTGCATCCCCTGCCGGAGCCTGCACAGAGGGAGGGAGAGCGCCCCCTGCTGGAGCCTTCAGAAAGTGAGGGGAGGGTGCCCCCTGCTGGAGCCTGCACAGAGGGAGGGGAGGGTGCCCCCTGCTGGAGCCTGCACAGAGGGAGGGGAGAAGGCCCCCTGCTGGAGCCTGCACAGAGGGAGGGGAGGGTGCCCCCTGCTGGAGCCTGCACAGAGGGAGGGGAGAAGGCCCCCTGCTGGAGCCTGCACAGAGCACAGAGGGAGGGGAGGGCGCCCCCTGCTGGAGCCTGCATCCCCTGCCGGAGCCTGCACAGAGGGAGGGAGAGCGCCCCCTGCTGGAGCCTGCAGAAAGTGAGGGGAAGGTGCCCCCTGCTGGAGCCTGCACAGAGGGAGGGGATGGCACACCCCTGCTGGAGCCAGCACAGAGGGAAGGGAGGGCACCCCCTGCTGGAGCCTGCACAGAGGGAGGGGAGGGTGCCCCTGCTGGAGCCTGCACAGAGGGAGTGGAGGGTTCCCGCTTCTGGAGCCTGCACAGAGGAATTGGAGGGCACCCCCTGCTGGAGCCTGCACAGAGGGAGGGGAGGGTGCCCCCTGCTGGAGCCTGCACAGAGGGAGGGAAGGGCGCCCCTTGCTGTCTCCCTGACAATAGGTAAGGGCGGCCATGGTCTTCCTTGCACACAGGTCTGCACCAAGTGCTGCTCAGGCGGCCGCAGTGTGTTTACTCTATAATATTTCACATATTAGTAATTTGCTGTTTTATGTTTTTACTTATAATGATTAGTAAATAAGAGATTTGCTGAGCTGGAGCGCCCTCTGCTGGTGTTGCTGAAAATTACACCTATCAGTCTCCTGCAGTAACAAGAAGTCACCACCAGAGGGAGCTCCAAGGCATCCGCCTCAACTAAGGACGTAACCAGGGGGAAAAAGGCGGGAATATTGTGTTTGGCGGTGAGTGCAGAAGCTCCTGTGAGGAGAAAGTGGCCCCCGGGGGCGGAGGGGCCCGGGACAGCGCTGAATCTTACTGGAGTGAGTCCTGACATTGGTTATACCTATAATGCTCTACAACGACAAGTCCAGCAGTTAAGGTGTGATGTGGGCCTGTACAGGCTCTCACCTCAGCCTCTGTCCAGTCTGGGGCTTTATGTGTCATTTTTGGTTCTGATAGGTGACTGAATGCTCATGGAGGCTCATGGAAAATGTTACCATTTCTGTGAAGTGTTTTGTTGTGGCACTTGGTTATTTTCCTCCAGAGCCGTAACCTTTATTAGGTTTCCGCCAATGAATTGTCTATTTGTTGCTCCCTCAGCGATCGTCTGCTCACATATATACAGTGTCATCGCGGCCTCCATTGTAGCCCATCCCCTGGCCGACCTCACAGGAGCACCAAGATGGCCGTTACTGGGGTCTTCTACAGCCCCTCGACCGCCATGGTAACACATCAATCACTGGTGATCAAAGCAATGGGAACTGGGGACTTGCAATGACGTTGCTCATATGCTGCTGTCAGAGTGAACCACATCTAACATATAGTTTAGTGAAAAAATATATATATAATATGTGTGAAAATAAGACAAAAATATACCCCCCTCCAAAAGAAAAATAATAGGGCCATTTTATGAACTATTGTATGAACAGGTTGCGGACAACATTTAGGAGTCTGAAAACCATGACCTCACTAGAAATTCGGTCGGGGTGTGTGGTGGAGTCAGATGCTGATTCGTAAAGAAGTGCATAACAAGGGCTGTCCAAGCTTGGGGCGCAGGTCTGCAGTCCCTACATGTGTCTACAGACTTCTGACTCCTCACTGCACGTGGTCACAGGAGCGTGGCCATCAGTACATGATTTACACACATGCAGACTAGAGGTGCCCAGCCTCGTTCAATATAAGTCTAGTCGGAATGTGACGTCCCAGCTTTAGGCTTTGTGCACTCAAAAATGCTGTGTGTCTGAGCTGCTTGATGTCAAACCATTTAGTTTTTCAGAAAAACAACTGTTTCTTACAAATGTAACCTCTAACAAGTTATGACCTCCAATGTCTGTCATAAGTTGTCTCCCTGCCTTTGATGCGGGCTCACATGCCAAGCCCACATCTTTGCCGGTACATGAAGGCAGAATTACTCAGTTATGTTAAATGCTGCTTTCAATATCTGGCTGCAATTAAAGGGAACCTGTCACCCCCTTTGGGCTTTTAAACTGCCCACCAGTTGTAACATGAAGTAAATGGGGTTCCTGTAACCCCTCTGTGCCCAGATATACCCCTACATACCTCGGAAAAACACTTTTATTCTCTCCCGCGCTGTATGGTAATGACTCCTGAAAAGGTCCAGGAGGGTCTGCTCTCTGGGGTCCTCTCCCACCCCCTGCCTGTAATACACACACCGCTATATTGAAACTGCCGCCCCTCCTGTGTATGGATGTTGATTGACTGGCACTACTCATGCGCCTGCGCAGTGTCGCAGGTCACTGTGCTCCATTGAAGATGCAGTGCCCGAAGTCTCGCGAGACTTCAGGCACTGTGAGTCTTCAGTGGAGCACAGTGACCCTCTCACTGCGCAGGCGCAAGATTAGTGCCTGTCAATCAGGAACCATACACAGGAGGGATGGCAGTTTCAATGGGGCGGTTATTCCAGGCAAGGGGTGGCGAGGACCACAGAGACCAGACCCCAGACTTCCCCCGGTCCTTTTCAGGCATCATTACTATACATATATTTCTGAGGTATGCAGGGGGGCGTCTGGGCATATAGAGGGGTTATAGGAACCCCAGTTACATCATGTTAATGCTTATGGGTGCAGTTTAGAACACCCAAAGGGGGTGACAGGTTCAATTTAGCATACACTGTTCCCTCTAGTCACCTGACCACTGCAGCCAATCACAGACTACAGCAGTCCTGTAAACTTAAATGGAGCAGACACCACTTCCGTCCATACAGAACTGCCGGGCGGGATCTACAAGGGGGGCTGAAGGGAGACTATAACCTCAAGTGTCAAGGATAGCAGCAGCTCAGGCCTGCAGTTGTTTTCGGCTGCTGCATGTGAACGCAGCCTTAGATAACCAGTGCCACATTCACCACAGGTGCTATTTTAATTACAACTTAATATTTATCTTTCAGAGCCAAGTACTTATATTGCCTCCCATTGCTGTGTGTCCATTTTGGGACCCGGGCCAGTCTGCACCCTGACTTCATTGAGGTCAGACGACACGAACAGGTTAGAGTAGGTACTGTCCAGAATTAGGAACACCTTGACGTTGGTGGGATGGCTATATACCTTTTTCCAAAAACATATGTACTAAGTACCCTGTTTTTAATAGCACTAGCTTTTTATTTATTTATTTATTACAGGGTATTCTTAGGTCCCCTTCACATCACGTTTTTTGCACATCCGTGGTGATCCTTGAATTTCAAGGGTCACATGGACAGGCACGGATCTGTGCCAACAGATGCCACTGATGGCCACGGATCCGTGTTTTCAAGGGATCCATAATCAGCAGATAGGGCTGTACCTTGCTTCTCAGCATGCAAAGTACAGCAAATTGGATCTGTTTTACTGCTCCGATTTTTTGTTGGATCCAATTTGATCCCTCACCATGGAGCTCCATGTTATTTGAAACGGACACCAACATATTGGTTTGTGTCCAATTTTTTTCAAGCCAGACCAAAATCGGAGCAGTCTCCAATTTTGGGGACGGGAAAAGAGCTGACACAAACAGCTCCATCACAAAACTGACACAATCGGATACCAATAAGGACTAATCCGTGCCCATAGGGATACATGGAGGCCATATTGGATCCGTGGCTATCTGTTTTACAACGGACAGACACAAAAAATGTGATGTGAAGGGGGCCTTACACGTTTTGTATATACTTTTTCTTTTAGGTTTAGTTCTGGTGGTCAGTGTGAACATGTTCCTACAGCAATGTTCACTTATGTTTGCTCTGGCTCATTTTTTTGTATGCATTTGATATTTATCGTGTTATTATCATTTATTTATTATTATTATTTATTCATACACTCCCTGACAGAAGTTATGTCGCTTATCTATGTTATGTAAATAAATACTTATAACCTGACGTTAAATTCATCCATTGGTTCTATAAATTATTTTTTTGAAAGCTGAAACCCTCCCAAATGTGGTTTAGGTTAAGAAAATAAATTGGCATCAAAGATCAAAGCATCACAGAATGGTCAGATGTTGGCAAGACAAACGTTTTGTCGCCCACAGAAAGTAATGTGATTTACATTGGTGAATTAAGTTGTGGTGCTATTAGAGTCATATTTAATATTTTCTGTGACTTCCATGAGCTTGAAAGACTGAATCCATGCGGTTCGACAATGATTCATACAATTTATTAATGAAGTTATCAGGAATAGCAAAGAATGCAGTCTTACATGCCTCCCAGAGTTCATGTAGATTCTTTGGTTTTGTCTTCCAAGCTTCATCTTTCATCCTACCCTAAACATGCTCAATGATGTTCATGTCTGGGGACTGGGCTGGCCAGTCCTTGAGCACCTTGATCTTTTTTGCCTGGCGGAACTTCGTTGTAGAGATGGATGTATGGGACGGAGCACCATCCTGCTGCAGAATTTGACCCCTTTTATGATTTGGAATATAAGAGTTAGTTAATACTTCTTGATATTTTAGGCTATTAATATTGCCTTCCACCTTGCAAATGTTTTGCACACCGCCATACTGAATGTAACCCCAGACCATGATCTTTGCACCACCAAGTTTACCTGTTTTTTGGGTGTATTCTGGATCCATACGGGCTCCAGTAGATCTCCTGCAATATTTGCAGCGGCTGTGGTGTAATTCTACTGAAGATTCATCAGAGAAATCCAACTTCTGCCACTTTTCTAGCATCTATCTGTTTAGCAGGCTGTGGGACTTTGCAAATGCCACACCGTTTTTTTATTTGCCTTTTGTTTAGTGCTGGCTGATGGGCACTGATTCGACCATGGAGGCCATTTCGAGACAGAATCCTACAAATTGTTCTAGTTGACACAGGGACTTGAGGTGACCAGGCCTGTTGGAGCTCTACTGCAGTGGAAGAGGGGCTTTCTTTGGATTTTCTTACCAACAAACGTTGCTCCTGAGCAATTGTCTTGTGGGGACTGCCGGACCTGGGCTTCTCAAACACATCTCCAGTCTCTTCAAATATTTTTTTAATTCTTTGTACTTGATGCTGAGACACATTAAAGTTGCCAGCCACCTCTGCAGTGGATCTGGTCTTCAGCCTCTTGATAATCAAGGCTTTGGTCGCAGGGTTGATTTTTGGCATGTTGTGAGAGCTCAAGTTGCAGTTCAAGTGAAGTGAAGTGCTGGGTTTCTTTTTAGACACATCCACTAATTAACCAATCATTTACTGAGCACAGGTGAGGATGTAAACTAGGATTGGGTTCATTATATGACCACGCAACAAAACTTTTATCTTGCTAAAATCTGACCATTCTGTGTTCATTAAATGATCAATATTTCAGCATTGATGCCAATTTATTTTCTTAACCTAAACCAAATTTTTGAGGGTTTCAGCTTTCAAAAGAGTAATTTATACAATCAAAGGATGAATTTAACGTCAGGTTATAAGCTTTTATTTACATAGCATGGATAAGCGACATAACTTCTGTCAGGGCGTGTATAGTACCATTAATTCCATGGTGCTGTACATGAGAGGGGTTACATGCAAAAATATAGATATAGTTTACAGGAAACAAATTAAGAATGACGGACTGGTTCAGAAGGGAGGGGACCCTGCCTTTGCGGGCTTACATTTTACAGGATATTGGGGAGGCGACAGTAGGTCAGGGATGTAGCGGCTCTGGTGGCGGTGGGGCAGGCTGTAAGCTTTCCTGAAGAAATGGGTTTTTAGGTTCCGTCAAGGATCTGAGCGTGGTGGATAATTGGACGAGTTGGGGCGTAGAATTCCAGAGGATGGGGGATATTCGGGAGAAATCTTGGAGGCGGTTGTGTGAGAAACGGATAAGTGTGGAGGAGAGGAGGAAGTCTTGGGAGGATCGAAGATTACGTGAGGGAAAATAGTAGGAGATAAGTTCTGAGATAGAGGGAGGAGACAGGTTATGGATGGCTTTGTAGGTCAGTGTTAGTAGCTTTAACTGGACTCGTTGGGGAATTGGGAGCCAGTGAAGAGATTTGCAGAAAGGAGAAACGGGAGTAGCGAGGAGAGAGGTGGATTAGTCGGGCAGCAGAGTTGAGGACAGACTGGAGAGGTGCAAGAGTGTTAGCAGGGAAGCCACAGAGGAGGAGGTTGCAGTAGTCAAAGCGGGAGATGAGGAGGGCATGTACAAGAATTTTAGTAGATTGAGGGCTGAGGAAAGGACGGATTCTGGAAATATTCTCGAGCTGAAGGCGATAGGAGGTGTCGAGAGTTTGGATGTGTGGTTTCAAAAACAGAGCAGAGTCGAGAGTTACTCCGAGGCAGCGAATTTGAGGGCTGGGAGAAAGCATGATGCCATTTACCATAATAGATCAGGTGGTGAAGATGAAATATGGGATGGAGGAAAATGATCAATTCGGTTTTATCTACGTTGAGTTTTAGGAAGTGAGAGGAGAAGGAGGATATGGCTGACAGACACTCCGGGATTCTGGACAGCAGAGAATTGACATCTGGGCCAGAGAGGTACAACTGAGTGTCAGCAGCGTACAGGTGGTACTGGAAGCCATGGGACTTTCAGGTGTTCTAGGCCAAGGGTATAGATGGAGAAAAGTAGGGGCCCCAGGACAGAACCTTGTGGGACTCCAACAGAGAGAGGGCTGGATGAGGAGGTAGTGTGGGAGTGGGAAACGCAAAATGCGCGGGTGGCAAGGTATGAGGCAACACAGGACAGGGCAAGGTCTTTGATGCCAAGGGAAGAAAGAATCTGTAGTAGGAGAGAGTGGAGACTGTGTCAAAGGCAGAGGACAGGTCTAGAAGGAGGAGGATGGAGAATTGTCTGTCAGCTTTGGCTGTGGGCAAGTCGTTAGTAATTTTTGTTATGGCAGCATTACAGTTAGCTCTTTCACCAGGAGGGGGAACTCTTCACTCATGCAAATCCTGTGTACTCTATAAGACGGAACAGTCATTTATTATAAGAATTTTAGAATTATTACTGCAGAACAGCAATTAAATTGATGAGGACATTTTGCCCTCTGTCATTTTACATGTTATAGTTTTTAGTCGTCTCATTTTAATTATAATTATTTAATCTTTCAAGCAGGAAAAATCCATTTCGGCTCCTAAAAGACTAAATAGGAAATGCTAGAACAATAATAGCATCATAATAAGAGTAGTAACCCCTTCACTCGGTATATTAGGCCTTGATGAACGGACACTGCTCAGCATTTCACGCATGCGCTGCTTTAATGGCTGCAGCTAAAAGTTTTCATGTAGCCAGAGCCCTGTAAAATACATCTCAGGCTATGTTCACACTGTGCTTTTTTTTATCGTTTTTTTCGTGCTGTGCTTTTGTTGAATTTTCAGCAGCAGAACTGGATTCACCTTTGAAAAAAACGCATTGTATTTGTGATGTGTTTTTTGTGCTGCATTTTTATTCCTTTACAATGGAAAATGTACGGGCTCTGAAAAGTCCAGAATTGTGAGATGTCTTGCAGAGGGATGCAGCAGTCTTGAAATTGCCAAACATTTGAAGCGTGATCACCGAACAATCAAGCATTTAATGGCAAATAGCCAACGGGGTCACAAGAAGCGTGCTGGGCAAAAAAGGCGCAAAATAACTGCCCATGAATTGAGGAAAATCAAGCATTAAGCCAAGATGCCATTTGCCACCAGTTTTACCATATTTCAGTGCTGCAACGTTACTGGAGTATCAAAAAGAACAAGGTGTGCCATACTCAGGAACATGGCCAAGATAAGGAAGGATGAAAAATGACCACCTTTGAACAAGGTCTGGGAACTTGCTATTTACCTTATGGAGAGAAGGTTTCCTGCAACCATAAGAAGTCAGTTAAGTAGGTGAGGAGATTGTAGCCACATCCCTCCTCTAGTTAATATGCAAATTTGCACTTCAGTAAGGAAGTGGAAGAACTCCAGTGCCACCTTTAGGTAGCGCCTAAAAGTCATAATCGCTTTCCAACTAGCTTTTTAATATGACTAACGGATTTGTGCCAGATCAGAACCCCAAACTACAGACGCTGTGTTTCGGGTTAACTGCCCCTCATCAGTGTAGTGTGTGGGATATTCTGATCTGGCTGTATGAGTGGGCTAAGACAAACGTAGCATCTTTTTAATATGACTAAGGGATTTGTGCCAGATCTGAACCCCATAGAGAACCTGTGGCCCCTCATAAAATGTGAGATCTACAGGGAGGGAAAACAGTACACCTCTGGGAACAGTGTCTGGGAGGCTGTGGTGGCTGCTGCACGCAATGTAGGTCGTAAACAGATGAAGCAACTGACAGAATCTATGGATGGAGGCTGCTGAGTGTCATCTTAAAGAAAGGTGGCTATATTGGTCACTCATTTTTTTGGGTTTTGTTTTTGCATGTCAGAAATATTTATTTCTAAATTTTGTGCAGTTATATTAGTTTACCTGGTGAAAATAAACAAGTGAGATGGGAATATATTTGGTTTTTATTAAGTTGCTTAATAATTATGCGCAGTAAAGGTACCGTTACACGGCACGATGTTGGAACGATGTCGGCAGCAATCTCGTGGGTGCGCGGTCGTTTCCGACATTTTGATATCGTTGGTGAGATGTTACACGTCTAGATATCGTGGACTACTCGCCAACAATGTTGTGAGAGGGTATCATTCGCACAATCCAGCGAACGATACATGCTCATTGCTGTGAATGAAGTCGTAAACAACATCGTTATCACGGTGTCACACACAATGATACTGCAGATTGATAGAGTTGATATTGTCAGGTTTGACAACATGTTCAGAAACCTGTCAACTCTGTTCCAACAATTTATCGCTGTCGTATCATGTGGTTACCCGCAACAACTCACTTGCAATGTTGGAAACAAAAAGCTATTGCGACAAAAAACAACAGTACACTGCAGTAAAAATATTAAAATGCAAGTGCAGTATAAAAATGGTATAACAAATACAGGGTACTTAGTTAATCCGTTTTTTTGCGCAGAAAAAGTTATTTTAAGCCACGTCACTATCTTCAAAGTGTACCCATCTCAGACGCGGTCCTAACTATTGTATTAAAAACCTGACTGGTGTGAATACTTACCAGTAAGCAGGAGCCAGCATGACCTGTGTCTGAAGTGGAATGAAGGCGACGGGGCTATGTGTGCAGGGCCCAGAGAGAGGCGGGAACTCCATCTCTTGCATGGCAAGCTTTTTGTTTCCAAGTATGCTGGCGGTGTGAACAGGCTCTTACAGACCTGTTCTCTGTGTGCAGGACTCATCTGTGTTATAATCACTTGCAATGTTGTTTCAACATCATTAAAAACTGTGACGTTACAAAAATATCGTGCCATGTAACGGTACCTTAATAGTTACCTGTACACACAGATATCCACCTAAGGCTGGCTTCACACCATGGTAAGGTCCGGTCCGGGGCTGTCCGGTGTAAACCAAACAGCCCCGGATCGGTTTTTGGCCCCATAGTAGCCTATGGGGCCGGATGGAGCAGGGTAGCGGCTCTCTGCCATCCGGTTTCATGTCTGCGGTGGAATCCGGGAGAATTCGGATTATTCTCACCGGACACAAAAATGTTGCTTGCAACGTTTTTAAGTCCGGGGAGAAAAATCACCCCAAAAAGCAAGATCCCGGATTCTCGCGGATCCTCCCGGATCCAGGGCAATCCGGCGCTCCCTAACATGGGAGCCTATTGGGCCTATGGAACCGGATACTCGCGACTGCACGCCGCTGTTGTTTCAGGAGCGCGGCTAGCTCCATGCTAGCCGCGATCTTGAAAAATCAGCAGCTGTGGCTGCAATTACAGCCATCCGGCTGCACACAGGACTGGAGGGCAAATTTGGTTCATGCCTGACAGCCCTGGACCGGACTGCGCCATGGTGTGAAGCCAGCCTAAGGGTACTTTCACATTAGCGGTTCTTGCCGATCGCGGCAGATGCGGTGAAAAAAACGCATCTGCCGCGATTAACGCATAACCGCTACACTTGCGGCACAGTTGCGGCAAGCCCCATAGAATGTCTATGCGGGCTTGTGGCAGGTGCGGCAAGTGCGGTATCGGCACTTGCTGCCGCAAAAAAAACGCGGCTGACCGCGGTTTTTTTCGCGGCCGCACCTGCCGCAAGTGCCGAAACCGCACTTGCCGCACCTGCCGCACACTTACCGCAAGCCCCATAGACATTGCATGGGGCTTGCCGCAACTGTGCCACAAGTGTAGCGGTTATGCGTTAATCACGGCAGATGCGTTTTTTTCACCGCATCTGCCGCGATCGGCAAAAACCGCTAATGTGAAAGTACCCTAAGATAGCCAAATCTAAAAAAAACCCACTCCAACTTCCAAAAATATTAAGCTTTGATATTTATGAGTCTTTTGGGTTGATTGAGAACATAGTTGTTGATCAATTATAAAAATGATCCTCTACAATACAACTTGCCTAATAATTCTGCACACAATGTATACACTTTTTAAAAATTTTGCTGGAGTTTTTTTTTTTTTGTTAAACCGTTCCGTTTTTGGCAGAATTTTTGGAAGATCTCCGTACAGTGTATGAAGTTTTATAGGAAGATAGTAACGCAGTATGTGTACATTTTACTGTATTTTTCTTTTTTTTAGATCTCTCCTGGCTCTGGGTTAGTAATCATCTATGAATCAAGCTTTACATGTCTTGAGATTTACAGTTTGTGTCTGGATCGCAATTTCCGGAACGGCCATGATTCTTCTGATCATACACTACCGTTCAAAAGTTTGGGGTCACCCAGACAATTTTGTGTTTTCCATGAAAACTCATACTTTTATTTATCAAATGAGTTGAAAAATGAATAGAAAATATAGACCAGATATTGACAAGGTTAGAAATAATGATTTTTATTTGAAATAATAATTATGTTCTTCAAACTTTGCTTTAGTGAAATAATGCTTCCTTTCCAGCAATTCCAGCATTGCAGAACTTTGGCTTCTAGCTGTTGATTTGCTGAGGTAATCTTGAGAAATTTCCCCTCCATGCTTCCTGAAGCCCCTCCCACAAGTTGGATTGGTTTGATGGACACTTTTGGATACCATACGGTCAAGCTGCTCCCACAACAGCTCAATGGGGTTGAGATCTGGTGACTGTGCTGGCCACTCCATTACAGATAGGGAAGGAGCAGGCAGCTGGTATTCTAAGTAGTTCATGCATAATTTGGAAGTGTGCTTTGGGTCATTGTCCTGTTGTAGGATGAAATTGGCTCCAATCAAGCGCTGTCCACAGGGTATGGCATGGCATTGCAAAATGGAGTGATGCCTTCCTTATTCAAAATTCCTCTTACCTTGTACAAATCTCCCACTTTACCAGCACTAAAGCAACCCCAGACTATCACATTACCTCCACCATGCTTGACAGATGGCGTCAGGCCTGTTCCAGCATCTTTTCAGTTGTTCTGCGTCTCACAAATGTTCTGTGTGATCCAAACGCCTCAAACTTTGATTTGTCTGTTCATAGAACTTTTTTCCAATCTTCCTCTGTCCAATATCTGTGTTCTTTTGCCCATACTAATCATTTCCTTTTATTAGCCAGTCTCAAATACGGCTTTTTCTTTGCCACTCTGCCCTGAAGGCCAGCATCCCGGAGTCACCTCTTCACTGTAGATGTTGATACTGGCATTTTGCGGTACTATTTAATGAAGCTGCCAGATGAAGAGCTGTGAGGCGTCTATTTCTCAAACTAGAGACTTTAATGTACTTGTCTTGTTGCTCAGTTGTGCAGCGGGGCCTCCCACTTCTCTTTCTACTCTGGTTAGAGCCTGTTTGTGCTCTCCTCTGAACACACGTTGTAGGAAATCTTCAGTTTCTTGGCAATTTCTTGCATGGAATAACCTTCATTTCTAAGAACAAGAATAGACTGTTGAGTTTCACATGAAAGTTCTCTTCTTCTGGCCATTTTGAGATTTTCATAGAATAAACAAATGTAATGCTCCAGATTCTCAACTAGCTCAAAACAAGGTCAATTTTATACCTTCTATAATCAGCCAAACTGTTTTCAGCTGTGCTCACATACTTGCACAAGGGTTTTCTAAACATTCATTAGGCTTCTTGCAAAGTTAGCAAACACAATGTACCATTAAAACACTGGAGTGGTGGTTGTTGGAAATGGGCCTCTATACACCTATGTAGATATTGCATTAAAAACCAAACGTTTGCAGCTAGAATACTCATTTGACCACATTAACAATGTATAGAGTGTATTTCTGATTCATTTAATGTTAGCTTCACTGAAAAAAAAATGTGCTTTTAATTTCAAAAATAAGGACATTTCTAAATGACTTCACACTTTTGAACAGTAGTGTAGGTGTATGTGAGGCTGTTACATTTGGCTAGGAGACCGTTGGCTGTTCAAAATACCCTGGTTGTAAGGGAATATTCACATTAGTTTTTGACATGTCAGTGGCTTCATCAGAGCATTTGTGGGACATCAATTTTTATTGAGTCAGACAGCCTGTTTGTGCTCTGTCAAGCCTTGGTTTTGGTAGCGTCTAACTTTTTAAGGCAAGGACAAAAATGTTGAACTGCACTTTTTCTTCAAGCCTGCCTCAAGAAAGCGGACACTACCAAAATGGAGGCCAACAGACTCAGTCTGCCTCATTGACGTCAATGTCCGACAGGTCGTCCGAGTTACGGCTTTCAGGCCTTCTGTCAAAAAACCTAATGTGCCAAAAAAGCAATGTGTCCAGAATGGACAACGATAATTTGATCCGCGCTGCTGTGTATAATAACAGATGTCCTCTGTATTATAAATTGTTTGACTTTATCCCAAAGCGTTTCTAGGTCGTCCTGACCTCTTCATCAGGGATACATTTACAGAGTAAATGTAAATGTATCCCTGATGAAGAGGTGGGACAACCTAGAAACGCTTTGGGATAAAGTCAACCAATTTATAATACAGAGGATGTCTGTTATTATACACAGCAGCGCGGATCAAATTATTGTTGTCCATTCTGGGGATTTGTGACCACCTTTGAGGTGGAGGATCCAGCAGCAGCTGTCTGACACGCAAAAATACCGGATGTTGGTCGCACAACCGATCAAGGTGAGCAGTTCTCACACGAATACTCATGCACATCAAACAGATTAGACCCATTGCGCCCTTGTCTACCCCCTTCTTTTAAAAAAAACAATGTGAACCCAGCCTAAGAGTGCATACTTGCGGTCGGGGAATGCAACTCTTTGGGAGCAGTGGCAAGACGCTGTGTTCAAAGCACTGCATTGTACAGCAGCAGCATAGTGGATGAATCAAGACATCCCATGTCCACCGTGCTTCACCTGACCACAGAGTGTTATCAGCTGCGTTGCGGGTTTCCGGACTCCCGCATCCTTGCTGCATGTCCACTTCATGCTGCGAGTCGGAAGCGGTCACCATCGCTGCATGCAGGGAGAAGGTGCCTTGCACCCAATGCAGATGGTGATTTTTTTTCCCCATTGCTTCACCTTTTTTTTTTTTTTTTTTTTTAGAAAGGCTGCTGTTAGGCCGGTTTCACACTGGCGTTTGCATGCGTTCGGTCGGCCTGCGTTCCAGTGTGTGCGGCTATAGATCCGTCCTGTGTCCCTATGTTAACAGGGGATGTGTTTGCATGCGGACACACGGGTTTGCGTTCGAATGCTTTTTTTGTGGCCGGTGAAGATGCAACTTGTTGCATTTTTTGTGCGTTGGAGGGTGCTTGGTTTGTAACCAAGCATCATGAAGCGCACAATTCTTACATTGAATCCAGTGGAGCCGCATTGGCATCTGGATGGTAGCGCAAGTAAATCACGCGGTCTCTCTCTCACGCCTCCTGACCACATTCTAATGGAATCCTATGGGACTCAATGCTTTCTTATGGAGATTGTCTCAGTACCATCCGCATATTAAATGCAGCGCTGGCATCAGTATGTGTGTTTTCGGCATCCGTCTGCGTCTCTACAGTCAGACGGATGCGGCGCGATCGCTAATGTGAAACCACCTTACCACGATTCCGGCATCTTGCTGCAGTTTCTTTTCTCAGTGTGCTGCTGTTCTCTTCTCGCCTCTGATGGCGCATGTGTTTACTCCTGAGTATCCTGTCTGAGCAGAGTATCTCAGTGACCACTCGTCTACCTGCACTTTAAGCTGTATCGGTAGAGATACAGGCAGAATAAAGTAAATGCAATGTGATGTCTTTGTGCCGGAGCTTTCTGGAAGAAACATTCCCACTGACATTTTGCCAGGACTAAGATAGAAGGCATTTGATAGCGCCAGGGAGACATCCATTTCACTCCAGAAGTGTCAACATTTCTCATTACCTCGGAGGCCTCATTGTATTGCTGTACAGTTCGGCGTCTCTAGAGCCCTGGCCTTTCCTTCTAAAGTTCATCCGTTTTTATTTTTCCAATCGTTTGACCATTTTGTGCTGAAAAAACAACAGCCGACGTTCTGCATTAAAAATAGGATTACGAGTAGTCGTTCCTTGATGGATGACCGCAATGTTCAGTCACTTTGTAGCACAAATCTGCGAATGTTCTTTTTTTGTGTTATTGGATTTGTTATTGCAGTTTGGATTCTAGGATGGATTGTGACAATGTATTCTCTCGGTTGTCATTTCACGGGTACCTTGTATATAAAAACCATCAGTTATATTAGTTATGTCTAGCATCAGAATGGACAAAGTTAACAATATATGTCTACGTTAATGAAACATACATCTTTATTATAGCATGGAACCAATTATTTATTGGTACTGCAGCTTATAGATCAGCAGTGATATCAGTCCTCTGGCTGCACCTGGCAATCAGGGCCGTGGAGTCGGAGTTGGTGTCCATTTTGGTGGCGTCATAGTTGGATTCAGGGAAACTGAGGAGTCGGAGTTGGGCGTTTTGCTTAAGGTCCCGTCACACCTTCCAACATTGGCTGCGATGTCGGATGTGATGCCGCGGGTGCGCGCTCACTTCCGACATCGCAGCCTAGCAGTCATATGACAAGACGTTGCCAGTGACGGCGCTGCGATGTTGGAACCCCGATCGCTCGCTGGGCTGGGATCAACCCAGCGAGCGATAGGCAGGATCGCCTGTGACATCGCTATTGCGGTGTCACACCGAACGATCCCACCGGTTGTTTAAGTTGAAGTTGACAGGTTTTCTGCATGCAGAAAAACCTGTCAACTCCCGACTTGAACAACTATCATTGTTGAATCGTGCGTTTAGATGCAAAAACAATGTCGTTTCAACATCATTCCTGACGTCACTTTTGAACGACGTCGGAAACGATGTTGAAAGGTATGACGGTACCTTTACTGACTTCACAGCCCTGCTGGGATTAACAGTGCGTGGCCTCATACAATGATGATTTTAGCTGTGGATCCTCTACAATGAGAGCAAGACCAGACATCATGCATTGATGTGTGAATTTGGTGGCCAAAGCAGCATGCAGTTTTTTCCTAAGTGAACATAATTTGAGGCTGTGAGATCCCACTGGAGAGTTCAGGGCACATCAATGATGTGGTTATTAAGTCACTTTGTTTGTGAAAGCCGCATTCTATTAATGGCTTGTCTATCGTCTATTACTGCATTGTTTTGCCAAACTATACCATCAATAACCTCATGGCCACAAGCACTACACATGTATGGTGCAAGTAAGGAGCTGTTGAATGGAGCAGGCTTAGAACCTTGGTGTAACAATTAGTGTGGATAACTCGGGAATCTAATGGCGTAGGGCAAAGACACAACTGAGGCAAGGTATATAGAAGGAAGTCTGTATTAAACACATGTGCAGCAAATTCAAAGGTGCAGGTGCAGCAGAAAAAGAGCAGAGTCAATAAGTAGTTCAAATGAAAGTTCAAACACATCAAAGCCAAGTGGAAAAGTCTCCAAGTAATAGTTCACACTCGAAGTTGCCAGTAACGGAAAAGTCTATAAGTAACAGTTCATATATAGGCAGGCCTGGAAAAGTTATAGCCTCTAAGAACACAGTCCAGAACTGGATGCAGTTCAGAGAAGCTAAGTGCAAAGTCCCAAACAGTCCAGAGCACTGCAATTACAATAATAAACTAAACTAAATGGCCACAGCAGAGCTTTTAGTACAAAAAGAGCTTCCGTGTGTGGAGAAAACTGGCAGAAACACACTCTGGACAGAGCAGCTTGATGCAGGGAGGCAAGCTAGAAGAGGGAGAAGATCAGATGGACATCAGTCTGTAGAGAAGCTGGAAAGAGCCAAATCGGAAATGCTGGAGTTGGAGATCAAACTTGAGATGCTTGAAGGAGCCAGAGATTCAAGCAAACTACTCAAGAAAGGCCTGAAGGCAGACATGAGAGCTTAAATAAGCAGGAGCGCAGGAACACATGGGCAGGATGAGGTAGCAGACACCATCTTGGATAAGGGCGAGGAGACACCAAAGGTAACCTGGAAAAGCCGAAATCCTGACACTGGCCTGCCCCATCCATCTAACTGAAGTGTACTAACCTATTAAATGTCTCCATTTAAATATAGACAACCCATATCCAATTAACTGTAATGCTATAGCTACAAGACGACGTGGTGGGCAACGCAAAAATGTGTGCAACCTGCTGTTGCGCGTCTATTTTATAGCTGTGAGACAGAGAAACGTTACTCTGAATATGACTTGTTGTCCATCAAGTGTTATATTTGGGCTCAAATGGAATGAATGGAAGTCCCTTTGCTTTCTTTATTAATTCCATGGTCTGCACTGTGAAATCAGTAGTTTTATGCAGTTCACATGTTGCAGATTTTCTGCAGGTTTTTTTTCCACTGCATTACTATGGATGAAAATCTGATCTGCCCTAACTCGATTTACGTTGTGTATATTCCTGACGTGTGGATAAAATGTCATCGACAATGCTAGTCCAGATGAATAAGCCACGTGAGCAACTCCTTTAATACATGCAGCATTGTTTGTGGTTAGAACCTGTTAACATTTGTTTTTCTGCAATAGGCAGAATTAACGTTTTCTTTGTACTTTATGATTATTTTATGTTTGACATTTTTGTTTGTATTAAGCATCATTATCCTCCTCACACCTATGGATAAAAAGAAGACGTAGCACCTAAAATGGGTCAGGTCATTATCATATGTCCCTGTCCTGGGAAAGTGACTAATGAAGCTCCGCGCTTTGTCAGGTGCAGGCTGTTTTGATAAATAATTAACTGTAAATTCTCAGCATGAAAGTAGGAAGCACCTGGGCCATAAATAATGCATCCACCGCACAATACGGGAGTGCAGGAATGGGATTCGGCACACCGCCTCGTCACGCGGGTGACCTTTGCAGTGCTGAGACCCCTGCAGCTTTAGTTTGGCGCTTTTCATTGTGATTGTTTACAGATTTTGTTTTCCTTTTTATTATTGTCAATTATATAAAACAGGCCTAGAGCTTAGATTTATCTTTGCCAAAGGTCATATTCCAGGGTGGATTTGATTTAAATTTAACTGATTTAAATCACGATTTAAATCACAATTTAAATCACTAGTCAGTAAGGCTTGATTTAAATCAGTGATTTAAATCAAAGTTTCTACCTAAACTAGTTCTTGCTACTTTAACATGCAAGTAGATGAAGATTTTTAGAATCACTTTTTATATTACTTTTTTCTCCCCAGTTTAATGGGTTAATCATTCATATTTGGACACCACTGTTCTGTTGTACTTAGGAAGGAGAAAAATAATCCTGACCTTAATAACAATTTAAATAGATTTATTCAACTGAAACAATAACAACATTACAGCATAAGTTATTTGCTTAAACAAACATCCATGTTTGTTAACTAATTTGGCTAAACGAAATATATATATATTTTAAGAAACTTAGACTGTCAGCCCAGCCGACACATGAAAAACTTAAATACTACTGTCCCTGCTCTCCTCTGTAGCTCACTTGTCGTCATCTTTATCATCATCTTCTTCTTTGTTCCTATTCATAATCTGGAAAAGAAAAACAAGCTTTCCTGCTTTATTGGGTCCCAACCGATTTCTCAATTTAGAATGAATGAGTCCAAAGGAAGAGAATATTCTTTCAACGCCTGCAAAAGAAGCTACTGCTGTTAAAAGTGAAATCATTACTTGAACAGTCTCTAAATCCAAGCGCTTAAGTGACTTCCACCAGTTTACTGGTGTGACCTTCCTTAAAATATCTTCAGCAAACATATATTTCTTGAATGGTTCCCCCTTAGCTCTGAAGTTTATTATAGTTGGCATTAAAGATGGATGATTGCTGGATACCCATGTCATAGCTAACTCCTCTTCCTCAGCACTTAGGTTTTGACCCTGATATTGGATATTGACAATATTTGCCAAACAATGAGCTGGAGTCAGTGCTTGTCCCATTCGTTTGTTTACTGCTTGTAATTTAATTCTGTCCATGTGTAGTTCTGTTTTTAAGTGTTCACTCAGTTCCTTCCAAATTTCAACAGCATCCGCAATAAAACAGCTATTTTTCTGTATTTTGTTTAAAGCTTGAGAGATAGGTTTCAGGAAGCTCAGCATATGTTCAACATTTCTCTTAAGCCCAATGTTGAGGATTTTGGCCGTGACAGTGCCATCTATTTTATCTCGATTTTCTTCACAAAGTGTCATCAGAATAGGCCAGTTTTTGATATACTGCTCAAAACAGTCCACCACAGAGTTCCATCTAACATCTTGTGGGAGCGTTAGCTTGGTTCCACCCATCCTTTTCAGAGCTGCTGCAGCAAAATGATTATTACGGAAGTATTTAGCAATTTCAACAACATTAGCCTTTATTTCTGGAACACTTAAGTCTTTGGCTAAGAGGTGCAGCAAATGAGCACTGCAACCATATGTTATTAGCAGCTTTGTATTCCCTACCTGCTCTTCTAAATCTCTTCTCATCTTGGATACGTTTG